>OU015755.1:65231957-65258786 GCA_907169655.1 Acomys percivali | reverse complement strand
CACACACACACACACACACACACACACACACACACACACACACACACCATAGAGAAAACTGGGGAAGGTGAGGGGAAGGAGTGGGCTGCTGTTCATGACTGAGCAGAGGGGACTTTGGGAGGGATTTGAGCGGGCCCCAAGGACAGAAGCTGCATATCCACACCTAGGGAAAAAGCATTTCTGACAGGAAGCAGAAGGTGTGAGGGCAGGAGCCCCATCATAGAATAAGGCATGTGGGGTCAGGAAGAGTAACAGTCAGGGGCTAGAGGCAGCCGGACTCTGGCTCCAGTTTGTGTTTGGCACGGGACAGGCCTTTCGCATTACAGAGAGGCTTGGCTGACTCCAGTCTAAGGCTGCCTCAGGGTAACCTGGGATCCCACAGACTAGACTTTGCCTGCCTAGAATTTAATCATATGTCCATATTTCACACACACACACACACACACACACACACAAACACACACACACACTTCCAAGTATAGATGGCTCAGGCCTTTGTTCTTGTCCCCCCCAGGCTATACTGCCTCCATTTCAGGGCCACTGGGCCTGAGGTGGGAAGATGTGGACATGTGTGGCCCAGCTTCTTTTTGCTCTAGATAGCACTCTCTACATTTCCTGAGTTAGGAGAAATATGTGATAAGCATAGCGGGCTGCTGAGAAGACTTCCCTGCCATGGATGGTGTCTTCTTAGGACCACTCACTCTACCGAGGAGGCCAAGACAGGCCTCCACACTCCAGCTGTGCAGGAAACCTCAAGCATCAGTCCCCATGTTCAGAACTCCCTCTGTGCCCCAGGACCCACCCCACACAGCCTTTTTAGTGGCCATTGTTAACTATATAGGTCAGGATCAGAGAGGAGTAGTCCCTTGCTTGAGGTTACATAGTTAGGAATCAGAGAGTCTGGGATTTGAATCCAGCTCTATCCATCACCAATGGACCCCCAAATCTAGACATTTGAAGCTGTCTATATTTGTCAGAGTTCTAGTGTCTTCACGACTCCAGACCCCTAATTCAGCCTTTGTGGGGAGCAGAGGAAGTGTACAATGTCCTCATGTGGATGTGTGATGTTGTCATGAGCCAGTCATGTCAAAGACCAAAACCTCAGACCCATGAAAACATGGCAAAGCCTTCTCCCCAGCTGAGGCTCAAGGGATGGCACAGCCTGCCTTTGGTATGACTGGATGTTGATGGAGTGTGCAGAAAATGCCCACTGTAGCTTCTCTCTTGGGAGTTTACAGTCCAGAGACTGTCTCTACACAGAGAGAGACTGTCTCTATAGAGGGAGACTGTCCTACAGAGAGACTGTCCAGAGAGAGAGAGAGAGAGAGAGAGAGAGAGAGAGAGAGAGAGAGAGAGAGAGAGAGAGAGAGACTGTACCCCCCGACACACAGAGAGACTGTTCTCCAGAGAGAGAGAGAGAGACTGTCCTATAGAGAGACTGTCCTACAGAGAGAGACTGTCCTGCAGAAAGACTGTCCTACAGAGAGAGATTGTCCTACAGAGAGACTGTCCTACAGAGAGAGGCTGTCCTACAGAGAGAGATTGTCCTATAGAGAGACTGTTCTACAGAGAGAGACTGTCCTACAGAGAGAGACTGTCCTACAGAGAGACTGTCCTACAGAGAGAGACTGTCCTACAGAGAGAGACTGTCCTACAGAGAGAGATTGTCCTATAGAGAGACTGTTCTACAGAGAGAGACTGTCCTACAGAGAGAAACTGTCCTACAGAGAGAGGCTGTCCTATAGAGAGAGACTGTCCTACAGAGAGACTGTCCTACAGAGAGAGACTGTCCTATATAGAGAGAGACTGTCCTACAGAGAGAGGCTGTCCTACAGAGAGAGACTGTCCTACAGAGAGACTGTCCTACAGAGAGACTGTCCTACAGAGAGACTGTCCTACAGAGAGACTGTCCTACAGAGAGAGGCTGTCCTACAGAGAGACTGTCCTACAGAGAGAGATTGTCCTATAGAGAGATGGTCCTACAGAGAGAGACTGTCCTACAGAGAGAGATTGTCCTACAGAAAGAGTGTCCTACAGAGAGAGGCTGTCCTACAGAGAGAGGCTGTCCTACAGAAAGAGGCTGTCCTGAAGAGAGAGACTGTCCTATAGAGAGAGACTGTCCTACAGAGAAAAACTGCCCATCAGACAGTAGATAAACTCACCTCCCTGTTTAACTGAACATAATGAACCCGCTGAGCTTCCAGAGCACCCCGGCTTCTCCATCCGATAGCCCAGAACACTGGGTTCCAGCCTTTCTCTTGCCTCTGTGTGTCTGTCACTTGTTCATTCCCTGCCACCTCAGCTAAGTGAATCCCTGGGGTCTGGAGCCTGGAGGGCTGCAGTAAGCCTTGGTGCCCATTATGTCTCTTCCCACTTGGTGGAGCAAAGACCCCATGCCCAGTTTCCCCATGTAGTTATTGCTTTTCCTGTTCTCTGTATGAGACCTGCAGCCAGAGTGTGTTTTTGACTCATCCACTCTGCCTGGCTTAAGCCAATCATATCCTTTCTAGGGTGGTATCTCTCATGCCCCAACTGTTTTGACTGTGTTGGCTTAGGGGACATGACGCAGGAGGTAGTGGAAGTTCTTACAGTAAGTGTGGGAGTTAGGATGCCCTCACTCTTGGGCAGCTAGACACCCTGGGTCCCTCCTCAATCTGTTTCTATGATCTGAATTGTTAGATGGGGAGGAATTTCTGGAGCGGACACTGGCTCTTTACTCTATGCTCACAGTGGGGCCTGTGCCTGGGCATTGGGGTGCAAAGGGATTGGGCATAGCATTTCAAGATGATGAGAGGAGATATGGAGGAGCTGCAAATTGGAATAGAGTGAGTTTGGGGACAAGGGGCTTGTTTCATCCTTCCAGGTTTGCTGTGTAGACGAAGTCTCCCTGCTGGCTCTGTAGCAGCACATGCCTGATTGTGACCTGTGGTTCCAGCAGAGCTCCTGGTATCTCCGCTGTTACCACATTGCAGAAAGGCTTCCTGGCGTCTCCTTTGTGGATGGGAAAACAGACCAGAGTCGAATGATATTGTTTCCAGGACCCATGTTAGGAAGTGACGGAGGTGAGATTTGAACCCAGGTCCCTGATTCTCTCTCTCATTTTCTAAGCTTTCTAACCTTTGTTGGGGTTGGAGTTGGAGATAGAACCCAGAGCCTGGGACAGGAGACTGGTCCGGTGGATTGGGGGCAATTTAGGGCTTGAGCTGGGAACCAAGGATGTTCTCCTGGTATGGGGCCAGCTGGAGCCATGCCAGGTCAGACCAGGATTCCAGGGGGCTTAAAATCCCTGTAAACAGGCATACCCCTCCCTTGCAGTGGGGAATGGGGCTTCCAGAGAAACAGTAGTGAATTAGGTGCTAAAGATGTCCAGGCAGTGCCCCAACCAGGCAATTAGCTCACGGTCTGCTGCAGACATTAGAGGAACTGGGGACCAGATGGTTGCCAGGCTCAGCTTTGCAGGCTGTCCTGGGACAGGACTTGCCTGGCCTTCTGGCTGAGGTTTCCAGCCCTGGCCAGGAGGGAAGGTGGCAGGTAGCCTTGGGTGTGGCCCCCTGCTGGGAAAGCCAGTTATTAAGTAGGCATTCCTCTCTCTGGGCAGCGTGCAGGCGTAATTAGCACGTTTGGAATTTCTGTCTGCTGCACTGCGGAGGGGCGGGGCTCTTCTCACTGCCTGTGGCTGAGGGCTTGCTTGGTCCACCTCACGCAGGCTGTGATGTCATCACACTGCAGCATCTTCACGTGGCCCTCTCTGACTGTCCTGGACTCGCTTTTGTAGACCAGGCTGGCCCCGAACTCACAGCGATCCGCCTGCCTCTGCCTCCCAAGTGCTGGCGCCACCACCGCTCTGCTCCAAGTTGCTTCTTAACTGATGAAACCAAGGTGCCAGGAAGGAAGCTTGCTTGTTGGAGGTCATTTGTTAGCTTGCGGTCCCAACCCCCTGCACATGTTTATTAAGCCAGAGAGAAGTCTCCCCCCTCCCCCACGGCAATAAGTTGATAATTTCTCTGCCTTACCAAAGGCAGGGAACGGTCAGAGAGGCAAAGACACTTGCCCAGAGTCACATAGTTTTTAAGTGGAAAGAACAAACAAACAAACAGGATTTGAACTTAACAGCTATTAAAGAGCCCTCACTCTCCCCCACACCACCACACCTGTCCTTGCGGTCTTTGAAATTCTTTGGGTTCCAGGTGCTAAAAACACAGGAGGCTAAAGCCCAGAAAGAACTTCATGAATACGTGTGATAGAAAAGTGAGCTGGCATGTAGCTTCAGGTACAGCTTGGTCCAGATGCTCAGTTTCCTCATGTTCCATCCTCCCGTGTTTCCTTTGATTGTCAGGAAGCTGTTCCTTGTCCTTCCTACCTACAGTTCAACTAGATTAAGAGCTTCATTATGCTCAGAGGCTCCAGCAAAAGTCCTGCTTACTCTTGCTGGATGAACTTCTGTCTTGCGCGATTTTACACCAGGGACAGAGAAGCTGAGGCAGCCAAGACTAGATCCAGGGCCAGTCCACAGATCTGGGTTGGTACAGGGAAAAGCCAGTCCCAGGCAACTATAATCTCTGAAAGTGGGACTGATGAGGCACAGATGTGATGTACCAGGTGAAAAGGCAGTTCTGGCCTGAGGTTCTCACCTCAGGGCACACTGAAAGCCCAGGAGACACGTGGTTGCTGGGATCCACCCAACAGGCTCCTCTTCAGCAGGCCTGGGGGGCTTACTCTTGGGTTTACACTGCTGGCAGGTTCCAAGGATCCTCCTTTTTCCAAGGATTTCTCTTTTTTGTGTTCCTACCCACTTCGCATGCTCCCATGCCATGTGGGGTGTGTCTCCATGCCAGGCCTTCAACTGGGCTGCACCCACCTCGAGGCATGCACTGCTTTCCAAGAGACTCTGGGACATAGGACTCTCACGGGAACTGATGCACAGTCTTCAGCCTCTCTCAGTGCTTTCTGTGTCTTAGCTTGGCCTCCTGCGCATGCCCCAGGGATCAACAGGATCTTCTCCCCCACCCCCACCCCCACCCCTGACCCTCTTTTCCACAATGGCCCTTACAAGATGGCACATATTGCTAACCTCCATACATTGTTCTTTTTGTTGTTGTTGCTTTTTGAGACAGGGTTTCTCTATGTTATCTTGGCTGTCCTGGACCTGCTTTGTAGACCTTAAACTCACAGCGATCTACCTGCCTCTGCCTCCCAAGTGCTGGGATTAAAGGCATGCACCACTACGCCTGGCTCCATACATTGTTCTTTGGGCCTTGCCCTGCACTGTAGAGAATTCTAGAGCATGGAATCACAGGTAGGATGCTAAGTCATGATGCCTTCATCCTGTGGGAGGGACCTATGCCTTCCCTGCCTGGTACCCATCAGCTCTAAAAAGGTAAAATATTGCTTTTGTCTTGGCTAGTTGGACTGTTCTGAGCTCGGGCATAGCTGGGTGGTAGGAGTGGAAACAGTTTTGTTTTGGCTACCTGTCTTTTTTATTCTCCAAATCTTGGCCTGCATTGCACTTAGTGGTAACAGAGAGTCTCCTCATAGGAAAAGAGATGCGCATGGCAGGAGAAGCTTGACTCAGGAGACACAAGCTCAAGCCTAAGCACTCAGTTATCTATTTGCCTGTTCTTTATTTGTCTACCAGCACTCCTGCCTTTGCATCCATCTGCCCACCCTGCTGCCCATCCACCTTTCCATCCATGTGTCTGTCCATCCACCCACCTGTCTATCCCTGCTTTCATGCATCTGTCTGTCCATCTTTTTATCTGCCCATCAATCCATTCATCTGTCCACCATCCATCATCCACCATCTATTTATTCATCTCTTCATGCATCCATCCACCATCCATCTGTGCATCCATCAATCCGTCCATCCATCCATCCATCCACCATTCATCACATCCATCCATCCATCCATCCACCATCCACCAGCCTACTCACCTACCTATCTTCCCACATACTGACTAGATCACCTCAGAGCTACCACTTGTAGGATTTGAAAAGGTAAACCTGACTGGGGAATCATGTCACCTTCCTGTCCACCTTGTCATAGGCTATATCTCTGTGAACTCTGATTTTTTTTTTCAGTTTCAAAGCAGGAGGGAAATGTTCTAAACATACTTAATTTTTAAAATTCCATTTATTTACTGTGTGTGTGCATGTGTGTCAGCCATGGAACATGTAGAGGTCAGATGACAGCTTGTGGGACTTGGTTCTTTCCTTCCACAATGTTGGATCAAAATCAGGCTTGGTGGCTGGTGCCTTTACTCACTGAGCCATCTTGCCAGTGAGCCAAACTCACTTTCTACAGATTGTCCCATGTAAAACACCACATATTTGTGGAAAACTGGTGCCTAATATTTCTCCTTGTATTCTCACTTAATTTTCATACTAGATTACTAGATAAATATAAATACACTTTTTGTTTTGTTTTGAGATAGAGTTTCCCTATGATGCCCAGGTTGGCCTTGAGCTTGCCATGTAGCTCAGGCTGCTCTTGAATTCCTAAGCCTCTTGCCTCTACCCCCTGAGTGCAGGATTATAGACACATAGCCCTATTCCCAGCCCCACCCCCTTCTTTTTTCCTCTCACCTGGGAGCATATCTTTTATTTGCTGTCACTATTTACTGACATGCATTCATTTAAGATCTAAATGGACTTGCTTGTGTGGGAGATAGATTCTATAGAATATTTGTGATTCTCAAAGTCACTGGCAGGGTCTCAGGGACAAAGTAAGTCAAACCCATCTTAGCCCAGTTGGTGCATATACATAGATACTCAGTCTCAATCTTGAACATTCTTCTGGCCACTGGCCACTTGCCTGCCTTCCACACAGTCCCTCGGGAAGACTTTGTTGAGGAAGCCTGGGCACACACCAGTTTATACAGCTCAAGTCTGCCTCCCCGAGTTCCTCCTTCCCTCTGCTCGCGACATGTTCTGAGGGCTTACTCTACACTGGGCTCTGTGGAATGCAAAAGTCTCACACACACTGCTGAGAAGCAAATATGTCTGGTAAGTGCTACCATGGGAAGGACTGCACAGATGTAGTCAGAGAGGTCTGCCTGGAGGAAGCCACCCTCAAGCGGAAGAGGGCAAAAATAGGAAGGGAGAGAAGAGATGGGCTCCTCCTAGGAGAACCTCGCGTTGGAACCAGCTGCTGAGAGAGCCGACTGCAGCCTCTGGGTGGTCCCTCCTGTGGCTCCCTCCTCCCCTCCTCCTTTCCCTGGTCTGTTCACTTCCATCATATTAATGTGACTGGCATTTGTTTACCTGGACCCTCCACATGGCCCCCAGAGCAAATCCAGACTATTGCAGAAGGGTCTCCTGGCCTAGCGACAAAGACAGGCTCACGAGCAGGCCGATTTCCACTATAGTTTGGAGTAGGGTGTTGCTTAGTGGTGGAATGTATGCCTATATCCAAGAGGCCCTGGGTTCTAGCCCCAGTATTGAAAAAAAAAAAAAAGTGAATGAAAACACGTATTTGGTGTAAGTGTAGAGCAATTCAGTGAGACTAGACAAGACACACAGAGAGACTGGGAGGTAGGTTCACAAAGGGAAAATGCTGAGAAGGATATGGTGGCTGTCTTGGGATCAGTCAGTTCTGAGCACATAATGGGGCTGGAGATCTCCCAGGGGCTATGGCCACCTGAGTCTGTACAATGAGTCTTGACTTTCCACACCCTTCATGCCAACTGTATTCCCTTTGCCAGTGATGGGCTCAAGGAGGGTCATGTGATTCCACTGTGGCCGGCGAGTTATAGAGGTAGGGAATCTCATCTTTCTAGGGAGATTTCTTAACTCTTTTTTTCTGTTTTTGTTTTTGTTGTTGTTGTTGTTTTTTGAGACACAGTTTCTCTGTGTAGCCTTGGCTGTCCTGGACTCACTCTGTAGACCAGGCTGGCCTCAAACTCACAGAGATCTGCCTGCTTCTGCCTCCCGACTGCTGGGATTAAAGGCGTGCACCACCACACCCAGCTGATTTCTTAGCCCTTAGACAAAAGGGAGAGGCATAGTGGCACACATCTGTACTCTTAGCATTTGGGAAATCAAAGATAGCAGGTCAATCCGGCTATGCAGGAAAACTCTCTCTCAAAACAACAACAAAGCTGTAATAAAGTCATGACTTCTTTCTATCAGTTTGGGTTTTTGTGAAGGTGCAATGGCCGCTGCTACTGTAGCCACTTTGTCACCATAAGGAGAGGAAGTCACTGCCCCGAGGATGGAGGAGCAAAGAGATGGAAAGAGCAAAGCCGTATGGCGTCTTCTCAGCTGAGATGACAGAATTTCCTTGAATCTATTTCCCAGCTGGGTTTTATGGTTATGTGTTGCTGAAAACTCAGCTGCTACAGGAGAGGAGGTGGAATTCGAAGAGCCCTGGAGAGAAGGGAGTGTGATTCAGGAAGGGGGCAGAGCCCACGGCGGTGCTGAAAACACAGGGATAATATGGGGAGGGCAGCCGGCACCAGTAGGCCTAGTTCCGAGGTGAGGTTGCACGGGCTGGGGCTCAGCCAGACAAGCCAGAGCTGTGACCCGCGTGTCCTCCACTTTCAGGGCTTCCATCTACCTGGCTGGGACATGCAGGAAGGAGCCACCTAAGCCTGGGTGCATAGTGTTCTTTGAGTCTCACTCTGTGGGGGGCCTTAAATTAGGGTGAAAGGGGACACTGGCTGTCTCTGCACAGAGCTCCCAGACCGGGTGCATGCAGGAACAAACCTGCTGTAAACACGCACTCAGCCTTCAGAGGGAGGGCTGCAGCTGGCTCCAGGACTAACATTTGCTTTCTATTTTAATGTTATGAGTATATTTTGACGATCAACTTCTATATATGGAAGAAATAGAAAATTCCCTTTTAAGTACATGTAAGCAAAGGCGGAAAGAGTTAATTTAAGAAAAACTAGTCAGTGATGTTACAGGTGGCATGTGGATGTACAGAAATGTTTGCAATAAGAATTTAACAGATGTGTGCACTCATGCGTATCTGTGTATATGTGTGTATATTTGCAAATGTATGTATGTGCATATGTGTGTATATATGTTTGTTGTATGAATGTGTGTGTATTGCTACATGGATGTGTATGTATGTGCATAATCATGTGTGAGTGTGCATGCATATGTGTTGTAAGAGTGTGTGAATGTGTGAATGTGCATGCATATGTGTTGCAAGAGTGTATGAATGTGTGAGTGTGCATGTGTATATGTGTGTGTGCATGTGTGTAGATGTATGTCACATGTGTGTGAACATGCATGTGTTTGTATATGTCACACATATGTGTGCATTTACATGGGTGAGTGATGCTTATTTGCACAGCTCTTCCAAGCCTATGAAAACAGGTTGTTTTAGAATTACTGTTTCTGAGTTTTTACGTAGCTTTCCTGGGAGATGCCATGTCTTCAGACATGGCTCTCTGCCCCTCTGTTGCTAGCTAGTCCTGAGTTTGCACCTCCAGAAGCCAGGGCTGGGAAGCCCTGGGAAGCCTGCTCTCTGCCCCACAAGGGACTCTGTGGTGAGGAAGGCAGGATGAGCAGCTGGCAAACAGGATGCACAGTTGACATTCTAACAGGGACTTTTGCTGTATGATGTAGCCAGGGATGCAATTCACAATGAGGCATATGTAAGTTGCAAGTCACCTCTTCATCATCTGAGTTGGAAAACAACCTTACCTTCAGCACGCCCCTTTTAATCACCTTATTGAACACCTTCCTTAGGGTCCTTAGCTATAGACATGCAGCCATTAGGTCTGTAACTCATGCTGGGATGCACCTCCCCTAACACATGTGCTCTCTCCCTAAGGCAGGATTTTAAGCTTCGGGTTCTTATGTGTGTGACCATTTTAAACAACAAAGTCACTGACCAAAGGAAAAAATGAGCAAACTCTGTCCCCTGTTGAGTCTCAGAAAGGATATTTTATTTCCAGTATGAGAAGCAAGAGAAGGCCCACGGCTTGCCTTGTTTGATGCTGGCTGGCAATGTTTGCACTGGGTGACCTAAACATTTATAGTATTCTGTGCATGTCTATATCTGTCAGGGCCTCTAGAGGAACAGACCCCCAAAGAATGAATACATGTTGCAAAGAGAGTTTAATATTCACCGTGTAGTCCAACAGTGTCTGCCTGTACACTGGAGAAGCTGAGAACTTGCTCAGTCCACAATGCTGGGTAACTCAGCAGCTCCAACCTGGTGCTGAAGGCCTAGGGCTACCTGGAAAGCCCAAGGAGCTGGGGCTGAAGATCAACGGAGGGTGGCAGCAGCAACAACAGCAACGAGACAGATGCACACATCAGCAAGACACAAAGGTGGGCAGGCAAAAAAGCATGGCTTTTCCCCTCAGACCTCTATATGCCCCGGCTCTGAGGAAAGGGCTTCTCTTCCTTTCTTCCTGGGAATGTCCTCAGACACCTGCCCAGAGATTGTGCCTTTTACTTGATTCCAGATCCAGTCAAGTTGGCAATCAATGTCAACCATCATCGTGCCCATGACCACCTGTCAGTGGGCTATAGATATTAATTTAGGCACTGTGAAACATGTTAGGTAACTAGGCAAATACTCATAGAGTCAGCCAACCTATCTATTATCTACCTGTCAACCATCTTTGTTATCTATTTATTAGCAGTTTATTTACATATCTGTCCTCTACCTATCCATCCACCCATCCATCTGTTCCTCAGCTCGGTGGGATATCATCAGTCACCAGCTCAACTTGTCTTCCTGTCCTGGTTTGGGTTTCAACTTCTGTTTAACTATAAGACTGTTGCAAGGTCTGTCTCAAACTCACACCTTTTTTTTACTTTGGTTTTTGTTTTTCAAGAGAGGGTTTCTCTGCGCGGCCTTGGTTGTCCGCCTCCCTGAGTGCTGGGATTACAGGCGTGCACCACCATGCCCAGCTAACTCACACCTTTTGGATTCCTCCTATGCTGATCAACTGTAGGTTTGTAGAGCTATGACCCCAGCCAGCCATTCTGATCTGGTACATAAACTGTGTAGCTGTTCCTCAGAGAACTCCAGTTCCTTCCTTGATGGCTGCAGGGCTGGCTAGTGGGAACCAGCTGTGCATGAGGCGGTGAGAAAGAAGCCTGTGAGGTTAAAGATAGGGAGACTGTATGCTTCCAGTGGTTTCTTTCACTCTCAGCAGCAGCCGGGTTCCAGTACAGATGGAAGTCACTGGATTACAGGCCAATGGCAAGCTATTTTTGGTGGAGTTGTGTGTGTGTGTGTGTGTGTGTGTGTGTGATGTACGCACTGAGGTTCTTGGCCAGCGCCTCTGTTTGTATCTGCTGTCAGCAAATCAGAGGCGCCATCCACATTTGTCATAATTCATTACACTAATTAGCCACGTTTGAGAACTGGGCGTGGGCCAGCAGGGGCAGGAGGCCACCGCATTGTTGTGTCTCAGCCTCTTGGGTCAGAATTTCCACGGTCTGATGGGCTGCCGTCTCCTGCACATGTGTCCCCTCACATGAGGACCCTGATGAACTCATCGTTCTCACATCTGGGACTATTCTCTGCAGATGATGCCTGTGGCAGGAGGCCAGAGGCAAAGCGCATTCCAGAACTCGGCTCTAGAGGCCCCACTCTGTACCCAAAGGAGTTTGGAATTACCCTGACGTCTAGGATGCCAGGATGAGCATCCTTCTGTGGTCTGTTCATCCCTGCCTGGTTTCCTTGGCCCAGGCTTTGAGTAGGCTACGCGGCACTGGTTAGGGAAAGCCTTCTCTAGTGCCCCATCTCAGTGGGCGCAGCCTAGGCCCCTTCAGCTCTCAGGCTTGGAACCTTAGGTGACTCTCCACTTCTGCCTCCTCCCAAGTGTCATACCCTGCTGAGTCCCTTTCTTAGTGTCTCTCATCCCTGTCTGGGATTCTATCATCTCTCACTTGGGGAACAGTGGTAGCCTTGTCTTTTTTTTTTTTTTTTTTTTTTGGTTTTTCGAGACAGGGTCTCTCTGTGTAGCCTTGGCTGTCCTAGACTCACTTTGTAGACCAGGCTGGCCTCGAACTCACAGCGATCCACCTGCCTCTGCCTCCCAAGTGCTGGGATTAAAGGCGTGCGCCACCAGTGCCCGGCTTGGTAGCCTTGTTTTAATCTCCATTCTCCCCCTTTTTTTTCTCCTCTCTGCTCCCTTTTCTCTGCAGGCTGCAGCCAGAGGCTTCTCTCAACTGCAAAGGCAGCAGCAAACTACTCTCCCTGACACTGCAACCGTTGGCCTTCCCTGAACTGGCCCTGCCAACCACAGACTCCTGTTTGTTTCCAAGCCTTGTTTGCCAGCCTCCCATCACTTCTTCCCTTGCATTTCTTTGGCTTAAGTTAGTGTAATGGATAATCTTGATTTTTTTTTTTTTCACTTTGGCTGGATTAATATATACCTAGGAAGCCCAACCGTGGGCGTGTCTGCAAGGCCGTTGCTAGAGATGATGGTTTAGAATCTAAACTTTAGGTGGTTTTGTAGTGAACAGATTGTAAGGAGGTAGTGGGACTTCCCATTTGGTTGAAAGAAGCATGTCATAGGGGGTGTGCCCTTGAAGATTGTGTCACGGCCTGATTACTTCCAGTATTCCCTTGACTCACTTCCTGTCTGCCATGATGTGGCCTCCATGCTGCCTTTCCTATCACCTTCTCCCAACACCAGGATGTACTGTCAAAGTCAAGGAGTCACGAAATCATGGATGGAGTATTCTGACACAGAAGAAAAAAACTCTTCCTTTAGGTTGTTTACATCAGATATTCCATCAGTGATAGGAAGCTGATAGGGAAGGTTGGTGTCAAAAGGTGTGTGTTTGTGCGTGCGTGTGTGTGTGTGTGTGCGTGTTTGCATATGTGTGGCCTGTGTGTGTGTGTATGTGTGGGGTGTGTGTGTATGTGATGTGTGCATGTGCAGTGTGTGTGTGTGTGGCATGTGTATGTGTGTATGTGCGGTGTGTGTGTGTTTATTGCTGAACTTACATTCTTTTTTTTTTTTTTAATTTGTGTGTATATGGTTCTCTCACTGATGCTAGAGTTTGCTGAGTTGGCTAGGCTGGTGAGCTCCAGGGAGTTGTCCCTGCCTCCCCAGTGCTAGAATTATAGATGTGCCACTGCATGGTATATGGATACCGGGACCAGTGGTTTTCTCTGCTTCTTGCTCCCCATGAACTGAGCACCCGCTGCACATGCTCCTGCCGCTTTGATGTTCTGCTTTCCCTCAGCACAGACTTAGAGTCAACAAAGCCCAGGACTGTGAGCTCTTAGACTATAAGCCAAAATACATCTTTTATATTTTAAATTGGACAGTAGAGCAGCAATAATAGCAACACAGCTTTTGCTGCATGTAGCAAAAACCCCAAAAAACCAAAAACCAAACCAAGCCAAAAAACCAACAAAAAACCCAAAACAAAAAGAAAAACAAACAAACAACAATAAAACCCAAAAAAACAAAAAGCAAAAATCCTAGTTCCTAAATGATAAAAGCCAATATTTCTTCCACATGTCAGGTCAATGCTAATTTTCTTTGTTTTGACAAAAAAATAAAAAATAAAAAATAAACCCTAGTCTCTTCTCATGTGCTCAGTAAAAGGGCCACTAATTAATGTTTACTCATCTAGTCTTTGCTTCTTAAAAACTAGGTGTTTGGTGACAGATCAAAACCTACCTGAAGTTAATGCCCAACTGTCCCAATGTCTTGAGTCAATGAATTCTCCAGACTGACTAAGCTGTTTTGAGTTCAGGTCTCTGAGGTTTTCAAGTTAGCAAAGGTGCTGGTTGCATCACAAGCTGTTTTTGGACAGAGACAACACCTACCTGTGGCAGCTCAGTGAGCTGTTGAGGCAGACTTGATCTTTGAATCATCTAAAACCCTCACCAACTTCTTCTCTCTCATGGTGCTAAGAGCACCCCCTCTGTCTCATTTACAGCTTACAGAGAACTCCACTGTCTCATTGAAACCACCAACAGCCATGAGATATGTGCAGACTGTTTCCACTTTACACAAGAGGGAACAGAGATTCAGAGAGGCCTGCTTGCCAGAGACCACACAGCAAGTGAGTGTGAATCCTGCTCTCTAATTCCAGACTCTTCCCTTCCCTCTTCTCTCCTCTCCTTCCCTCCTCTTTCCTCCCCTACCCCTTTCCTTCCCTTCCTGGGCCTGGAGATTTGGACCCAGAGCTTTGTGTATGCTTAAGCAAGCACTCTACCAGTGAGCCATATACTCAGCCTTAGGACGTACCCTCATTCAATTATTTAAGAACAGATAAACTTGTTGAATGCCTGCAGTGTATAGGCAGCTTGCTAATCTTCAGTGGTCCGCCAGCGAACTCAGCAGGGTCTTCATCCACCAGGGGTTTGAGGACATGGACAGTGGCAGCGTGATGCGGAGACATCTGTGGTAGGAGGTAAGTCGGTGGGTGGCAGGAGTTGCCACTTTATTCTGAGCTTGAACAACAGGGCCAGAAGCCACCACTGAAATGAGCAAACCCCACAACCACTTCCAATCCTTGTGTCTCATTGCTCAAGATGGAAATCCTAGGCTTGGGTGTAGGAAGGTGTGTGATGGCCAGTAGGCAATGCCCCAGGAGGAAGTTGGGACATTGTTAGGAGGCAGATTGGTGACAAATGTGGGCTGTGCTTCAGTAGCTTCAGCTGCTGGCTGGGCTCTGGGTACAGAGGGGGGTGATGGTAAGTGGTAGAGTTCCTAGAAATTCTAAACTGGCTTTTATTAAGTGGATATTTGAATTTTTTTTCCCCCTCTGGGTCCTTCTGGTTTATTTAGTGCCATCTTCTGTGCCTGTTTGGATGTTTTAGGGAGATGATAAAGATGGCAAGAAGGATGCGGTGGCCCACGCCTGTAATCCAGCAGTCTGGGAGGCCAGAGGCTGGCCGATCTCTGTGAGTTCGAGGCCAGCCTGGTCTACAAATTGAGTCCACGACAGCCAGGGCCACACAGAGAAACCATGTTTCAAAAAAGCAAAACAAAAATGAAACAAAACAAAAAAGATGGTGAGAGGGGCCCATCTTTATCATAACTATCAGGAACATAAATGCCTCTTGTGGGCTCTCTGCCCCTGCCCACGGCAGACACAAGTGATGGATTCTGGCATTCTGCCCCATTGAGTGTAAAAGTAACTTTTATTCTCCTGTGTCAGTTGTTATCTGGGAGGCAAACTGCCTCCTTCTGCTAACCTAGGCCTAGTCCTGGAAGCTTCTAGCCTTCAATCTAAGCTAGGCCTAGAATGTTTTCAGCCTCTGAGACTGCTAAATAAACTAATCCTTTTTAGCTCTTTCTGAGCTCTGGGCTGGCTGGTTCAACTCAGCTGTTCTGGCTCAAACTCCTCTCCCAGCTGACTTATTTAATCTGGCTTCTCTCTCACCCTGGAATTGTTCTGCTTGGCCTCAAACTAACTCAGCAATCTGCTCTAATCTTCTGGCTTCTTCTCATTTTCTGGCTCGTTCCATCTTCACCTGAGTTCTCTCTCTCTCTCTCTCTCTCTCTCTCTCTCTCTCTCTCTCTCTCTCTCTCTTTCTCTCTCTCTCTCTCTCTCCCTCTCTCTCTTTCTCTCTGCAACCCATCTCTCTGTTCCTGTCCTGGTAAAACTGCCTCCTCTCTCAAACTGCCTCTTAAGTAGCTTCCCTTTCCTCTCTCTTCTCATGAGAGTTGGGCGTACCCTATTCTGTCAAGTCTTTTCTGCCACTCAGTTCGACTTCACTTTCAAACATGGGTGCTTTCTTCTACAAACTAACTTTATCTTCCTTTGGGAATAAAGGCATGTACCACCCACCACGCCTGGACCTAAGCTTTTCTTTACCTGAAACTTGCTCTATTCCAGGCAGGCCTCGAACTCAGATCTTCTTGCCCCTGTTTCCTAGATTAAAGGCGTGTTTGTATTCCAGCCGGATCACACAGACCTAGGAGGTCTTTGGATGTGATCTCTTGCCAGAGCAGCCATGTTCTGAATTAACATTTCTCTACCATCTAGGCTGGATAAAACTTCTGCAGTCTTGTCGCCCTCCAGACCAGCCAGAACCACTGGATCAGCATTTGTACATGCTGTGATACCTTTGGCCAGTCCTGTTTTGGGGACATGTGTCAGGTGTCTGCAGCTTCTGAGCATTTGGGACAGGAAGGTCTTCAGAGGTTGGGTGAAGAGTCCCCTCCGTGGTGTCCCCTCTTCCCTTTCCTGGGGTTTCAAGACATGGCTGCTGATCAGACTTGCTGGGAACAGGGGGTGTGTCTTCCTCCCTGTCTGTCTAGGCAGTTCCACTAGGGGAGTAGACTCAAGGGCCCACAATGGTCAGGACAGCCACACCTATGGAGTACCTCCAGTGTATGCCTGCCCTACCTCTCAGCTACAAGTGATAAACCTTTCACTGGTGAGGAAACCGACCTTGAGGTAGTATCTTATCCAGGCACCAGGAGTAGGGTCTCTGTCACTTCTTGTGACTTGTCAAACCATAGCCCCCATCCAAGCCGCCCTTCCCACACTTGCGATCTGGATGGAGATCGGGCCATGTCTTCTAGAAGCATTTCCGTTCCCACAGGCTTAGTTACTCCTCTGCTTCCCAGTTGTGACCCACACTTGCTGGTTACCTACGAAGACTGTCTCTTCAGTTCCCAGCCTCCCTTGCAGGTGAGTGGTGGCAAGGTGGGATACAGGCAAGAGAAGTGTGTGATTTCTGGGCCAGGCTGAAAATGTCCACGTAATACTCGGTCCCGTGTCACTCCTTCTTGGTAGCTGATACCTGGTAGAAGACGGTGTAGAAGATTCCAGGGAGGCCTAGATCTCAGAGTGAGTACGTGGAACACAAGTCCCAACCAGTGCCCTTCAGGGACAATCCTGCTTTGACTGGAGGGTACCTGGGAGTGGGGTCCTAGAGAGTGGTGAGGAAACGAATGACAGAGTTCATGAGTGTGCACCAGAGTGCACAGAACCGACCATTTTAGGAGTCACAGTGGGCCGGGGCCGCTGCCGGATGCCTGGGGTGGTGGCAGTGGTGGCAGTGGTGGCAGGGAAAAGAGAGATGCAGCAGCTGGAAAGGGGGTCTCCCCCTACAGGCCTGGCTTCTGGCTTCTGCTCCCTCGCCTTCCTACCCATGCTGTGATCCTAGGACCCTCCTGGCCCTGTCCTTGAGTTTTCTTGGCTGGAGGCCTCCAGAAGCTGTTTCTCTTGGACAAAGCATCCCCTCCCCAAATCCCCATAAAAGGGTCAAAGTATTTTTCTCTGACTCAATAAAGCAACGTAAGGCCAGAGATGTCTCGAGAGCTGAATTTGCATTTTCCTGGCTTGCTCAGCCTTGAGCCCTGCAGCCTTTGGGCAATCTTTCAGGACCTTCCCTGCATTAGTGGATCAGCAAGAACAAGGGGACGAAGGCCATCCTGCTAATCAGTGGCAGGGGCAGGCACAGTCTTGTTGATCTTGGGTGTCCAGATGCAGATCTTGGGGGAGTCCACGCAGATCTTGGGGGAGTCCGTTCTTTTCTAGGTGGTCTCTCTCTGCTCCACTTTGGTTCCCCTTGGTGATGGCACAGGAACAGTTTGAGGGTGGGTCTCAGGAACCTAGATTCTTTCTTCAGGAAAGCTACACTGTGGCTCCCTGCCTGCTCTGCTGAACAAAGGCTATACGCAGGTAGGAAAAATGGCCGAGCAGAAAGGAGGGGCTGCCCCCACTGCACAGGCAGGTCAGGGATCTCTCCCTAGTCCCTACCAGGGACTGACTGTGAGTCTCTGCACCCAGGTGGGGGTGCGGAGCCAGCAGACCCGTGGAGAGAGTTATGTACCAACTGAGGGCAGTCTGATGCCAGGAGCTCATCACTGTGGCCCTGTACATGAATGCCAGGTAGGAACCATCATTGCCATCTTATAGATGGGGAAACTGAGGCCAGACATTTATTTGGTGGTGCTTCAACTTACACCCAACACTTATCAACACCCCAAGCACGGGCTTGGATTCTTCCTAGTTTGGAAGGGGTTTGAAGTGGAAGTGGCAGGCACAAGTGTGGGAAACCATCAGGCTGATAGGCAGCCTGCATGGTGCCAGGCGGGGCCTGTACTCACCTGGAGCTGTGGCTGTCTTGTCTTTAGGTGGATGGCAGGTGAGGTCTAGCTGTTCTCGTCCAGGGTCTGGACTCTCTTGGCTAGTTGTTTCTTCTAGAAGCCTAACCACTTCCTCAGTCTTCTGTGTACATAGCTGATCTCACCTCACATCCCCCCTGGTGGGCGGCGCTGTCTCCTTGGGAAAGGGGGTTCCGTTTGAGACAGCCCAACCCTCCACCCTCTTTTGCACTCATTAGCCTTGGCCAGCCCCCTGGGCCCAGCTCAGAGAACAGACGCTAACCCTCTGCCAAGCACGGAGTGGGAAGGGAAGGGCTGAACAGTTTAGCCAGGAGTCCTGGCCAGGGAAAGATCAGCTGCAATGACTGTGGCTGCCGAGGGGCCAGGACCAAGGCATGGGGACTTGGGACCGGGAGAGGCAGAGGGGTGGCTGCAAGGTCAAGGAGTGAGCAGAGGCTCACTCAACCCACCTCAGTCTGGGTGCAAGACCCCTAGGTTTACAGCTGTAGTTGGAGGGGCATAGGGTAGAGCCTCTCCCCTTCCTCCTCCTCCTTCTCCTCCTTCTCCTTCTTCTTCTTCTGGTTTTTCAACGCAGGGTTTCTCTATGTAACAGTCCTGGCTATCCTGGATTCGCTTTTGTAGACCAAGCTGGCCTTGAACTCACAGTGATCCTCCTGCCTCTCTGCCTCCCGAGTGCTGGGATTAAAGGCGTACGCCACCACTCCCGGCTCTCCCCTTCCTTCTTAAAGGGCCTAGCTAGACCTTTGAGAGAAATAGGTCCTGGACTTAGTGAAGAGGTCTGAATGGAGGGCCTCCTCAATAGTGAGTTATCCTGCCAGGAAGACACATGACCTCGCCTCCTGCCTGCTACCATTACAGCAGCCAGCAGGCTTCCTCCTGGGCCCCTAGCTGCTTCATCCAGAATGTGTAGTGTTAAGTCCCGTGCTGGAGGGGTGCATCAGAGGTGGCTGGTAAACAGATTTGCTCAGGGATCCCAGGTTCCAAGAAGATCCCCTCTCAGACTCTCTCTTTTTGGTTTGCCAGGCCAGGATCCGTTCTGTCCCGACAAATCCTGGCAGGGGCAGGATTACCCCATCCAGTGTGTTCTGGGGCCTGTCACTCAAGCCCAAGCTCCCACATAGAGTATGCTAGTCACATGTCTTTAGTTGAGTGTAGTTCAGTTAGCAGGACCTCGGAACTGTCAGTAATGGGACATATGGGATCCCATCAGTAAGTACAGCCAGACTAACTAAACATTACCCAGTCTTGAAGGATTCAACCAATGGCAGCAGGTTGGTTTGTTTGTTTTTCTCCATAAATGCTTTCTGCAGAGGATACTTCCTGTCACTTCAGCCAAGATGCAAATGACATGATTAAGGTCCCACAGTGAGTTCACCCAAAGCTGGGATTTGACACTGCTTTCTTGCTGGCACCATGTGGTGTGGTGTGGTTATGGTACACTTAGCCCCAGGAGTACACGTTTTTTGGGGAGGGGCTCTAGTTGGTGGTTGTTGGGGCACAAGATGGCTCCACCATCTAGAGCCTGTGATCAGAGGGTGACAGATTTTCCTTCTTCGTCCCAGCTGTGTGTCACAATGAACCTGGGGGGTGGGAGTGGGGGTGGGGGGGGTGGGGGGGGAGAACTACGGACAGTTGTGCTGGGTGGAAATTGGCCCAGAAGCTTGGCACCTCTTTCCTTTCCAGCCTCAGCTTCATCGCCAGCTGTATTTTGGGGAATCTCCCCTGACCTTCACCCCGCGAGAAGGTTTCTAGGATACATGGCACTGGAAGGGGGCCTGTACAGGGAAAGTGAGCGGTTTGTCCCTGCAGTCTCCAGTCTGTGGCCTCAGCCTACAGCTGCGCCTGGCCTCCTGCTCTGCCACCCCCTCCCATGAGCCCTCAGGGATTTCTCTGCTCCAAACTGACCCTTCCTTGCTGAAGAGGCTTCTATTCACCATTCCCAGGTACACCCACTCACGCTGGCGCCTGGTGCTTTTCTGTGGTGTGTCTATGGGGGTGGGGGGTAGGGAGTGGAGGTGGGGCGTCTCTCTGATTCCACCAAGACAGGATGCTGAGCACAGGCTGTGCCCCATGCACAGAGTCCCAGTGAGTCAGCCTGGACTGGCTCAGCTGTCTTTCCCAGAGCCTTCGTCGTCCTCCTGGCTGCGGCTGCCTGCAGATTCCCGGCGAATGGTGCTCCAGAGACCTGCCGGGCCCAGGCTGCGTCATTCCCACCCTCCCTGAGCCCAGGGACCAGCCGGGCAAGGCTCCAGCCCTGGGAACTCCGCCTGCTGCCTTTTTTCTCTTCTTCGAAACTTTACTCTGTGATTCAAAGAAACATCTCGGGCTTCCGGTCGCCTGCTGGGCTAAGCTGACCTTACGCTGTGGAGGGCAGAGAGCATGGCGCTGGAGTCCTGTGCTGGCTGGGCTAGTCTGCCAACGATGCCCTGAGAGATGATAGAGAGTCCTGTGACTCCTTGGGACTCGGCCTGTACAACTCAAGCATTACTGGAGGGCGGAGAGGGTGAAGGTCGAAGAGGGGAAGGGAGAGTGCTGCCTTTGGACACCTCGTGGCTCTCCCTAGCTACATGATTTATTCATTCGTGTAGAGTTCTCTAGAGTTTCCAGGGGCCCAGACTGGAACGGCTTGCTGTCTTTCTGGAGAAATGTGTACGCGGATCGCCACTTTTGAACTCTGCTGTTGTGGCCCTGGATTGGAACTCGGCTCTCCGGAAGAGCTAACCTTCCAACCTTCTTCCCCCAAGGCAGAATGCTACTACACCACCACAGGGGAGGGGCTCTACCACTAGAGGGCGCACATCCCCAATGTGACTAAAAAAACAAAACGGCTTACCCCAGGTGAATGCAAGAACACCCTTTATGCTTTGGGTCTATACTAATTCTTTCGGTACCTCTGGGACACCGACAGTGCTGTTATCCCCTCTCAACACTGAGGTCCAGAGAAGCAACATGACTCACTAAGGTCACTCAATTTCCAGTGACAGAGATGGTGTGGACATCCATGATCAGGCAGGATCAAGCCACAGACTTGGACGGTTTGGGGAACAAAAACGTAATGTCCCTATAGTCTCTACCAGTCTTGCTTTCAAGCGTCTCTGTTAGGATCGTCATTTTTCCTCTGAGGTTTGTGGGGACATGTGGGCCCAAATCCTCAGGAGGTTTCTCCTTTGTACAGGTTCCACCCAGAGGTTACCCTGCCCCTTCACAGATGTCAGCTCTCTAGATTTTCCAATGAGCTGGGCATGATTAGCGGTAGCGGCAGCATGCCTCTGACTCCCCGCGGTAGGAGAGCGTCATTGGGTAGGCCGTGTGATGCTGGACACAGGCACTCAGTGAGACCAATGCTGAGCAAGTTCACAGCAAAGCCTTATAAGGGCATGTACCCGTCAGGTGTATGCCCGGTGCTATTAAATAGACGCTTAGAGAGGTGAGCGGGGCCCACAGGTGCACACGTCAGTGCTGGGCTGTTAAGTCAGTGCTGGGCTGTACCCTGGCTGTACCTCATGGAGTCCCTGGAGCAGATGGTGAGACAATCGGTATTCACACCCGTAAGTAGATCTTACCTTGTCTTTTGTCTTGCTTTCTTCGGTGGGGCATTAGCGAGCTCGGTGCAACCAGAGGCTTAAAAAGTGTTCCGTTGGAATCTTTCTTGGAACTACAATAAAAAACAGTTCTGATTATCCTGTTCGAGGAGAGGACAGGAACAGAAAGCAGAGGACCTCCTCTCTCTGCCTCGTAGTGGAAATAGCAGATACGTGGGTACTGATGCGTTTCCTGTGGCCCAGCCTTATCAGACACCACAGGAGCCGGAGAACCGCCCGGTGGAGCCCAGGCTTGCTCTGTGCTGGGACCTAGAGTTGTGGGTGATTTGCTATGGGGCAGCAAGAGATACCTGAACCAGTCCCTTCTGGGGTTGTCAGTGAGGCTGGGGACGGGATTCGAACTCAGACTGCTTTTTAGCTCCTTGCTCTGGAATGAAGGAAACCAGGTTTCTGTAAGCTTGTCAGGGTTCCCTACTGTCCCTTCTTGAGCGGAAACAAAGGACAAGGAGGCTTGGTGGAAGTGGAGGAGAAGAGAAAGAAGGGGGCAGGGAGAGAGAGGGAGGGATGGAGAGGGATGGGGGAGAGAGAAGGGGTGGAGAGAGAGAGAAAGAGAGAGAGAGAAAGAAAGAGAGAGAGGGAGTGGGGGAGAAAGGGAGAGAAGGAGAGAAGAGGAAGAGAGGCAGAGAGGGGGAGAAAAGAGAGATGAAAGAGAGAGGGAGAGAGAAAAGGAGAAAGGGAGAGAGAGAAAGAAGAGGAGAGGCAGAGGGGAGGGGAGGGGAGGCAGAGAGAGCATTCATGGTTGTGTTCTGGTCAGTTCAATTCCTCTTCCATTTTTTTTCTTTCCAATCAAGATGCCATGTGACCAGTTGCCAGGCTGTGTGTGGTGGCCCCAGCCTTTTAAAGATAAATTCTAGGAGTAAATGTGTTTGATTATCTTCCAAAAATGTTGACTCAATTTATAGTTCCTGCAACAATATGAGAAAGAAAACAGTGTACTCGCTTATACCCTCTAATAGCAGCCTTCTAAATGTTTTCAGGGAGGTGTGGTATGGAATGAAATGTCTCTCCCTCTCCCTCTTCCCCTTCCCTCTCCCTGTCTCTCTGAGACAGGGTTTTTGTGTAGCTTTGGCTATCCTGGAACTCCATCTGTAGACCAGGCTGGCCTTGAACTCAGAGATCTGCCTGTCTCTGCTTCCCAAATGCTGGGATTAAAGGTGTGTGTCATTACTATCTGGCTACATCTTCTTGTTTAAATATGGAATAAAAAACTTTATATTTTTAAAATGTGTGTGTGCCTGTGCATGTGCGTGTGTGGGTGTGGATGTGCGTGTGTATGAAGAAGCCAGAGGCACTGGGACCCCTGGCGTGGAGTTACAGGTAGTTGTGAGTCACCTGGCATGGGTGCAGGGATCTGAACTCGGATCCTCTGCAACAGCACTACTTAAGCATTGAGCCATTTCTCCAGGCCCTAAATGTGGAGTTTTATGGTGACCAATGAGGTGGGACTTCCCATGTATTCATTGCACTTAATTTCCATTTCATGCCGTGGCTTCACACAGAACCATGGCCTTGGAGTTGCATCTCTTTTACCACCCAATGAGAGCTCAGCAGAGCTTCGAAGGCACACAAGTGAGTGAGTGAATGAACGAATGACCCTGCACAGCCACTTCTGCCCTGAGAAACGATAGAGCAATCCCTGCATCTGATTTCATGACTCAAACGTGAGTCTCTTGGGCAACATCTTAGTCAGGGTTTCTATTGCTGTGATAAGACACCATGGCCAAAAGCAGCTTGGGGAGGAAATGGTTTATTTCAGCTTCTAGCTCTCAGGTCACACTTCATGACTAGGAGAAGTCAGGGCAGGAGCTAAAGTGGAAGCCGTGGAGGGGTGCTGCTTACTGCCTTGCTCCTCATGGCTTGCTTAGCTGGCTTCCTTACATTCCCGGGACAAATTTACCAGGGGTGGATCTCTTACAATGGTCTGGACCCTCCCAAATCAACCACTAATTAAAAAAAAATTCACCACAGGCTTGCTTACAGGGCATTTTCCCTCTTGTGGTTCGCTCTCTTAAGATAACTCTAGCTTGTGTCAAGTTGACTAACCAACCAACCAAACAAACAAATCCCAACCAGGACAATTGACTCCTTGTCAACTTGATATATAAACACATCACTATTAAACCATAACCTTTCCTTTTTCATTTTTCTCAAGATAGTATAATTAGTATTAGCAGGACAATATAAAACAGTCTAGGTTTTAAAAGTTCCATAGTCTTTAAAAATTAAAACACTTTCAAAGTTCAAAGCTTCTTCAAAGTATTCGAGTCTCTCTCTAATATTCCAAAATCTCTCTAAAATTCCAAAATCTCTTAATCGTGGGCTCCAATAAAATTTAAAAAAATAGGTTAAATACTTTCTTAGTCCGAGAGGGAAGAACCAGGGCACAGAAACAATCAGACCAAAGCAAACCCAAAATTCAGCAGCGTGCAACTGTCAGTGCTTGCTGTCTGAGACCCAGTCTGCGTCCTCTGGGCTCTAACGGGCGCTGGCATCTCACTTCTCTCACTTTGCCACCCACAGCCCGTGCAGCTTGTCTTGTAGGCTCAGGCCAGTTCCACCCGACAGATGTTGCTCTCTTTGGTCATCAGTCCATGGGGTGGCATCTTTAAAATGCCAATGTCTCTAGTGCAACTGGATTGCACCGTCAGCAATATGCTCTCTTGGGTTCTCTTCGGGGACCCTGGCCATGCCTGATGGTGCCAAGCTCCAGTTTCTTTCCATGACCTCTTAAGTTCTGGGGCTGCTACTGCAGATTAGGCTATACGTTTTACCAGCAGCCTCTCCTGGCCTCTCTTGTGGCACTTCAGCCCTGCCACATGGTTTCAAGTCTTATGTGCGCTCTCTCTCTCTCTCTCTCTCTCTCTCTCTCTCTCTCTCTCTCTCTATCTCTCTCTCTCTCTCCATGACCCCTTCATGCCTTCAGAACCAATACCATGTGGGTGACTCTTCCACATTACCATGTTTGGGTGTCAGCATGCAATGCAGCTTTGGGCCCCCTCTGGACCATATTTTCCATGTGATGACCCTGAGAGAACACTTCCCACAAGGTTTCTTCTCAATGATATACTGGTCTCTTCTTCTTCTTTTTTTCTTTTTCTTTTTTTCTTTTCTTTTCTTTTTTTTTTTTGCTGGTCTCTTCCTAATTGTCACCTATTTCTCAGCTCAAGCTATCCAGCATCAATTGTTCCAGCAATGCAGAAGTTTCACTTTATACGTGTTGATATTTTACCTGCACACATATCAGTATGAGAGTGTCAGACCCTCTGACACTGCAGTTACAGATAGTTGTGAGCTGCCAGGTAGGTACAGGTAACTAAACTGGGGTCCCCTGGAAGAGCAGCCAGTGCTCTTAACTGCTGAGCCATCTCTCCAGGGCTGCAAGGTTTGACTTTACTGGTTCTGTTATCTTGTTAATCACAGTTGAGTCTTAATTCAAAATATCATATGGCCGTATTGGAGTCTTTAAGAGACTCCCGGGCTTCTGTCTGAAACTTAGTAAGACAGACCTCCATCACCTGTGTTACTCTCAAAATTCCTGTCTTCCAACCTGCCACAGAAGAAGCCACAAGCTCTGAACACTCAGGGGCTTTTCTACTCCAAAGCTCAAATGATACCACAATCCTCCCTAAAACACGTGGTTAGGCCTGTCATGGCATACCCCGTTCCTGGTACCAACTTCTGTCCTAGTTAGGATTTCTGTTGCTGTGATAAAATACCATGACCAAAAGCAATTTGGGGAGGAAAGGGCTTAATCCAACTTCCAGCTCTCAGGTCTCAGTCCATGACCGAGAGAAGTCAGAGCAGGAACTCAAGGTAGGAACCTGGAGGCAGGAGTGAAAGCAGAGACCGCAGAGCAGAAGCTCGCAACCTGTGAGTCACAACCCCCTTGGCAAGCCTCCATCTCCAAAACTAACTGCATTACCATTCACAACAGGAGCAAAACTATAATTATGAAATAGCAGCAAAAAAAAAATGGTTGGGGGTCGCCACAACATGAGGAACTGTATTAAAGGGTCTCAGCATTAGGAAGGCTGAGAGCCGCTGCTGTAGAGAGTGCTGTTTATCGATTCTCATTGCTTGCTAAGCCTGCTTTCTTATAGAACCCAGGACCACCTGCCCAGAGGTGGCACCACCCACAATGGTTTAGGCTCTCCCACATCAGTCACTAATTAAGAAAATTCCCCACTTGCTTTCAGGCCAATTTTAGGGAGGCATATGTGGTTCACTCATCTAAGATAACTCCAGCTTGTGTCAAGTTGACAAAACCGCCAAGCAGGACAGGTGCTATCACTCACCACTGGATCAATGAAAGTCAAAAGCACAGCGAGATAGCTCCTTAGACCCACAGGGTGGCTACTGCTGATAAAACAGACTAAAATGAAGTTTTCAGAAAAGTATTTGTCAGGGTGTGGAGAAAGCAGAACGCCTGTGCCAGCAGGAATCGGGGATGGTGTAGTTGTTAGGAGAATGATACTGTATCTCAAGGCAAAAACAGAGTCACCATGTGGTCCAGCAGTTCCGGTTCTGGGTGTATTCCTCAAAGAGCTGGAAGCATGGGGTGAGCAGATGTCTGTGCACACATGTGCACATCTGACACGGCTCACAACCGTGCAACGCGCAAGAAGCCAAGGGGCTGTTGACAAATGGATGCGAATACAAGGCTACACATGCAGGGGACTGTTCTCTCAGAAATGGAGGAAACTGACACAGGCTGCTGTAGGGATGACCCAGAAGATGTTCTTCAGGATGAGCTAACCAGCCATTAAAGACTGGTGCTGTAGATTCCACCTAAGGGAATCTACCATAAGGGTTCAAGTTTATAGAGACAGTTGGACAAAGTTCCCGGAGTCTGGGAAAGGGACAGTGAAGGATGAGTTAGCAAGGACAAGTCTCAGTTTTGTAAGATGAAGAGATTCTTGAGATTAGTTGTCTGTGGTTGTACTTAATGTGAGTGGCCTATACGCGTAAAAGCGAATATGATGGTCAAATTTCCTTCTAAAAATATTTTGTGTAGCCAGATGATGGTGGTGCACACCTTTAATACCTGCACTCAGGAAACAGAGGCAGGCAGATCTTTATAAGTTCAAATCTGAGGCCAGCCAGGTCTACAGAGTGAGTTCCAGGACAGCTAAGGCTACATGGAGAAAGCCTGTCTCAACACACACACACACACACACACACACACACACACACACACACACACA
>OU015755.1:65218013-65231947 GCA_907169655.1 Acomys percivali | reverse complement strand
ACACACACACACACACACACACACACACACACACACACACACACACATACACGCATACATATATACATGTATGTGTGTATATGTGTGTGTGTGTGTGTGTGTGTGTGTGTGTGTGTGTGTGTGTGTGTGTGTGTGTGTAGTGATATGTGGGTTCCTATAGAGGCCAGAAGAGAGTGTTATCGGAAGCCCTGAAACTGGAGTTAAGGTGCTGTGAGTGTCCTGATGAGGGTGCTGGGAACTCCGCCCCCGTCCCCACCCCCCATCCCCCAGTCAGGGTTTCTTTGTGTAGCTTTGGCTGTCCTGGACTCGCTGGGATTAAGGCGTGCGCAGCCAAGCCCAGCCTTGATGAGTTTTTCTTAGGACAGACAAAAAGTACAGTAACCCAGGTAAAAAGCCACGTCCTTGATCTGATGTCACCTTCCAACAATACCATCCAATACTCCCTGGGGAACGGGCCACACCCACTGGCATTCCGGCCAATCAGAACATTCAGAGACCTGAATTTAGCCAACCATAGTTAAGCATCTCCCTGAGGCAGAGGCCCTTCTAGGTTCTTTCTCTTCAGTAACAGAGCTTTGAGGGATTGCTTTGGAAAATGGTAGATAGAGATACTGTCTAAGCGTTATTTAGTCACCAAGAGGATAAAGCCCACAAGGCGTCGATGATGTCAACACCCCAAGACTAAACACTGTGAGTTGCTCACAGAGATAAGTAGCCTGCTTGAGTCACACAGAGTTGAGAGGTTCTACTTCTGTGAACTAGGTACCACAATGCCAATTTTAAGGAACATGTCCTGTGTGCAGACTACTGTTGTAAGCTCTGTCCGATAGGAACTATAACCTCTCTGTTTTGGTTTCTTGGTTTATTTTCCCGTTGTAATGATAACATGCCCTAATAAAAGTGACTTAAAGCAGAAAGGATTAATTTTGGTTCACAGTTCAAAGGGTGAAGTCCATTGTGGCAGGAAAGTGAAGGTGGCAACAGCTGACCTCAGGGCTGGAGGGATGGCTCAGAGGTTAAGAGCACTGGCTTTTCTTCCAAAGATCCTGAGTTCAATTCCCAGCAACCATATGGGGGCTTATAACCATCTATAGTGAGATCTGGTGCCCTCTTCCGGTGGGCAGGCGCACATGCAGACAGAACATTATATACATACATAAATAAATAAATCTTTAAAAAAACAAAAACAAAACAACAACAACAAAAAAACAACAACAGCAGCTGATCCCATCAATTCACAGTGAGGAACAGAGAAGGATGAATGTTCTTCCTCTGCTTACGTTCTCCTTTTTATACAGTCCAGGATCCCAGCCTAGGGATTGGTGCCACCCACAGTGGGTTGGTCTTCCTATCTCACCAAGTCAGCAATGAGATGAGCCACATACACCTTGGCCATGCTCTGTTCCCTAAACGTCTGTGCACTGGAAGCTTGGTCCCAGTGTATTAAAGTGGTAGGACCTTTAAGAAGCACAGCCTACAGCTGTCAAGAGTGGGTACCGCTCTTGCCAAGGACCTGAGTTCTGATCTCAGCGTGTCTGCAGTTCACACGCACTCATATGTAACTAGCTCTGGAAGATCCGAAGGCAGCCCCACACTGTGCACACAGAACACATTGTTAAAGGTAATTAATAATAGAATGTTTAAGAGAAGCGCAGCCTGGATGGGAGGGCTATTGGGTCATGTCCTTTTTATAAGGAGT
Organism: Acomys percivali; assembly: GCA_907169655.1. NCBI lineage: Eukaryota > Metazoa > Chordata > Mammalia > Rodentia > Muridae > Acomys > Acomys percivali. The sequence goes on along the minus strand of OU015755.1, from coordinate 65,230,248 downwards.
GAGGCAGGGGTTGCGGGACTGGATCAATTCCCACAAGAATGGCTTGTGATAACTCAGCCAGGCCTGTCCCCAGAGTCCTCTGCTGTGCACACTGCCAGCCTCTCCTGAACAGTGTTCCCACCATGATGGCTCCACTCCCTATGAGGCCCTCATTAGAGCCAAGCAGCTGTTGGCATTATACTCTTAAATTTCCATAATGGTTAGCTAAGTAAACCTCGTTTCTTTATAATGAGCCCAGCCTCAGATATTCTGTTATAGTGACACAAAAATGACTAAGACAACTTCACATATTAGATGCTAGGGTGACAATAAGCAACCAGAGCATTGCTTTCGTTGGAAAAGAATGCAACAAAGGCAAAAAGGGGAATCTCAGTCCTTCGTAGAAACCCCACCCCCACCCCCAAACCAAAGTCCAGATCATGTAATGATTTTACAGATGTTCACCGAATGAATGATTAAGTAGCACTGTTAGAAATGACTAAGAAATCCATGGAAGATGACAGGTGCTGACGCACAGGGATACCTCACTAATGCTGTCCAGTGCCTCATTGAAAGGACCAGGGACTGGGTCTAGTTGTAATCCTGCATTGAAGATTCCAGAAATGGATTGCAGGACAGTGATGCCTCACATCCTCTCGCCCAGTCGCGTAGTCATCTGAGTGGCCAGTTGTAGGCCACGCACACGCACACCCCTTTTTTTTATAGTCATCATGAAAATCCTAAAGAAAGAGTCCTTTCCCCACATGCTTTTTTGCAGCTTTTGGTTCAGTCTCTGGGTTGCCAGCCCACCAACCAAAGTTGCCTCGCCCTGTGTTGAACCCCAGGTCATGTCCTCAGGGGCCAAGAGGATGTGTTCCCAACTCAGGAAGTGTGGGAACTCAGGCTAGGCGGGGTGTGCTAATGAGTGTCTGACTGAGCTGGAACATGCTGGTGAGTCCTCTGCACTGTTGACGGACCTGTTTGGAGAGGTGTTCGAGAAGCTCCAGGGAGCTGGCTGCAGTTCAGGCATCTTCCAGGAACACAGAAAGCAGCCACATTTTCCTAATTAAAACAGGGAAACACTGATTACAGCAGAGCTACGAGAAGGCGGAACTGGCTGGCTTGCGGGCTTCATGCCTCTGCCTTGGGTGGTGAGTTAGTGACACCAAGGAGGCCTTGCCTGGAGTGTCTGTGGCCCCACTCCCAGTGAGACTGGGGTGACAGTGGGCCATCTCTTTGGGTCTCTTCAGGGAAGCCCTAAAGAGGCTGGACTAGCCGCCCCCCCATGCCTCCCCGCCCCCAGGCTGCCAAGTCATCCTTTTTCTTTTGCGGCCCAGGATCAAGGTCACAGCCTCTGCCATTTAGAATGTAACTTGAGTGGATAGTTTTTCTAGATTCTTCATTCTCGTAGTTGCCGATGTTCCTGTCAGGAAAGACTTGGCACCTGCTTTGGGAATGAGATGCCTGGACCCTACACCTCGTTTTCTGTGTAATGAGGGTGTTTATCTGAGTCAAGCCCCATAAAGAAAGGAAAGGAGGAGGAAGCGAGAAGGAAGACAAGGAGGAAAGGAGGGAGAGAGGGGAAGAAGAAGGGAAAGCCACGGAAGCCAGCTAATTAGGCTACAGGGTAACGCGCTAGAAGCTCGCTGGACGCCAGCACTGCCCATGCAGAGCATCCCGGCCATTTTACAAGGGCCTTAGCGACAGGGAGCCGGTCCTTTCACAGGTCTTAGCGCTGTGTGCAATGTAAGTGCTCGGCTGCAGTCTCTGCTTCCTTGAGCAGGCCGGCAAAGCTCCGAGGCTAGCCATATCCCCATGTAGAGACAGGGCTTCTAGGGGACCAGCTGGGCCAGTGAAACCATGATATGGCAAGGTTGGAATCTGGTTCGGTTTGGTTTGGTTCAGCCAGGCTTTCACTATGTAGACCAAACTAGCTTTAAACTCCCTACTCATCCTCCTGCCTTAGCCTCCTAAGTTCTGAGGTCACAGCCACGAGCCCTACACCCAGCTCAACTATGCTTGGCTGCACAGATGACAGCTCACCCTCAACTAACCACATAGCCTCTGGGGTGGTGGTGGTGGTGGTGGTGGGCATTTTGGCTCCCAGCCCCTCCGTAAGGGGTTTGCTCAGGCATACTAACCCTGGTTCTTCCCTGCTTTTTTCTTTTCTTTTCTCTTCTCTTTTTCCCCCCTCTGAGACAGGTTTCTCTGTGCAGCCTTAGCTGTCCTGAAACTCACTCTATAGATCCGGCTGGCCTCTGAACTCATAGAGCTCTGCCTGCCCCTGCCTCCTGAGTGTGTGCCACCACCACCCTGCTCCCTCCCCTCTGTTTTGCCAGGCACTGGGCTTTCAATGTATATTCTAGTTTAACCTGTGGTCCACCATCTGGGGTGACTTCTTACTGTCTGGTGTTTTGGATGCAGTCCTGGGGCTCGAAGACTGACAGTGAGTTGTTCTCTCTTAGACAGCTGCTGAGGCTTCTACACTGCAGCAAGCACGTACTTCCAGCCAAAGCCCACTGGGCCCCTTGTGGGTTTGGTTTCTGCTTGCACCTTCAGGCCTGTTTGACGGCCAAGGGTGGGGTGCAGAGTGGGAGCCCTCCCTCTACTGAACATAGACCCATCCATCAGCTTTTTCTAAGGCCTTCTCATCACAATGCCAAGGCAGGGCCACGCCCCAAGGCTCAACTCTGGACAAGCATGCCAGTCTGTACTGGGTGCCTTTGGAGCCTCCTCTTTCCAGGGCAACAAGTGGTGTGACCACGAGGCATAAGGAGCAGCTGGGCTGTGGTCTGCTGGCTCCTGTGCCCTGGCCAGCCACGCCAGCCTTTGCAGTCCAGAGTTCTTATCACCCGCTGTTATGCTTGGCCCTAGAGTCCCTCTGCAGAGCCCAGGGACTGTCTCGAGGGTAGACTTCCTAGGCTTCCCAGTCTTGCCCTGCCGGAGCTGGGGAAAGCCAGCCCGGGATGTGGCAGGAGGCCGCAGCCCACCTGGTGTTTGCTTGTATTGCTCATGGCTGTTTTATTTGCTCCCCATAGCAACCCAGGATAGTGCGTTTTCTTTGCACATTTTTCAGGTTAAAACTGAGGCCCAAGGGCTGAAGCGGCCTGCTGAAGTCATATGAGAGGCGTTGGGGCTGCAGGTCTGGGGCATGCCCTCAGAGTGACCAGCTAAGTCTGGGCGGTTTACAGGGCACCTGCGTGCTGAGCAAGTATTAGGTAGGGCTTCCTTATGAGGACTCAGCATCCTGAGCTGTGCCGCTCGCTCCAGGGTTCGGCAGGACCCAAGTAGCATGGCTATCCTGGAGCAGGGAAGAGCAGTCTGTAGCGTGGCTGCAAAATACAGCCTTGCAATTAAAGGCAGGGTTCCTCAGGGGCAGCAGAGCTAGACCTGTCTTTTTTTTCCCCCCAGCATAAATCTGCCGTGCAGTCAGGCCTTGCTGAGGCCCCCCAGCTCTGAGCAGTCCCCCATCTTCTTTCTCGCTATGGTAAGGAGCAACCAAACCAAACCCCAGCGCCGGACCTTACCTCAGAAAGAGTATCGCAAGAAGACACTGGTTATGCTTCAGAGGCTTGCAGATGCCTTCCGTCCTCTCTTGCCATCATCACTGTTACCATCCTACTGATGAGGGGACTAGCCAGTGGCAAAGACCAGTGGCTATGTTACATTACGTTCTGTGAGTACGTAGGAACAGTTGGTTCCATGATCCAACAACCAGTATGATCATGCATCAGGCAAAGAGATACAGGCAGCGGGTCACAGATCAAGGCCTGGGTGGAGAGGTGGAGGCTTGCTTGAACAAAATTCACCAATAAGGAAGAAAGCAGGAGCAAATCACCACCTGTGCCTGCCCCATGGACTGAGAAGGCCTGGGCTGGAGGGAGACATGAGAGTCAGGTAAAGACTGGGAGACGGGGCGGGAGGGGAGGGGCAGAAAATTTTGACGTCCCTTGACATCCATTAGATACTAGTCCCTGCCTAGGCTAGTGGAGGGGTCCCCAGACCTGAGGAGAAGGGGCACTTGTCATCTCTATCAGTGACTCCAATTGCATATCACAATCTAGGCACCCTTGCTTTCTCTTTCTCTCTCCCTTCTTTCCCTCTTTTCTTCCTCCTTCCCACTGTTCCTTCCTTCCTTCCTTCCTTCCTTCCTTCCTTCCTTCCTTCCTTCCTTCCTTTCTCCTTCCAGCTCTTCCCCTCCCTCTCTGTGTCTATGTAAGTGCACATCTACAAATGCTACACAATCATTCCTTGGTACCTACCCATTGGAAGACTGTGTCCAGCATTCTCCTTGAACTCCAAAAATCCAAAGATGCTTAAGACCCTTACAGGAAATGACATGGTATCTACCCATACCCCACCACCACCCTTTCCTGTACACTTCCAATCATCTCTAGGCAATTTGTAATAGCTGGCACAATGTCAGTGCTGTGTGAGCAGTTGCCATCTTGTATTGTTCAGAAAATGAAGAGAAACAAGTTTGCACATGATTAGGACAGACACTGGATATTTTCAATATGCAGTTGGTTGAATCAACAGATACAGAACTTACAAATAGAAAAGGACTCACTGTGTGTGTGTGTGTGTGTGTGTGTGTGTGTGTGTGTACCTACTACCATTTGTCTGTCTGTCTGTCTGCCTGCCTGCTTGTTCAGCTTTCTACCTAGTTAGGCACATGTGTATTCTATCAAGTTTTCTGGAACAATATATGCTCAACACACTTTCCCTGGCTATCACAGTATTATACGACCACACTAGCATCTTAGACATTTTATGAAGGGAGGTTCACTGGGCATGGTGGCACATGCCTGTAATTGCAGCACTCTGGAGGCAAAAGCAGGCAGATCACTCTGAGTTTAAGACCAGCCTGGTCTACAAAGTGAGTCTAGGACTGCCAAGGCTACACAGAGAAACCCTGTCTTGAAAAAAAATTTTTTTTGTTTAAATGAAGAGAGGTTCACGTACTTTTCTGCCCAGAGGCTCCCCCGGCATGGGCTGGGTCCTGGGCTTGGCCTGCACTGCCTTGCTGCCATCTTACTTCATTCCCACATTCCTAGGTGTAAGTCCAGTGAGGGTCCCAATTTACTATGTAATTAATCTGAGCCTCAGAGAGATGGAGTGGTATGCGAATATGAATTCTTCCTAACAGTGGCACTAGACCTGTCCCTTTTATTTTACCTCTAAAGCCCTTTCCACAGGCAGGGCGGGGATTCTCAAAGACGATACACTAAGAGAAACTAAACTAGACAGAAGTGGACACCCAGGTGGAGGCTGAAGACAGGCCACAGCATTGCTGGATTCTGGTTGAGTCTCTGACTCCCAGGCTAGAGCTGGGCCTCTTGGTGTTGGGTCCCGAGTAGCTCGTGGAGTCTAGAAAGTAATGGAATGGTGGCCTGGGAGGCCAGAGGCCCCAGAGTCAGGAGGTCATCACCCTGCCCTGCCCTGCCCTCAGTTTCTCACACCAACTAAGGGGTCATGGGGCGGGGTGGGGTGGGGGAGGCTTTATGGCCCAGGGGATTTATGACCAAGACAACAGTTTGTACTCCCAACTGCCTGGCCTGAGCCACCCAGGGAGCATTTTAACACACACCCCTGCAGCCCCCAAATGGGGTTTCCAGCTGGAGCTCTGGGGCCCAGGCTTAGTCCAGAGCCTGGCTTGGCCCCATTTCCCATCTGTGCAGGAACCTCATGAGGCTACTTTGCTGCTGGGAACCCCCCACCCTGCCCCACCCCTCCATGAGCTCCAGGAAAGAGAAAAATCACCGTGGAAGTACCCCATAGTAGGGTCCAGCTCTGAGCAAAAGCCAGGTTCCTCGCAACATGAGTAAGAACTGGGGCTCCTCACTGCTCCCCTTCGGGAGTCTTTCCGTGGCTTGTGGCTCCTCAGCTTGTGGATTGTCACCTCTTCCTTCTAAGTCGAGTTTCTATCTTGGCTCTCTAGTCCTTCAGTTCCAGCCAGCCAGGTCTCCTCAGCTACTTACACCTGTGCAGAGGTAGCTCTGCCCAAGACTTCCCTCCTCTCCCACCGGCTCTGTCCTGGCACCTCTCATTTCTCAGTCACCGAGTTGAAAATGCTTGGTGAACCCCGAGACCTCTGCCAGTGGGAAGTCACCTCTGAGGCGCGCGCGCACACACACACATCAGGGCATGTTGTACCCCGGTTGGTCCTCCTCCTCTGTCTCGTCTCATTGCCTAGGGCTGTGCTTCTCAAACTGGGTGCTCGACAGAGTTAAAAGATTAACAGCAAAGTCCCAGGCCAAAGAAGTTGACTCTCCTAAGCGGCCAATAGAACTCAATGTTCTCAAGGGGGAAAGTTAGCATTTTTTTAAAACTCCCAAATAAATACATCCTGTGGAGCCATACAGAAGCACTCCATAGTTCTGACAGAAGAGTGGGGTGGGCTGTTTGCAGGCGCCTGCTTTGCTGTATATACGTGTGCATGGATTTGGGGCTCTCCATACAAAAGGGACAAGAGTGTGGAATAGACCTAGATGCAGATGTGCAGACATAGATTTGTAGATTTCTATTAAAGAATGAGCTAATGTGACTATAGAGTTGGTGAGCGCACAATCTGCAGGCCCAGCGAGGGGCTGATGGGACTCTGGAGGAAGATTAGAAAATTCTTCTGTTTGTTGGGGACCATGGACATTGATTGCTTCCTCTTGGACCCCATGTAAGGCCTTTAGCTGATGGAGGCTCACACACACGATGGAGGGCGATTAGTTTTACTTCAAATCTATTTCTCTAGTATGAATTGTTACCAAAATCAAACAACAACAACTACTACTACTACTACAGCCTCCACTGCAACATCTGGACTGGTATAGGGACCAAGTATCTCAGTGCTGTGTCTTAGCCAAACTGACCCATGAAACTCACCACTCCACTATGCGCATCTTTTTGTATACAGTGAATGTGATGATGTCCGAGCGACGTGTGGAGGACTGGGCTTGTGGGTATGATGGAGAACGTGATAAGTATACGTTTAGATGGGACGATGGACTGACAGGTGGACAGGTGGTTAAATCCTGGAAAAACTGGTTGATTGAATAGGTAGGTGGGTAAGTTGATAGGTAGATATGTGTATGGGTAGGTGTTTGGCTGATCAGTAAAAGCGGGAGTAAGTGGGCCTGCTGGCTAGTTAGGTGGTGGCATGGGCAATTCACTATTGTCATGAGACCTGCCGTTGGGTGAAGGGCTGATGGCTCTATAATTGTGTATCTGCTGAGTGGCTGTGGAAACATTTATATGAGTGGAGCAATGGACAGCTGGTCACCTAGGTGCAGAATATATAGACATGAAGCTACGAAAGGGTGAGTGGATGAGTGGATGGATGTGGGGTGCGGTGCATTGGGCATCTGTAGATCTCTTTGAGAAAATGCTAAGCTGAGGAATCAAGTCAGCAAAGATTTCTTTGCGAAAAGGACATGCACTGTGTACATGGCTCATGTGACTTCCTCCATTTCTCTTGCTGTGTCTTCATCTCTCTGCCCACCTGCTGGGGCGCTGTGAGGCCACAGCCCGACATGTGTGCAAGCGCATGTTCTCATTTCACTAAGTTCCCAAGTGTCTATTTTCTGTGTCCTTCCCCTTTCCCTTCCGTCTTCATTGTATTTCAGAAGCATAGTTTGTAAAGGTCTCCTCTGTAATGTCCATCCCAGTCTGGTGTGTGTGTGTGTGTGTGTGTGTGTGTCATATATGTTCACATGTGTGTGTCATGCACATGCCTCTATGTGCATGCAATTATAGTTGCCAGAGATTAATATTGGGTGTCTGTCCTCAGCCTCATCTTATTTGATTGAGTGTGTGTGTGTGTGTGTGTGTGTGTGTGTGTGTGTGTGTGTGACACATATGCAGAGGACAGGGGACAACTTTCAGGTGTCAGCTCTCTCTTTATACTATGGATTCCCAGAATCAAACTCAGGCCATCAGACTTATATAATAGATACGTTCACCTGCTGAGCCATCTCACAGGCCCCTTCTGTTTTGTTTTGCTGAACGGTGATCTGGCCAATTTCGTTAGCTTCTCCAGTGCTCCAGTGGGCACCAGGTATCAGAGCTCGGGTCTTCGTGCTGTATGACAGGCACTTTACTGGCTGAGCCACATCTCTCCAGCCCCATCCAGCTCCATTTTAATACAAACACATCCCCAGAATTGCTAACATTCCCCTTCCAGCCTCATACTACAGTATAGAGTCTCCTTCAAGAGGGACACCAGTGGCTGAACGTCTGGTTCCAGATGGGATAATTTCTTAATCCTCGAGAGACGAAAGACAACATCTGGCCTGGCTACCGATTCTACTTGACATTCTCTCATGACATTCAAACATGATGAAAAACACATTTGGTCTCTTTGGCCGAAACAACACTTTCTCCCTGAGAGATGGGAAGATGAGAGACCTACGAGAGAGGCCACACGCACGCACGCACGCACGCACGCACGCATGCACGCACGCACACACTCATGTACGTGTGAATAATACAGTTTCTACAGGGGCCGGGGTTGGGAAGGAAGTCTGTATTGTAGCTAAGCAGCCTAAGGAGGCTGAGTTAAAATCCTGGCTCTGCCCTTTGGGGGCTGAGTGATTCTGGAGAGGTCTCCGGTTTCTCTGAGACTCAATGCTTTTTATCTGTCAAATGGAAATCAACATTGCCTGCCTCACAGATGTTTTCAAGAAAGAACTTAAGGTGTCTGGCATACAGAAGGCACTAAATAAAGACCGATTCCTAGCCACTAAGTAAAGACCAATTCCTAGCCTCACTGGAAAATTATATGGCTGGGAGAAAAAGGCTTCCAATGTGCCAGTTAGGATTACACCTTGAATTTGAAGCCCCCCCAGGAGGAGGAACTTCAAGGAGAAGCATTGATTGATTCGTTGATCAATTGATAGATAGATAAATAGATAGATAGATAGATAGATAGATAGATAGAGTCATTCATCCATCTACTAACATCTTTTTGTTTTTAAGTCAACAGGCTTACTGAGGTATGAGTGACATACCATCGATTGCTTCCCCTGGAAGTACACAGCGATGAGTTCCGGCAGATGAATGTAGCCATGAAATCACAGCTACAATTAAGATTTAGATATGTTTTTAATCACTCCAAAAATTCCATGTGCCCTTGTGTAGTCTGTCCCTTGCTGTATCCTCAGCCCCAGAAAACCACTGTTCTGCCTTAGTTGATGATTTCTGAAATTTTATAGGAAAGAATCGCATATTCTCTTTATGTCTGGCCTCTTCACTCAGCGTCCCCATCTGGAGATTCAGCCATGCCACTGCACAGGTCATAGTTCATTCGTTTGTTTACACTGTTGGGCTCTACCTTTTGTTTATTCCCGCTGATGCCTGAAACTGAATAGTACCAGGTTCTAGATGGGCTACATTTTTGCTACCTATGATAATTTTTTTGGTTATTTTGGTTTTTTTTGAGATAGTGTTTCTCTATGTAGCCTTGGCTGTCCTGGAACTAGCTCTGTAGACCAGGCTGGCCTTGAACTCAGAGATCTACTTGCCTCTGCCTCCTGTGTTCTGGGATTAAAGATTTGTACCACTACCACCTGGGAATAAATTTTAACTTATAAATTAGAAAAGGGATAAACACCAATCACTACTAATAATAGATCAATCAAAACAATGGGCTACAGTAAAGTTGCTGTCACCACTGTGCTTGTGCTTTGCAGTCATTAATATGCAAAAGAGGCATTACTGTGCCACCAGTGCTGAGACAGCCAGCTGACTTGAGTCATGAGTGAGTAGCACATGCTATGTGGATACATTTGGCAAAGGGACGAGTCATACCCAAGACGGTGTGGAATGGCACGTGATATCACCATGCTACTCAGAACAGTATGGAATTAAAACCTTATGGACTGCTTATTTCTGCAACTTTCCTTTTTTTTTTTTTTTGGACTTCTCTTGACTGTAGATATCTATGCTCATTAGTTTTTGGTCCAAGCCAACACAAGCTAATGAGAAAAGTGTCTCTGTTGGATTGGGGGCGTTTCCTGATTAGGGGTTGATGTGGGAGGGCCCACTCTACTGTGGGCAGGTGCAGCCAGTGCAAGCTGTCCCTCTGTGCTCTCTGCTTCAGTTCCTCCCTCTCTAGGTTCCTGTCTTGGGTTCCTGCCATAATTACCTGTCACAACAGGCTGTAAGCTGTAAGAGGAAACAAACTCTTTCCTCCACAGCTAAGACAGGAACTGAAATCATGCAAATCTTAACCTTGGATAGAAGAAGAACTATCATGTTGACTAGGTACCCGGGTGATACCAGACCCGGCACAGTACCAGATCAGATGTGCATGGGAAATGTGTGCCTTGGACTTTTCACTGCTGTGATAGAGATCTGACAAAACAACTTTGAGGAAAGGCCTGTGTTTGGCTCACGGCGTCAGAGGTCTCAGCAGACGCTCGCTCGACTCTGCTGCTCCAGGATATATGCTTGGTGAGGCAGAATGCGATGGTGGGCAACGTGCAGTGGAGCCAAGTGGCTCAGTGCATAGTAGAACAGAGACACAGGAGTTTGTCTTTGTCGTTTGTATTTCTCTTTCCCCTGGGCCTTATTCCATCTGGGCCTATTGAGTGGAGCCGCCCACATTCAGAGCACAGCTTTCTCCTTACATTGGTCTTTGGAAGCACTCTTGTGGACATACCCAGAAGGCACCTGTCAGTCAGATAAAACTGGTGATCAAGATTAACCACAAAATACATCCTTCCTAAACATGTCGGAACAGGGTGTGTGGCACATGCCTTTAATTCCAGCACTTGGGAAGCAGAAGCAAGTGCGTCTCTATGGGTTCCAGGCCAGCCAGGGCTTCATAATGAGACCCTGTCTCAAAAAAAGTAAATAAACAAACATAGTAAAATGAAATAAATGTGTCAAGAATAAAACAGGGACGTGTTGGCCCTAAAGAAGACCATACTCCATTAGATATAAACAAATGCATGTGTAAGGTGACAATTTGTGGTAAGTGGCATGAAGAGAGATGTGGCAGATTTCAGGGACAGAGTTTTTGGAAGTGTGGTATACTATCTGTAGAGAGGAGGATGTCTGAACACATCAGGTAGAGGCTGGAAAGGAGAAAGAGGGGGACCAAGGGGAGGCTTTAACTAGTTTGGATGGTCTTTCCCTCCCTGATTGCAGAAAGAGCCAGCAGGCAGAGGACACAGGATGCCTCAACCCTCTCATTCCTGGTGGTGTTGGGCAAAGGGTCAGGTCTGCTTCTCTCCCATGCTGAAGACTAAGGCCAGAAGTAGGAAGTAGGCCAGGCATTCTGTGGTAAAGACTGGGACAGACCAGCATTCAGGCCCTTGGGCTGGCAGTATGCCTCCCCCTAACCCATTCTAACACCAGCTTTGCAGACTTGGGCAATGGAAGAGCCAGCACAGACAATCACACAATCACGAGAGGCCTCTTCTCCTTTGGTCCCATGCCAGGGCTGCTTGGGAGGGTGGGTGTGGAGTTGAGAAGATTAACATGTGACTTTGATTCCATGACATTCCCAATGGAAGAAGCCTAAGGTGAACCATCTTTGTTAACAGAAGTCTCCAGATTCAGGTCTCCCGGGAAAGTTCCCAGCTAAAGGCAAACCCAGTTGATGGGTCAGCCTTGAAGAAAAGTGGCGGTGCCTGAGAAAAACTGCGATGCCTTGACTGTGAGCCATCCAGCTCTTGGGAGAGACAGTTGTCTCAGAAGGGGCAGGGCAGGGCAGGGTGGGGCAGGGCACAGGCAGCCACCTAGGCTTCCCCCCTTTAGCCTTCACTGTATCCACCAGCAAAGCAGAGATGCGGATCCCAGGAGATGCCTGGCCCTGGAGACCACCTGTGCATCGGGCATTTAAAGCAGCTGCGTTCCTAGGTGTGAGGTGGATGTTAGGGCTTGGCTCTCACTTGAGATTTCACTCTTCAGAATGGGGAACTGCGCGCGGTTCAGCGAGTGAGTATCCACAGGTTGAACGGATTCAGCGAATGACTAGTAAACCTGTGTACGAAATGCTGTGGAGAGTGCCCATGCCTTGGAAGAGAGAAGGAAGGGACAGATGCCGCTTAGGGGACTGAGAAGCAACCTCACAGAGGGGTTGATGCCTGGATGTCATAGTCTGATTAGACATGACCCAGTTAAGGGAAGGGCCCTAGCAGAAGGAGCAGCCTCTGCAAAGGCAGAAACCTGACAGTGACCCACAGTTGTTTTCTCACACAGCTCATCCTCAAAGAAAGCAGGGCTCTCAGGAGTAGGCGCTCCTTCCCCGCCCCCC
>OU015755.1:65179067-65195010 GCA_907169655.1 Acomys percivali | reverse complement strand
TCTTCTTCTTCTTCTTCTTCTTCTTCTTCTTCTTCTTCTTCTTCTTCCCTAAGACTTTCTATGTCAGAGCCCCTAGCAAAAACATCTTTACCTAACCTTGTTGAACAATCTATTTTTCCAAATTCCTTCTAAGGGTAGTAATCATTGTTAGCAATCTACATCCATAGGTTGTTTTCAGAGATGGTGGTTGAATCATTAATCTGCTCCAGTAGCAATGCTTGAAAGAGATCAAGCGTTGTTATTGCGTACGCCAATGATACTGCCCAGTGAGGGGCTGGGAGCCCCCTTTATAGTACTCACACAATTCACATATTAAGGGGATTATAAGGCCCACAAAGTAGCAAGCAGAGCTATGCTCCATCACAGCAAGAAGTCCTCAGGGCATGCAGTTCTCGGGATGCCTCACCGAGACACACCCATTGTTGGGTTTGCTAACTGGTGGGCCGCATTCCATGAGTTCTAGAGCTGTTTGACTGTTTCTCTTGCACAGACCCCGCCACTCTCCAGATGTGCAGAGAAGAGCAGCGCTCTTGGTCTCTGCTTATAAACTGTCCAGTGGGTGTCATGGGCTTCTAGGACTGTGTCTGGTTATCGTGCGTGAGTGATGTTCCTGAGTTCTGATTATGAGGTACAGCCTTGGGGGTAGTGGGGATTCTGACTAAGCTATTTTTACATGTCTAAAGGCTTCCTTTCCCCCCCCCCAAGACTGCCTTTCTCTGCTTATCCTTGGCTGTCCTGAACTCACTTTGTAGACCAGACTGGCCTTGAACTCAGAGAGATCCACTTACTTCTGCCTCCCAGAGTGCTGGGATTACAGATGTGTGCCACTGTGCCATCTTAAAAGGCATTTTTAAAAAAACCTACACACATTACAGCCCCTGTCCTTGTAGGCTGAGTGGTCCTACCCCGGCCTTCTTGCTTTTCTAACAGAAGGAGAAAGCCGGGGACAGTCGCAAACTACCTGAAGGGGGTGTTCCCCCTCCCAGCCACTCAGGATGTGTTGTTTCCTAGGTGCTTAGAATGAAGGTCTCTTTGGGCCTCTTGTTCTCCTGTTTGAACATCAAGGCCCAAGGGCAGGGACCTAATTGTCCTCTGTCTTCTTGTCTTCCCCACCCAGGCTTCCCCCCCAGGAGGATAAGTGAAGGCCATTTCTTTCTCACCGAAGGAAGAGGGAAATGCCAGCACTGGAGCGTGGGAGTGACTGTTCTCCTTCCCACTCACTAGCTTGTTGATGGGTGTGAGCCTGTTCTTTGCAGTGCTGAAGAATGTTCTGGAATTACAAAGAAGAGAAGTTTGCTCAACCTTGTAGATACAGTTTTGTGGGGTTTTTTTGTTTGTTTGTTTTGTTTTGTTTTAAAGGGCAACACTGAATTACACATGGTGGAAGGGCAAATCAGATGGCATATGAGTTATATTTAATTTACTTGTGTATTTTAAGTAGCTGACTTTACCCTTGTCTATCTGAAGCCCTGGGACCCAGGCTTTCACTACTGTCTGTTCTTCCGAGCCCTCCTCCTGAGAAGCCTTCAGGGTTCGGCTGGAGTGGGGAGCCCTGGGATCCTTCAGTTGATCACCAAATTTTGCTGCTGTGGTAAAACACTCCCTGAGGGCAGCTTATGGGAGAAAAGGTTTATTTGGCATACAAATACAGATTGCATTATACTGTGGGGGAAGTCAAGACAGCCGCTCACATCACATTCACAGCAAAGAGCAGGGAGAGGTGAAGACGAGTGTGTGTCCGTGCTCTGTCAGCTCACTCTCCGTTCTCACACAGTCCGGGACCTGAATCCAGGGCGAGTCTTCCACCTCAGTTAACCCAATTAAGAAAATCCCCACAGGCATGCCCACAGGTCAACCCAATGAAAACAAGCTCTTACAGAGACTCTTCCACACTGTGTCAGACTGGCAGTGAAAAGTGACCTTCATGGAGCTGTGTACATGGTGCAGAGCAATGTTTTCTAACCTTTTTTTTTCCTTGACAGCATTTCATTATGTAGGTCAGGATGGCCTAGAACCCACCACACAGCCCACATCGGCCTAGAACTCATACTCCTCCTGCCTTTATCTCACAAATGCCGGGCCATAGGCATGTGCCGTCCTGTTCAGCTACATATTTCTTTGAAGTGGTTTCACATACACGTATTCCTTTGAATAATTGTGTGATATTCCATTACATGGGCACACTGATTTATTTACCCAGATCATAATTAACATTTAGATACTTCAACTCCTACGAGACCTACAAAAACACACACATAAAAAAATACTACTAATCGTGATGAAATAATAGTATTATGATCACACTTGGCCACCACCTCAGTACCTTAAATAAATCGGCATGGCAGGCATTAGTTATTTTCATTTTCTAGATGAAGGAATCAAGGCACAGAGAAATAAGTCTCTTGCCATTTTGGTTTGAATATGTTGGGAACATAATCCCCAAATTCACATATGGATTGGAGGAGAGGCCTTTGAGTGATAATGAAGATCTGATGACGCTGTCAGAAAGGGGGCCGTAGAGGACCAGTGGCTTTAGAACAGTGGCTCTCAACCTTCCTAAGGCTACGATCCTTTATACAGTTCCTCATGCTGTGGTGAATGCCCCCCCAACACCCCCAGCCATAAAATTTTTTTTGCTACTTCCTAACTGTGTTTTCTGATGGTCTCAGGTGACCCCGTAAAAGGGTCGTTTGATCCCCCCAAAGGGGTCAAGACCCACAGGTTGATAACTGCTGCCTTAGAAGAAGAGAGACCTGAGCTAGCACTTCTGTCTTACTGTATGGTGCCCTCTGCCACGCTAGGATACAGTAAGAAAGCACTTGCCAAGGCTGGTGACACCCAGGGACTTTCAAGCCTCTAGAGTTCTTTCTGAACCACCCAATGCAAATGTTTGGTCACAGCAATGGACAATGGAGTAAGCTGGCTGGGGAGGTGGCTTAGATACACAAACATGAAGACATAAGATTCTCAGCATCCATGTGAAAAGTCAGGAAGCCTAGTGCTGGTGTGAAGGGTATGGCTGGGTGGTCAGAAACTGGCAGATCCCCGTGACTCACTGCTCAGCCGATGTAGGTGAAATGCTGAGCTCCAGGTTCAGTGAGAGACGCTGCATCAAACAGCTAAGTGGACAATGGCAGAGGAAAAGATCTGGCTGTCAGCCTCTAGCGTGTGCACACACAGAAAAGTGTACCTTTAAAAACAAGCTCATGTACATACACGAGCGTGCACACACATACACATACACACACGTGTGCACATGCTGAAACACATATGAGATGCTCTCTCACCTCTTTGCAGGTGAGTAACAGTATCCGTAGAATAAGTTCCTGAAAGTGTAGCCTCTTATCAACTTGTCACTTCAAGGCACTATCCTGCCTTATGTTTCCTTACATTAGAGTGTAAACAAATAAACATTTTTTTCAGTAGGACAGACGACCTATATCTTGTAGTTTAGTTTGTGCTTTGTTATGAGTGCTGTACATATTGATTGTTAAAGCTCCTAATTGATCTTTTCTATTAAACTGTCAGTATTTCTTACTGCTTTATAAGAGTATATTGCATATAAGCCATAGCTATATAAGACTATATTTTATATAAATATATAAAATGATATATAGAAGTTATACAATATAAATATAACAATTATTTAAAGACATGTTATGAAATACAACACCTACAGAGAACAGTCATCTCGTTCCTCTTTATTTCTAGACATAAATATTCAAATCAGCTCCGAAGCGACACAAAGTACTCAGACGGAATCATCTCTGGGTTAATTTTAAGAGAAATGACTTGGCTATGATATGGAGATTCTTCATTAACAAAATGGTCTTGGCTGGATGCAGTGACACACACCTGTAATCCCAGAACTGAGGAGGCAGAGGCAGGCAGACTGCTGTGAGTTCAAAGCCAGCCTGGTCTACAAAGCAAATCCAGGATAGTCAAGACTACACAGAGAAACCCTGTCTCAAAACAAACAAACAAACAAACAAACAAACAAAAAAGCCCAACCCAACCCAAACCAACAACAACAAAAAGAAACTGATCTTTATCCAGACTAAATCAGGAAGATTATAGATATGATAGAAACAATTCATCCATATAGAACAGCAACACTGAAGCGGAGACAAATTGTCTCCGCACAGGGAAAATTCCAGAACCAGATGTGTTTGATGCCAAATCTCACCAGACCTTTAAGGAAGAGCTAATAACAACGCTCCTCAACCTGTTCTACAAGGAAGAAAGAGAGGGACCACTCTGAAACGCATCCTGGGAGGCCAGCGTTCCCAATGAAATGCTTGCCAGCTGGGTTTTAAGACCACATTAAGGGGTTACCCCATGATCATGTGGGTTTCATCACAGGAGTGTTGGTTCAACACATGCATCGGTAAAAGTGGCATAATGCTGAAATGGTATGAAGACAGAAACTACATTGTTATCTCAATAGATACAGAAGAGACCTTGGACACAGTTAAGCATCCCTTTATATAAAGTCCAGAAAGAACTAGGCATAGAAGGAACAATTTCCAGCACAATAAAATCTACAAATGTCAACCCTGAGGCCAACATTACACTCAATAGAGGAAGCAATGAAAGGCTCTCACCTAATGCCAGGAAAAAGTCAAAGTACCCTTATTTACAGGTAACATGATTCTATACCTAAAGAATCATATGGGGAGTCTAGCTAAACAGCTTAGGCTGATATATACTTTAAATAAAGTATCAGTATAAAAAACAATATATAAAAATCAGTAGTCTTTCTGCATAGCAACAATGAACTTGCCAAAAAAAGAAATCAGGAAAATATCCCATTCACAATGATTTATTTACTTTTATTTTATGTGTATGACTGTTTTGATTGCATATATGTTTTTTGATTGCATATATGTTAATGCACCACATCTGTACAGTGCCTGCAGAGGCCAAAAGTGTTGGATTCCCCTGAAACTGGAGTTATAGACAGTTGTGAGCCACCATGTGGGTGCTGGAACTGAACCTGGGCCCAACAACACCACCGAGAAAGGAGAAGTCAAGATGGTGTCTAGCTACAGCCTTCACTCCTCCTGACTAGTGTCCATGGTATTGGAAGCTACTCTGCATGCTACCAGAGGAAAAGGCAAACATCACCCCAGCTACAAACCCAATGATCAGATAGTGACCTGTCTGAAATATACATGGTGCAACAGTGGCACAAGAGCTGTGGGAGGGACCAACCACTATTGATTGGCTTTAAGGCCCACTTCATGAGAAGGAACCCACGGCTGACACTGCTTGAGGAGCCAAGAACCTGAGACTAGGTTAGAGCTCATTTGGGCTCCTCATCTGGGCAGCAAAGTAGAGCTGG
Source organism: Acomys percivali (assembly GCA_907169655.1). Classification (NCBI taxonomy): domain Eukaryota; kingdom Metazoa; phylum Chordata; class Mammalia; order Rodentia; family Muridae; genus Acomys; species Acomys percivali. The sequence continues at coordinate 65,189,666 of OU015755.1, read as the reverse complement.
CTCTGGTGTGAGTGTGGGAGAGATGGCCCAGGTGGAGTAAGCATGGGAGAGCTGTCAGGCCGACCAACTCAGTTACTACCCAGGCCAAGATCCAGGGCTTTGAGTTGGCCCACACCAACATCTACCCAATCTATGAACCACTGAAGTGGGCTGGTCCTCCAGAACCAAAGCTGCAGGATCTCCATGACATAGAGTTACAACAAGCTATCTAATAGGAGTCCTGGGGAGGATACACTACTGATAGTGTAACAGAAGCCAGAGGCCTCGAACCAGACCAATAACTCATTGCAAGGAACATTTGCAAGAAAAGCTATGCCAGACGTGGTGGCACATGCCTTTAATCCCAGCCCTCGGGAGGCCAGCCTGGTCTACAAAGGGAGTCCAGGACAGTCAAGGCTACACAGAGAAACCCTGTCTCAAAAAACCAAAACCAACCAACCAACCAACCAAACAAACAAAGCATTTGGGCAAAAAGGTATGCTGAGACACATCATAACACACGGCAAGATTTTTGTTTGTTGTTTGTTTTCTTTGGCAGGGAACTTGTAAAAGCAAGGGGTGGATATAGAGATATGGGGAGATGAGTGGGATTGGGGTGCCTGATATGAAATTCACAAAGAATCAATAAAAAGTTTTTGAAACATGAAAACATGACATTTGAAGGAAGACAGATACAAATGGAGCTAAAGATATTTTAGTTTTGTTTTAGATAGGATTTCATATAGCCTAGGCTGGCTACGTGTAGTATTTGAATAAGAATGGTCCTCCATAGGCTCATATATTTGACTGTTTAGTAATCAGAGAATGGCACTATTTGAGAAGGACTAAGGTGTGGCCTTGTTGAAGTAGGTATGATCTTGTTGGAGTGGACTTTGAGGTTTTAAAAGCCGCTCCAAGCCCAATGCTTGCTCTTCCTGCTGCCTGCAGATCTGGATGTAGAACTCTCAGCTGCTTCTCCAGTGCCATGTCTGCCTGCGTGCTGCCATGCTTCCTACCATAGTGATAATGGACTAATCTCTGAAACTGTAAGCCAGTCTCAATTAAATGCTTTCTTTTATAAGAATTGCCTAAAACAAAACAAAACAAACAAATAAACAAACAAAGAATTGCCCTGGTCATGGTGTCTCTTCACAGTAATAGAACACTGACCAAGACACCACGTACCCTGAATTCTGACCCTCCTGCCTCAGCCTCCTTAGTGCTGGGATTACAGGCATTCATCATCTCACTTGACTCCATGGCTCTGGGAACCCAAGGTTTTGTGCATGCTGGCAAGCACTCTGCTAGCTGAGCTACAAACAATCACAGAAATAGTTATGGTAAGCAAATAAGCCAGGCTCTGTGGTGTGCGTGCATGTGTGCGTGAGTGTGTGTGTGTGTGTGTGTGTGTGTGTGTGTGTGTGAGAGAGAGAGAGAGAGAGAGAGAGAGAGAGAGAGAGAATGCCAGAATGAAACTTTTTTTTTTGGTCTAAAATAAACTTTTTAACTGCACATTTATGTCTTGTGTTAACTAATCTATTGCGTGAAAAGTCCTCTCTTTACTCCCAAGTTCAACCTATGCATGGTCTGGCTGTCAGTGAGGGGTTGTGGTCAATGCAGGACCATGCCTAGGGCTCTCCAGGGCACAGAACTCAAACCGTGGTTGTATTTGCACTGCCCAGGGGTAGATCACTCTGAGTGGTTGGGCAGTACGGGCAACTTCTTAGTCTTATATGGGCAGGGGCTCATCTGTAGGGGGTTCTGGGCAGGATGGTCAGGGATCTGCTGGATGGCAGGCTAGGCAGCTAGATGCCAAGCTTCCCTCCCTGATGAGCCTGTCTAAGACTAGTGCCACAGCGGAGTCTGTGTCTATGCCTATGGCTGTTGAAGCTAATTGATCCACAGGCCTGGCTGGCCTGGGCTGCAGTTGATGGCAGTGACTGCATGGAAAAGCGACCTGAGCAGCTGGCCATTCCTCAAGAAATGATAGCAGAGGTGTGACCAGAAGCAACAGAGAAAGGAGCATTGACCATAGTAGACATCCAGTGTGGGGGAAACCCGCTACATACTATGTTAACTTAAAAAGTTAATACAAAGGCTGGAGAGATGGCTCTGCAGTTAAGAGCACTTGGCGATCTTGTAGAAGACCTGGGTTCAACTTCTAGTACCCACATGGTGACTTACAACCATCTGTAACTCCAGTTCTACGGGATCTAATGCCTTCTTCTGGCCTCCATGGGAAATGTATACATGTACACACACACACACACACACACACACACACACACACACACATAAAATAAATATTGGACCTGCTGCCCTGCCATGCAGATTGGTTGGCAGAAGGTACCCAGAGGCCTGACCACCATGGATGGCTCACAGCAGGAGCCACTATGAAGTGTGAGTATGTAGGGGAGAGATGGGAAAGAAAAAGAAATGAAATGGTTTGAGTACCATGAGTAAAGGCGGAACTGGAGACATGGGGGTGGAGAGGAATAGCCTGTTGTGAGTAGCCTCCCTTGCCACCTGAGGCCATGATGAAGTCCTGGCCTGTGCTGCCACTGAGGGCCATGTCTGGGTCCATGGCCATGTGGCAGCAGGGATCTGCGTTAATTGTCAGTGTTTCATATTTCCACCATGCAAATATCCCTGATCTGGGCTTCTGCCTGCTGATGTTCAAGGGTTACAAAGAGCTGGCCCTGCCCCTCACTGGCTGTAAAACTCAGGAGAGCAGTCCCTGTACCTTACATGGGCACCACAATAGAGTTGGCCTAGATGTCAGGAAGGCTGGTGAGCTCAGGAGAGCTGTCGCTGCCCCTCACTGGCTGTAAAACTCAGAAGAGCAGTCCCTGTGCCTTACATGGGTAGAACAACAAGTTGGCCCAGGTGTCAGGAGTGCTGGTGAGTGCAAGAGAGCTGTCCCTGCCCCTCACTGGCTATAACAGCACTCAGGAGAGCAGTCCCTGTACTTTACATGGGTACCACAATAGAGCTGGCCCAGGTGTCAGGAGTGCTGGTGAGTGTAGGAGAGCTGGCCCTGCACTTTGTCTACCATGAGGTGGTGTGGGCACAGGAAAGATGTCCTCCCAACCCCTTGACCCCTCCTGAGAAGGATTGGAGAACTGGAGCTGGAGAGGGGCCCAAGAGAGCTCGGCCCATCATCATGAGAGTGAGAGAGCTGGCCGTTCCCGTTGCCTGCTGCAGCATGGGACCTGTGGAAAGAGGGCCCTGCACCTTGCTTGGGCTGTCCCTAGTGGTTTGGGAACAGGTGAGCTGGCTCCATGGCATGAGAACAGGAGAGCTGTTCCTGCTTCTTGCTTGCTGTGGCATTGGGTAAGCTACCGTGGACAATGATGGAGAGTTCACTCTAGCGGTGCAGGTTCAGGAGAGCTGGCAGGCTGACCAACTCAGCTACCACCAGGCCCAGCTTTAGGGCTTTGAGTTAGCCAACCTCAACATCAACTCCATCAACGAACTGCTGGAGAGCTGCAGGATCTCCATGACACAGGGCAGCAACAGGATACCCAAGGGGAGCCCTGGGGAATATCTAGTATTGACAGTGTAGCAGAAGCCAGAGGCTTCGAATCAGACATGACTCATTGCAATGAACATTTGCAAGCAAAGATGTATGGACCGAAGGTTATACTGTGGGACATACTGTGACACACCACAGCTTCATGATGAGACATTGTTTTTTGTTTTTTGTTTTTTTTAATTTCTTCTTGTGATGGGGATGTTGCAAGGGTGTAGGGTAGATACAAAAGGACAGGGGGATGAGCAGAATCAGGGTGCATGATGTGAAATTCACAAAGAATCAATTAAAAAAGTTAAAATAAACATTAAAACGATTAATATAAGCCACCCACTGTACTATCCCCCAGCCCCAGATAACCAAGTCGGCAGCCTTGATGATCACTTAAGAGTTTTAAGAAGATCTCTGGGAACAAGCTTGAGAAGTGGGTGTTTGTTCACAGATATGATTTAGCAAGTTTGTGCTCATCGGAGTCTCTCTACCCTTATCAGATTGTCTCTCTGATTTTTTTTTCTTTTGGCCCTTTTTACCTTCATCCTCAGCATCTCTTCCCTTAGGAAGGGAAAATATAGATCCAGACTGTGTAAGATGTTATTCCTTGTGTTAGAAAGCATTACTTTATGTTTCACTATATAACATGTTTGAAAATATGCATTTTTTGGAATGCTTAGTAAAACTTTGTTTAGGGTTTCTTTATTTAGTTCTAAGGACAAGATACATTCCTTCAGTGCCCCCTCACTTTCCGACTTTCTAATCAAGAGTAGATTGGACCCATAAAACATTCTTTTATGTACTTGATTCTATGAAGAATAAAACATTTAAGATCAAAGTATCAGTTTTTTTATCTAGTTGATGAGATACTTACAATTCAACCCTGAGTTTCCTTTGTAGAGGGGAAGCTGCTGATTCTGTTTTTCTTTTCATTAGCTCCTTAGGCTTTCCATTCCCTCTTGAGTCAGTTTTAATGAATTAGGTTATGAGAAGAATTGTTTCCTTGTGCTTGTCAATAACTTGGCAAATTTTTACATAATCTCATCTTGCTTACTTACTATAACTTACACCTGTTTGTATTTCTTCATTCTTTAAATTGTTTATTGTATTCTCTCTCTCTCTCTCTCTCTCTCTCTCTCTCTCTCTCTCTCTCTCTCTCTCTCTCCCTGTCTCTCTCTCTCTCTTTTGGACAGGATGATCAGAGATGTGTCTATTAGTCTTTTAAGAAGGAAATGTTTTATTTTTCAATAATTTTCTCCTTATTACATCTGTTAATAGTATTTGAACTTATACTATTGAGTTATGTTTGTAGCTGTGGTGGTTTGAATGAGAATGCTCCATAGGCCCACAAAATGATTAGGAGATGTGGCCTTGTTGGAGAAGTTGTGGCCTTATTAGAGGAAGTGTGTCATTGGGAGTGGCTTGACAGTTTCAAAAGCACACTCTAGGCCCAATGCTTGCTCTTCCTGCTGCCTGCAGATCTGGATGTAGAACTCTCAGCTGCTTCTCCAGTACCATGTCTGCCTGCACGCTGCTGTGCTTCCTGCCAAGAGTGGACTAAACCTCTGAAACTGTAAGCCAGCCCCAATGAAATATTTTCCTTTGTAAGAGTTGCCGTGGTCATGGTGTCCCTTCGCCGCAATAGAAACCCTAACTAAGACAGTAAATTTAAGCTTTTGAGGTGATAGATACTTTACATTTAATTAAAGCCCCACAGAATGTGATAATGTATCAATTCATCACATGGTACCCTATGGATATATACAATTAAACATGTACAGTATAAAAAAATTAACTTAATTAAAAATGTAAGTATCTAAGGTTGTGCCTGTCCCCAAGAGTTCAGCAATAACTGCATTGTATGGATTTAATGTAAAGAACTTTTATTATCTTTCAGCTTTAAAAATTTTAATGTTCAGTTGGGCTCAGTTGGGCTCGGTGGTGCATGCCTGTAATATCAACACTCAGGGAAGCAGAGATAGATAGATCTCTGTGAGTTCGAAGTCAGCCTGGCTACAGTGTCCAGGAAAGCCAAGGTTACACAGAGAAACCTTGTTTTGAAAACCAAAACCAAAACCAAACCAAAACAACAACCAATCAAACAAACAAGAAATTTTAATGTTCTGACCTGCCACTGCTTCTTTGATCAGTAAGATTTTTAGAAACTTCTTTTTAACCTTTCAATTTATTGCTCAAGAAATTTCAGCATGCATCTTGTCTTATGCAAACAAGACTAAAGTCGGTGAGTATTTCTTCCTGATGAACGATGAAATCACCTGTAAATTATTTCCTCCCCGGTTGTTGTTTGGATTGGTGTTTTTGTTCTATCTCATTTCTCTCCCCAAACTAGATTTCACTGCCCTTGTAAAGATAAAATACATTAAGATTTACTCACAGTCAGTGTTCTGACTGACATTTCAATGGTCTCCTCAAAGATGATTACGCTCTTGCCTGAAGCTCATCTCTAAGATCACCTCGTAGTAAGTTCCCTCAATGCCTGTGCCTGAATGTATGGGGATTTCTTCGTCTGTGTGTCTGGATTTAGAATGAGCTGCTTGATTCTGTATAGGGTTTACCAGAGCGTGAAAAGTCAAATCAACAACCTCAGACTTTTAAACCAGTGTTACTGAGATACCGCATGCCAAAAAGTGCACAGTTCAAATCACACAGCTTGGTAACTGAAGCCTAAACCAAGACAGCAAGCGCGTGAGCTGCCTGCGGAAGTCCACCAGGCCCCAGCAACCACAGCTGCTTCTCTCTCTCTCCCACCCTCCCTTTCCTAGGCAACACTGACCTGCTCTCTCACCATAGATTAGATCACATTTTTCTGAAAGTTTATATAAGCAAACTTACACCATATAGTCTTTTATCTGGCCTTTTCATGTAAGAAAATTATTTTAAAACTCACCCATGCTGTTTCAGGTGTTAGCAGCAAATGTCTTTTATTGCTGAGCTGTGTTCTGGGTTTTCAATACACCGGTGGAGAATTAGGTTGTTTTCAGTGAGGATGCTATGAATGTTTTTGTTGTTGTTTTGTGGGGTTCTTTCCTTTTTTTTCCTTCCTTCCTTTCTCTCTTTTATGGGTTTTCAAGACAGACTTTCTCTGTGTAACCCTGGCTGTCCCAGAACTTGTTCTTTAAACTAGGCTGGCTTTGAACTCACGGAGATCCACCTGCCTCTGCCTCCCTAGTGCTGGGATTAAAGGGGTATGCCACCACTTCCTGGCTTGTGGGTTTTTCTGTATCACTATTTGTACAGATATATGCTTTTATCTGTCTTGAGCCCATAGGCACAAACATTGTGGCTGGATCAGACAGTAGGAACATGTGGTTTTTTTTTTGTTTTTTGTTTTTTTTTGTTTTTTGTTTTTGGTTTTTTGAGACAGGGTTTCTCTGTGTAGCCTTGACTGTCCTGGACTCACTTTGTAGACCAGGCTGGCCTCAAACTCACATCAATCCACCTGCCTCTGCCTCCCAAGTGCTGGGATTAAAGGCGTGCGCCACCATGCCCAGCTAGGAACATGTGTTATGTCTGGGCCTAACAGTTTAAAAAATTGCCAAGCTGGGGGCGTGGCCCTGCCCAGGGCTGTATGAAAGGGCAGACCCACCTTGCCCCTCTCTCTTTTACTCTCTATTCCCTCCCTTTCTTTTGTTCTCCTTTACTCATTTACTCTTACTCTGTCTCTCTTCCTTTCTCTGTCTCTCAGTCACTCTCTCTGTGTCTCTGTCTGTCTGTCTGTCTGTCTGTCTGTCTGTCTGTCTGTCTCTCTCTCTCTCTCTCTCTCTCTCTCTCTCTCTCTCTCTCTCGTGTACCCCTCCCCCCTTTATTTCTCCCCCCATGCTCATTTAATAAACTCCTCATCTAATAGAAAAAAAAATTGCCAAACTGCTTCCCAAATTATCTGTGCCTCTTTACACGCCCACTTGTAATTTATGAAGCTCCCAGTAGCTCCAAATCCTTCCATAGTCTTGGAATTAGTGGTAGAGTTTAACCAACTTTGGGCTTCCACACATATGCAAACATGCCCACAGGTGTTGTCCAAGTACATGTGAGCACATACGCACACACACACATGCAAAAACATCGGTTATGCATTCATAACTGTTTCTAAACTCCTTTCTCTCCTACCACTGCCATGCTGTCTTGCTCCTGGAATCGTGTGTGGTACTCTTTCAGGTCTGTTCCTTTCTGAGTTGTTTTCGCTGAACCAGGTCAGGTGAGAGTCTCTCCGACTTGAAGAAGAAGCCATTTAATTTCCATAGAAAAAGCTCTGAAGACATTCGGCTGGAGGTCATGTTGAAGTAGGAGACGCAGCACTTGAATGCTATTAAGTCCTCTGCATCTTCAGTTCTCTCAGTAACATCTTGAAGTTTCCAACGTATCAAGCACATGTGTCTCTTGGAAGATTTATCAGTAAATGTGTGGTGTCTGTATTCCCCTAGAGTGGTGTTGGCTTTTAATGACGATGTCAAATTTTTCATTACTACTAGGTAGGGACACAATGGACACTTGCATGTTTATCTTGTCTCTTGCAATTTTGCTAAATTTATTCATTAGTTCTAGTAGATTCTTTGTAGAAAATGTATGTGTGTGTGTGTGTGTCTGTGTCTGACTCTGAGTCTGAGTCTGTGTCAGTGTTGGGAAAGGAGGACAAGATCTGATGTCATTCCTCCTCAGGAACATGCACCTTGTTTCTTGAGGCAGGACCTGTCCCTGGGACCTGGGACTAGACTCACCAGAGATCTGCCCGTCTCTAGCTCCTTAGCCTTGGGATTGTAAGTGTGTGTCACCATACTCAGCCTTTTGTGGGTTCCGGGTATTGAACTCACGTCCTTACACTTGCATAGCAAGCATTTTAGCCATGCTGTTTGTATGTCCGGGGGGCGGGGGGACTTACTCTTTTCTTCCAAAGTTTGGCACTATTTACTTTTCTTACATTTAGTTTCCTGTATCACTTTTCTTTTTATCCCACCTTGCTAGACCCTCATTTCTGGTGTTAAAAAGAAGTGCTGGTAGATGCCCTTTGTGATGCTGATCCCTAGGATAGTGATAATCCATCTATGTATTCTCATTTTCTTTTTTCTTTTTTAAATTATTTTATTTTATTTTTATTTTTGTTTTTGTTTTTTTGAGACAGGGTTTCTCTGTGCAGCCTTGGCTGTCCTGGGCTCATGTTGTAGACCAAGCTGGCCTTGAATTCACAGCAACCCACTTGCCTTTGCCTCCTGAGTGCTGGGATTACAGGCATGCACCACCATGCCCGGCCTGAATTTTCATTTTCTAACAAGTTGAACTAGCTAAACATTTAAGTTTTTATTTTATTTTATTTTATTATTTTGTTTGTTTATTTGATACAAGGTCTTACTATGTTTGCTGCCCTAGAACTTGCTATGTGGACCAAGCTGGCCCTGAACTCACAGAGATTCACCTGCCTCTGCCTCCTGAGTGCTGGGATTAAAGGCATGTTCCACCATGTCTGGCTTGTTTTTTGTTTTTTGTTTTTTTAGGTTTTATTTATTTAACATTTAAAATAGATAGACTTTGGGTTAATTAATTTTTTTCTATTTTAAAAGATATTTCCTAAAAACTGAGTTTGTAATGTATGCCTTTAAACCCAGGACTTGGGAGGCAGAGGCAGGTGAATCTCTATGAGTTTAAGGCCAAATTGGTCTACAAGGGGACTTCTAGGTCAGCCAGGGCTACATTGTGAGAACTTTGTCTCAAAAAAACAAAAACAAACGAACAAACAAAATTTTCATTGATTTTAGTTGAAATTTGGATTATTTTCTTTCTTCTGGTGCCTTGGGGTTTAATTTGCTTTCTGTTTCCTTAAGGTAGAGTTTGAGACCATTAATTTGAAAACTTCTTTCTGTTCTAATATAAGCATGTAATGCTGTAAATTTCCTTACAAATACAGATCTTGTGGTGGCCCATAAATTTTGATATGTTTTCACTTTCATTTGCTTTGAAACACTTACAGATTCTTTTTGTTTTGTCTATTTGACCCTTCAATTATTTAGGAGTGTGTTATTTAGTTTTAAATATTTGTGGAAAATTCAGAGATCTTTCTGTTATTAATTTATAATTTGATTTCATTGTGGTTAAGGAACATGCTGTGTAAGACTAGGCTCCTTTTAAGTTTATTGAGATTTGTTTTATAGCCCAAACTGTGGTGTATCTTGGTAAACATTCTTTGTGCATTTGTAAAGAATGTATTCTGCTCTTGGGTGGAGTGCTGTATAAATAAATGCCAGTTGGGTCAGATTGGTTAGCTCCGTTGTTCAGGCCTTGGATATCTTTGCTGATTTTCTCTCTACTTATCCTATCCATTCTTGAGAGAAATATAGATATTGGAATCTTTGGACATAGTTTTTAATCTTAGTTCTCTTCTATTAATTTTACATCATGTTTTAAAGTGTTTTATTGTGTACATGTTTAGTGTTTCATCTTGATGAATTTTATCATGATGGAATGAATTTTTTTATCCCTGATAATATTTTTATGTTTTGAAATCTTAGCACCCCAGTTTTCTTTTGATTAGAGATAATGAGCACCTCTTTTTATCATCCTGCTTTCAATTTTCTCTTTATATATAAAAATCAGTCTCTATTGGCAGGATATAGTCAAGTGTTTATTCATTAAAAAAAAAAAAACCTCTAATCTGAAAATCTCTGCCCTTTAATTGCAGATATTTACAGCATTCACAGTTAGTGTAATCATGTGCATGGGTTCAAGTGTAATGTTTTGGTATTTGTTTTCTATTATTCCCAGGTCTCCTTTGTTCTGCCTTTTGAAAATTTTAATGATTTTTAAAATTTCATCTCTATTGGTACTAATCATAACTCGTTTGTAGTTGTGGTTATTTTAGGGCTTATAGTACCCGTTGCTTGCTTATCACACTCAAGTGACTGCATGCTACTGCACACACAGTATACTAAATATCAGTATTGACAGTATTGGTACACTGCATCAAGCCACTTTCTGCCACTCCCCACTTCTTACGTGGACCTGACTATGGTGCATAGTCTGTGGTACACTGCTGTAAGCATTACACACACACACACACACACACACACACACACACACACACACACACA
>OU015755.1:65168560-65179057 GCA_907169655.1 Acomys percivali | reverse complement strand
ACACACACACACACACACACACACACACACACACACACACACACACACACTTTTTAATTCACATGATACTAATTGTCATTTTTTCTTATGTATAAATTATAATCACATACTGAACTATTGGAGTTTATTAAAGAATTCACTCTAATTTTAAGGATTTTTTTCTAGGTATCCATCTGTTTTTTTTGTTTTGTTTTGTTTTGTTTTTTCTTCTACCTTTTATGCTAGCATTTCTTGATTATCGGGTCCACTGAGTGAATTTCTTGGAAAATGCCATCATTTTGCCTTAACTTTTAGAAAATGTGTTTTCCAAGTGTGCAATTCCAGATTAGTATGTTATTTTTTCCTCTAACACTTTAAGATGTTCTTTGCATTTTTTTTTCCAAAAAGAATTTTGGCATTATTTTAATTCTTGGACACATCTTTCCTGTTAGCCATTTTAGGGTATTTTCCCTCTCCCTGGCTTTGAGCTGTGCCACTATGATGTACTTGCAAAGCACTTTGATGCCGTTCACTGATGTTTATCGAGGCAGAGCTCGGTTGCGCCTCTTGGATGCTCCGTTTATAGTTATCGTCACATGTGGAAACTGTGTGGCTCTTACGTCTTCAGGCATTTCTTCTGTCTGCTTTGTTCCTTCAGGGACTCCAATTACGCATGTTATACGGCATGAAAATTCCCACAGCTTACAGATTCTCCTTCTCGTTGTTAGTTTATTTTCTTGCCTGCTCCTCATCGCTCCTCTGCATGGTTTCTGTCAGCCCTCGCACATACGTGAATATCTCCCACTCACATCTTATTAGTCTTCATGTCTCAGGCAGTATGTTTTTCATTTTGGACAGTAGAGGTTTTATCTCTGTAAATTTGATTTGTGGTTTTAAAAAATACCTTGGTTTCCTTTTCTTAACATTTTGCGCAAGTAAGCTATAGTTAAAGTAACTATTGCTCTTCTCTGGTAATTGATGTGTTTGTTTCCATTCTGACTGAATTTTCTCTCTCTCTCTCTCTCTCTCTTTTTTTTTTTTTAATGCATGAGGCATTGTATTTTTCACTACTGTGAATGTCTAGAAATATTTTGGGGCAGGAATTTCCCTTAAATAATTATAAATATTCAATATATAAATAATTATATATATTTAAGTTGACAGCTAATATTGCTTTCACTTTGCATAGCATGATATTTTGAAGTGTCTATATTTCGCAACGGCTCAGTCTCGCTAACAAGCCAGTGCATTACTCACATAGCTGTCATTTTGAGATGATGATGCTTAATATCCATTCTCTTCACATTTTTTCAGTAATATGTGTCATCATTCACATAGTTACCTTGCTGCACAATGGAGTTCCTGGAGTTTATTCTGCATCTACCTGCATCTGTACCTCTTCTGATGAGGTATGCGAATTAGAACCAACATCCTAAAGTTAAAACACTCTACTTTGAACTGGTACCCACTCACATCCAATATCATCAAACAATTCTACTTCCTCACTCCTCTTAAGTTTGGTGATGTTAAGATACTACATATTTTGTGTGTGGCATGCCTCAAATATAAACTAATGATGCATTTAAATGTATTTGTTTCTTGAATAATGCAGAAAATGGACACAAAGTCACAAAATATTGCTTTATATTAGTGTTTAGAATAATTGGTTTATAAAAGTATACATACATACTTTATACATTATATAATGTCATATATATATATATATATATATATATATATATATATATATATATACACACACACACACATTTACAATGTATTTTTGGTCTTTTCTGGGCAGGTTCCTTTCTCTAGATATATGAGGTGACATACTAATGTGTGGCCACATACTAATTCTAATATTTTTGAACATTCTAGTCTTTAATGTCAAGCTTCAAAAAGGGGGGGGGGAGAGAAAAATGAAGGTGAGAGGGCACGCCATGAGTGTCTTCAACCCCTCTAGAAGTGACTTCCAATAGCGGGGAGTCCATGCCCCTCTAGGAGGAGTTACAGTGTGATGGTCATCTTCCTCTTTACCCACACCTTTGCGGTCAAGAGTAGCAACCAGAAGTCTGACCACAGGTGACCAAGCTATGGAGGACAGTGTCCCACTCACCTGCCGAGGCTCTCTGAAGGTGTGCGCAGGCTGCCTCTGGAACACGTGGAGAGCTTCCTGCCATGGGACCACAGGGAGGGTGTGAGTGGCTGCCCAGGTGCTCTGAGCTGAAATTGACGAACCAAACCGTTACCTCCTAGGCTCCCTGGAGCTTGCAAGCCTCCAGCTGATTCCAGGGTTTGCCAATCTTCACACCAGCTGGATCCCGCCTGTGTGAGGTGGAGAGACCGACTGGCTCCTGGTACACCCATTGCCCTTCTGCCCAATTAACTTTGGCTTTTCCCTACACTAGCTCCTGAGTATGGAGCTAAACACCACCATTCCCCTCTGCCCCGTCCTCTCTGGCTGTGAAGTGCGAGCTAGGGACAGCCTGTGCCATCCACACTCTACTACAGCAAATAATTTTTCCCCCCCTTTGGTCCCAAAGGTCCCATGGGAGCAAGGTGGTGGCGAAAGTTGGTTGACTCGATGGCAGGGAACTCATTTTTTGTGATCCTGTTGGCGAGCACCCATCAGCATCCTCCCGAATGATCTGACAGTGACACTCCTGGGCCTAGCAGAAAGTGTAGCTTGCCATCCAGCCACTCACAACATCAGTAGTGACAACTGTTTCTTGTGTCGCAAGGCACACCCAGACACAGATCTTGATTTGTAGTGGAGCCTTATTGCAGCAACTAGAGGAGAGCGCCCCCTTGCCTTTAAAGTGGGACACAGCAAGGAAGAGTGGGAAGTCCGATGGGCCAGTTTGGGAGAGGCCTCCTGAATTGCCCTGAGCACTCTGAAGTCTTGTTCTTCATCTTGTCTCACTCTGATGACTGTCACCACCTCGCCAGGTGCTCTCCAGCCTCCAAGCCTTACCCCTCCATCCATCGACCCACTAAGGAGGCAATCTAAAAGGCAGGTTTCCCTTGTTACTCTCCTGGTAGATAGACATCATGGGCTCCCTAGTGCCTTCCGGACAAGCTTGCAAAGCTCTTCTTTCTAATTCTGGTTCACCTTGTCCTGGCCTTTTCCTGACTCCAGTCATGTGAGACACCATTCAGTCCTTTCACTCTCTCAAGCTTTTCTTTTTTCACTTTCCCTTGTCCCTCTACCCCGCCTCTCCCTACCCTCCCCCCCCCTTCACCTTTCTCCACAGTCTAGGCTAACCTTGCTGGTCTTTGGTCCCCAACAGATAAGTACTCAATGCTTACCCTCCAGTATTTCCTGTCAGCTGTTTAGGAGTGTCCCTTGTTTTCTCTCAGCCCAACGACGGGGCTCTGATGGCCATTTCTATGAGTGATGCTGAGTATTCACACAGATCTTTTTTCCCCCCAGTTATAATTTTTTTATTTAATTAATTTATTCAGATTACATCTCAATTGTTATCCCATCCCTTGTACCCTCCCGTTTCTCCCTCCCTACCACTTTCACCCTATTCCCCTCCCTTATGTTTGTGACTCAGGAGGACCTCCTCCCCCACTATATGGTCATAGGCTATCAAGTCTCATCTCGGTAGCCTGCTTATTCTTTCTCTGAGTGCCGCCAGGCCTCCCCACCACAGGGAAGTGGTCAAATATGGGGCACAGCCCCTGCTCTCCACTCACTCAACTGTGGAGAATGTCTTGTCTATTGGCTAGATCTGAGAAGGGGTTTGATGTTTACTACAAGTATTGTCCTTGGTTGGTGCAGTAGTTTGAGCAGAAGCCCTGGGTCGAGGTCCACCCATCCTGATGTTCTTCTTGAAGGTTTCTAGGACCCTCTGGATCCTTCTATTTCCCCCATTCTCCCAAACTTCTCTCAACTAGAGTCCCAATAGAATGTCCTCACAACTATGCCAATCTCCTCACCCAGAACATTGAAAGCGTGGGCCGTGACCCTGATAGCAGGTCTTCCGGTCAGAGAGTATGATGCTCTAGGTACTATCCCTGCCTCCCAGACCAGAAGTGGGAGGCTCAGGAAGGCAGAGCCATTTGTTCAGAGTCACACAATAAAAAAAAAATGGCGGCTGTGAGTTCAGTCTAGGGAGCCAGGTACCAGAGATTCTAAGTACCGTGCAACAGCGGCTCTGGCCTCTGAAAGCCAGGCTTCTTGAGACAAAACTGGAGATTCCAGCACTAGATTTTGGATGCCAGAACCTCAAAAAGGGAAGAGGCAAGCCTTGTTGCCTCCATGGGGGCCTTGTGGAGGAGAAGACACTGGGAAAGGGAATGCCGAGGTCTTGGGGCATCCCGGCTACACAAGGGCCTTGGAGGAGAGTTGCAGCTCCTAAGCACCTTGTGACCTTGGGCCAGAAGCCACGTTGAAGTCTAGTGAGGGAGACTCCCGAAAACCCCAGGGTGGAAAACAGTGAAGCTAAATGTCAGGGTTTAGGGCCCTAGCCAGGCCTGGCTTCTGTGTCCTGAGTTCTGTGTCCTGCGCTGGAAGAAAGCTCAGCCCCAGGATCCATCGGAGCAGAGCAACTCATTGGGAACCGTGGTGTACAGGACCCCTCCTTCCCCCTAAACCAAGGTGCAGGGGATGCTGGGTGCCCTGTTGGTCAGGTCAGGGTGAGACAGCCTGGGCTGTGTGGGGTATTAGGCAGCTGGGCCACCCGGACACCTCTGACAGGCAATTTCCAATTTCCTATGGAATGAAAGTGTCAAAGTGGAGCATCCGTCACTGTCTGCTGCCTCCCTGGGAGGGAGAGTGACTGCACCCAGCTCAGCTGTGGGCCTTTCCCAAACAAACAGCATCTAAGAGAGCTGCTGTGGGCGGTTTGGGAGCCTGGTTCCTACCTGCTTGGGTGACCCTGGGAAGGCCTGTCTTTCTGGGCCTCTTTCTCCCTTTGTGGGGGGGGGGTTGGGGGGGGGGGAGGGGATGCCAGAGGCCCTTTCCAGCTCCGGGATGCTCCATTCTGTACTGAAGTTGGGTATGGGAAAAGATGAAGGCTAAGGGGAGACGGGGGAAGGGGCTGGAACCTTTCTGGGTTGGAACAGCTAAAGGAACCTCTGTTCATCCCCAGCCCCCGAGCTCCCAGATCCAGCAGCCGAACTGGGATCCACCCAAAAGCAGCGCGGAGAAGCCAAAAGCATGAGTAAGTAGAGGCTGGGGCCAAGCATGTCATCTGCACAAACAGCCAGCCCCCTCTGGGGTCCCATTGGCCCTGCTGGGGGAGGAGACGGCTGTTGGGGCCCCCTCAGCCACTACCTCAAGCTCACTGACTTGGCCCAGGCATTCAGGGTGGAGGCCTGACTGTGGACGTGGCCGGGGAGTCCTCGGGAAGGAGCTGGGGGGGACCCCGGGAGGCCCCTGCAAGGGCTAGGCAGTTGAGGGTGGTGCACCGAGGGCTGGACTTCCACGTGACGCAGCAGCGCACGGTTTTCTGGGATGGTCTCTGTGCTGCATGGGCTTGAAGCTCCTGATTTTCTGGCCGCGGCCGTTCTTCGAACTTGCAGAGAGCCAGCAGTCTCCCGGGGCCTGCTCTGTGCATCTTCACAGACATTTCCAACACACTTCTGGGTTTCCTTCTGTCAGGTTCTTGGCTCCAGGGTAGTCCCATTGCCCAGTTTTTCAAGCTGGTGTTCTGGAGTCGATCCCAGAATCTCTCCATCACGACAGCCGTCCAAGAGCTTCCCCTGTCCTGTCCGCTGCCAATGCGACGGTTCAATCTCTCTCTCAAAACATGTGCCTCCTTGTTTGAACCTCACAGCCATTTACAGTCTGCCTAAGCACCACTTTTCCTAAGGCCTGCCTTTAAATCTTTCTTTCTTTTCGAGACAGGCTTTCTCTCTGTAGCCTTGACTGTCCTGGACTCGCTTTGTAGACCAGGCTGGCCTCTGCCTCCCAAGTGCTGGGATGAAAGGTGTGCGCCACCACGGGCCCGGCAAATCTTTCTTATTTTTAATAATGAAAACAAAAGCACCAATGATAACCCACGTTTGCATGCCCAGTACCGTGTCTCCTGCAACCCAAGGGAAACCAGCCTCCTGCATCCTGTCTTTAATGCGCTGGTGCCGCTTCTGTTAGTCCGCAGTTTCATCACAGTGACCAAAGTACTTGACGTAAAGAACTTGCTGGAGGAAATAATTCTTTGGGCTCATAGTCCATCCTGGTATGGAGGGAGTGCGGGAGCTGAGCACCCCAGGTTGCCTCTGCCAGAAAACAGGAGGCCTGGACTCCAGAGCTGGCCCTGCTGCACCCCGGGGCTCCAACCTCTGGGATGATGCCACCTGCTTTCATGGTGGAGTCCCCCTCAGAAAACTGCCTGTGGAACCGCCCTCACAGACACATCAGGTGTGTGTAGCACAGATCTAGGTGCTTTCCTTTCCAGTTAGACACTCAAGATCAACCATCCCTCTGCCTTCTCCTCCTGGACTCCCAGAGCCTATTTGTCAACGTTATAAAAAGGGGGTCGTTTTCCATATAGTTGGTGGGGAGTGGGCACCTTTGCATTTGCTGTATTGCCTAGCAGATTGTTTTTGTTTGTTTGTTTGGTTGGTTGGTTTTGGAGATTCTGTTTTTTATGTTTTTGAGATTGTTTTCTTAAAAAGAATATGGGTATTTGGCCCGCCTGTGCATCTGTACGGTGTGTGTGCTTGATGCCTGTGGAGGTTGGAAGAGGATGAGCACTCGGAAAAGGAGTTACAGTTAGCTGTGACCTGCTATGTATGCACTGGGAATCGAACCTGGGTCCTCCAGAAGAGCAGCCAGGGCCCTAAGCCACTGAGCCCAGTCCCTTTGCTCTCATAACTAGGCTGTTGGCAATACAGAAGAGATGCACTGATCTCTCCCATACTGGCTTTGCAGGAAGTTTTTGAAGTACCCTCTGTCTGGAGGCTGCGTTTTCCTCACTGTCTGCTAGATCTCTGTGTGCACGGTGTGTTGTTCTAAGATAACATGATATAGGTGATGGTGCGGGCCCTTTGAGCTTAGGCCTTGCTGTGAACCCCTCCCCCCCAAAAAGTGATGGGGAACTTAATCCCTAATTCTTGTGGAAGTCACAAGGGCCCCCATTAAGGTATTAGTGGCTTCCAGAGCTAGCATGCTTCTGGGCCTCACAACCATGTGCCATGCTCTTGAACTTAAAAGTCTCTAGAAGTGTGACCTGAAACAGGCCTCTAGTCTTAAATCATAGCAACGGAAAATGCACTAAGCCAGACCTTTAAAAGGGTCTTCTTCGTTCTCCTGGGAATGCCCACGGCAGGAGATAGCTGGCTAGGTGATGTTCATTCTCCTGGGAACGCCCACGGCAGGAGATAGCTGGCTAAGTGATGGGCGGTATGCCCTGCTTGCCACATTGTTTCAGCAAGTAGCCAGTTCTTCTTGAGAAGGGTCAACCAAAGTAGTTGTGCATCTGTGGTCAATGAGAATGAGGAATCTAAAGAAATAAGCATTGCATTTCAACCGCACTCTGCCATGCATGGTCGGTGACTATGGACTTGATGCATCTCTGCTCTCACATGATTTCCAACATCCTCTCCATCTCACGTGCTATGCAAATACAGATATGTAGACCCTGGCGATGCTTCCCAAATGTGTGTACACCATAGTTCACACTATATATACTCTCATGGATTACATGACGTATATTCTCACTGTGTGTATGTACCGCACAATGCATGCTGTATGAGTTCTCACTGTGTGCATGCCATAGCTTGTAGTATGCATACGTGTATCCTTGTTGAGTGTTTACTCTGTAGTTTATCATATCTATGGCCGTGCTATGCACGACTCCAGGGGCTGCCCTAACTGAGGCAGTCAAGGGATGAATAAAGGACAGACACACAGACACACGTATGGAAAGGCTGGCATCAGGTGGCCTGGGATCTTAGATGGGGGAGCTGCAGCAGCCTGGAGGGAGTGCTCATGCCAGGAGGCAGGAAGGGAAGATTGGGTAGGCTTCCATATTTCCCCTGAGGGAAGCATGTTGTCAGATTTGTTTTACCTACTTTATTTGGCTTCTTGTATCTCTACCTCCCTTCCAACCCTTACTCCACCCTAATTAACGTCACTTTAGACTACTTCCTGCTGATAGGGACAGAGCTGAATTCCTTGGGACAAGTCCAATCTTCATTCTCCAGCTTCTTCTTGTCTCTTTTTTTCTCGGCCACTGGACAAACCAGCAACAGGAGCAGGAGCCAGCAGACGGAACAGCCATGCCTCTTCTCTTGTGGCTCTGGTCACTTTATACCCTCTCTAGAGTCCCCACAATTAAACTATCTCCAGCTGCAGAAGCACGCCCCTGCCAGAGCACGCGTGAGACAAATAGTATACGGCTGTGGACGGTCCGAAGCAGACCCATATCCCACACCTGGGATTAAAACAAAAAAAAAAAAACATATTTATATAACATAACTGGGTTTTGAAAGGCTCCAAAATTCTCACTACAGCAGCACCCCCAATGTGCTGAATGCCCCCCATAGGCCCCATGACCTGAAGGTTTCACTATCTCCCAACATTAACACTCCAAGACCAAACTTTTATATATGGACTTCTGGGGGGACACCTATCCAAGCTACAACAATCTGTCTGAACCCCCAGATCTTGGCCACTACATTCCAAGGTCTCCCATGGTAGGTCGGCCTTGGGAAGGCAGGATTGGACAGTGTACTTCAATGCTTCTCCAAGCTAGTGCTATCTCAAGCCAAAGCCCTGTTCCGTAGACCTGGCCTGGCCTTTCCTGGGTATGTGCATTTAGGGTTTCAGTTTGCTCAATCTTCCCGCCATGCTCTACGTTATTTCTTTCTAACAAGGCAAGGCCAAGGCAGATGTCAGCAGAGGCCCTGCTCTTGGCTTACCCTCTCCCAGGGTAGATTTCCAGCCAACCAGAGAGATACTGAACTGGCCTCTCAACACATGGGTGGACCATGTGGCTCCCCTGTCCCTGCAGCTGAGAATGGCTCTGCTTTGGAAACACTGCCACAAGAATGGTGGCTGAGAGAGAGAGAGAGAGAGAGAGAGAGAGAGAGAGAGAGAGAGAGAGAGGAGAGAAGAGGAGGGGGGAAAGGTCTTGTGTTGAGTTAAATTTCCTGAGGGCTCATCCTGAATTACAGCTTCAGTGGGCGACGTGGAACAGCTCATCAGACGTCCTCAGCAAGTCCACCACGACCTCTTCTGCAGCTGCAGGCTCCCCCATTCCAAGGCCCCAAACCAACGGGCTTGATCGAGTCGCCCTGGCTAAAACAGCCATGTGGGGCCCAAGGGAAAGATTTGTTTGGTGGGGACCTAAGCTCTTGCAGCTGAGGCCCCTCCCACCTCCAGGAGGATAGAAAGGGTCAGCAAGTCACAAGGGCCTTCCTCACTGGTCCAGCAGCCTCTTGGAGAGCATCTCCCAGCTCTTCAGGGACTATTCCTGGAAGTGGCTTTAAACTCCAGGGACTTGGGCCAGAGAGACCTCCGTGGAGATTTGTGCACACACCCCTGACCCTCCAGTGAGTGAGGTGTGGGGGTGGTGGGGGAAAAGCTTGCTCATCTAGGCTTTGGAACGTTCCCACGCAGTTTCTTCCAGGCAGGCCCTAGTCACTTTCCAAGCATTTCACTTTCCATTTCTCCTCCAGATCTGGTAACAGGGTGTTCCTGCCCTCTTCCCCTCATTGACCCCTCTGCCCAGGCCCATCCCTGCCAAATTTGAGCAAGTCCTCCACAGCTTTCAGAAGACAGTCCAAAGCTGTGCTCAGCCCAAGGAAGGCACAGATGTGGGTAGACGGCCCTGCCTTCCTTGCCTGTGACAGTGGCCTTACCATAGAGCTCTCCTCCTCTGTTCAGGGGAGAAAGGCCCAACAGGGCTCAGTGGCGCCAGGGCTTTGGGGTATGTCTAGCCAGCTGTGTCACCCCACGAAAGAGTCTTGAGCGATTGGGTCATGGTGTGATCCTCTGACGGAGGGGCCGCCCGATTAGCCAAGACATTGCACTTGGAATCCGTGGGTGTCTCTGGGCCAATAGACAGGACTGATCCAGCCTTGTGTTCCTAAAGCTGACTGTTGGCACTCTCGCTCGGGAGGACAGGCGCTATGTGTCTTTCTAAGTGCGCCGGAAAAAAAACAAAAAAACAACAAAAAAAAAAACCAGGTAGCAGAGCCCTAGAAAGCAGAATGCAAATTCTGTTTCCCAGCTAGGGGCCCCTGCTCCATTTCACTCCACTCCTCTGGGTCTCTCTGTTACAGTGAAATATGATGTCTTGTCCCGTGTAGGCAAACATGTAACCTTACTCGTGGGGTCAAGCACAGGGTTAAGAGACACAGTGCAAGCACTTGGCACAGAGCTTGGCTTAAGGGCGGCAGCAGGACATGGGGACTCTTCTTTAGGGTTTGGCGGTGGTAGTCTCAACCCTCTCCCTGAGTGGCCTAGGAAGTTCTTAGTGGAAATCTTGGTTCTGCTCTCTCTCTCTCTCTCTCTCACACACACACACACACACACACACACACACACACACACACACACAC
>OU015755.1:65146766-65168550 GCA_907169655.1 Acomys percivali | reverse complement strand
CACACACACACACACACACACACACACACACACACACACACACACACACACACACGGGCCTCCATTTTCTAGGCTACATAAATTTTACAGAGCAGATATGAACTCTAGAGAGTAGAGAAGAAAGGAAAGGAGAAAGGCAGGGGCCGGGGGGGGGGGGGGGGGGGCGGCCCTTGCGCTCTGGAGCAGCAGCCATTGGCAGCCGGCAGCCGGGCTTCGCTGCACAGCCAGAGCCCGCTCTCGTGCTCCCAGGCAAAGCTCAGCCTACTTTGAAGTGTTGACAACACTTAAAATTAAAAGCATCACAACACGAATTATCACTTTGTTTTTCCCACTCCGATAGCCTCTGCAAAGCATTTTAGACCAATGAATTAATACAAATGTCTCTTTGCGAAGACATCAGAAACAAAACCCTTTTTTTTTTCCTCCCTTAAAAGAAGCTGACAAAACAAAGAAAAACAATTTTAGCTCTGATTCGCATGAAGGCTGTAGGGAACTTAGTGAGTCGGTCTCTCATTTGAACAGGGTTTGCATTGGAAGCCACTGGCAACTAAGTGTTCAGCCCTCAGATGAGGGAGGTCTGGGTGGATGAGACAATCCAGCCCCAGTTGCAATGCTATTGTTTCGTGTCTGCATATGTATATAAAAACATATATGCCATGTGTATGTATGTGTGTGTGTGTGTTGTGGCTTGGTAAAAATAAAGCTTGCAAATTAGGATTAATTTATAACTTGTTACAACTCGGTTATTGGCTGGGATTGCCTTTATGTTACAGCAGATGGACTTTCGCGTGAAATATTTTCCCCTAGTTGCTATAGAGACGTGCCAACAGCTTTCTGCTGAAGTGATTCCCTGTAGGCCTGTTTGTTGTTGTGCCCTGTACCAAATCACTTGCAGCCCTCACAGAGGCTGATTAAAGAGCCCAGGGGCCTGGAGAGTCTCTGGCCTTTCAGCTACTGTCACCAGAGATGGGTTGCAAAAGTCATTGGGGTTGGATGGAGGGGTGGGAGGTTCACTGGGCAGGTGAGCCAGGGAGTTGCAGATGGAGATGGTGATTTCGAGGAAGAGGGACATGGGTGCAGTAAAGTCCTCCCAGCTATGGCTCTAGAGAGATCCCAGATCTTGTTCACTCCCTGTGGCAAGCTGAGAGGTGGGTCCTGATCTCCAGGTGAGGAAAAGGGGGTGCAGTGGAGACCTGTGACCTGCTTTAGCTAGTCCATAGCAGGTCTCTCCCTTTGTGGTACCACACCAATGTCTTCCATAAATGGGAGTGGAGTGACAGGGACAGTGTGTCTTAGACCCAGGATCTTGAGTGAAGCAAGAAGCTACAGGCAGGACAGGGTAGTCATCGCAGCCCTCTGCCAGGTCCCCTGGCTGTTGGAGGCTCCTCAGATAAAATCTCCAGTGCCTCACGCAACTCACAGTCCATTTGGGCAGACACACTCAGCCTGTCTGACGAGCCACGTAAACATGACCAAGTGCTGCGACGCCGTGGGTCTTGACTTTAGAGCCAGAGTCTGCGCACATGAAGCCTCACCTCCCCCGTCTCCACTCCGGCAAAGACACAAACTGTAGGGTGCTTCCAGAGAGCGGCATTTACAAAGACAGTGGCCCAGAGTGATGACAGGCATGTAGCTTTGAAGTTAGACCCAAGTTAGACTCTTGAATCTGCCTTTGTCCTGAGATGTGACTATGGACCACATATTCTTCCTCTCTGAGCCTGATGTCCCTTATCTATCAAATGGGATTTGGAGACCCTCCCTAACAGCCAGACTCAGTTCCCCTCCCAGAACGGACATTCCCTAGAGTAGTGCCCCCACTCAGCCAACCCTCCACCACCTAATAATCTTAAATGCAATTGAATAACTGAACATGTTTTTAACATAGCTGCCAGGTAGTGTTCAGCGTGTGTGGAATTGGTTTTGATTTGGGAATCATTTTCTTTTTTTGATACTAACTTCTTCAGCTCCCTGGATAATATCAGTGAGGACCCTGAGTCTTGGGGCGTGCAAACAAACAGCCACACAAACCATGTCTCCTTAGGGAAGAAAAAAAAAAAAAAAGAAAGAAAGAAAGAAAGAAAGAAAGAAAGAAAGAAAAATAAAGAACGCATCCCCTAGCCCTACTAGCCCCCACTATTTTTAAGTATGTGAATGTGTGTGTGTGTGTGTGTGTGTGTGTGTGTGTGTGTGTGTGTAAGCTAGAAGATAACCTTGGGTGTGGTCCTCGGGAACTCTATCTCCTTTATTAGTCTGGAGTTTACCAATTAGCCTGTCTGTTCTTGTCCAGCGCTAGGATTATACGTATGTGCCATCATGCCTGGCATTTTAATGCAGGTTCTGGAGAACCAAACTCAGGTCCTCATGCTTGCGAGGCAAGCTTTTTACTGACTAAGCCATCGCCCCAATGCTAGGCTCCATCACCTCCTAGTGGCACCAGCAGGCCAGTGACAAGTCTCTGCTCATGGGCCTTTGGGGGACGCTTATATAAACCATAGCAGGTCTCTTGGACAGAAGCCTCACTTAAATTGTCTTAAGCTGGCAGAGGAGCTTTTTAACAAGGAAATAGGGTTTGAGGTCCAGCTGAGCACAGATGCCCAGTTAAACTCTCCCATCATCTGTTCGTCATGACTGGCCAGTTTGGAATGACTTTCAGCCAGGCTCTGCCCTGTGATGACAGAGTGGCTGCCTGCTTTTCTAGCCTAAACTTTAACATCAGGCCTAGGATTAAAGTACATTGGACAGCTTTGGATTACATGTCAAGCCTAGTCACATGTCCACCCTGGAGTCTAAGAGGTACAGTCATCCTCAGTATGGTCTGAGAGTAAAAAAAAGCAATTAGCTATCCATGGGGAATATGGATATTCCTGCCAGAAGAAGAGGAAGCGGATTCTGAACAGGCAAAAATAGTATCTACCACAGAGTTGGGGAACCTTAATGTTTATCATGACATCTTGAAAAGTAGCCGTTGTGGTTTGAATAAGAATGTCCCTGGTGCAGGTGGAGGGGGCTGGAGAGATGGTTCAGAGGTTAAGAGCACTGTTTGTTCTTCCTAGAGGTCCTGAGTTCAATTCCCAGCAACCACATGGTGGCTCACAACCATCAGTAATAGGATCTGATGCCTTTTTCTGTCCTATTATACAGATAGACAGGAGGACAAATCACTCATATACATAAATAAATAAATCTTTTTTAAAAAGAATGTCACTGAGCTATAGTTGCACACTCCTTTAATTCCAGGACTTGGGAGGCAGAGGCAGGCAGATCTCTGTGGGTTCTAGGCCAGCCTGGTCTACAAAGTGAGTTCCAGGACAGACAGGGCTACACAGAGAAACCCTGTCTTAAAAAAACAGTAGATAGACAGGTAGATGATAGATAGATAGATAGATAGATAGATAGATAGATAGATAGATAGATGGGAGGCTAATGGATAGAATCCCCCATAGGCTCAGGTATTTGAACAGGTGTTGTTGTTAGGAGGTGTGGCCTTGACAGAGGGAGTGCATCAGTGGTGGCAGGCTTTGAGCCTGTGGCTCAAGATGTGAGCTCTCTGCTTCCTACTCCGGCCACCACACCAGCCTGCTGCCATGCCGCCCTTCCATGGTGGACTCATCACTCTGCAACCATAAGCCCAAATAAGCTCTCCTCTTATAAGTTTGCTTTTGTTATGGCATCTTTGTCGTAGCAACAGAAAATAACATAGTAGCTGTGGTTCCCCCTCCCCGCATTTTGCGTAAAACTGAAACTCAGAGAGTCTGGGGACTTTGCCCAAAACCACCTAGCATGCCAGTGGAAGGTTTAAGGTAGGAAATCCCCAAGCCCAATCCCTTAGGTTCATGCTGAGATTTTTATAAGGGAAAATGAGACTCTCAGGAGGGTTTGAACTAGCATCTGCAAGGTAAGCAAGAGACACAGTTGGCCCCATTGGAAGCTTCTGGGTCCTTCAAGTGCTGTCTGTGAGCCCTGATTGCAGTGCACCAAGCAGTACAGATCTTAATAAGATAGGTACTTCTTCATCGTTCCAATCTTCCAAGTGTCAATGGACACCATGATGAAAGTGACCATTGAGCCTTCAAACCCAGCACATAGGGAGCAGCACCAGTCAAATAGAAAACAAAGACCTAACCCATCAAAGCCCATCATTCTAGGAAAGTCCTTGAATGTACTACCCTTGCTTTTGGCTTCTGTAGCTCCACTTCTGGCTAACTATTCTTGCTAACTGAGGTGTGTCATCCTAGGATTGTACTTTGTGCTTACTCTGAAAAAGGCTCAGGACTGCACAGGAGTTCAAAGCACCCAGTGTAGTTACTGGATGGCTAATAAAGACTTTTTATTGGCTGGAACCCATGGCCTCATAGCCTTCTCTGGTGAATATCTCACAACAGTAAGCTTTGTGATTCATTATTTTTGGTTGCTTCATCTCAGAAACACTTAGATATTGGCATTATTAAGAGGCTTTATCCATAATTTTCTTTTAAAGGCCTATTAGTGATCTTAACTTACGTCTCACATGACCTTCATATCTCACAGAGCTAGGCTCTTCCAGAAAGGTCATAGATGGAAACATTTCAGGCCATGTGCTCAAGGCTGACGCTGTTCCCCTCCTCCAGATCTGCTGTCAGCTCTTCCATTCCCAGGCTCAGCACCTCTGGGAAGGAACACCAGCAGGGATACTTCCAAACCCATGTTTTCACCTTTTTCCAGCCATGGCCCTCTTTCCATGGCCTTGTCCCAGGTGAACTGCCTTCAATTTATCTTTAGAATTGCTGTTTTTCTGGAACTGTTTTCATCTGGGGTTTGCAAGGGCCTTCATGAACTCTAAGGCTATATATGATAGTGGTTATGAAACCAAAACCAGATTCTCAACACTACCAGGCTCTCTCCCTCCACTCTCTTGGTTCTTTCTTCAGTGGAAACTGAAATATGGTTCAGAGCAGTGGTTCTCAACTCTCCAAATGCTTGGACCCTTTAATATAGTTCCTCATGTTGTGGTAACCCCCAGCCATAAAATTATTATTGTTGCTAATTCATAATTGCACTTTTGATACTGCTATGCATTTTAATGTGAGTATCTGATGGCAGGGTATCTGATCTGTGACCTCCAAAATGGGTCACAACCCACAGGTTGAGAACCACTGGTCTAAATGCTAAGTGGCAGCTAGCAAGACAGGTGACAGATGATGGGACATTTCTTTGCCTGCCTCTTTTACTGAACAGTGAACTCTGTGAGGGTATGGGTCATGACTGTCCCATCTACCCCTCTAATCCCAGCATCATGTGTTAATATCCTTGGGTACAGAAAATGCTCATGAATGTTTGCTAAATGAAAAAAAAAAAAAACCACACAGTTTGGTGAAAATCACCTCTCCAAAGACACAACACAGTGCTGTTAGTCACCTCAGCATTGTGATCTGCTTAACTCTATTTCAGTTTTCTCATGCTTAAAATGGGGATATTACAACACATCTGGGAGTAGCCTAAAATATCACCTGTTTGGATTCAATGCCTGATAAGTGGTAAGCACTCACCGACCAGTAACACCCTTCTCTTTTTCTTTGGAGAGTCCACATCTTGGCTGTTCAGCAGTGGCTTTTTGGTTGGTAGATGGAAGAATCTACCAGAGTGACGGTGGGGACACACTGGGTATGGAATTTCCGTTGCTAATTGCAAGGATGTTGATAGCACAGAGAGGTTCAAAATTCTAGGAATTTAGAGTGAGAGGTTGTGGGGGGTGGCATCCATGTATAAGTATGCACACTTGTGCACGTGTCCGTATGGATATGGGTAGATGTGTTAAGAGAGAACGGGACATTGAGTAACTTCAAAGCCCTTTGAGACCTGATTCAAAAGTTGAAATTTAGAGTGAAGAGCCCTGGGTAACCCCCGGAAGTCCTCAAGAAGAAGCAATGTGGAGATTCTTTTAGCAACTGCCTGAAGGACAGCCTTGAGCCAGGAAAGTCAGGAAAGGCTCATCTATCTAGTCCTTGAGGGAAAAAGGGACAAGGAGTTAGTAGATGTTCAATAAGACATGTTGGCATCGGGAGGAAAGAAAGGTAAAGCCTGAGGATGCCTTGGACACATCAATTAAGAAATACTTATTGAGTATGGATCAAAAGAGAAAGGACCAGATTTATTTTTTCCTTCCAAAATTACAAATCTGATTTTTTTTTTCCATTGCAAAATAGTATAGTCTCCGTACAGGATATAATTAGAAAAATGACAGGAAAAATAATCCACCACCATGACCACATTTTATGACCCCTGGTTGGGCCCTGCGAGAATGACTATGTCTGCTGTGTTCATGATGGGCATGGGGGGTGGGGGTGGGGCGGGGAGTGTCAGAAAGATTTGAAAGAGACCTCTGCTGAGCTGACTCCATCCAAATACCCAGAGGAGACCTGAAGCAAAGGCCACATCTTGGTGCTGACTGGAAGCCTCCCGCTCTCTGTGCTGCCATGATGGCCGGAAGGCCAGGCTGCCTTCAGTGTGCCCATGCAAGTCCTTCCCCTCCCCCACTCAGTGGGCATTTTAGATTCTGTTATTTTCTTTTAACACTTTGTTGTCTTTAGACTTACACCTGATTTTCCCGGAGTGTGCTTCTTGCTTTGTTGGGAGTCCTGGACGTCTCAGTTCTCCTTGGCAGTAAGTAGTGCAGATCAGTGGTTATTACCTTCATTCTTCCAACAGTGGTCTCAGCGTTCCATACTCTTTGGTGTTGGGCATGCTGGCTCAGGGTCCGTTGGTGAGCTTGGGGCTTTGGGGGGAAGCAGACAGGTTAACTGATTAACTGTGTATGTCACACTGGCTCACTGACAAAACTGGCTCACTGACCAACTGCCAACCAGTTGGCCTTGCTTGCTGGCTGGCTGTTAAGTGGCCTCCCGCCATCTTTAGAGGTCAGTCTACCCACAGTGCATCAGCCATCCCCTGGAGCAGCCGTCCTTTGGGCATCTCACCAGCCATAGCCTATGTCAGTCTCTCCATTAGACCATTGGCCAGGTATCTCCTCAGTCTGTCCATCAGCTAGTCTATAGGTCTGTCAGCTGCCAGTGAGTAGGTGGGACCACACCCCAATGTTCCCCTCCAACTGGTGATCTCAGTCCTCACCTGAGGGGGAGGGATGGAGGGAGAAGCTCATTTCCTCCCCGCTGAGACTCTTTGAAGTGTGTTCTGTCAACCCTTGGAAACTGAGCTGAGAAGTTATTTATGAAGCGCTGGAGTGCAAACAGCCCCATCATTCTGAGTTGCTAGCAGCCAACTTGAGTCCACTCGTCTTCCATCAACCGTGCTTAAAATGTAGAGCCATGTGCCCCTCTTGCCCACACTGCACCCCCAGCTGCCTCCCTCATGGAGAGAGCTAGAGGATTGGTTTTCAGGAGCAGGTGATTTCATCAGTTGCTCCTAAAGCCAACTTGACTTTGCCTGGGTCCCCCAAGGGATGAGTCACTGACTGCAGAAGAGGCTTGTGGGAAGAGAGCAAGTTCCCAGAGCTTAAGCTGTGCCATCCTGCTCAGGGTCTCAGAACCCCAGGAATAAGACCTTGGGCCTCTGCTGTGGGAGCCCAGTGAGGGAACACAAAGGTTGTTCAACATCCACAGAAGGTTTCTTAAGTACCTGCATGAGGAGGCAGCATTCAGGGTGCCAAGCCACCTGAGTTCTAATCAGCTCACAGCCAGAGGCAGGGGGAGATGTTTGCTTGCAACCTTCCTCCTTCCACTGTGCTGCTGTCACGTGGATTTTACCAATCATTTCCAGCACTAGTCCAGTAAGTACCAGGAACCAACCCTACACATGGGACTGAGCTGTCAAGTTCAAGAATCAACATTTATCGAGTGCTTCCCAGGCTTTGGCACCCCGCATCCTCCTTTAGAGGGCATATGCTGTCTTTCTCTGCGGAGTTACCAAGCACAGCTGCACTCTTGGCTAGCTTGGGATTGGACGCACTGTGAAGCCAAACTAATATTGTCCTTGCCTTCGTGGAGGCTAGAATCCAGGCATCGTGGGTCAGGAGTGAAGTCAGGACCAAGAATGAGGAAAACATGATCTGTGGTGTTTGGAGAGCTGGGGGCCTTGCCTGAGCCAATGGGGCTGAAGATTGAGAGTTGTTAAGGCAAATGGAAGATGGAGACACAGCATGTGTCCATGCCTTGGGGAGGGAGGACACTGTCCCACTGAGGCAGCTGTTGCCAGAGAGACTGGAAGAGGGCAGAGATCGGCACAGAGGCTGGAGAAGCTTCTTCACTCACACATACGTATGTTAATTATACACGGATCCATGACTTCACTCATCCTCACACTCAGCAAACGTTTGCAGAGTCCACACTACATCTCTCTTTCAGAGCTCACTGACCATGACCTACAGAAATCAGAACTGACCAGATGTTCTGGCTCAAGAACCATGGGAAGCATGCTGTTGAAAGAACACAAACTGGTAGTTGTGAAAAGAGCCGGCTCAGAAATGATGCTTGCCTGGGTCTCTCAGGGCATCTCTGGAAACCATGGCAACTGTATTGTAGCAGTCTCTATAAAGTCATCTACTACTACGAGGAGGGGTGTCCCCCAGAATCTTGTTCCTTTGTCCCATCAACCTCTAGAGCTAAGGTAGGGAGTTAAGTCTGGCTGGTGTGCACCCGCCTCTTACCACACCAGGTGTGCAAAAGCAGGAAGGAGCTCCTTGTCTGAGAGAAAACGGTACATTTTGGAGGGAACCCAGTATGTTCTAAAGGGAAGCTTATTAACACTCAGGAAGTAAACAACTTAAAAATTTCAAGAAGTCCCTGAAACTGACCAGAACCACTAAGTCTTCTCCCAGTTGTTTGTTTTTATTTGTTTTTTGAGACAGAGTTTCCTCTGTGTAGTCTTGGCTGGCCTCGACTTGCTTTGTAGACCAGGCTGGCCTCGAACTCACAGAGATCTGCCTGCCTCTGCCTCCTGAGTGCTGGGATTAAAGGCATGTGCCACCGTGCCTGGCCCTCCCAGTTTTATATAACCATGAAGGACAGCTGAGAGACACTCTCCGACAAGATCAGCTATCTAGAAGAGGCTCGGATCAACTAAGCTGTCTAAAAAAAAGACACTATCAAACCTGCTGAGCTGCCTAAAAGCTGTAGTGTGCCCCCAGTGTCCAGCTTTGATGAGCATCACCCATAGTGGGGTGGGCTTTTGTGAAGCAGCTGTCTCTGCGTCATTGTAACTCCTCACTCACCCCGCAGTATGTAACCCCAACAAAGCTCACTGGTTCACCGCAATAGACTTGGGTGGTTTCTATGCTTTGGTCTGTCACTGGTTCCCTACTCGGAGTGAGTATACATTTGTTCACATCTGCCTAGGACTAGTGTCACCCAACAAATAAATGGTATGAGTGCCTCTACAGTTGTGGTCCCAACAAGATGCCAGGAAGAGGGAGCGGCTATTCTGAGACACATTTGAAGTAGATCTAGGGAAGCCCCAAGTCATCCATAGTTTACCCTCAAATTCTGAAGGTCAAGCCAGGAGCTCTTGCTGCTCTCCTGGCAATGGTTCTTTTTTTTTTTTTTTTTTTTTTGAACTTTTACGACTGTTTTAATGGATGATGCCGGTACAGAAATGGCTTCTTGCACACGTCTGGGTGTGCAACTCTTTTCGTTTGGTGTCGGGGTTGCTTCCTGAGGCCCTCACTACTTCCTTCATCACTCTATCAGGTGGAGGTGGGGTAAGACCCTCCAAGAGCTCAGGCAGGATTTGGCTCAGGACACATGAGGGAGCACTGTTGCAGGGGGGCACTAATGCACTAATGAAGGGAGTACTACTGCAGGGAACATTGGTGCCGGGAGCACTGCAGTGGGGGAGCATTGCTGTGGGGAACACTGGTGTGGGGAGCACTGCAGTGGGGGAGCATTGCTGTGGGGAGCACTGCAGTGGGGGAGCATTGCTGTGGGGAGCACTGCAGTGGGGGAGCACTTCAGTGGGGGAGCATTGCTGTGGGGAGCACTGGTGTGGGGAGCACTGGTGTGGGGAGCACTGCAGTGGGGGAGCATTGCTGTGGGGAGCATTGCTGTGAGGAGCACTGGTGTGGGGAGCACTGGTGCAGGGAGCATTGCTGCAGAGAGCACTGGTGCTGGGGCAGGATCTGGGCCCTCATGAGCAGGCTGTGAAGACAAAGCTTTTTCAGCTGTAATCTTGAGACCATCAAAATCTATACCAGAGCAAGTGTGTCCTCATGGCTCCAGGCACATGTAGGGTGGGGACTCGAAGCACACCTCCTCTGCCACTTTCCATTCCAGAGGTGTCCCTTTGCTGTATCTCTAAGTTCACATCTCCCAGCCAAACCTCACTTCTCTTTGGCACCTCCCAGCTTTAAGGGAAGGTTAAGCAAGCTGCAAGCTGTTGAGAATCTTCTGGAAGGTCAGATCTCCCTGTTACCAAGGTCTGCTGAGTTCCTAGGTTGGACATGGCTGGGCAGGCTGAGTTACAGTAGGAAACAATGGACCCATTGCTTACATAACAGGAAAGGTCTGCCTCTGTCCTCTGTGGAGAGAGGCTAGAGAGGGGTAGCCATGACTCAAAGGACTCTCCCCTCGAGAATGTGGCCTCTGTGACTGGGTTGGGAGAGATGGGTCTTTCCCTTCCGAGACCAGAGGCAGTGGGTTTCTTCCCGGCTGGAGAACAGCTCCATGCTAAGGACCATTCTTTTCCCTCCCCCTCATTCCTCACCCTGATCGATCAGTCTGCGTGTCTGTCTTGTGAGTGAGCCCGTGTTCACATGTGTACCTTCTTTCCAGGCAGCAGGTGGTTGCAAGGGTGGGACTCCTCAGGAAGTGCCAGTCAGCTGTACCTGGAACAAGTGTGGTGACACTGAAGCAATGTGTCCTGGGCCAGAAAGGGGCCTTCTGAAGGACCAGAGCATGGAGAGCTGAGTGGCCGAGTCTCAACAAAGCCCAAGGCCCTTGCTTCATGTCTGGATCCAACAACCTGGCTGGAACGGAAGGCTCTGTGATGCTTTGCAGTCTTAGTGCCCTACCATAGGACACAGGTTGGGGGACATGTCAGATATCCATGCAGCGTCAGTATCAGAGGGGTTTTCTTTCTTCTGACTTATGTTTTGTTATGAAAAATGTCTTTTACAAATGTGGGTGCCCTTGTATTTGGAGCATAGATGTTCAGAATTGTGATGTCACCTTGGTTGATTTTACCCTTGATGAGTATGAAGTGTCCTTCCTTGTCCCTTTTGATTAATTTTGGGTGATGATGGCACTTGGAGGAAGGATAGCCAACTACCAAGAAGAGACTTGATACCCTAGCATCATATTCAAGGAGGGCTCCTCCTCAGTCACAGTCATAGGGAAGGGGAATGGAGTGAAAGTGGGAGGGAGGGAGGGATGGGAGGATGCATGGGATGGGATAGCAAATGAGATGTAATATGAATTATTTTATTTTTCAATAAAAATGTGTTTAAATAAAAAAAGAAAAAAGAAAAATGTCAAGCATAGAAGAATGCTACAATGGGCTCCTCATATATTTTCTACCTATATTCAATGATTTCAAACATAGTGATTGTGTTTCTTTTATGTTTATAAAAATGCATTTACCCATAAGAATCCTCACCCATGCCCCTGTGATGAAGAATTCTTCCTCTGTGTCCCCAAGCAGCTTCACGGTTCAGAGCTTACACTTATTTCTGTAATCAACTTTGAGCTGACCTCTGTGCGCTGCGGCACACAGCCCTATTTATTTAAAAGATTCTCCTTTTCCAAGGATGAGCCCTTTCTCAGAAATGAAAAGGCTTTGAGGGCATGGAGTTATTTTCCTGTTTTCTACTCTGTGCCATCAGTCTCTGTGTCCCATTAATGCCGGTACCAGAATGTTTGCCAACTATAGCTTTGTGATACGTGTTGAGGTCAGTGTGGCACCAGTAAGCATTAAGAGTCCCTATTGACAGAAGACCCAGTGACAGCCTGGATATTCTTGGCGACCTTTGGGCTGTCTTACCAGACAACCTACTTGACTACCTACACTGTGCCAAGCATTTGGTGTGCCATAGAATCTTCTCGATGATGCTTTCTGCACTCAGGCTCACTGTGCTCTTGTTCTCTGGTTAGCATTCCCATCCATCCCTCTACTCATCTTTATCTGCCCAAGAAAAGTATTTCACGGTAATACATCACAGGGTTTCAACATTGCCCTCCTGGAGGAAGTTTGTGCTGTTTATAGACTTACTGTTACACTTTCTGGGAAGCATTTATTAAGCACCCACTTCGATCCGCGTTGTCCCAAGTTGCCTTTGTGACAGTGGATAAGGCGGCTTTAGTGAGCACAGGCCTTGGCTTCCTCACCTTCATAAGCTGTTGTAACTTAAGACTTAGCCTTTGGACGTCCATAACTCATTGCCCCTAGGAAGTGCTTGATACAGTGAATAAATTCCTAGATCAATGAATAAAAAGAAACAGATCTCCACAGGTGTGGACCACGAAGGGAGCCTGGCTTTGGCTCTCACAAAAGAGCTCCCCATCTGCTCAGGGCTGCTTGTCTGTGGAGCTCTTTGCCTTTCTGAGAGGTCCCATTTGCTGTCCATACTGTAGTCTCTCCGGCCTTCTTAAAGGCCTGGCGGTTAGGATGGTAGCTCTGCTTGCTCTCTCGCGCATGCCTACGTGTGTCTACGCAGTTCCCTTGGGTCAGGACACTTCCTTGCTCTGGCATTTATTCTAGAGCCATCTCCTGAGAACCTTTTCTGAATTTCCTTCTGGGAACAACTACAGATGCCCATTCTGCCCCCAGGGAACCCTGCTGACGATGGCTGCAGCTCTTCTGCCATCAGAGCTAGCTCCACACTCTCTTAGGAGGTGAGGGCACTAGCTCTGCCCGTGGATGGTGAACAAGCTATTTGTCGCCAGTGCTGGTTCATGGGAGACCACCACTGCAGTACTCCGCCTATGGTAGGTACAACCCGAACTTCTATGGACAGAGACCTATCATTTAGTGAATTCCCAAATATCATCATTCCAACAAACAAGCAATAAAAACCTTCTCAACGAGATCCTTGCCATTGTTTTTTCCATATGCAGAGCCTTGACCATTCGGTGTATAGGCCCACCTCAGTTCAGGTGCTCTGTTCTCACTGGAAACGTGCTGTGTTTATTTGCCGCTTATAATATATGTGGTATGAACCATAATCACATCACTAAGTTGTTTCAAACATACACATGCCAGCTCCAGCAACCAATGGTCAGTTGTTTAGTTTACCTGAATGTAAGAACTTTCAAAGCTAGTGTCTTTACAGCATTAGCTCCATTGCCTTGGGGGGAGGGGGTGCTGCACTGCAGCAACAGAGTCTGATGGAGAGGGCCTCTCTTTTGTAATGCTGAGTCAGGGCAGCAGGGCCTACAGAGTAGAGACCCAGGAACAGAGACCCAGGCCTGGCACATGCTGCTTCCAACACCACGCTCTTCTTTCTCCTGATGGGACTCACTCAACTTGTGTGGGTGGCTGCATGGGTGATCTCACAAAGGTGAGAAGTGTTGAGAGCTGATTTGTTCAGCTTCTCACAGGCACAGGGACATGGTGACAAGGACCCCTTGGTATTTTCTGAGAAGAGGAGAGGGAGCATGAGATGAGCAGCAAGCCACATGGCTCTCAGGTTAATTCAAGAGGAGACCAGAGCCTGACTGGGACAGAGAAGCTGCCGGTAGCCAGAGGCTGAGCTGGACTAGGGTGGGATGGCCAGAGACCAGCAAGATGCTCTGTCCAGCTCTGAGCACTCCTGGGAGGGAAGTCTGGAGAACTGCATGGGCTGTGTTGTTGCTATGTTGTTTTTGCTACTGTGGTTCATGACCTCATTCTGAAGAAGGAGCTAGAAGGCCTGAGGAGTGTTGGAAAGAACAGGACCCTAGGGTGAGAAAGCCTCCAAATGCATCGCAACAGCCAAGCAACCTGGGCCATGTGGCCTTGCCTCTCACAGATAAGCTTTCTTGTGGGAGGAGGGCTAGGGGACCTTGTGTGTGTGTGTGTGTGTGTGTGTGTGTGTGTGTGTGTGTGTGTACACTTACGTGTTTAGCCCTGTGCTGACTGCATGAGATAACTCATGTGACCCTTTCTCAATGCGCCTGAATGTTGTCCCACAGTAAGGATCCAGGCAGTCATTGACATCAGCATGGTCAACTGGGCGTGGTGGCACACATCTTTAATCCCAGCACTTGGGAAGCAGAGGCAGGCAGATCGCTGTGAGTTCGAGGCCAGCCTGGTCTACAAAGTTAGTCCAGGACAGCCAAGGCTACACAGAGAAACCCTGTCTCAAAAAACAAAAACCAACCAACCAAACAAACAAACATATTAGCACGGTCACTTATATGCACACCTACAGTTTATTTTAAAGGCCAGAATGAGGTAGAAAGAGAGCAGTGCAGACAAGAGACCCTGCACAGCACCCTGGAATAGGTGGGATATGCCAGGGGGAATCTTTGAAGTACAACCCAGTAGAGGCTGCTCCCTCTAAAGCAATGGTTCTCAACATATGGGTCGCATCCTTTCTGGGGGGGGGGGGCGGTCACATAACAGACACCCTTTGTATCAGATATTTACTTTATGGTTCATAACAGCTCACAACATGAGGGACTGTAGTAAAGGGTCACAGCATTAGGAAGGTTGGGACCCTAGAGCAAGGTGAGGCCAGCACCCCACAGGGCGGCTCTCGTTAAGCATGCCGAAGTCAGGGTGTCTGGTTAATTCCTGGCTCCTCTACTTCCTAGCTGTGCCTCGGTGCCCGCAGTGTCCTCTGTGTCTGCAAAGTGGGAATTGTAACACTTTCCGCCTCACCGAAAGTGCTGTTTGCGTTGGCGCCATCTCCAGAACTGTGTCAGCAGCAGTCTTTGGTTCCCACGTGGCCCTGCCAGGCCCTGCGCTCCAGAAGAGACACACACAACAAGATGGTTGGTTAGGAGGAGGCTACCGTGGAGTCTGGTAGGATTTCTCTCCACATGGTGAGACCCCTGGAAAGAGCATGGGGAGGCTGGTGGACCATTTTAGAGCGGGTGATGCCCATAGCCTCTTCCTCAAGGACATGCAGGATTGGGTGATGGGAAGCCGAGCAGAGGCGGCTTCAAACACAGAGGCTATGAAGTGGCTGAAAGAGCTTGCTTGCCCAAGGGTTTCGTTAGTGACTTAGGTAAATGCCGCCCCTGCGCCCTGGCTGCAAATTGCTGGTGTTAGAACCACCTGGGACAGGTTGTGAAAAGTCAGATTCCAGGCCTCGTCCCAGATCTGTGAGCCTGACCTCTGGGTGGGGACTCAGAGATCTGTACATTTAAAAGCCCATCCTCCTACCCCAAGCAAGCATGATTCCCAGCCAAGCTTGGCAATCACAGGTTCTCAATTCTGAAATGTTGGTTTGTACCAGCAATACTCTGATGTTACCAGAACAAACTGGAGAGTGATGCCTTTTTAAAAAAAGAAAAGTAGTCCCCAGAGCCTTTGGCTATAATGACAGCCACAGACACGTCAGCCCCCAGGACTAATTAACAGGAAAGAGTGGGGCCTGTTCTTCGTCTTGGTGGCTCCCTTTTTCTAGAATGCTGCCCACGTTTCTTTCTTTCTTTCTTTTTTACCTCACAGTATCATCTCTTTCTTCAAACTTCAGTCAAACCCTGGGATCCAAGCTTTCATCAATTACACCATCAGAGAGGAATGCCAGAGCATTGACGGATGTCAGATAAGTGTTTGGGGCTCAACTGAGCCCTCACGGGCCACCAGCCTGGGTATACAAGGTGTGCATTCAAGCACAGACTGTTATTACTGAGTAAACAGGCAGTTTGCCTTCTGTTCAGAGACACAGTGAGCACCATTCTAGCAACTCAGTATAATGCAAGACCTTTCTGTGCTCCAATATATATCATCCCCCCAAAAGGAAATTACAAAAGATGTCGAATACACGATATAGTGTAGATAAACTCTAAAAGCACAGGATCCCTTGTACAGTTTTTAATTACACCCATCTGTAGGAAAAGTACCAAACACTTGTGGAAATAGTACACATCATGTTCCAATTAGCAACTACCTCTGGGATGGAAGGGATGAGCCTAAAAAAAGATCCAGAATAGATGGCATAGATTGAATTTTAGTGGTAGACCAAGGGGTGTTGCATTACTTTTTATACTTTTAAGCTTGTTTGAGACATTTTATGATATATTTAAGTCAGGCCAGTATTATAGAAATAAATGCTCGTGTAGAGACAGAGATGAGTCTGTGAAGATTCAGGGTTGGAGTATGTTTTGAATGACCTCATCCTCTGCTCTGAAGCTGGAGTCTTTGTCTTTTGATAGAAGTATTTAGTTCACTTATATTTATATCACAGGTGGTGGCAACTTCTTCTGTGCCTTGAAGCATCTCTCTAATTGGTTCCATAATTACAGTGGGATGGAGGAAAGGGAATCATGACATACCCAATGTATGCATGGGAACCATGACCGGATCTGGGGGTCAGCAATTGACCCCTGCTTGGACAATAAGGGCTCAGTTTGTTCTGGGTCTTTCAGATCAACTGGGGATAGAAGTAGAATAAAGGGAGGACTCTTCATCCAAAGAAACATGCTGTCACAAGACACGCTCCTTTATAGGAGCAGCAGAGATCTGGAATCAGACACCAGTTTCACATGCAGTTGGCCGTTGCTGAAAACTGGCTAGCTGAATGTTCAGCCCTACCTCTTCTGTCGGATGAAGAGGGAAAGCCCAGGTTTGAGGCCCTAGTCCACATACTTGGGAGCTCTGTGCCCTGAAGCGATTTCATCACTCTTGATTTCAGGCCCGATCAAGACCCCAGACTTACTCAGTTGGTGAATTGAATGACCACCATGGTGTACTCTGACCTTCATGGGCCCCAGGCCCATTTTGTTTTCTTCTCCCATCCCGGGATGCAGACACATTCCATCTCATTGCACCCTCTCAGAAAGGGAAGGAGATAGTGTTTGCCCTGTAGCAGGGTCATCAGATGGGCTGCCTCAACTGTCATCAGTTATGGTCTATGGGGTGAAGGAGCTTCTGGCTACGGGGGGAAAGAAGAAGGATCCTCTCTAGCCCAGCTCCCATACAAGGAGAGGAGCCAGTTCTGATTGCTGCCAGCTCCCCTTCTGAGTGAGCATCAGCAGAGAGGCACAGCATGCTGGCCAGGCCAGCTCCACGCTCCATGTGCCCTGGTCTCCCTATACCATTTGTCGAGCAGAATTTCCTCATAAATAAACAAGATCTTGGGTTTCACATTGGAGAGGTGATGACAGAAGACGGCTTGGGGGCTCTCTGCGTTATCTGCACCAAGCCTGCCAACTCTTCTTCGCTGCCTGGAGGGGCTGAGAGGAGGGAGGAAGGAGGCTTGCGCCAAGAGCACATTTTTTGGCCATGGAGTCACGGCCTGGCAGCAAGCTCTTCTGGTTTCCTGTGCTGTCCCTTGCTCTGGTCACTGGGACCTCTGCCTGGCCAAGTTCGAGCACCTGAGCTCTGTTGTTAGGGAGTTGGGCGAGGTGGCAGCTGGGAGCCAGGAGATGTCAGGGGCTGCAGGAAAAGGCTTTTTTTTTTTTTTTAGAAGTTTCTACTGCAGATTTCTGTCCTGTCCTGTGTGAATTTTAAACCTAATTCCCCAAATGGAGGGTGCTTTGCTTTATGACATAGATAGTGTTGGCTGAGAAGAAAGCTGAACGTGAGCCCAGTGGAAATCAGCTTACCACCTCCCACTGGGAGAGAGGAAGTGGAATACAACACAATAACGAAAAAGGGTAGATCATTATTGTTTCACACACAGCCACAAAGAAGTCACATACATGTAATGTTGACTGAAGGCAACCAGACACAGAAGACTATGTGCCCAGGCAATCCTGCCTCTAAAAACACAGGCTGTGAGGATGAAAGTCAGAATCTGTGGCCTGTACAAAGATCTGAAACAAAGATTAAGAAAGGTGTGGTGGTCAGCCAGGATGACAGCCGGGCCGACAGCTGGGCCTTGTGTGCTAATGTAGAAACCCAAGTCTGGCTGAACGAGGTCCATCTAGGGCCTTCCTCTCAGCCTGCCACCTGGACCCTCCATCCACAGGGTCCCCCTGGGAGGCCTAGGTCGGATCCTCCCCCCCCCACCCCCCCACCCCCCCCCGGAAACTGATGGCAGTGGCCTGACAGCTGTATTCCACTGGCGGCCACAGCTGCCACTGAAGCCGGGTTCCTGATGTAGAGGGCTCTGCCGCTTTTTCCTGGCAGTCAGCTCTGCCGCTCAGGAAAGCTACTGTACTTGTGGGAAAGTGAGGTCAGTGCGTGTTTCCATCGACTCGAGAGGGAAAACAAAAACAAACACGCTCGCTACTGAATGTGCTTTTGATTCAGCAGGGTCCAGCCCCAGAGGGCCCCATTTGCGGCTCATCCATGTGTCTCCCCTCCCCCAGCCCCCATTTGCGGCTCATCCCTGTGTCTCTCCCAGGGAACATGGGACGGAAGGCTGGAAGGGTCTGTGGTCCAGGCCGCATCCCCGGGAGAGGACTTCAGAACCAACAAGCACAAGGGGCGGCAGGGAGAGGTGGGGAGTTGAGTCAGAGCCGTGGGGTGAGGCTAGGGGCACATCTGGGATTGCGAATCAGGAAGAGGGGTTGCAGCTCCTGTCTATGCTTTGCCCGTATGCTTCACGGAGCACCCTGTCTTCTACTTGTCAGCCCTGCAAACTCCTATCTACTCTTCAAAGCCCTATTTAACTCTCCGTTCTCCTAAAGCTCTAGGCAGAGCTGGTCCTTTCTCCATGGAACTCATCCGGGCCCTCCCTTATTAGACATGGGACATACCTCCTGCTGTGTCTCTCTA
Organism: Acomys percivali; assembly: GCA_907169655.1. Lineage (NCBI taxonomy): Eukaryota > Metazoa > Chordata > Mammalia > Rodentia > Muridae > Acomys > Acomys percivali. The sequence continues at coordinate 65,149,755 of OU015755.1, read as the reverse complement.
TAGATGAGAGCTCCTAGCATGGTCCTAGGAGCAGGGGACAGGCGTCTGCTCCCAGCCAAGCAAGAGCAGGCAGCATGTGACAGTTGAGCACAGTAGGAGAGCAAGGCTGGGATGCAAGGCTGCAGGTTGGCAGACAGCAGACTGAAGGAGTGAGCAAGGCCGGGTGGGCCACTCTTGGACTCATAGGCAGTTGACTGAAGGAAAGAGCGTTTGCCAGGCTGGGTGGTGCCGGTGTGACATTTGGGTCCAGGTTCCCGAGGTAGAACTGTAGGGGAGAGATGTAGCTGGGGTGGGTGGAGACAGTTGGAATTTTCCCTTGATTCCTTTATTTGTACCCAGGCTGGGATATATGTGTGTGTGCTCAGTTCAGCCCGCCTTTCCTTGGTCCTGTGGATGGATACCTCACAAACTCAGATTCTCCCAGCGTTCTCCACGTTCCTGTCTCTGCGATGCCTCACTTCCCCGGGGTCAGGAACCCGGGCTCTGCTTGCTGCCACTCTCTGGTCATGTTTTGGTGAAACCCACAGCCTTGGAGGTCTCCACTACCTGCCTCAGTTTCCCTCTCTGTGGACTCGGTCATAAATGAGAGTCTACACGTGCAATGCTATAGTAAAGCAGGTCTGCCTCCCTCCCTCAGATTCTGTGGGGATCATGGAGTCCATCCTTCCCCTGGCTTTCCCCACGGAGGGCTGCTAAGCCGGGAACCCAGGTGGCCATTGACCACATTTGTGGGACTTTTGTGCTATATGACTGTGTCAGGCAGGGTGAGCTGGCCCCTTGCCCCATTCCCCTGGCCTCTCCAAACCAGAAGAGCTAGGAAAGTTCATTTCCATGCTGTGTGTGTGGGTGACCAGGATGAAGGGTGTGGGAAAACAGGGAAAGATGTTGGAGTCTGAGTCTCCTAGTTACCAGGTCTGACGGCACTAGGTGACTCCGGACCCAGAAGAGCAGCAACCTTTACAGAATTCCACGGAGAACTCAGCCTCTGGAGGGGCTTGGCATCCGCAAAGCCACAGAACCACTCATTGTGGCTAACGATCCTTCCTCTTCCTCTTCCTCTCTCCCTTCCTCCCTCTTCTTGTCCATTCCCCCTCTGTTCCTTTCTTCCTCTTTTACTACCTCCCCTCTCTCCCAGTCTTCCTCCTCCTCCTCCCTCCCTCCTCCTCCTCTTCCTCCTCCTCCCCCGTGAACCAGCTCTGGAGAGCCATGGCCTGTAAAGCCTCTCCCTCACAGGCAGCTCTCTCTATGAATCACACAGCTCCACTGCTTTGGATGAGGAACCAACAAAACTGGAGAAATCCAACTTGACCCACACCGGGAAATTTCCATCCAACCTGAAAGGAAAATGCTGGTGCTGCAAGGGGAGGTCTGGAGCTGGTGACAGGAGGGGTGTGAGGGGCAGGACAGAGGTCAGCCTGGACCTCCCATGCTCTGGGAACAGGGACCACGGTGAGAGAGACACTTGTGGGCGGCAAGGTTTCTGGGGTGACTGTAAGTCCTGGGCTCTCAGCTAGCACTGTGGACCTTTCCTGGGCTCCTTAGTGTGCCTCCAGTTGCCTAGCCCCACACCAACCTTCCTAACTCACAGAACCTGCACAGCTGGCTGAATACATTTAGTTCCCTCCATAGCACTGTGTCTTCAGATCCAGTCTCATCTCAAGGGGTCTCTTTTCCTTGAAGGTTATGCAGCTGTGACGCCCCACCGTGGCTGCCGTGACCTGCTCCCCTGTCTTTCTGTGGGACCAACCCAGGGTGACTGCGAGCATGTGCCTATCATGTTGGGGGTCACAGTTTTTAAGGAGGGTGGAGGCGTGCCTGGTGTCCTGGTTTCTGGCTCATAGGCCTACAGCCAGCAGCACCCAGTGAGGAGTTTTTTCTTTTCTGCAGAGCTGGGGGCGGAGCTCTGGGACTCACTGTAGGCAAGTCCTGAGCCGGAAACTATAGTTTCGTAATCAGCTTTTACTACACCAGTCATCTATGTTTTGAAATTAGTATTAGTAATAATTAAGTGATAACTGCTAATAATCCTTCAACGTTGGTTGGCAATCAAAATAATATATTTTGAGCTGGACAAGTGACAGGCCTGTAATTGTAGCATTGGGAGGTTGAGGCACGAGGATCAGGTGTTCAAAGTTATCTTTAGCTCCATAGCACATTTGAGGCCAGCCTGGGTAAAATGAAGCCTTATTTAAAACAAGCAAACAAACTAAAGAAAGTTTTAAAATCCTTTTAAAGATAGCATTTGGACTTGTTAAGCTGTATCATGTATAAACTAAAGTTTGTGCCCAAACAAAAACATACCTGGAGTGGATGTAGACATGATTTTGTTTTCATCCCAAGTGTGGGGCAGGAGAACGGACTTGTGAGAGAACAGGTGATGCTTATTCACTAGAAGATGAACCACCTTGTGCGGGGGCTTGGTTTTTGCCAGCTGAAACACATCTTAGTACAGACTTTCATATATATACATGAGCCCAAAACAGGAGAAGGGATTTTTTTGGGGAGGTCTTGGTATTGTTTGGTGGTTCATCGCTCCACTTCGAGAGGCTCTTAGAGAGAAGAACCACTCCAGAAAATGCTTCGGGCCTCTGGGTTCCAGCTGCTGTTCCAGGTTCCAGCAGAAACTTTGGTTGAATTGATGGGCTGCCAACTCTCCTCGTGAGTACATGAGGTGGTGGGCTGCGAGTGGTCCTGACCAGCCCCAACATTGAATCCAGATAGAAAAGAGTTCAGAGGCTGTGCGAACTAGGAGCTCAGGGATTTATCATCAACACAAGGGCAGCTACAGCGCTAAGTTCTTTAGAATTAAGACCAAAAAAGAAGCATTTGGGGGTGAGCGGTGTTCTGTTATGGGCACAGATCCACTTGCCATCAGACCTGCCATCAGAGTTGCCCTGCCCTCTTCAGGCTGCTCTTGGCTAGGTACCCGCCCCACCTCACCCGTGTGTGTGTGTGTGTGTGTGTGTGTGTGTGTGTGTGTGTGTGTGTG
>OU015755.1:65093376-65145370 GCA_907169655.1 Acomys percivali | reverse complement strand
ACACACACACACACACACACACACACACACACACACACACACACACAGAACCGGTTCTGAGACATCAGGGTCCTTGATTGGCATGGAGGTGCTCATGCCATGAATGCCCACTTATACAAGACACATTGGCTCTCCAGCTGATCAGACTGAGTTTTCCCAAACCGTGAGCCCCAGAAACCTTCCCAGTGTTTATGTTACTCATCTCATTACTCTGCTATTGCTACAGTGACGTAAAGTTGATTGACACGATAGACGATTGCTGGTTCACATGTGATGGGTCTTCTTTCATTTTAATTATTGATTTTTTTTTTAAAAATCCTTTGTGGTTTTTTTTGTTTGTTTGTTTGAGACAGGGTTTCTCTGTGTAGCCCTGGCTGGCCTGGAACTGACTCTGTAGACCAGGCTGGCCTCGAACTCAGAGATCTGCCTGTCTCTGCCTCCCGAGCTTTATGTTTAATATAAGGCAATAAGATAAGAAGGTGCCAGACAGCAGATATTAGATTATATGAGGTTTATTAAATGAGCATGGGGGAGAAGGAAAGGGGGAGGGGTACCCCAGAGAGAGAGGTGGGGGCAGGGGACAAGGACAGAGGAAGAGGAAGAGAGGAGAGAGAGAGGAGAAGTAAGAGAGAATAAAGGGTAGGAGAGAGAGTAGAGAGGGGCAGAGACAGAGGAAGAGAGAAAACAAAAGTAGGAGAGAAGGTAGACAGAGGGGGCCACAAGGAGGGTCTGCTGTCCTTTTATATACTGGGTAGGGCCACGCCCCCATGGCAGGTAGGCAGTGACATCACAGATAGGCTGGCTGAAGCAGAATCCCAACACCAAGTGCTGGAATTAAAGGCTTTGCAGCCAAGACCACCACCGCCGCCGCCACCACCACTGCCGCCACCACCACTGCTGCCGCCACCACCACTGCTGCCACCACCACTGCTGCCACCACCACCACCACCCTACTTGATTTTTAATTTTACATGGAAGTTTGTGAGCTAGCCCTGAAGCGTGTTGAACATCTTTATGAAGTTCCATCCTCAGTGTGCTCCTCTTATCAGAGACAACTTCTGCTGAAGTGTGTGTGTGTGTGTGTGTGTGTGTGTGTGTGTGTGTGTCGTAATTTTCTTGCTTTGGGAACATACATATTTATAGTTTTCCAGATATACACACACAGCTTAACAATATGTTGTTTAAATTTTTCTTGTTATAAAAAGTACATTCCAGAAATCCCAGACTTGCTTTTTCCCTTTCAACGTATGTTGCTAAAATTCATCCATGGAGTTGAAGTATATTGATTTTAACTCATGTAAAATAACCATCTGTGTATATTCCACAATTTACTTAATGATTCTCCTGTGGGTAGGAGTGTAAGTTCTAACACATTTCCATTGGGTCTGTGCTCATGATGGAAACGGTTTGGTTTTAGCTTATTCGGAGTTCAATTTATAGCATAAAGCCGAATTGATTAGAGATCATGTTCAACCAATGATCCATGAAATCCAGGCTGTCAAATTTCCAGTTAACACTGAGTACACTTTCCTGTTGCTAACAAGACTGAACTTCTCTTTGCATAGCTGGTCAGCCATGTGCACATCCCCTCTTTACAGCTGTTCACTTATCTCTTGCCCATGTTTCTAATGATTTGTTTTCTTTCTCTTTTTGGTTTCTTAAACAATTTATTTTCTGCATTAATGTTTTGGATGTGTGTCTGTGTGAAGGTGTCAGATCTGGAGTTATAGACAGTTGCAAGCTGCCATGCGGGGCTGAACACAGGTCCTCTAGAAGAGCAATTGGTTCTCTTAACCGCTGAGCCATCTCTCCAGCTCCTTCGTTTTTGATTTTCAAAGCCCCCCCACCCACCTCTGTCCTTCCTGTATATGTTCTAATTATTTCTTGTCTGTAGTCCGTTAGCTTTTCAAAGATCTTTTTGATAGAAGCTCTTAATCCTCTTTAGTAGTTTTACAAATTACTCTGTGATCAATCACTCATCAACCTACTGTTGGAGGAAACATCCATAGAGTCCCAAGGGAAAATCAGAGGTATCATCAGGCACCTTGAAGCCAGAGAAGACAACTGGCCAGGTGGTCTAAAGATCAATATGGACAGGTGTACGTGTGGCTGATTATGCTACACAAAAGTAGTCAAGAAGAAAGGCAACTGCACGAGGTCAGCTACCCATTCATGGGAGCTGTCACCACAGCCACAAGGACGGGGTCAAAGTAGTGAAGAAAGATGTCTCTCAAGCATGTCAGAAACTATGCCCATAAGCTCTCCCCAACTTAACTACCTAAGCCTGAGCTGGAAAAGGAAGACATCAATAGACACACTAACGCGGACAGAGCGCTTGAGGATGGGACTCAATAGAACACTACAGCAGCTTGTATTTGCCTGTACGCAGACACCCCGCCCCCACCCCCAATACAACAACAATGAATGAAAAGAGAAGCCCTAAATTTGAAAGAGAACAAGGAAGGATAAAGGAAAGGATGTGGAGGGAGGAAAGGGAAGTAGAATGATGCAATTATAATCTCAAGGAAACAAAATACTTTTAAAGGAGGCTCTTTAGATGCTAAGGTGTGAATCTCTGTTAAGCCTATTTAAGTCCATCCTGAGTTGAGCTGATGGTGTAAGAGATGGCTGAGGAGAATAGCAAATGGAACCTGGAGTATGCATCAGAAAGGGACCACTTCCCCGTCAGTCAAATAAGCCAACTGAATCTATTTTCTCTCTCTGCAACTGCCTTCATCTAGAACCCCATGTGTCCTTCCTGGTTGCTATGCAACCCAGTTAGGTACTTAGCATTAGTACTTCTTGTCCTAGAACACACACCACGGAGAAGTGATCATTTTCCCTTAAAATTGTCTGGTTCGGGATTTATCTGTAAGTTCCCTGGTTTGAATAGAGTGGAAATAGATACCCAATTTTTCAGATAGCATCACATGACCGGTCGGTGCACAGCTCCAATCAGCGAATGTCAGCATGTTCACAGTCTTAAGTCAGTAGAACTTGGCCCGTGACACTGTGCCACGTGAGTGGAGCTCATTTTATGACACAAATGGTTTTGTGTAGACAAACCTACACATTTCCTGTGGCAGTATAGGGAGTGGGCATGGTGACACGATGTCCTTGTCATTGCCCCACATCAACTCAAGTGCCCGGAAACACATGAACCTCTGGGCCTCGTCTTTGAACACAATCCTACCCCTAACTGGCAAATTCCTTTCTTACTTCTGGGTCGTTAGATCTTTTAGTTAGTGCCTGATGCAGGAGAGGGCTGGCTCTGATTGGTATAATTATGAGAATTCTTACTTCTATAAGGTGGGGCAAGGGTAATGTTTAGTATTGAGACTCTGCTTTAGTTTGCCTACCTGTGATGTCGCTGTCTACCTGCCATGGGGGCGTGGCCCTGCCCAGTACATAAAAGGACAGACCCTCCTCATGACCCTGTCCCTTCTTACTCTTTACCCCTTTTCTGTCTCTGTCTCTGTCTCTCGGGTACGCCCTCTCTCCTCTCCTTCTCTCCCCATGCTCATTTAATAAACCTCATATAATCTAATATCTGGCACTCGGTATCTTCTTATCATTTTCTTCTTATTAAACATAAAAAGTTAGAATCACATAAAATCACATTTTCAAAATATTTACCAATGTGGCTGGCCCTCAGGAAGTGCTCTGTAAGTGCTGTCACCAAGTGTCGCAGCTCTGAAGTTGGCAATGGGTTTGCTTCACTGTGTTGTGTAGTCCTCTCTAAAACGTAGCTTCAGAAAGTCAGCAATAAAAGACAATGGGCATGAGATGAGAGTGCTTAGAGCAAATTGCAGCTGGCCGGAGACTATGGCCGTGACACCAGGCCACAAAGCTCTGGCCAGCAGACTTGATGGTCCAGTCATAGTTCTGGGATGGCTGAAGAAACACAGAAAGGACCTCCAAGAACAAGCTGGCCACCAGTGGTCCCAGAAGAGGCACAAAGCAAACGAGGAAGCTGAGAGGACTCACAGGACCCTTACACTGTACAGGCAGCTAACCTCTCTGATTGGGTCATACGCTTAGGCGGTTAAACCTCACAGGTGTGAGTGGTATGTGGAAAGTACCTATCATGTCCCATGCCTGACATTTCCCGATGACCTCGTGATGTATCCTGGGAAGCTCTTCACCAGGATGCCCCTCAGATCCGAGTGAACTGACGCTTCTCCCTTCTCTGGGCTCATCCTGCCTTTATCACTTGCTGCCGGGGGTCTTTGCACAGCCGCTTCTTGTCTTTCTACTCTTATCTCTAGCGTCAGTTTCTTAGGCGATGTCCAGCAGCCGGGTGGCCCCAAGTGTTCTGGGTGTGAGCAATTCCACATGCACTCTGTCCCATCCCCTCTGGTGCTTGTCATAAAATGAGGCTGCCTTACAGTTCTCTTTAGCTGTCTCTTGACTTCAGGTGGATCATCTCTGTGGGGCAGGCCAACTTCTCCAGCACAGAGACCTAGGCCTGGGATTTGCAAACGCCCTAAGACCTGTGATTCCATCACATCTTGATCATCTTACCCACAGAATGAAAGTTTTGTCACATTGAAACTCCCCCAAAATGTGGAACACTGACGCTTAGCCAACATACCTAAACATACTCTGGATACATACACCAGCCCACAGTTGGGCAGAATTGCCAGACACAAAGGCCAATTTCTTTTTTTTTTTTTAATTAATTTATTTGTATTACATCTTGATTGTTAGCCCTTCCCCTGTTTCCTCCCATTCTTCCCTCCCTCCCACTTCCCACCTTCTCCCCTCCCCTATGTGATTGAGGGAGACCTCCTCCCCCTATATATGCTCTTAGAATAGCGAGTCTCTTCTTGGTAACTTGCTATCCCTCCTCTGAGTGCCATCAGGCCTCCCCATCCAGGGGACGTGGTCAGAAAAGGGGCACAAAGGCCAATTTCTGATAAAGCTTGTGTGATTTATTGAATCCCTGTATCTGAACACACTGGCCACTGGAGTGCCTTAGGAACTTAGGCTCCCTGCTGTGATCATTGTCTGGCGTGCAGTGAGTGGTGGGCTGCCGGCATTTCAGCACACAGGGGAGGCTCACATCCTATGTTGCTGGAGTAGGGAAAAGATCCAAGTTGAAAGTAGGGCCTGGAGAGATGGCTGGGTGAGTAATGTGCTTGCTGTTCCAGAGAACTCAAAATCCCTTCCCAGCACCCATACGAGGCAGCTCACAAATGCCTATAACTACAGCTCCAAGAGATCAGAGCCCTTTTCTGGTCTCTGCAGGTATCTGTCTACTTGCTACACAGACACACAGACACACAGACACACACACTCACACACTTTTTTTTTTTCCTTTTTTTTTTTTGGTTTTTCGAGACAGGGTTTCTCTGTGTAGCCTTGACTGACCTGGACTCACTTTGTAGTCCAGCCTGGCCTTGAACTCACAGCAATCCACCTGCCTCTGCCTCCTGAGTGCTGGGATTAAAGGCGTGCGCCACCACGCCCGGCTCTAACTTTGGTTTTATTTTTTATTTTTTTATTTTTTGGTTTTTTGAGACAGGGTTTCTCTGTGTAGCCTTGGCTGTCCTGGACTCCCTTTGTAGACCAGGCTGGCTTCGAACTCACAGCGATCCGCCTGCCTCTGCCTCCCGAGTGCTAGGATTAAAGGCGTGCGCCACCACCGCCCGGCTCACACACTTTAAATCATCATTATATTTGTGTGTATGAGTGTTTTGCCTGCTTATGTTCTCCATGTATTTGCACGGTACCTGTAGAGGCCCAAAGAAGATCTGGGAAATTAACCCAGGTTCTCTGGAAGAGAACCGTGCTCTTAGCCACTGAACCTTTTCTCCAGTTCCTAAATCAAATGTAATACATACATAACACATCCATCCATCGTACATACATACATCATACAAGCACACATACACAATGCGTCATACATGTATGCATACATACATACACCCATCATAAAAACATACATGCACACATGCATACATACATATGTACAAAGTATCCTTCCTTCCGAGGGCCTGAGCTGTCGCGCCACCATAAAGTACGAACACTGTCAATGGAGCTTTCCCTAAGACCTGGATACGATGCAGCTGTGCTCAGCAAACATTCGGGAGCAGGCTTTGTTTGTTTCTGGATGCTCTGGCAGTTGCAGGTGGATTCCCACCTGGGGCCTTGGCCATCGGTCCCACAGTATGATGTCACACCCAGCACATTGAGGCTTTGAAATTCCAACAAGCAGTGGAAAGGTGGCCAATGAACTTGCGTGTGCTCACTTTTGACTTTCTGCTATCCTGGGGAGTGGTTGTAGCAGAATACAGACAAGAATAAATGAGAGCACCAGGCACAGCCATTTAGCCTAGAGGAGGGGAAAAAAAAGCGGGGGGCCAAGGCAGGGGTAAGGGGAGTCTGGAAACCTTTGTGTCACCAAGCCCCTGGCTTCGCATCCTCTTGCCACTTAGTGCCACACACATTTACACAGTTCCTCAGTGTGCACAAAGACAGCACATGCCCTTTCTTTAAGCATGAACCATACAGCCACTGGTTCCGTAGATGGTTTTCCACAAAGCCTGCCACATGGCAGGTTGGTGACAGCATCAATGGTTCTGTGGCTAGAACTGACCCAAGCTCGTATCGATTGTCCTCACCTGACTAGTGACTTTCATCTTTGAAATGTGGTGGCTTTTGCTGTTTTCCTAGATGGTCTCATACATAGTGAGAAGCCAGAATGAGATACCTATGGCTTCTTCCCCATGTAGACTGAAGGCTAAGGTTAAACACTGGGGGCTTACTCTTCCCCGAAGCTTGTCTAAGAGATGGGCAAACTTTTGATGAATCCGCCTGAGACTACCTGCTGGCTAATTTACTGGAGCACTGTTGGGGACAGCAGCTGAGGAAGCCATGGCTTGATTTCCCAGGGCACACTGGCGGGGGGTGGGGGGAGGGGGGCTCTCTCCCTCGGCTGTGGAGCAGCCAGGCAATTATACTTGTGTTGCTGAGTCCTGCCCACCCGGCTCAAGAGCCCCCACAGCTCTGAGCTAACGGTGGTTTTCCCAGGTGCAATGGTATCTTTAGCAAGTGTTCCTAGGAAACCATCTCTCACCTTTCTACCAGGCCCCACAAAGGACACCAGGGGCAGTTCATGGGACAGAGGCTGACAGAGCCAAGCCAACCTCGAGTCCCTGCTGATTGCCCCCTTGTTATCCAACTCAGTGGGCATAGAGAGGCTGTGCAGCCACTGGGAGGCCTGCACTTGATTGTCCTACCCCACCAGGTGTGTGCCACAGGTTATCAGCAGCCCAGCTTTGGACTTGAGGAGCATCCAAAGGCCACATCTCCCGGATGACCACTCTCAGCCACTTTTCGTTGCCAGTGTTATTTCTTCCGATTCCCGAAGACACTGGCTTTGACAGGGGAGAGTAATGAGGTTTCCAGAAGTAAAGTCGCTTGTATAGTCACATGGTCCACTGGGGCTCGAGCTGGGCTCTCAAGTCAGCCTCTAGCCTCCCCAAAACTGTGTTCTTTTATGATGGGTGCTGGAGAGGAATGGGGGGGGAAGAGGCTAGACAAATTGATATGACGAGAAGAGAGGAGGGGAAAAGGAAGAGGTGGAGGAAGAAGAGATGGAGAAGGAGCAGGAAGAGGAAGAGAAGATACTAGAAGAAATGATGTGGCATCTAGCAAGTGGCCATAGATAGCAAGCATGGAGCTGGTTTAGAAACAGCAGCGAGGCACTGTATTAGTTCCCTGTTGCTGCTATAACAATAAACATACCGATTAAGGCGAGACAATTACATTCTCACAGGCATGACAGCAGGTATTGGAAACTTACAGGGCTGAAATAAAGGGATGGGCAGAGCCTCCTAGGGACAATTTGTTTCTATGACCTCATTCCAGTTTCTCTTGGAGCTTGGGCTATGTGACCTCTGGCCTCTCCTCCCCTCTAACTGGATCCTCTTACCTTCCCTGGGCAGCACCAGTTCACCCAGGTGACCTGGGATGACCAGTCCATCTCCAGGCCTCTCAAGTCTTTGCTATCACCTACTACTATTACATGGCGTCCTGTTCTGTCAGGCAGCACTCACAGGTGTCCTATATGTGGGAGGCTGATAGTCAGCAGTCAGAGATGAAGAAGGGTGGAGAGAAAGGGAGACACAGGAGGATGTGATGATGGAGATAAAGGAAGAGAGGAGAGGACCGCGTGCTGGCCTTCAGCCCCAGCTTCCGCTCAGTGGAGAATTCTGGAGAATGTGCTGTTAGAAGGCTTTCAGAACTGCCTAGCAAGGTGTTCTGCTGCCTTCTGCCTCTGGCCTCCGGGGGCTGAGGGGGGCCTCACCGGGGCTCCCATTTGGAAACACCCTTCCTCTCCTAGTGTTGCCCTGGCTCCTCTCCGGATTCAGACAGTGCAGCTTGAGTCTGCTATGATGCCTGCTGGCCACCTCACCCTGCTCGCGCCCCACCCAGCCCCACTGTCACTTCCAATCACTCCAGGACTATGCATCCTGCCAGATCCAGCCCAGCTGCCCAGCGCTGGCCTGGCAGTTGGACACTGATGCCCAGTCCTGGTTTGAGCTCAGTCCTTGGGAGAGTGGTGGTGGTGAGGGTGGGTGGGGGGTGGGGGGGTAGGGAGTAGATGCCTTGGACTTCAAAGTCAATGGCTCCTCTCAATCCATGGCCCTGGAGATTTTTGCAAACCATCAACCTGGCATTGTACCTTCTTTGTTACCGGTGTCCCCATTTTCTCCTTTCTCCTAGTCATGAGAAAGTAACCCTATGACCCCACTAGCAGCCCCTCAGGGGATCACCCTTTTATGAGGCAGGGACTGACATTTTATAAGCATTGCTGGCCATGTTACTATCTATACCAGATGCCTTGTAGATGGGACCTCATGTGGTCCTCGGGGAAGGCCAAGCCTGCTATCCCTGTACTGCCATTGAGAAGACCGAGGCACAGAGAGGGCACACGTATCTTCAAGGACACACAGCATCTTCTCTCCCTATCCATCCATCCATCCATCCCGCCACCACCTATCCATCCAACCAACCATCCATCCATCCATCCATCTATCTATCCATTCATCCATCTATCCATTCATCTATTACCCCCAGTTTCTGGACACCATCCCTGCACATTAGGGGTGATGAAGGGTTAATTGTGCCCCCTCAAATAACCCTAACTCCATGCACCTGTTAATATAACCTTGTTGGGAAACAGTGGCTTAGCAGACATAATCAAGCTGAGGACATGGAACATCGTAGCGACCCTAACCCAGTGACTAGTGTCCTCAGAAGAGGGTCTGGACACAGATGCAGAGGGAGAGGAAAGTCATACAGACAGCATTTGAAACCTGAGAGCTGCTTCTGCAAGCCAAGGAGCCGCACTTTCCAGAAGCCACCAGAGGCTGGACCGGGAGGCAGCCCTGCTCTGGGCTGTGTTTCAGACCTCTGCCCTCGGGCTCTGGGAGGACTGATTTCATTGTGTTAAGCCGCCCATTTCTGGTAATCTGTTACACAGCCCAAGTAAACCGATGCAGATGATAATTAACCCTTGCTACAATGGAAAGGGATAGGAAGGTCAGACTGAAGATCCGAGGCTGGACAAAGAAGGAACTGCTGATGTTCCCTCTGCCCCCTGAGAGCTGCTGTACAGTTTAAACTCAGCATCAGTAGACCTTGAGACCTTTGCCCCTCATCAGTCATGAATCCTCAGGCCTTGATGAAGCCCTTGAATGACTAAGAGTCACCCTAAAATCACAATTCCGGACCCCATCCCTGCTGCTGCTGAAGGGTTCAGGGCCTAGGTTACTTCATGTTAACCTCACTCCCCCCCCCTTTTTTTCCCCAAGACAGGATCTCTCTGTGTAGCCTTGGCTGTCCTAGATTTGCTTTGTAGACCAGGCTGGCCTCGAACTCTCAGATCCACCTGCCTCTGCCTCCCAAGGACTGGGATTAAAGGCGTGCGTGCGCCACCAAGCTTGGCTGCTTAACCTGGTTTTCCCAGTCGAATGGGAAAAAGGCTTTTTATCGCACTCCCACCAACACAAGGAGTGAGTCCAGTTTGACACAAATAGGGGTGGCTAACACAGGGAGGTAAGGGGGTTCAGCAGTGGAGGAGGAAAGCCACATCCCCGCATACCTGGCACAGTCCTCCTGACCAATGACATCTGCCAGCCTTACCCTGCACTCATCCCACCCAGCTCCAGCCCTGGGATCCCATCCCTCCTCCCAATGCCTCTGCATGTTAGAGACTTCATCCAGCTACCAGCCCCAGCATTTGATACTTTGGAAAAGCGATGCTAAAGGGTATCACACATTCCCAACCTCTGACATAGCTCTGCTTCTGGTCTCCCTAACTTTTGGAATACACCATGTTAAACCAGAAAGCAGCCACAGGCAGGAGACAAGCTGTCAAAGAATAGACAGTGGGCCTGGGGACAGGTGGACAGACAGGGGCCAGAGAAAGCCAGTGTACACTGGCCACGATATGTGACTCTGGGGGTTAAAGGCCCCCCCCCCTCTCTCTCCCTTTCTCTGGGCTTTTTGTTTTTTGGTTGTTTTTGGTGGTGGTGGGTTTTTTTGTTTGTTTGTTTGTTTTTTTGAGACAGAGTTTCTCTATGTAGACTTGGCTGTCCTGGAACTCACTCTGTAGACCAGGCTGGCCTGGAACTCGGAGACCCACCTGCCTCTGCCACCTGAGTGCTGGGGATTAATGGCGTGCGCCACCACAGCCCAGCAACCATTGTTCTTTATTAAACAACACGTATAGCCATTTTTCACAGCTTCGGAAGCCAACCTCAGAGAAGTGACGTCACCCGCTCAGGCGGTGGCCACTGGCTCTCAGTGATTGCTCTGGGATTTGAGCTTGGTCCTGCCCACCCCTAAGTCCCAGGCTCTTCCTGTTCTAAAGCCTCACTGGTTCCCAGGCCATGCCCTCCCCCACAGGAATCCAATCTGCAATCAAGAGTGCAGTGCCATTGACAAGAAGCTTAGTGGGCCATTCCTTCCCAGCAAGCTCTCCCTTGGCCCACAAGAGCCTTTGGTGCTGTTGGCAGCAGCTGTACCCCAGCCTCTGTATTTCAGAGGAGAAATGGGAGCCACATGTTGGAAGCCAAGATCTGAGTGCTCACAGGACATGCCACATAGACAGCAGGAAGTAGAACAGGTCGCTGGGACCCATCTTCTGTTCTGAGTTGAACCAGGCTCCAGTCCCCAGGGCCACTCTTGTCAACCGTCCTCTCTCCTAGTTCTAGCTCCAGCCTATAACAGTGGTGGCCACCTGGCCAGCTGGAAAAGGACTAAAGTAGAGGCAACAGGTGCAGGCATGGGAGGAGACAGGCTGTCCTGGCACTGAGGTACTAGACAAAGGTGGTTCATGGAGTTTGGGAGAGGTTGGTCTCCAATCAGCCTGGGCCTGAGCATCTCCTACTGGTTGTGGAATTTGGAGTCTTGTCCCTATTTAGCCCTTTGATAGAAAGAAAACATCTTCCCTTTGTGGGCTTCAGTGTCCACATCTGAGATGGAGGGGGGCCCCCTACCATGTGCTCTCTTCCGGCCCCAAACTCCTGGCTTTGAAGCCCCAGCTGGCTTCTCTAGCAGAGACTGTGTAAGAGAGGCCGTTCCTCAGCGGCACAGGAGAGGAGGCCGCCACACCTGAGGGGTTCGGGTTACCAAGCCAAAGCAACCATGTGTGTTTCAGATTTTCTTTCAAGTCTCTTTGTCAAGCTTCTCCCTGCCCCAGCCTCCTGGGCTGAGACTATAATGGCTTTGCAAGAACACCTCACCCAACATCTGGGGGGGAGGGGCAGGTGGAAGCTGAGCCTTGGGGCTAGGCATCCTTTCAGGGTCTGGTTAGGGCCAGCCATCAGTGGTAGAGGGAGGGGAGGTGTGAGGCTGCACTTTGGCTAGGCCCAGGGGTGCTGGTCAACGGCTACAAGGTGATTTGGGACATAGGCCGGCATCTTCTCTCTGTGAACGGCACAAGGAATCTAGTGCCCAGGCCTCTCACCATGGCTCTGCCTCTTTCTGACCCAGTGAGTCACTCGACCGCTCTAGCCTCAGTGTTCTGGCCTGTGAAATGGAGCCTTGATGGGTATCTGAGCTCAGAAGGGCTCATTGCAGGTGGGCAGGCTTCTTGCCTGATATGGTACGATAAGAGTGTGAAATAGCCTCACACAGGGAGGAATGGAAGATCCGTCCTGGCTCCTGGGCCGCCTTCTGGGCCTTTCTGTGTAACTCTTTAATTAAGCTTTAGACACCCCCAACACCCCCACTACCAGTATCTCTATGTCCACCAGGCTCCAGGATCCTCAGTCTCCCCCATCCCTGAGGCTTGTCGAGGCCTGTCTATACACACACACACACACACACACTCACGCATACATTGCTTTCTTTCCGCTTTGTGGTGGTAGACTCCCCTGGTTCCTGATACATTCAGACTAGAGCCCCCTCTCCACAGTCCAAGGTGGACTTCCCTGCCACAGTAGTCCTGAACTATTCTCTTACTGTTCTAACTACTGCCTTGCTCTGGCTTCTGTTGACAGAGGGCCAACCTGTTTTGTTGAGAGCCCCAACTACCCACCTACCAACTGTAATGATCAAAAAAAAAAAAAAAAAAAGATGCCAGGCAACAGATATGATATGGAAAAGTTTATTAGCAGGGAGCGTGGGAGAGCAGGGGAGGGGGAGGGGCACCCTAAGGTGGCAGGCGAGGGGGTGTCGGGAGGGAGAGAATGAGAGAGACAGAGAGAGAAAAAGGAGAGAGGGAGAGGTGCAAGATGGGTAAGAGAAGAGCGAGAGCAAGAGAGAGAGAGAGAGAGAGAGAGAGAGAGAGAGAGAGAGAGAGATGAACAAGAGAGGGATGAGGTGGGTTTGTCCTTTTTATAATCCTCGGCAGGAATATAGCTAGTGGCAGGCAGGTAATGATGTATAGGTTGCTAGGCAGACTAGGAGCAGCATGCTAACACCCACCTCCTCAAAGAGCCCCAGCCTAGGTGTACCCTCACTTCTTGAGCAATTGTCACCCAGCCTCTTCCCAGAAGTTCCCCCAGGGACAGTCCACATGCGGCATGTCGAGGGGGGGGGGGGCGGATCTTTCTCTTCTCCTAGTCTGGGGCTGCTGCTCTGGAATTGGGCAGACCTGCTTCCCAGGTTCCAGGCGACCCATTTCACACTTTCCTAAGGACCTCGAGTCCTTGACAGTGAGGTGGGAATGCTAGCTCCTGGGAGAGGCACCCCCAAACCTCTGTCGGTGCCTCTCTCCTCTGACTGCTAACTTAATGAAGAGAGATCGCAACTCAGATTCCTGCCACAAAAGTCAGTCCTCAGGCTGGGGAGCCTGCCCAAGCCCTGCTCAAGGACACTTGCAAGACCTTTGGCCAGCTCACTGGGCTCTGGCAAAGGGGGTGACAAACTTGAATGACCCTGTGCCAGGGATTATCAGAGTTAGTCTCCCCTTCTCTAGGTATCAGAAGACACCATCATGTCTGTGTGTCAGAGCCGGGGGATGTGCTGGTTCCTGTCTGCTTAGCAGTGGGGGAAACCAAGGCTGATTCACGGAATCGATCCTGGTCTCGGCCCCCTTTGAGGCTCATTCTCAGGGTTTGGCAGTAGCCACTGGGCCTGGAGTAGGGAACCTAGCTGGTGGATGCTCAGCCGCCTGGGCTCTGCAAAGGATGAGGAGTCCCATCTACTCCCACACCTCGATATTTGTTAGCAACTGACAAACGCGGCAACTCAGGAGGCCCAGGTTTCTGGCTTGCCTGTAGTTGGAGAACAGACGGCCAATTCATCCGATCAAACTTGGCACCTCAAACAAAAGAAATAATATGTGCTTGGCTCCTTAATCTGTTCCTCAGGTTCCCAGGCAGGTGACTGGAAAATCTGATGACAAGAAGCATTGGCTGGCCTCTCAGGACACTCCACAGGCTGGCCTGCTATTGTTCTGCAGCTCCCCACACCAGCCTGTTCCCCTCTCCTCACTCTTCCTGGGGTTCCCAGACAGCAGAGCCAGACCCTGGAGAAAGGTGGGAGAAAGGTCTGCTCAGGGAAGCATATATTCTCTCAATGGCACACCTCCTCTCTGAGGCAGACAGAATTAACACCCTGCCATGCACATGCGACACTCTCAGGGAAAGTGATCTACCTAGTGAGCAGGGGTGACCACAATAGCTGCTGTGTGGGTCCAGGCGGCTGCTTGAACATGCCCAGAAACCAGGTCTCAGCAAACTGGGACAGTCTGGGATCTGGATTTGGGCTCACCAGACCTCCACTCCTCCCAGGGGTTTTGGGCTGGAGAAGTGTGCATGGTTTTCCTTCAGTGCTGTGGCCTGAGGAGGCAGGGGCCTCTCTGTCAGCTCTGGAGATGAGTTGTTACTGAGTCCCCCACTATGTGCCTGGCACCTCAGATGGGCTCCTCTCAGCCTTCCTTAGTGGGCCCTGTCTTGTATGCACCACAGACTGAGCCCTACAGATTAAAAAGTTCAGGGCAGCAGAAGGAGATGCCGAAGTCATATGCCAGGCAAGAGCCAAGCTAGGACTCTTCCCACTGCCCCACTGTTCTCCAACCCCCCACCCCCACCCCTCTACCCCCACCCCCGCTCCAGTCCCAGCCCCAGGGAGGGTGTTAATGAGGTCCATGGAGGCAGAGGTGGGGTAAGGAGGTGCTGTCCACAGGTACCAGCAGGCCTTTTGTGATGACCAGACTGGGCCTGGCGCCACTCTGCCCCATGTGTGATGGTGGCTGATACCCCTCTAGGGTGGGGCGGGGGCCTCTGCACGTGTCTAGGGCCTGCCAAGACCACACCCTTGGAGACCCAAAGTCTGTCCCAGGCATGGCTGCTCTTCCCACTCCGGGATCCCTGGGCAGGAAAGAAGGCCGGGGAATACCCATGGTGGTTGGCAGCCCTGGGAAGCTTCAGGTGCCCATGGAAAGTGCTTGTATACCACACAGCCTCAGGGGCTAGCTGGCTTTTCCTTTCTCTTGGTGCCTGGTTGACTGGATCTTTGAGTTTTCTTCGCTGTCTCTGGGTGTTTCAGGGGTCAAAGAGTTTGTAGGGTGATGCTAAAACACAGGATGGGTACCCCCCAGAAGCCCAGTTTTGTTCCCAATTTTCCTGCATGATTCTGGGGTGTCATTTGCCTACCCTGCTAGAGGCACCTGATGGATCAAAGTTCAAGGCCACCCGAGCTCCTTAGGCCTTGGTGCCTATGCCACTGAAGGCAGTGAAAGATGCAGAACACAGATGGCTGTGTTCATCCATTTTCTCTCTACAGACCCCACTTGAGAAGGGGTCTGGCTGTCCACAGAAAGGGACATGGTTACAATAGGAAATAGCCTTCTCCTGACCAGTCCTGTTGGTCTGCTTCTACTTCCCTCCCTCGACCCTCTAGACTTAGGCCATTTTCGGACTCAATTCCTTCCTATACCAGCTTGGTCTTCAAACTCCTGCTTGGGACAAAGTTGGTATAGGGCAGAGGAAGAGCAAAACTAAAAGACTGCCCAGGATCTACAGGAAGACCCCAGGAAGCGACTGGGTTCCAACAAAATGCCTCACCATTGTCACCGTGCTGACTGCATCAGCACCTGTGCTGTTAGCACCATCAATCCACTACTGTCGTTAGCATACTTTAGTCACATCACCACTGCAATGGATGCTGTCATTACCACCATCACCACCATCACCACCATCACCACCACCTCTGCCAGCATCACCGCCACCATTGCAATGACACCGCTGCCATCAAGACTACCTCAAGACTACCATCACTATCATCTCCACCTAAAAAAGCCACCACTACCTATACACGCACCACCTTCATCAACACCTATGTCAGTACTACCATCAAAATCACCATGACCATTGCCATGGCCACCACTGTCATTAGTAACACCATCACCATCATTGCCACTTACATAACCTCCGTTACCATTCAGACCATTGCCGCCACCTCCATCATCATCTATACCACTACTATCAGCACTGTTGGTACCCAATTTTTTACTCCACCGTCAGTACAGCCACCACTGACATCAATGCTACCATCCACTATCATTACTACTCCGCCAGCACTCGTATCTCTGCCACTACCCTCACCTCCGTCAACACATGCTACTTCCTTCATCAGTCCTACCACCATTACCACCACCGTCACCACCGTCTTTGTCATCACCAGTACCACTACCCCTCTTACCATCATGGGTATCATTATCACCTCTGCTTCCACCACAACCAGCTCTCCCTTCATGACCAGCATTGCCCTCACTATCCTGCCGCCACTGTGCTAGTTTCCTCTTGCTGCTGTAACAAATAGTCATAAGGAGGGTGGTCTAAAATAGTACAAATGTATTCTCTTTCGGCTCTGTAGCTTAGAGATCCGAAAGGAGTCTCTCTGAGCTCCAACCAATGCATCAGCAGCGGGGCTGTATTCCTTTTGAGGGATTTGGAGAACGTTTTCCTTTCTGACCCAGGTTCTGGAAGCTGCTAGCTTGCCTCCTTCCATCTGTGAGCAACGAGACTGGACCACTCCAACCTCTCCTGCCTCCCTCTTTCACTATGATGACCCCATGCTTACAGAGTCAGCAGGATAACATCCCTCTCTCCAGAGCAGCAGCCCAGCAGCCTTGATTTGCTTCTGCCATTTGACATAATGTATCCACCAATCCTGTATATTACAGGAACTTTCCATTCACCCAAACCAGCATTGCCATCATATCCAAAGCTATTACCACCACCCAACTTTATTTTTCCCACCACGACTAGCAATTATTACCACGGCCACCACTGATCCCAGCATCTCTCCTCCCTTCCCCGAGCAGATGCCAGCCCAAAGTTCCTTCTCCCGACCCTGCAGCCTTCTGAGCCACTCCCTCTGATCTGTGCCCATCCCACACAGGCAGAGGCACCAGTCGGTCTAGAGAGGGGCAGGGGACCTGGTCTGACTTATTCACTTCAGCCATGAATATGTGGTACAGGGAAACTCTCACTAAATACCCACAGAATAGAAGAAGGGACTGTGCCTGTATTTGAATCTTAGTAGGCGTTGACCCAGGGGGTATTCCTGGAGGGATAACATCACAGCTGGCAGAGGGCAGGATAATAGGGTGAGTGAAGGATGAGTAAGGAGTCAAGGTGGGTTCTGGAGGGGAAGCTGGCTTGAAAGCCACAACATAGGTGTCTTGGGGTTTCTATTGCTGCGGCGAAATCCCATGACCAAATAACAAGTTGGGGAGGAAAGGGTTTACAAGGCTTACAGGTCCATATCGCTTTTCATCGTCAAAGGAAGTCAGGGCAGGAATTCAAACAGCGCAAGAGCTGGGAGGTAGGAGCTGAGGCAGAGGCTACAGAATGGTGCTGTTTACTGGCTTGCTACTCATGACTTTTTAGCCCTGATTCCTTATAGAACTCAGGACCACCAGCCCAGGGATGGAACCACTCACAATGGGCTGGACCCTCCCCTATCAATAACTAATTAAGAAAATGCCCTACAACCAGAACTTATGGGGGGGGGGACATTTTCCCAATTGAGATTCCATCCTTTTAGATGACTCTAGCATGTGTCAAGATGACATAAGATCAGCTAGGACAATAAGTGACCCTCTAGAGGAGAGGTGCAGGAGTGGGCAGTGCCAACAGCACATGTTGGGAAGGTTTACCCTTGTCCTAAGAGCTGTGG
Organism: Acomys percivali; assembly: GCA_907169655.1. Taxonomy (NCBI): domain Eukaryota; kingdom Metazoa; phylum Chordata; class Mammalia; order Rodentia; family Muridae; genus Acomys; species Acomys percivali. The sequence goes on along the minus strand of OU015755.1, from coordinate 65,127,721 downwards.
AAGACTTGGGCAAGCTTAGGGCCTGTGAGTAGACATGTGTTTCTAGAGAGTCATTCTAGCTCCGTGGTGACATGAGCCCTTATTCAAGATGAGGGGCAAGAAGTAGGTGGCAGGAGCCTAGGAGCCTTTCTGCAGTCCAGGGGTGAACGGTGAAAGTGACAGGTGTGGAGACAGAGAAAGGGAAGAGCATTGGTGACTGCAATGATTAAAAAGAGGGAAGGGGGAGGAAGGCTGCTGCCCAGGACTCAGGCCAGGTCTCTACTTCCAAAGCTGGGTAGTGACAACTCGGACTGACTCCTCGAGGGCAGAGACCAAGGGCTTGAGAACAGGGGCAAACTGGTATTCTATGCACTTACTGTATGTAAATCCTGGTGGGTCACAGAAGCAGTGGCCAACAGTTGTTGAGTGCTGTCCAAAGCAGAATTCCATATGAAAAGTCACAGCGGTGTCATGTTAGCGTGGATTCACCAGAAGGTAACCTGGTAAAAGAGACTCGAAGGCAAGCCATTGGGGAGCAAAGCATTTAAGGGGGTAGACGTGAGGCGGGACATGGCTGTGGTTCTGAAGGGCATGCTGTCAAGTTGACAATGGAGCTTGGTCCTGCCGGGGAACTCCAGAAGCCATAGGAGAACACCACCTCAGGCTCACGTCACCCAAGCACGAGGAACTCAGGGAACAATGGTCTCTTCTTGTCCATGGTTTGATTCCTGTGACCTCGGTTACACCAACCACAGTCCATAAACAATACATGGAAAATTCCAGAAGAGAGCAATTCTTGTTTGTTTGTTTGTTTGTTTGTTTGTTTGTTTTTTGAGACAGGGTTTCTCTGTAACCTTGGCTGTCCTGGACTCACTTTGTAGACCAGGCTGGCCTTGAACTCACAAAGATCCGCCTGCCTCTGCCTCCCAAGTGCTGGGATTAAGGGTGTGCGCCACCACGCCCAGCTTGAAGAGAGCAATTCTTAAGGTTTAAACAGTATTAAAATTTTCTGTTCTGATTATTCTATTTTATTATTATTGTCATGAATCTCATACTCTGGTTTACAAACTAAACTTTATCATGGGTATGTTTATACAGGAAAAAAAAACAAAACCAGTGTTTACCAGGTTCAGAACTCTTAAGCTTAACAGTGCTCCTCTAATCCCCTCACTTGAATAGCCTCTCCCTCCAGAGGTGCAGGGTCACTACATTTATACCTACTGACTGCTCAGTCATTGGAGGCTGTGTCTAGAGGTCTTGATTCCCCACAGCACTTCAGCCTACCATACTCAGGGTCAGATGCGAGGAAACCCCCAGGTCAAAGCAGATCTAGGGTCTGGCCGTTGGAATTCAGTCTTGCCCATTGAGACAGTAGGAGCTGGCATCCAGAAGGGCACTGCCAGCATCTGCCTCTGCAGAAAACGCTGAAGCAAGGGCTTCGAGTCCTGCCTCTTACAGCACTAGGAATTGAACCCAGGGCTGTGTGTGCTCAGTAAGCATCTAGCCTGGAGGCATATCCTTAGCCCCAGCTCACGTCTTCTTAAATTTCAAGTTTATTAGTGGATAAGAACATGAATGAATGGCTAAAAAGACAATCAGTCAGACAGACAGACAGTCAGACAGACAGACAGACAGACAGACAGACAGATAGACACACACACACACACACACATACACACTCTCTGATGGTTAGATGATAGGTGTTCAAAGAGATGGCTGGCTGGGTGTTTGAGAATGCATGGATGGTGTAATGGATGGATAAAGTAGGTGGGACCTGGGCATATGGTTGTATAGATAGATGGAGAGATTTTATTGTCCATGCATGTAGAGTTGTTGTTTAAGAACTGTGCCTGTGACATTGTGACTAGACAGTAAGAAGAGTAGACGGAGTACACATGGAGGGAAGGACAGGTGGATGGATGCCCTGAGAACAGTTGTCTGTGGCTCAGTAGGCAGAGCCCCAGCCTTCCGTTGAGGTGAACTCAGCTAATATCAGCCCATCCCACATTATCTCCCACCGGTCCAGGAGGACCCCTTCTCAGCCTATAAGCATCCGGATTCTGGTCTCATATTGATGGCCCCACATCGAGAACCACATGGGGACCCAGGGTGACTGACCGTGGAGGACGTGTGACTTGGGGAAGCCCACATGATGGGACGGGAGGAGGTTGCGGTACTTGCTCTTGTACCTAGAATGATGATGTCTTGCCTGGGGCTGCCTGGGCATCTGTCCAAGTGACAACATCATAGAGCTGGCCCTGGCCACCCTGCCCTACGGGTGGATATCAGACATATCCAGGCTTGTCCCACCACCCAAGCACCATGGTGGCTGAAGGAGAATACCGCCCTCACAGTGGGAGCAGGGAAAGGAGGCTGACATCAGGCAGGAAAGCCACCATCTTGGCGGAGCCCAGGAGAGTCCAGGGACACCAGGCTCCAGCCCAAAGCACAGCTGATGGGCCCAGCTTTGCCAGGTTTCATTGCCCGGGGCACATTTTTATGACCAAGGAATAATGAGAGGCAGGCATCTAATTCCCAGATTTTCCTAGTGCAGGGGTGTGTGTGTGTGTGTGCGCGCGTGTGTAGATGTCACATGTCGATCTTATGTGCTTGTTTATGAGTGCATTCCAGAGTTCGCATGTATGTGCTAGGACACTTTGATACATATTAGCATGTCTATGTATGTACGTAAGCATTTTTAACCAGGGGCAGGTGTTTTTATGTGATGTGAGTATATTTGTGTGTAGGTTGCTTATATGGGTATGAGCATGTTTGCATTTGCATAAGCATGTATGTATGTGAAGGTGTTCGGGCTGTATATTTGGTCATATAGTTGCTGCTTGTCTGAGTAGAATTCTACCTCCCTCTGTCTGTCTGTCTGTCTGTCTGTCTGTCTGTCTGTCTGTCTCTCTGTCTCTGTCTCTCTGTCTCTCTCTTTCTGTCTCTGTTTCTCTCTGTCTCTGCCTCTCTGTCTCTGTGTCTCTGTCTCTGTCTCTGTCTCTCTCTCTCTCTCTCTCTCTCTCTCTCTCTCTCTCTCTCTTTCTCTCTGTGTGTATTAGGCAGATGTAATAGGTAATCAAGGAATGTGACTTATGGGATGGAGAGTTCCATTCTCTAGCTCCATCCTCATCCTCATCTTACTCCTCACCCTTTCCTTATGGCTGCACACCAGCGTCAAGCGTGAAGAGTGCTGCTCACACATTCTAGGCTACCCAAGGCCGCCATGGTTTATATGTATTGCCAGGAAGGCCATCTTTGCCCCTTCTTCTTGAGGGGAGGACTTGTGTCTAATTCTTTTTTGACATTCCAGAGCATGGAAACTGAATCCGTCATGGCATAGGATGGTGGGATGGAGGGATGGGCAGATGTATATGTTGGATGGGTAAACAGACAGAAAGATGGACGGAAGAATAGATGCATAAATAAGTGGACAGACAAAGTACTGGGTAGACGTGTGGGTGGATAGGTACGCGGGGACGTAGTTGTGTGACGGCATGATTCGATTCCACCCTTCTGCTTGAGAACACTGGGAATTTAGGCAAGCCTCTTCCTTACCTCGCCTTCACTCTGGTGTGGAAGAGACAACCTCTTCTGGCTGCAGTCAGCTCCGTACCCTCTCTCTCCTCTGATCGCCCCTGCTCTGGGGACTGCTGGTTCCAGGTTGGCCACCTACCTCACCAGATCTTTAGCAGATCAGGCCTAAAGAGGCATTGCTAAGTGGCTTAAGTTAGCTCCTGTTTGTGTTCAGGGGTTTTCAAAGGCTGGGGAGACTGCTGAGGCGGGGCCTGACTTCAGGCCCACTGCTAAGTGGGCAGGGATTGTAAGCCCTCCAGGCCTTGACTGCAGACAGCTCAAAGCAGAGCCATAGGAGTTTTGAGACAGGAAAATAGTGTTTTGTCTTGTGAATGCATTCACTTGGCTTTGCCCTGGAGAGCAGGCAGGTGTCCCCAGATGGCTGCTTTGAGCTGGTCCAGGGAAGGGGGCGGGGCGCACTCAAGCCCTGGATTACAGAGGCCATGTAGAAGAAGGAGGCCTTTGATGGGGCCCGGGCCTGTTGTCCAGAGTCTGCTTTGCTGGTGGCTGGAGCCCCCTAATGAGGGGGAAAGGGCTCCACTCTGAAGCATTCCCTGGGCCTCCCCTGGGTAGCAGGCGGAGACCTCCTTTGATGTTGGAGTCCTTAAGCCAAGTGGGGACTAATTGCCACAAGGTACAGAATGTTCTGGTTGCTTGGGGGGTCTGCAGCTTGCTCACAATGGCACCACCACCCTGGGGTTGAGGGGAAAAGCCAGCCACCAGCCACTCTCCTGATGGAGGCACCTCAAGGGCAGTTTGTTGCTTTTTTTCCCCTCCATGCATTCAGATTCGCATACAAAACTAGTCCACGCAGGTTTGTCAAAGCATCCTGTTGGAAAGCATCCACTTTAAAAATCAGAATCGGTGTAGTGGGAGAGACAAAAGCCACACGAGAAAGACAGCAACAGGGAAGCCTGGCACCAGCGGATCCAAACCCCAAGTCCCTGTTTTATCACTCGAAGCTGGGGACTGTCTCTGAACTGTCCTCTGCAAATGGCAGATTATCAAGCCTGACACACAGTAGGGCTTTCGTTTCTTGTGTGCCCTCCAGCTGCTGAGGTTTGAGCCAGAAACCAAACGCAGGAGCATGTTGCCAGGGCTGCTGCAGATAGCCAGTGCAGAACCTGGTTGGTCAGGTGGGACCCACCCGATCAGGAGAGTGAGTGGGCGGAGAGTTCCTCTGGGTTTTCACGCATGTCCCCTGGTTCCCATCTAAGGAAAGATGCCGTTGCGGTCCCTGAATTAAGCTTACCCCATCCACTCCCAACTTTACCTCCCCATGGAATCTGGAGCCAGACAGCACAATTACTATGAAAAGAACCAATGCCGTCAGCAGTTGTATTTTCACTCTCCCGTGCACCGCCTCGGTTATTTCCCTGCGTTCTTGCTTGCCTTCACAGGGACGTGCTCAAAGGCTGGTAGATCATGTCACAGACTGGGAAACCAAGACTCTAAGGCAAACAACTTGTTCAAGATCATCCTATGTGGGAGAGGAAGAGCCCCAATACCCGTGTCCTGCCTCAGCCCTCTTCAGCTGAGCTGAACAGGCCCCTAAGGGCTTCCTTTCCCATCTGGCCAACACGAATAACAGCAATGGTCTCCCTCTATCCTCTGGCTGTCATGCAGTGCCAGAAACACGGGGAAAAAAAAAAAGCTGTGCCTATGCACACAGCTGCCCCTATACATCCCTTCTGAAAGCACCCAGAGAACCTTAAAGACATCGCAGGGACTTTCCCCCTGTACTGCCAGCCCTCCCCCATGGGTACCATGGCTGATCTTGCGGAGAGGAGACAGTGTCCATCTAAAGATGTTCTTTTGGGCTGTGTGTCTCCATCCTGGCTTTCTGGCCTGTGAAAGCTTCAGGGAATGGAGAGGAGAGCTGACTCTCCTCTGAAAACGGCTGGCCAGGGGAAGGGCCTCAGTATCCGGTGAATCCAGCAGGTGCTTGCCAAGGAAGTCCACCTTTGCCTCTGTCAAAGTCAGCAGCCAGTGTGTGGGTGTGGGTGGGGTGGGGTGGGAGAAGCTGGGATTTGAAGAAAGTGTCACCTGTGTTTTCCAGCTTCTGCTGGATGCTTCTGATGCCACAAGTGACACAAGACCTGGGCATCCTCAGGCATGCACAAGATGTCTCTGAGGAGGAAAGCGATGCAGGGCAGAAGCACAGTCCATAGGCCCTAGGAAAGTGAGGGCCTGAGAATGGATTTCAGAAGTGGCCTGAGGGTGTCAGCATCTGGGTGTAGCCCTGAGGGTCCCTCAGAAGAGGAGATTCCCCCCCCCCCCCCGCAAAGCTGAGAGACAGCTATGCCACAGCTGTCCCTGGCCTGTTGGAGCTCTCCCCTGGCCATGGCCAGCACACCTGGCCAGAGGCGGGGCTAAGAGGCTCTGCAGTTTCTGTGTCCCCAGATGTCATTTCTACACATTCTCTTGTTTATTTAAAAAAGTGTTTGAGGCCAGCCTGGTCTACAAAGCGAGTCCAAGACAACCAAGGCTACACAGAGAAAGAAACCCTGCCCCCCCCAAAAAAACCAAAATAAAACAATCAACATGAAAACAACCTTATTGTTTTACAGCAATATGTATTCTCTCCATTTCCTCCATTTCATGTCTGAAATATAAATAGGCGGGACTGGAGACAATTAAGAGTGTGTATTTCTCTCGCAGATGACCGGGAGTTCAGTTTCCAGCACTCAGTTTCCGACTACAACCGGCTGTAACTCCTGCTCTAAGGAACTCTGACTCCCTCTTCTGGCCATGTGTAGGCATTGCATTCATGTGCACAATATATACACTTAATTTAAAAGATACACATATATACACATAATTTAAAAGAAAGAATACAGATAGGCTAAAAGGAAGAAATAAAAATGGCCAGAAATAGCCAGGCAAGGTGGCTCACACTTGTAGTCCCAGCACTCTGGGAGGCAGAGGCAGGTGGATCTCTGTCAGTTTGAGGCCTGCCTAGTCTACAAAGTGAGTCCAGGACGGCCAAGTCTACACAGAGAAAACAACCTGTCTTGAAGTACCACCCCCCCAAAAAAGCTGTGTCTATACATACAGCTGGCCCTATACATCTATGGATTCCTCATCTGCAGATTTAGCCAATCAGTGGTTGAAAACGTGTGTGCATGTCTGTATTGAGCATGCTCAGACATTTTCTTCTGGTCCTAGCTCTTACCCAATGCAGGGCTCCTATTCAACAGCAGCTCTGGCGTCTCAGGCATTAGAAGTCACCCAGAGATGATGAAAGTAGGCAGAGGGGTGTGTAGGGGTCAAATGCCAGCACTGCTCCCATTTTATATGCAAGGACTCGTCTCCCGTAGGTGAGGGAATCGTGGGTTAGTCTGCCATCCATGATTGTGTATGCATGCATGTCATACTTCATAGGCACCTTTTTATACACACATGTCTGAATGATGATTTTAAACAGTTTGATAGCTTCCCAAGAGAGGTCACAGTTTGACAGTCCCCAACTGTTGAGTGGTTAGCTGGTTCAAGTCTTTTGTGACTAGCTCCCTATCTGCACTGCTCCCAGCCCCTCCTGAGACTCTGTGCTGTGGAGTGATTGCCACTGGCATCCTGAAGCCTCCGATGGCCCAGCTGTTCCCAGGGAAGGCCCATAACATTCTGCCACCCATCACGGAGTCCAGAAGGCGATTTCCTCACTGGCCATCAGCACCAAGTTTGAGGTGTCACATCTTAACTTTGGGTGATCTGGTCAGGGAGAACAATCGCTCTCTTTCACCTGACTCTTTGGCAACTATCTCAATGTCTTCATTAAAGCGGGTGCCTATCCTATGCCAGGCATCTCCCACTACAGGGTGTTGATGGTCCCCATGTAAAGCACAAGTCAAGCAGATGACCTCCCATGGCACTGCAACCCATGTTGGGAGGAATGGTGGCCTGCTGAGCAGGGCCAGCAGGAGCTTTGACCCATCCACAGTCTGTCCGGGATGACTTTCCTTGCTATAGGCAATCCACCAGCTCAATCTCACAGGATGTGTAGTGTATTAGTCAGCTTTCTGTTGTTGTAACAAAACACTTGAGGCAATCAACTAAAAGGAGAAAAAGGTTTTAGGGCTCACATTCTGTTGGTTTCATTTCTTGGGAGCATGCAGTACGGCAGTACACCATGGTGGAAGAACATGACGTAGGAAGCCGGCTCGCCTCATGGCCAGAAATGAAAAACAGAAAGAAGAGAATAAGGACCCTCAGTAGTCCTTAAACCAGACTTCCATCACCCGAATCCTCTCAGTAGGTCCCACCTGGTAAAGGTTCTACCGTCTCCCAACAGCTTCAACTTGGGGATATATGGGAGTTTGGGGACACTTGAATTCCAGATGACAGCGTGTTTCATAACCACAGCTCCGTTTTGCCTTCCAGCCACACACTTTTCTAAGTCTTTCCAACAAAGGTGTTTAGAAGCCCTTGTTAAGAAGAACAAGGCTATTTCTTTTACGGCCTTCTAAGCTCTGACTTACGGCACACAGCAGCATGCCTAAAAACGACTGCTTCCCTGGTGAGGAGTCTTGGTGTCCACGTAGGTCTACTTTTCTTCCATCTTCTCTGAGTTCCCCAAGCATAAACACTTAAAATGCCGTCACAAGACCTGAGAACCATACTGATATAATCAAGCAGAGACTGTTTTGTCCCCTCTAAAGTAGGTAGACATGGTCAGTCCTCTGCCTGGAGCTGGGGTAGCACTCACAGGCCAACGGTGTTGGCTCTGACCTATCTCTGCCAGGAGAATTTTCCCATGGTAGCAGAGGTTCACAGAATGCTCCCCCAGTTCTTGCGTGAACTCACAGACAGAACAACTGTGGTACAAAGCGAGTTAGGGTTCTGTCAAGTTCACATCTGGAAGAAGAGGGCCGGATGTGACTCAACCTCCTTTGGGCATCAAAGCACAACCCGTGCTCCTGTATCATGGTCAGAGCCAAAGTCTGAACTTCTTCTCTGAATCAGCGTGCGTGGGAGTCCTGGGTCCTCAGTAATAGTCTGAGAAAGTGCCTTGTCAGTGGTTGGTACTCTCAATTGTAAACTGAGTCAGGAGCCTGGCAGCTAGTCTGTCCACCCAGATAGGCATCAGAGCAGTGCTGGCATATGGCCGCAGTCACAATGGGTGATGGGCTAGGCACACGTTCTCTGCTGACTGATGTCATGAGCTCATTAGAGCAATGGGGTTTATAGCACAAGGCAACTGTCCAAGCAATAAATTAAGCTGCACAATTTAGCACTTAATTATCCCCTTTCTCTCTCTCTCTTCTCCTTCACTCTCATTCCCTGGGTGTCCATCTGGCCCTTTTGCTGGGTGGGAGGATCTTCCTGGGCCTCACACCCCACACTCAATCCATCACACAGCCCCAGTGGGGCCACCTTGGCAACATCCCTCATATACTTTCCCTTTTTCACATCCCGTGGCCTTGACCTCAGCCAGCCTGCATCCTACCTCTGGCCCCAGGTGATTGCTGCTTGGTCTCCCTGGCGTTACTTCTGCTCTTCTGTCTGCCATAGCAGGTTGGCGTTCAAAGCTGGCTGTGACCTTGGAGGTGGGCTACTTCCCACCTTACCATCCCATTCCTCCCAAACCTGAACTGGCCCCCACCTTCCTACATTGGAAGAGCCTACACCTTCCTTGAGAAGCACACGGCTAGACCTCGGGCTACCAGGCCTTTGCACCACAGCTCCCTCCTGACCCCCGAAAACACACCCAACTCAGACTTGCGGCTCTACCTATTGCAATGGCACTGGGATTCAGGGACTTTCCAGGTGAACCCTCAGTAAGATTTCTCCTTCTTAGCCTCCTCCAGCCATCTCAGCGGCACCTCTCCACAGGACTGTCTGGGGAAACTATGGTGGTGACAAGGCCACCTATCTGTGGAGGCCTCTGATGAGACACCGTCCTGTTGAGCTCCTTCACTGTCTTCCTAGGTGAGTGCTCAGTGGAGCCCCAGGGGCCCGTTTACACATTATGCTATAGAAAAGGGAAACTGAGGCTTGGGTGACAGAGCCTCGGTCTTCACTAGCTGATGTCTACATGAGCAAGGACAGTAACTTGGGGTCTGGGCGAACAGGCAAGGCGGCCCTGTGGGGTACCATAGAGGAGGAGGGTCTTCAGGGTCAGGTGGATCAGTGGTGTTATTTGACCCAGAGGAAGCTTGACCGTCAAAGGGCAGCACCCTACCAAGAATTCTCTTCTTCACCCTCATTATGCTGGAGGGAGGGCTCAGTGAAAAGAAATGTGGAAAAGAGGTTAGGGTTACAGAGGAGGGGGCTGTGGGTACGGCTAGCCTTCACCCTCTCTTTGTCCCCTCTTCCTTTTTCCTACTTCCGGCATCAAACATTTCCCAAGTTCCTGCTATCTGCTGGACCTGTAGGCTGCTTGTCAGCGATACAGAGATAGCTGTTGAGTTGCGTTGAGTTTGCTGCTGCCTGGGCCTGGCAGGCAGCGGGCAGTCGGTAAGCAGCATCTGAATGGCTAAATCAATGAATAAGCAAAGCGCATCAGGGTTATAATGTAGCCCAATTTTAACACCGTGAGCCATATTTCCTGGGGACCTGAAGGGGTGGATGAATGTGACCCAAGCCTTTTAGAGGCATCTTGGCTGTAGGCATCACTGTACCCATTTTACAGAAAGGGGCACCGAGGCCCACAGAAAGTGTGGGACTGGCTTCATGCTTGGTGACTGGAAAGCTGTTCTCAGCCATGCAAGGAAGTGAAGAATTCCGCATGCCATGCACGTGAGGGGTGTGTGTGTGTGTGTGTGTGTGTGTGTGTGTGTGTGTGTGTGTGTATGTACATAAAGAATGCTTTCCTTTCGATGTCTGAACAGGAGAAGGTTCCCTGAGAAGGCCACTGTAAATATCATCAATTCTTTACAGATTTCAGTTTCTGCTGCTGTATTTGTCAACATTCCACATGTATGGACCAAGAATGTGTCCTGCAGTGGGGCACCAGGGGAGATGCATGGCGGGGCCAGTAGCACTTTACAAGGCTGAAGCGCAGAGCTGAGCCAGTAGGCAGGGGAGCTGGTTCCAGGCACTAGGCTGGGTGAGATCAGAGCGGGCTCTCCCCAGCATCTGGTCCCCAGTCGCATCCAAGGCACTGGGAATGTCCCTTGTTTCCATAAGGGGGAGCCTGTGTGCAGGAGATCCCAGTCCAGCTAGAGCAATTCAGGGTCCAGGGACCAACTCAGGCCAGGAGTGGCCATTTTGGTGGCACCAGCAGGCATCTGTCTTGAGGGGGAGCCTCAGGGTTCTGGTGACCCGCTTTCTGTGGGAAACCTGGGGAGAGAGAGAAGCACAAGGCTGCATGTGGAAAGAACATGGCTTTGGTTGGAGGGGACACATTTGAGGCTCAAGCCGGCTCCATCAGGAACACTGTATGGCCTCGGACCTCAGTTTCCCTATCTGTAAAATGGGGAGCCCTGCCACCTTTAGAAGTTGTTACACACAGCTATGTCAGCACCTACAGCATAATGACTACGACACGAGCAGACTATGCTGACTGTGGACAAGACGTCCCTGACAGTCTTAGAGGCTGCCCTGGCCTCTGCACATGCATCTGCAGCAGGCCCTTCATAGAGAGAGAAGCCGGGAGGCTGCAAATACAGAGCCACTAAGCACTACTCCTCAGAGAGAAAGAGACAGAGAGAGAGAGAGAGAGAGAGAGAGAGAGAGAGAGAGAGAGAGACAGAGACAGAGAGAGACAGAGACAGAGACAGAGAGAGACAGAGAGACAGAGGCACAGAGAGAGACACAGAGACACAAAGAGAGAGATAGTGAGACATAGAGAGACAGAGAGGCACAGAGAGAGACAGAGACAGAGAGACAGAAACACACAGAGAGACAGAGAAACAGTGAGACATAGAGAGACACAGAGACACAGAGACAGAGAGAATGAGTATCAGTCTCGGTTCCCTCACTCTGTGTTCTCATGGACACAGCTCCTTGGCTCACACATGTTTAGCACAGTGTAACAGACCAGGTGCTTAATTCTTCACCTGCATCAGTCTTTGGTCAGCATCATTCCATCTTTTTTCATTGGGCTCCTGCCAGAAAAAAAAGCCATGTATGGTAGGCCTCTCCCCTGGGGGGAGAGCAGCAGTGCAGCCTCCGTCTGCACAAGCCTGGTGCTACCTTCAGGGCACGGCTCACAGCGACTGCCTGCCGCCCTTTCATTACCTCCTGCACACTCATGGGTGTTTTGTGTTGAAACAGGGCCTTGCTATGTAGCTCCAGCTAACCTGCAACTTGCTATGTAAACTACACTGGACTTGAACTTATATTGATCCTCTGCCTGAGGTTACAGATGAGCACCACCAGAAAGACTTAAGGATTTTCCTAAATAGAAATAGCATCATCTCTCTGGCTCACAAAATAAGGCAAGTGCATCATCACAGGTCACCCAGCCGGGACAGCTGTTGCCCTTCTGTGTCGGTCAGGTGTCACATGACCCAGCTACAGCTGCACCCTGCCTTACTGTCCTCCTCTGTTCTGATCCTGTCTGTGGGGTTCACCTTGATTGCTCTATCTGCCTCTTTGAGCATAGCCCAGCTGGGTTAACCAATCTCTGAGTGTTACACATTTAGGTTATCTCTGTCTTTGTTTTTATTTTTTAACATCTTGTTTAAAAACAATACAATGCTGCCTTGGGGCTAGTGAGCTGGCTCAGGAGTTAAGAGTGCTGCTGCTCTTGGAGGGAACCTGAGTTAGATCCTTAGCTGCCATGTTGGGCAGGTGACAACCATCTATAACTCCAGCTCCAGGGGACCTGATGTCCTCTTCTGCACTCATGTGCACAGCCCCCAAATACATGCATACATATATATATACACATACACATTTATATATACACACATATGTGTATGTTGAATATACTATATACACAATGTATACATGTATATATGTATACATAATCTTTAAGGATGTTATTTATATGTGTATATATATCTTAGGACATTGTTGTAACTTATGCTTTTTATTATTATTTCTATTATAAACAAGGCATCTATGAGTGCTCTTGTGGAGCATTCTGTGTAAACACACATTTGGCTTTCCCTGACATAACTGTCCCAAGTGTTCTAGGCTATTCAGTGAGATCTACACTCTGCCACCCCATCATCTTCTCCCCCCCTCTTTGATCAAATTCTTCCACCCCAGCACTCCCCACCTCTACGTTCATACATCTGTGTTCTGCTGTCCCCTAAGGCAGTGGTTTTTCAACCTTCCTAACACAGATACCCTTTACTACAGCTCTTCATATTGTGGTGACCCCTCAACCATAAATGTATTTTGTTGCTACTTCATAACTATAATCTATGTAACGTTTTGAGTAAATATCTGATATGCAGGATATCTGATATGTGACCTCTGTAGGGGTGGAGACCCAAGGGTTAAGAGCCGCTGTCCTAAGGCATTTTCCCCCACCTATGTTCTACCATCCTCTAAGGCATTCCCCACCCTCACCCCCAGTGATCTCTGTCTAGTATATATCTTCCATGTTTTTATTATATTAGTAGGAGTTTTTTTTTTCTGTGACAGAACACCATGGCAAGGACACCTTAAGAAAGAGAGCGTTTGATTGGCTTCCACTTTAGAGGGTTTCAAGTCCATGGAGTAGAGCTGAGGTGACATGAACTGCTGCTCAGCAGCAACTGAGCGCTCATCTCTTGATCTGCAGGCCTTAGGCAGAGAGAGAGAGACAGAGACAGAGACAGAGACACAGAGAGACAGAGACAGAGAGACAGAGACATACAGAGAGAGACAGAGAGAGAGACAGAAAGACAGAGAGACAGAGACAGAGATAGACACAGAGAGACACACAGAGAGAGACAGAGACAGACAGAGACAGAGAGACAGAGACAGAAAGACAGACAGACAGACAGAGAGAGAGAGAGAGAGAGAGAGAGAGATTGAGATTGAGAGAGAACAAGTCTTTTGAAGCCTCAACACCTGTCTCCAGTGACACACCTCTTCCAACAAGGCCACACCTAGCTGAGAACCAACTATTCAAATCGATGAACCTATGAGGACCATTCTCATCCAAGCCCCCACAGACATCTAGGCTGATTGCTGAAAATGCTAGAAACAGACCACCAGCTGACCTTATACCACTCCTGGGTATATTCCCAAAGAAGTCTTCATCCTACTTCAGTGATGCTCCCTCGCTCCTTCCTGTTTGCTTTTCACAGTGGCCATGATCTTCAGTTTGACTTTGAGAGGTGCTCCAGGTGTCTCCTCAGTCTAGCCAGTAGTATCCAGTCCAGCTTGGGTTGCATATTCCCTTTTATTGGGAAATGGTTCGTTGTTGCTTCATAGACCAAGAGAGGAGAGGATAACAGTTCAAGATGACAGTTTTCTTGGTTTTGGTCAGCTTTTGAGGAACCTGCATATCCAGCGATTTGCTTCAAGTACCAAACAACTGTCAAATGGTCCACATGGCGTTTGATGGCAGTGTCTTATGTAGCTTTGTAATGTATGATTGCTTTCCCTTGGCCATTGTCAACTCCTCATGGCCCACCATGGCAGGGGTCACCTTCAAGCCTCACATCTCCTTTGCAACTTTTTCCTTTTTAATTTTTAAATTTTGTTCCACACGCGCAGGAATTTTGTCTGCGTGTCAGAGCTCCCACATCTCCATGCTGCTGCACAAAGGCGTTACGTTCTAGCATATGGTGACAGGAGGGCACACTCATCTAAAGCAATTACTACTTTATATTTAAATTTTTTATTATTTTATTTTATGTCTATGGGTGTTTTGCTTAAATGTATGCCTGTGTGTGTCTGGTGACAGTGGAGACCAGAAGGTACTGTATCCCCTGTAGCTGGCGCTACAGACAGTTGTGGGTCTTGGGAATCAAGCTCAGGTCCTCTAGGAAGGTAGCTAGTGCTCTTAACTTCTGAGCCTTCTCTCCAGTCCCAGGTATTATTTTATAAGGATTCTTATTTCTTCACTTTAGTGAACACTGTTCTTTTTATTTTTATTTTTTTGTGAACACTGTTCTTACCAATGGAAGACATGAAGTTAAAGTAACCTGGTGTGTGTGTGTGTGTGTGTGTGTGTGTGTGTGTGTGTGTGTGTGTACTGTTGGCATGTGTATATGAGGTGAACGAGAAAGACCAGGAAAGGCAAGGTGTGAAGAGAATGTAACCTTGCCTTAGGCTGGGCCCAAGGTGAAAGCAGTCTTGAGTGGCTTGACCCCACTGAGATTTTGCCTCTACAAACTAATGAAGATCTTAGACTCAGAGAGAGAAGAAATTTCAGCCCAAGACAAAAGACAGGCTCTGGCGACTCTGCCCTGGGATATGGTATTGCAAAAAGGACCATGGATTAGGAGGAAGAGGAAGCTGGAGGAGGAAGGAGGGAGGAGAGAGAGGGGATGGACACTGAGGATCCTGAGGGAGAGACAGCTGAGGGTCCTGCCCACAGTGCACACGGTTGGAGGAGTTGGTGGCTGGCTGCGAGCTCAGTGGATTCCTCCATGTTTGGTCCACACACAGTGAAGCTTCTTCTGTCAGAGGCTCTGCTAGACTCCTGAGAATTATACCAGGGCACTTGCCCTGCGGAACTGATGCCCAGAAGGTTTCACTCTTGTTCTTCTTAATCTCCTTTCCCCCCTGTCTAGGGTAGTCGGGTTGTAAGGGAGGTACATTCCTTTAATAAGTTCCTAATAAAGTAGAATCATTAAAGAATCAGAGCCAACAGCAAGGTTTTCTCTGACCCTGCCAAGCTTGTCTGGTTTAACATGGCAGCTGCCAGCTCTGTGGCTCTTGCACACCAGGAAGACAGCTACTGCAAGGTGAACTGTGTTGTAAAGACACATGGCGAACTTCAAGTCCTTGCTGCCTGCACCACCACCCCCTCAATTAAAAAAAAAAAAGGAAGAAATCTCAATTAATGATCCACATTGGTTATACACTGAAAGTATTCTTATATGTATATGATATATATTATATATTACATATATATAATAGACTAAGCAAAATATATTTCAAAAAATGAACTTTATCTGTTTCTTTGTACTCTTTAAAAGTGACTACTAGAAATTTAAAATATCCCTTGTGGCTTGCTAGTGTGGCTTCCATACTGTGGAATCTGAGCAGTGTGGGCCACTTTCTCACCCACCAGTCCCTTGTGGTCAGCAGTGGGCAGTGACCATGCAGAGAGGCCAGAGCCAGGAACATGATGCTGAACCACTACATTAAAGGCAGCTGGCCTATGTGGTTTTGCCTTCAACAGCCAGGGCCCAACCACAGGCCCCACAGCATGGTAGGAGAGAACCTGCGGTCAGAGTGGCCTTTGTTGGAGTCCTAGCTCCTCAGGACTGTTCTTAACAACTTCATCCACGCTTGTTCCATTGTCCATGAAATAGGGCTAAGGGGAACCTATAGCAGAGATATGCCCCCATTCAATCAGCTTTTGTTGTACCTACTAAGTGCCCTAAGAATGTTCAGCACACATTCTGGCTCACCACCACCCCCCAGAGACATGATGCTAAAAATAGTTGGAGGTAGTGTGCTGTACTGAGCATTTTGGGAGCCCACTGGTTCCCTGGGATGGACTGCTCCTCAGTATCACTGTGTGACTTCAGAGTCATTTCTTTCTCTGTTTTCCAACTTCCCCACTTATGAAGTGGGTATGATGACATTACGTGTCCCACTGGGCTGCTCTGAGGGTCAGGTGAGGCAGCGTGAGTCAGGCACCGTTCTGGATGCTTGGACTCCAAGGCACAAGTGCTACCCTAAGTGGTATGTATGGTTTTAGTTACAGTTGTTGTTTCCAAATCTCAGGGCCTCCAAAGCTGTTGCCAAGAGACCAAAAGGAAAGATCTAGAAGACTTCTAAAAGTGATGGAAAATGCCTTTGCACCTATGAGGAGTTCAAGTGGTACATATCCTGGCCACCTGGGGCTCATGCCAAGCAGGACTGTGCCTGACCTGTGTAGAAGTCAGCCAAAGATATGGTGGAAACAACTCCAATTGCAGCCCCCCATCGAAGCCTTCATTCCCTGACCACTTGCCTGGATACCCACCTCTGCCTGCACATGCCTGCCAAGTGCCCACAGGCTTCTTCAATCTAGTGAAACTGCCAGGCCTGAACTCAGGGCAAAGTAAACAGCACCAGAAGGGTGCCCTTGGAGTAGAGGTGAGCAGGAGCCAACGGAGAAACATCTCCACCCCTCAGCCCATATCTGAAGACCTTCAAAGCATGTTTCCCTCTGTCTGGTGCCCAGATTTCTCAAGATTGGGTTGCAGTTCCCCACAGTAACTATTAGTGAGGTAAAGCACCCTTAGTTCACTGTCTTGGTCCCCCCACGCCCCTGCTAGTGTTGAGCATGCAGACAAGGAAGACAAGCTTTATTTAAGCTTTGCTTGAGGAACCCAACTCAACATTCCCTTCCCAAGACCATCCAGATGGGATGAGATGGCACCTTTGCCTGCAGAACTGCCTCCTCTTTCTGTAGGTGTCTTCCTCCCACCCCAGCCCCACATAACTGTACAGGTGCAAGGTCAAAGCATAGCCAGGTAGGCATGAGGGAGTCAGAGAGGTTCTTGTTTTTTGTGATATCAGTGTTATCTTGACACCATCTAGAATCATCTGGGTGTCTGATGTCCTGGGTATGGCTGTTGTGGGGCTATCTTGATTGGGTTAATAGAGATGAGAGAGAGAGAGAGAGAGAGAGAGAGAGAGAGAGAGAGAGAGAGAGAAAGAGAGAGAGTCACTTGCCTAATGTCACACTCTCTGGCAGGTACAGATGTTCAACCCAGGTTCCAACCCCATGGTTTCCCCCACCATTCTATCCTGTTTCCCCAGCGTCTGCTTCTGCCTAGCTAAGAGAGTGTTCAGAACAGGCCTGCAGAGGATCCCACTCTCCAGCTAGCTAGTCAACAATTCCTTCCCTCCTTGATTCTTTTCTTTCAGAGCTTAAATTCCCAGGAGTTGTTCCTTGGTGTGCCTGCTCTCTTACTGTATCTCCCAGCCCCCTTATTTGTTTTTGAGACAGGGTCTCACTATGTAGCCTTGGTTGCCTGGAACTCACTGTATAGCTCTGGCTAGCCTGCAATTCATAGAGAGCCACCCATCTCTGCCTTCCAGGTGCTGGGATTAAAGGTGTGTGTCACCATGTCCTGCTTGTTCTCCCCTTACTTAAACAGCTGCTATTATAAATATAAAGTCTCTTTTTGGGTTGGTTGTTTGTACCATGTCATCTCCTATGGCCCACTTGGCTCCTTCAACCAGTAAGAGCACACAGGACATCAAGAAATGGGGAAGAGTTTCTCTGCCATTTGATATTCCTCTGTTGAGAATTCTCTGTTTAGTTCTGAGCCCCATTTCTCTATTGGGTTATTTGGTTTGGTAGTGTTTAATTTCTTGAGTTCTTTATATATTTTGGATATTAGACCTTTGTCAGATGAAGGGTTGGTGAAGATCTTTTCCCAGTCTGTAGGCTGTCACTTTGTTCTCTTGACAGTGTCACCTGCCTTACAGAAGCTTCTCAGCCTCATGAGGTCCCATTTATTAATTGTTGACATTAAGGCCTGGGCTGTTGGTGTTCTGTTCAGGAAGTTGTCTCCTGTACCTATGTGTTCCAGACTCTTCCCCACTTTTTCCTCTAATTGGGTTAATGTCTCTGGTTTTAGGTTGAGGTCTTTAATCCACTTGGACTTGATTTTTGTGCATGGTGACAAATAGGGGTCTAATTGCATTTTTCTACATGTAGACATCCAGTTAGACCAGCACCATTTGTTGAAGATGCTGTCATTTTTCTATTGAATGGATTTGGCTTCTTTGTCAAAAATCAAGTGACCAAATGTGTGCGGATTCATCTCTGGGTCTTCAGTTCGATTCCATTGATCCACTCCCTCCTTAGTCATCAGAGAAATGCAAATCAAAACGACACTGAGATTCCATCTTACACCCATCAGAATGGCTAAGATCAATAACTCAACTGACACCACATGCTGGCGAGGATGTGGAGAGAGAGGAACACTCCTTCATTGCTGGTGGGAATGCAAACTAGTACAACCACTTTGGAAATCTATCTGGCGCTTTCTCAGAAAAATGGGAATAGGGCTTCCTCAAGACCCAGCTATTCCACTCCTTGGAATATACCCAGAAGATGCACTACCACACAACAGGAACATATGCTCAACCATGTTCATAGCTGCCTTATTCATAATAGCCAGAACATGGAAACAGCCTACGTGTCCCTCAGTAGAAGAATGGATAAAGAAACTGTGGTATATTTACACTATGGAATACTACTAGGCTATTAAAAACAAGGAATATCCAAAATTTGTGGACAAATGGATTGAACTAGAAATTATCATAATGAATGAGTTCACCCAGAAGCAAAAAGAGTCAAATGGTATATACTCACTTATATCTAGACATTAGTCCAAGGGGTACACCCCCATGAAAAACTTTACCTACCAGGAAAGTGGGTCAGAGGGGAGGACATCCTATTGAGACTTTAGGGGTGAGAAGCCTGGGAGAATGAGGAAATAGAAGGATCCAGAGGGTCCTGGAAAACTACAGGCGGGTCTGGGCCCTGGGGTCCTCCTCAAACTATGGCACCAGCCAAGGAAAATATAGGCAGTAAACTTCGAACCCCTACCCAGTCTAGCTGATGGACAGGACATTCTCCACCATTAAGTGGAGAAGGAGATCTGACTTTCACACAAACTCTGGTGCCCCATATTGGACCATGTCCCTTGCATGGGGAGGCCTGGTGGCACTCAGAGGAAAGATAATAGGTCACCAAGAAGAGACTCGATACCCTAGGAGCATATACAGGGGGAGGAGGTCCCCCTCAGTCACAGACATCGGGGAAGGGAGTAGAGGGGGAAGCGGGAGGGAGGAAAGAAAGGGAGGATACAAGGGATGGGCTAACAATTGAGATGTAATATGAATAAATTAATTTTAAAAATTAAAAAAAAAGAAACACACACACAAAAAGAAAAAAAGAAAAAAAAGAAAAAAAAAAAAAGAAATGGGGAAGAAAAGCTGCAATAGGCCCACCCTGTCCCTGAAAGGCCTGACTGCTCTGTTTTCTGGGGAAGGAACACATAGGGAGACTCCAACAGTCCAAAGGACTCGTAAAAACACAAGAGCTGTTGTTATTGTTTTGTTTGTTTTTGCTTGGCATACACAATTAGGTTTTTGTTAACAAAAAATTGGAATTAAAAGCCTGCAGACTTTATACCCAAACCTTATACTTTCTTTACATCCAAATCTTTTCTTTTCTTTTTGTTTTTGTTTTTTGAGACAGGGTTTCTCTGTGTAGCGTTGGCCGTCCTGGACTCGCTTTGTAGACCAGGCCAGCCTCAAACTCACAGCAATTCCCCTGCCTCTGACTTCCGAGTGCTGGGATTAAAGGTGTGCACCACCACCGCCCAGCCTTATACTTTTTTTTTTTTTAAGGTCAAAAATGTACCAGTGTAATGACTCTGGGAAACAACTGGCAGCTGACCCAGCACAACTCCTCAGTTCCCCGCAGTCTTTACCCTTCCCTCTGAGCTTTCAGGCTACTGATGTCCCTCATCTGGACACCCTGAGGCACGTGACTTCACAAGCTCTTAGGTGTAAAACCTTGCTGTAAATTGCTGATTTTGTTTCTGATTCACAAAAAAGGCAACACCGAGACCAGCACTCTCCTCGGAGGAACGCACCTCCAGGAAGGCGTGAGCTGATGAAAATCTTGGTCAGAAAGAATCTTTTCCTTAATGGAATTTGTTGTAACAGATCAGTAGCGTCTCTTCACCCAGGCCTCAGACTTGTAGGGATCTCTTCGCTACCGGCCCCTGACACAGACAACAGTATTTCTTACATCGAGCTGGGGAGGAGAGACCTCCATTCCAAGCTTGTGCACCCAAGACAGGGATGCTCCTACCTTAGCTAATCTCTCATTCTGAAATCCCAGTAAAACCAGTTCCAAAGGCAATAAAACACACACACACAACTCCCTGTAGGCTTAGATTTTTCTAAACCTACTTTAATTAGAGTTCTTAAACACTTCAACCTCACTTCGAACCCACCAACCAGAGAAAGGGGAGAAAGAATGTTAATAGGAAAAGGGGGTTGCAGACCTGTTTAGACATAGTTCCTTGTCCGATTCCCTCTGCATTGTCAGGGTACCAGCAGTCCAGTCCAATAGCCAACACCCGGCAGCACGAATCCATAGAGATGCCACGATCCAGCAGAAACTGTAGGGCTCTGTCGAGTCAGCACGAGTCCATGGAAGCAGCCGGAATCAACCGGAATACCACAACAGGTTCTCTGGAACGTCTCTCTCTGTGAAACGAAGACCACTGAAGACCAGAAAAGACCATTGAAGACCAGTGAAGACCGTCTATCAGCACGTGTCTGCTCCCAGCCAAACATCACACGCCCTCTCACAAGACATCTTCCAGAAAACATCACGTGACCTCTTACAAGCCAGCTTGCAGCAAGACACCACTTGACACAACCGAGTCTTCAAAGAACCAGAAACTTCCACCTCACCCCCCCACACCAGCATCTTTGGCTTGCATTTTGTCACCAAGATTAGTTAGAATGCTCTTCATCTTGTATCATCGAAAACACAACTCACATGACTCCTGTGAGCTCGGTTTGTGGAATCAGGCTCAGGATGTGCTCAGCTACCACTCCTTGTGTCACTTTGGACTGTTCCTTTTCGCCCCTGAGCCTTAGTTCCTCTATTTCCTCTAAAAGCCAGCAAAGCAGCTATTACACCATGCAGCTGCCATAGGGATCTGACATGGCGTGTGCCAAGCTCATGGAATAAAAGGACACGCAAACCCAGACATTGTTGTTTGTGTTGGGACTGTTGCTTTTCTGAGATTGCCTTGTTTCATACATAGGAAATAGAAACCTGGCCTGTGAAATTTTTATTGCCCACATACACTTATAGCAGAACCTTGCTTTGCTTGGTGGACCTCACAAGCAACAATAATGGCCTGGGTAGCAATTGTGGGCTAACATTAAAAGGATGCTTCATAGGAAAACAAGGAAGCCTCTGTCCCCTCCCTGTCCCCATGCTCTCTCTTGTCCATTAGTATGGTTGGCACCTGGACACATGCTGGGTATCAGCGTTCAGTATCTTGGCAATCCAGACTAAGAAAATACACTTAACATCTATTGATTTACACCCCTGCTTGTAGCCTCCCTAATTGTGGTGCTGGCCTGTGGGAGGCCAGAGTTGCTACATGAGAAGGGCTGTTGGCTCTCTATCCTCCATGCTGCAAGAGCTTTGGCATTTCTGGCCCCTGGTGTGGATGGTAGTCGTGTCCCCTGAGTCATCACAATAGCCTTCAATGCCATCCGACATGTGTGCATGTCCCAGGAAGGGCTGAGGCTGCCATCGGTCCAACCTTTCAAGCTTTCCTCACTTGTAAACTGGAGTCACACTCACCCTCTAGCCTTCTGAAGCTCAGTGTCCTTGTCTGTCAAGTGGGAGAGTCATCCCCAGCCCCTGGACTGTTGGAAGGACCTAGAAGGAGGATGTACAAGGCACGAATAGTGTGTGTGAGTGGCACACAGTAAGTGTTCAAGTGTTGGCGCTCAGCACGGGGTCAGACTCCAGCTCCCCCTTTTCTACTGGTCATGTCTCCACGTGACAGGGCCAAGGGGGCCTTTCAGAGCTTTCCAGACTTCATTCTGGTCTAATTGGAGTCTTTGTGGAAAGAAGTCCAGTATTGAATTTGGCCTGTGTTTGACAGATCACTCTACGCACGGCTAACAGAACTTGTTCTGCCCATGCATGATACGGGGAGGGGGGGGGGAGGCACGCTCGGATTCTTGGCCTGGGCTCAGAGGGGATTTGCTGGAGAAAATGTCCCATTCAATTAAGGCTGATTGGCCCTGACAGTTGTCTGGGTGAAGTTTATAAGGTACATCT
Organism: Acomys percivali; assembly: GCA_907169655.1. Lineage (NCBI taxonomy): Eukaryota > Metazoa > Chordata > Mammalia > Rodentia > Muridae > Acomys > Acomys percivali. The sequence goes on along the minus strand of OU015755.1, from coordinate 65,105,271 downwards.
AATCTGCATGCATCTGGTCATAAAAATGCAAAACAAGCCTTTCCCACCCAAGTTCTGACTCCAGATGTGGCCGACTCCAGATGTGACTGCCTCGCAGTGATTGGCATCGTGCTTTTTTTTGCAGCTGTCCTACATTTTAAATCTTTTTCTATTTAAAATATATTCATCATAATTATGGAATGCAATAAACAAACTTCGGCCTGATGACAAGCTTTAAATATAAGAATGCTTCGGCTTAAAATAAATGCCGTGATTTTTCGGCCCGGGGATGGAGTCTGCACTGGCAAGCATCCTCCAAAGGAGCCCTGACCTTGTCACTACCGACCAGAACCAATTTTTCTCCAATATTGGCTGATATTTGGAAGGAGGACAAAGAAAGAAAAATTAAAAGAGCTATTTATATCAGATTTTAAAAATGGGCACGGTTCTTCAGAAAGCCATATTTGTAGGACAGAAAAAAAGAAAAACAAAAAGAAAAAAAAAGGCCTGCATTCCATTGCTCCTGTCTCAGGAACTCTAGTGGCACAGGTATTTCTCTGGCTGCACTGAGACTGACTGTGTCAGCAGATTGTTTATTGTAACTTCTATATTCCGTGCTGCTACTGGAAGAAGAGTGTTGCTGTGTGCCTCAGTTTCCTTAGCTGGAGAGTAGAAGGCAGTAAGAGTGCCTATTTCCTAGTGTAACTGTGAACGCAGCGGCAGGGGCGGGGAGGCTGATGTAGGAACAAAGCTTAGAACTAAGGCGGATTCATGAGACCTCACAGCTGCAGGCTGCTGGGCTTTAACCATTATCAACTGGCCTCCTCTTCCCACAAAGCCTTTCAAGGAGAAGCTCACATTTCCAGGGGAGAGTCTGGACAAGTCTCATGACGAGGCCGGGAATCAAACCATCAAACTCTGATCATTGGACTTACTAGTGGACATGCAGGTGTATGGTCAGTGTGGGTCACACTGGTGTTTTCTGTCTCCGGTTAGCTTAGCTGACTGATGGTTGCATATGACACTCATGACAGATGTCTACACTGTTCTGTCTCTGCACTGACGCTGCTGTCTAAACTAATGCTACTGTCTGCTCTGATGTGCCACATCTATACCAATAAGTGTCATTTCTGCCAGTGCCTTTTATGCATTCCACCAGTGCCCTGACAAAGCGTAGGTGGGAGGGCACCCTTGGGCCATTTCTATGGCTCCTGGAACTCCTATTTATTTATTTATTTATTTAAATGCATTTAAATGAATTTTTAATAGACAGTTAAAGAACTAAAGTCTCCGGTTAATTTTAGATAAGCATGCGTGTCGACATGCTGCTGGGTTTCTAACCACTCTTGGACCTCAGCCATGACCTAATGATTCTGCCATTAGCAGTGTGGACAGCTCTGCTCCTCAGAAAAACAGCACTACCCAGAGTTCATGTCAAAAGGTTGCTCCTCTTTAAAGTTGCAAACCCTCTGAAGTGTCTGCTGCTAAATTTAGATCCTGACTTGGTAATTGTTCTCCTATTAGGCTGATGAGAGAGTTAGCGGAGCTGTACCTTTGGGCTTCTGCCTACAGTGTGAGCCAAACAGGAAATGACTCTGTGAACTTGACTTCTGAGATGTGTAAAAGGCCTGTCCATCACGCTGCTCATGGCACAGGCTCAGTATCAAAATAGCATGTGCTGCCTTTCCCAGCAGATGAACTCTAGGCCTGGCAGGACCCCAGAATCCAGCAGGAGAGAAAGGCTTTACTGGAAAGGGGGCAGCTGTGCTTTGGTTCCCACTGGAGTCCTGGCGATGGCCCTCCTCATGTCCACCGCCTTGCCTGACCTGCTAGACTCAGTCCTGTGTGTGGGATGCGGTGTGGAAAGGCAACCATGAAGTATGAACTCCGGAAGTGAAGTGGGTTAACCTAGACTCGCACACTGATGATCTCTGGCAGAGGGCTAGCCCAAGCTCATACGCTGATGACCTCTGGAGACGGGTTAACTCAGGTTCACACATTGGGGTGGCTGCTTATAAACAGGGTGAACTGCGATGGCCAGCCTCAGGTATTTTTCTGGGTCATCATGAAAAATGGATGATGTCGTGTGTAGGAAGGACCAAGTCCAGAGTACATGCACAAGAAGAAGAAGGGGTTGACGTTCTCTCTCTGAAGCCAATGAGGCATTTGACATGAGTTTCTGAGTGCTGTGGGCAAAGTTGAACAAATACATACATATTTGAAAAGAAGATTTACTAGAATGGCTTACATAACAGGGCCTGGGGATGTCTGCACAGAGGAGAGCCTGAGAAACTTGCAGACACTCAGTCATGAAGCTGTGTACGTCAATAGCACCAATGTAACACTGAAAGCCTGGAAGATTCCTGGAGAGCTGGCAGCATTCAGCCTACATTAGAGCAAAGGAACATGGCAGCATCAGGGTAGATTCACTCATCAGCAAGGCACAAAGGCAACAAGCAACACTGCTTCATCATTGACCTCTTTGTGTCTGGGCTGGATGGTTGAAGGTGTTGCCTAGTTTGAGGGAGAGTCTTAATGCTGTCAGTTAATACTTTTTGTAAATAATCTTCAGAGACTCTCCTAGATTCATGTCTCTTAACTGAGTCCAGATGCAGTCAAACCAACAACCAAGATTAACCACCGCACTTGGATTAGGAAGCGTGTCTCTCCTTCTGTAACAAGATGGAAAATGAACAAGCTGTGCTATTCATCTCCATATTGATCAACTAGAAATGTCTGAAATCCAGTGATAGATTTGTAATGTCTGTCATGGCTGAGGAGTAGGCGGTAAGAATAGCATTCCATGCATTTCTGTCTCCTTTCTGGAATGTAAGCCCCAAAGCTAAACTTAAACAATAATCCAAAACATTTTGCTTCTTATTCTTCATAAGACTTAGTCTAAAGCCATGTTTGCAGGGTTTTAAACACTCTGTATCCCACAAAGACCTAGAGTATCAAAACTCCATGCCATATGCAAGGAAAACATTAATAACCTTACCCTACAAATAAGGGACTGACATTTCAGATTGGGAAGAAAATTACCCAGGATCCTGCAGTAAAATGATAACAGATAACAGGTGTGCTACCAGTAAGGCTGGAACAAAAATACCCACATTGTTACTATCTTTGAGAAGTAGGAATGTACGGGGGTGTGGTCTACACTTGTCCAAGGAGGGTTTTTCTAACTTTGTTTCCGTGACTCAGCACACCCTCAACCCCAAAGCATTCCCCAAAGAGCCTTTGGCATTTTAGATGTCAACTCTAGGCTATCCAATGAGCTTGGGAAGGTCACTTCTTAGGATCTTTATCTATGCTGTTTGTCCAACCCAAGAGAGGCATCCCCTTGGATACCGGATCCCCTTTCTCAAGGAAGGACTTGTCAAGAGAGCATTGCCAGAGATCTAAGGCCCAGCGCATTTTCCCTTCAAAGGAACATCAAGTGTGTGTGTGTGTGTGAGTGAGTGTGTGTGTGTGTGTACATGTGTGTATATGCATTCATGTGTTCATGTGTGTATGCATGCATGTCTGTGTGTGTGTATGTGCCTGTGCATGAGTGTATGTGTGTGGGCACATGTGTGTATGTGCATTCATACATGCATGCGTGCAAGCAGGAATTTGTGTGTGTGTATGTGTGTGCGTGCGTGGGTGCGTGCATGTGACTGTGTGTGTGTGTCCAGGGGAAGGTTATGATAATGATGGGAAAAACCAGACATCTTAGTGACTTGCAGATGAAAGCTGCCTTTAGAGGGATTTGTCAGCCTTCTACACACCAATCCCAATGTGCCTGGAAAATCACTTAACTTGTCACTGAATGCCAAGTCATGAGACAAGACAGAAAGAGAGACAGACAGAGAGACAGAGACACAGAATTTTGCTTCCTGGTGGCAGTGTCTTTATTTGCTCTGTCTGTGATATTGGAAGGCAGTCAGAATGAAGGGCTTTCATGTTTTGTTATTTATTTTGTATGTTATTTCGTGAAAGATGGAGAGAAAAGGTAAAAATGAAGAGGAGGAGGGGGATTAAAAAAACAAGAGGGGGGAGAAAAGGGCAGAGAGGAAATGAAAAGGAGGAACCGAGGGGGGAACAAGTGTGAAGGGCACGGAAAAGGAGCGAGAGAGGCAGAGAACAAAGAGTGAGGAGGCAGGGAGAGGAAGTGCCAGGAGAAAGGAAAAGGGAGCCAGGGAACAGACAGACTGGCCACAGGACAGAGGGACGGGGAGTGTGCAGAGCCACCGCCCTTCCCATCCTGAACCTGCTCTTCCGCATGGCAACATGGCCCCTGCATCCATGGGGCTGTGTGTGCCTGGCTCCCGTGTGGAAGCAGCTGGCTCCAAGTCCACAGAGAGGCTGAGCTCACAGTCTTCATCCTAGATGCTGGTAGAGAGGCGAGTGGGGACCTTGGAGTAGCCGACCACTCACCCTCTGTGCCCCAGGGGAGCATTCCAATGGATGTGACCAGTGTAAGGACCCAGACAGAGCTGGATTTGAGTCTTGACCCATTTTGACCAGTAGCTCTAGGAATGTGGTTTTGAATCTCAGCTTCCCTGTCTGAAATGGCCCTGAGATAAGTCCAGGTCGGTGGGTGGTGAGAAGAGGAATGAAGACTCCAAGGCCAGCAGCTGCAAACTGATGCCAGGCGGCTGAAGAGAGGACATCTGCTTCTTCTCCTTCAGGCTTTGGAGTTTTTCAAATTAGTCGCTGACATTGGCACCCAGAGGTTTTCTTATAGGAAGAAAATTCTATTCACAGTTTCTTATGAAAGATTCTAGCACCGAAGGCAAGGTACAGTGGCTTCCTCTGATGTATTTCCTGCCAAGACGGTGGAGTTATTCAGCTTTTTCTTCAAGCCCCTGTGTCTGATTGCATTTCTGTTTTATGGACATGGTCTTTCATAGAGAAAGGTAAACAAAGACAGCCAAGGGACAAGTTGTCATGCTTCCTCAGAACAAAGCCAGGTGTCTATCACTCCATCTAGCATGAAACCCATGGACTGATTGGATTGCAAGTGTATTTTCCAATGAGCTCCAGGACCCAAGCAAGAGGCAGTTTCTCCTCAAAGAATATGCTTCAGCATAGTGTTTAAACAATGTAGCTTTCATTCCAGGCATTGCTTGGAGCTTGTGAGATTTTCAGCAACAAGTGGGGTAAAATGACACAATGATATACACTGAGATGACAGACCTTTCCAAGGACTGGAAGACTTGGGCACAGGCCGATCCTTCTCGGTATTAACACGGGGCTAGTATCCCCTCGCCTGCTGTATACACCCAACTCCGAAGTCCCTTGTATACTGTTTGCACGGCACTTACACACAGCCTCTGTAGACTTGAATCCTCCAGAGCCGCTTACACTTCAAATCCAATGCACATGCTGCGTGGATGGTTGCTATGCAACACTGTTCAGGGGCAAGAGGAGAAAATGGTCTCTGCAGGTCCAGAAGAGGCACCACTTTAGCTTTTCTCTGAAGAACATTAATCATATGTGAGTTGAATTCATGGATGTTGGATCCATCTTTCTGGAGGACCAACTGTGTGCCAGCAGAGTGCCAAAGGGCAAGAGGCAGAAAGGGCTGGGTTGACGGAGGCGGGAACCACCACTACTTGAGCACCTGTAGTGGATGTACACATGTTTTTGTTTTGATGTCAAGTGTGGGATATGTAGTGGATGTAAACATGTTTTTTATTTTGATCTCAAGTGTGGGGTGGGGAACAGACTTGTGAGAGAACAGGTGATGTTTATCCACTAAAAGATGAACCACCTTGTGTGGGGGCTTGGTTTTTGCCAGCTAAAACACATCTTAGTACAGACTCCGAGAAGATACATATGAATGTATGTATGTATGTATGTATGTATGTATGTATGTATGTATGTATGAGCCCAAAACAAGAAGGCTTTTTGGGTCTTGGTATTGTTTGGTTGTTCATCGCTCCACTTCGAGATGCTTCTAGAGAGAACCCCACCGGAAAATGCTTCGGGGCTTCAGGTTCCAGCTGCTGTTCCAGGTTCCAGCAGCAACTTTGGTTGAATTGCTGGTTTGCTGAAATCCTGCCAACTACCCTAGGGGAATCACTCCCAGGAACTAAGTCTGAAAAGGTCTACTCTTCCTAGCCCCATAAACCTCCTTTCTCTCCTCTCTAGAGTAGGGGGGGTATAAGCATTAAAGAACCCCAAATAAAGTAGGTTTGGAAAAGGTTGAAGTCTACAAGTACCTGCTGTCTTTTGAATCCAGGGATGTGCCCCCCATCTAGACATCTTGACATATCTGGTCCAGCATGAGAAGGTAACAGGAAAACAGACAAAAATCAACAGTGCAAACGTTTCAGGAAATCCAAGAGAGAAACAGCTTGGAGGATTGTGATTCTGCTTCCTGGGGAGATAAAGCCCGGATGACAGTGGGGTTTCACCTGTGACAGAGGTACAAATGAGTGCTCTGGGCAGGAGGTGGGAGCCATACATATGTAGCTAGGGGGTCCCAGAAAGATTGTAGGGTGCTGGACCATTGTGCAGGAGAGCCAAGAGGAGAGATGGAGCAGGACGGGGTGCTGGAGCCACACTGGGCACTTGCTCTGGCTACTGAGTGGAGGAAGCAGGTGACAGCCAGCTAGCAGGTGGGTAGCAGGAGCCATGGGCAGCTTCCTAGAACAAGAGAAGCCAGATGCACTCGGGAAGTGGGAAGGTGACTTCGGAGGCCGTGTGGCGGGAGCTTGAGGTGGGTGAGTCTGAAGGTGAAAGTTCAGAAAGAGAACATGGAGGCGGTGGTGGTCCCTAGGAGTGGAGGGCTGGGGTGCAAGAAGCCTTGCTGCAGAGATAGCTGATGAGACTTGGGGAACAGCTGCAGCATCCCCAAAGGAATCTGATTTGCATAAAAGCTGGGTCTCTGCAAAGTTCCGCCCCAATCAATGGGTGCTTAATTGGGTTTCTTCATCCAACAGCAAACACTTAGAGCTACTGGTCCCACTGGGACTCCTAGCTAGGGGCTGAAAGGAAGAACGAGAAGAGCAGATTCTTGCCCAGGAAGTGAAGAGCCACCTGGAAACCTTGCTTTATAAAGGAGTTTTGTGACCCAGCATCCTATGAAGCAGATGGTTGCCCTCCCCCTCAGCCTGCATTCCAGCTCCCATTTTCCCTGGCTCAGATAATACACATGGCTGCCACTGAACTCAGGCAAGAAGAGCCAGGCCTGATTGACAGTTTCCTGTGTGCCAGGCGTAGTATCAAGGGCTTGTCACCAACTAACTATCTTACCCCCCAAAATAGAGTTCAAGGCTTGGCAAGCTTCCTGTGAAAGGCCGGGCAGTCGAGAAGTTTAGGCTTGAAGGCCAAATGGTCTCTGGAGCAGCTATTTCAATCTACCATTGTAACATGAAAGCAGCCACAGACTAAACATAAATGAATGGACAAGGCTGCATTCCAATAAAGCTTTATTTATACAAATAGGCTGTGGGCCAGAGTTGGCCCTAAACTGTATTTTGTTAATATAAGATGGAGGAGTTCCCTGCTGTCAATGAGGAGAGTGAATGCGTCAGTCAGGGTCCCAGGGAATGGAGGCCACTCGAACAGGGCAGCTGGAGAGGGTTTACTACAGGCAAGGATACTGAAGAGTATGCAAGAGGGTGGCTGTCTTCTCCAGGGACAGCCACATGGGGTGCTTGCAAATCCTGGGGAGGCAGGGATGACAGGTGGAGGTGGTGGACACTTGCTGCATCCATGGGATCCTGACTCATTGCCTCACTGATGAAGCTGGAGTGGTACTCTGACCCGTTCCTTCTCCCTGCATCCAGTTCTCCTTCTGCCTGTCTCTCTGAAGGACCATGGAGTCAGTGGAGGCAGACAGAGAGGAGCATGCTGGCAAATGGAGGGCGTGCAGATCCCAGGACAAGACTGACCAATGCTTTGGGAGGCTGAAGAGCTGTTCAGTCATGCAGCTCCTGAGCAAAACCCATAGCATTTCCAGCCACCCTTGGCCTATATATCCTCTGGCTGCCACGTGTTGTTTTAGGTGGCACTGGGCACAGAATCCAGGGCCTCATCCATGTGCTCAGCAAGCGCATGGATTCTGAGTTACACCTGAGTTTGCCATGTTCTCTTTGGGTTGAGTTTGACATGTGAGAGGTGACAGGCCACCATAGGCAAGCCAGGAGGGTTTGCTGCAGGTGGCAGCCGTCCGCTGAGGGAAAGCATCTTCAAATCTGGCTCCTTCATACAATGCTAGAGTCAGACGAGCCCGTGTCGAATCCCAGCTCGGCTAATTATTCCTTCTGTGTCTTGGGGCAGCTCTTTTTACTTCTCTGAACCCCATCTTTCTTCTTTGGAAAATAGCCAGGTGTCTTTCTTTATATAGAGTGGCCCACTGGGATGTTAGTTTACCAAGCAGACTCCCAGGACTCATCTCTGACTGTGTGAACGCATGCCCGGGTTGGGCCCTAAGGGCAATCTGGGCTCCCTGTCTGTCCTCGAGAACTCCATTGTTTTAGTCTCTCTCCCCACCACTGTGATAAAATACTCCATTAAATGCATCTAAAGGAATAAAGCCTTTATTCTGGTGCACAGTCCAAGGGCACAGTCTCTTACGATGGGTAACTCAAGGCAGTAGAAGCTTGAGGCAGCTGGTCACAGACATGCACGGCTAAGAACAGAGAGCGATGAGCCCTGTCAGTCATGTATTTTCTCTGTTTGTGTGGATGAGGATCCCACCAGGAAATATGACACCCAGGTAGGGGGGGTCTTCCCACATCAATGAATGCCATTAAGATAGTTCCCCATGGGGCTGGAGAGGTGGCTCAGTGGCCAAGACCACTTGCTGGCCTTGCAATGGATCTGGGTTTGGTTGGCAGCACCTCTACTGGGCAGCTCACAACTTTCTCGTACGGCAGTTCCTGGGGATATGACACCCCCCTTTTCTGGTCTATGTGGGTACTACACACATGCAGTGTACATACAGACCAGCAGGCACACACATGTACACAGAAATAAAAGTTAATAAAACTAAAGCAAAGAAAGGCAAACAATTCTCCTAGACTCTGCCAAGTTGACAATTAATACTAGCCATCGCATCAGTCTTGTGGCTTTTTGTGAAATTAAGAACAAAAATCTATACAGCTGTGGGCCTAAGGTGGTGAGCTAACCCATTATTTGAAAGAGCAGACTGTCTACACTGTGACTAGACCTCAAATAGTCTGACTACCAGGGGGGATCACATCCCCTTCATTTCCCATTCTACCGCTGGGAAAACAGAGAGCAGAGAAAGACCCAGATACCTGCCTGAATCTAGCCCAGACACGAGTGTGCTGACTCAGCTCTTCTTCGCTCCTCCGTGATGGGGCCATGGTGGGGAGGCCTGAAGAGGGGGAGGTATGCAGCAACTGGGGAAAGCCAGAAGCCCCCTAGGGAAAAGCCCAAGGGCTGAAGGTGAGAAGCCCAGTCTCCCTCCATAGGAGCTGCAGAGAGGGGCCACCCAGTAAGGCTTGGCAAATCCCTTCTCTTCACTGCCTCAGGACAGACACAGCCTCCACAAAGCTGTGCAACGCAGCAGGGTGTGCGAAACCAGCCAGGGTGTGTGATTCCCGCTAGGGGACTGGCAGCCTCCACACCGAGGCTTCCTCTCCTCCTTTTAAATCAAACCATGAGACTGGCTCATGGCAAAGGGGCCCAAACACTCTGACTTGCAGAGAGAGAGATATGCGCCCTCTGGAGTGAGTGCCAGGCTTCTCCTTGGCATCTTTAGGTGGAGATACCGAGATATGTGTTTTTTTTTTTTTAAGATAATAAATCCCAAACCTTGTTTGAATCCAAACCTAGAACAGATGCAATGCATATGGGCAGTCGACCTGGAGTTGCAAATAAATACATTTGGAAACCAAATATTTAAAAAGCGATTCTTCTCTGTCTTTTTCTCTCTTTCTTTCTGTTTTCCTAAGGGTAGCTGCCAAGATCAGCCCATGGATTTGGATTTCCCTAAAGCCACTGCCACAGGATTGTATTCTCTCAGCCAGGAGGGAATTATAATGCCTTAGGTGAGGAGAGTGTGGAACTTTTAGCTTTCATGCCAGTTTCCAGTATTGGTCATGGCTGCCCGGACCACTAGGCTGAAAAGGGACCTAGGCTCAGTTGGAAAGAGTGCCAAGATTGATTGCTAATGTCTGTTCTGGGATTTGTGGTAGGCAGTGGAGGGATGCATGCCACATTATTGTTTTATTATTTTATTGTATATTATTAATCGTGTAATATTTATTGTATTACTCCTAAGGGTTTTTTTGGGGGGGGTCTCATAAATCTTCTTTTTCCTGACATGATCATGGTTTTTAAATTTTGTGTAAAGTGCAATGAAAATTTTAGGGCACGAAAGAGTCAGGGACTTTCAAGAGTCTCATCTGCCATCTAAAAGCAATACCCAAATATCTAATCACCCCCCTTGTTAAGTCAGCCCTTTGACTGAAGGTAAGTACACCTCTGTCATCCTAGAGAGAGCACTTAATGCGGACATTTCATCCCTTGTTGGTGGCTCCATGATCTTGGTCATTGGCCTATTTCCTGACAAGAATGTGTTTCACAAGGACAGAGATGTGGTGGTTTTGTTTGTTTGTTTGTTTTAAGATTTATTTATTATGTATACAGTGATCTGCCTGCATGTACACCTACATGCCAGAAGAGGGCACCAGATCTCAGTATATATGGTTGTGAGCCACCATGTGGTTGCTGGGAATTGAACTCAGGACCTTTGGAAAAGCAACCAGTGCTTTTTACCTCTGAGCCATCTCTCTAGCCCTGTTTTGTGTGTGTGTTTTTTTAAATTTATCATTATGTATACAGTGATCTGCCTGCATGTACACCTGCATACCAGAAGAGGGCATCAGATCACATTATAGATGGTTGTGAGACATCATGTGGTTGCTGGGAATTGAACTCAGGACTTCTGGAAGAGCAGACAGTGCTCTTAACCGCTGAGCCGTCTCTCTAGCCCCAATGTGGTGTGTTTTCCCCCTGCTTTGTCTCTCATGTCTAGCTGACAGTGCTTGTCATCAAATAGGCTCTGTGTGAAACACTATGTAAGAAGTCACCTCATCCCTTCATGCATATACTTGCTGGTACTGTTGTCCTGGCCCAGGACTGCATATGCAGATCCAGATTCAGTAAAACAAACGTGTGAGCAGCAGTTGCATACACTAGGGACTCTAGATGGGTACAGCAGGCATTGGGGAAAGTAAGCATCAGGGAGGGCTGGCAGGGTGAAGCCCTGTGGGCTCTGGTGAGGACTAGGGGTCTTCACTCTGGCCCAGTCACAGGAGCAGCCCTTAGACACTCCCTGGCATGGCCGAGATGGTCAGGCTTCTGCAGCCTTAGGCCAAATAAGTTTAGTTAAGGGCATCATCTGAGGACATCTCCAGAGATCCTCTGGTGAGCATCAATTCTGGGTTGCATCCCAGGGGACACTGACCTTGATGGCTTTTAGCCCACAAGCACACACAGCCTGTTTTCACAGTGTTTTGCTCAGCTGAGCTGGAAGAAATGTCAGATTAGACCATTTTTCCTTCCCGTTTTTTCCAGACTTTTTCAGGGGACCAAGGAACCTGGCTAGGTAGACTGCTTACTTGGAGGATCTCAGACAGATGCAAGTTTAGATTCTTACCCTTTCAAAGACTGCTGTCTTCCAGTGCCAGCACAGAAACAGGACAGAGCTAACATCAGCCTTGATGCCATGCTTGGTGACATCTGCTGTGACGTCATGCTTGCTAACACCAGCCAAGACACCATGCATGCTTGCTCTATGCATCTGGGACACATCGTCCCAATCCTTATAGCAGCCTAGTAGGCCCATCCCAGGGCTACCGTTTTCTCTATTTTCTCAGATGAACCTTAGCCCAAGTTTTCATAGGTAGAAGTGACAGGATGGAAAAGAAAAGCTTTGTTTGGCCAGGC
>OU015755.1:65077846-65092976 GCA_907169655.1 Acomys percivali | reverse complement strand
GGAGGGAGGGAGGGAGGGAGGGAGGGAGGGAGGGAGAGGGCCAACTTTAGTCATCAGACCTGAGTGGCTGAGGCAGAAGCATCTGCTTGTTGCAAGGGTCTGGATGGATCCACCTGACCCAGGCAGATCATTTGCACAGGCCTGTGAGGACCCAGTTTGCACAAGGCACAGAGTCTGGCTATGTCTAGTCTATGCTGGGTACAGAGGTCTGGGTGAGTCCAGTTTGTACAAGGTCCAGGGGGTCCAGGTGAATGCGATCTATGCAGGGTACAGGAGTCTGGACAAGTGAAGCTTACACTGGGTTCAGGTGTCTGGATGGGTCTAGTTTGCATAGGACTCAGGGCCTGAGCAGGTCAGGAGGTCTCATTCTCCAAGCACACAGCTCACAATTCCTTCCTCTGCTGGCGCTGGGAACACTGAGCAGCTGTGGTCGGTGGCTCTCTGAGGCTGAGCACCCGGCTCTCTCTTTTTTGGTTCTGTGGGGTTCACTTCATTTCTGAAGTTGTGTCCTGAGCTACGCACGTGCCTGGGATCACGAGTCTTCAGTCGAGCCGCTTTGCGTCAGGATCTTAGACCTTTCTCATCTCTCCTGTTTTTTGCCTCAGCCCTGAAGTCTCTGTCTGCACCACGTGTTTTCTGGAGTTCCTGTCAACAAGCCATTTAAAATGTGGGTCTTCACGGTTTTGTTTGTTTGTTTTTGTTTTTGTTTTTTGTTTTGTTTTTTTGAGACAGGGTTTCCTCTGTGTAGCTCTGGCTGCCCTGGAACTCACTCTATAGACCAGCCTGGCCTCGAACTCACAGAGATCCGCCTGCCTATGCCTCCAGAGTGCTGGGATTACAGGGGTGCACCACCACACCCAGCTTCAATTAGTCACTTTTATTACATTAGTTTTATTCTTTGTTATTGTCCACACTTTCTTGTGGTACTTACTGGCTGTAGGCGCTTTCTTTGCAGTAAGCATCTTTGAGTTATCAAAAGATAATGTGGGTTATCAAGACTGCCACTCACAGATGAAAAATGAGAAGGCTGGGGCTGCGGGGTAGGGGGAGGGTGCTTTGCCCATCCTGCTGCCATGTGCACCATACTAAGTAAATGCACTTTCTTTCAAAAACAAAACAAAAATCTTGAATCTAAATTAAGTCTAATTTAATTTATACCCTTTGAATGTATATGGTATGGCTATCAAATATTTTAAATCTATGTATATTTGAAATGCACGTGATGTCTTACTGTCATTTTTGCATTTGGCCAAACCTCCCTCGCAGAGACCTGCACACTTACCCTCTCTGATAAATCTGTTTCCTCCTATCACCTTCGGACCTTTCTAGAAGATTTGTCTCCCCAGTAAAGACCTTCCTTCTGGGATTTCTTTTAGCACGGTGTCCTTAGACTCGTTCACCATGGAAGCGACTTCCTTCTTATGCTCTTAGGCATCCTCCCCAGGCCCCAGTCTGTGGCTTTTCTGATTCACCCATCCTGTTTTGCCTCTTTGATGGTACATGGCATTTTCTTCCTACCCCTTGGCTTTTCTCAGGCTATCAGGAGGGTTGTTGTTCATTTTCATATGTGTGTACCTTGGAGTCTGTGGCCTGCCCAGCCTTGTGCAGTCGGCCTCATTCTCTCTCTTTCTAGGACTTCAACCACGTAAGGTGCCATTTTTCCTCATTGTTTTAGCAGGCATTTTATGTTCTTTTTCTCTCTTCCCCTTCTTTTAATTTCCGTCCTTCAATGTATGTATTTTTTCATAAACCCACTATTCAGATCATTAAACTATTCTTCAGCTGTGTCTACCCTGCTGTTAAAACGACTGCCTGTATTCTTCATTTAAATTTCAGTATTTTTTTTAATACCTGTGGCTTTCAGTTCTTGTTTACTTTTAGTTTTCTAGTGAAGTGTTTCAACTTGTCATTTCTTTATACTTTTAGTTTATATGTGAATGTGTGTATATTTCTAGAGACTGAATTCAGCTTCAGTGCCAAGGGCCTTTATCCACCAAGCCATGGTTGCTGGGTCCCTAGGACAGGCTAGTCAGATCACCTCTACATTAACAATAGGTGTGGTTGGGGTCATGACCACCCAGTCTTTAGGAACAGAGTTCCAAGATGCTCAGAGTCAAAGACAGACATCTCAAGGGACAGCAGTGGCTCAAGACAGACTCACCTTGACAGTCACAGAGGGAGAGGCAGGCACACTGCAAGATTTTGGAGGAGGTAGCCTGGGCAAAAGGTGATCCCTGAGCCCCAAGATTCACTTGCTTTGTGATAAATGTCACTTCCACCTTCAGATCTGCCCATCAAGACTTAGGAAGATGAAGCCCCCTTGCTCAAGATCATATGTCGCCAGCAACAGACAAGAAACGTTGTCTCTGATGGACAACTCCCTTCCCCTCAGTCCTCCTAACTCCTCTGTTGGGGCTTGGAGAAAGTAAGAATACAGAGCTGTTAAGTAGTATGTTGGACAGCTTTCTGTAACTGTGACAAAATAGCTGAGACTATCGACTTATAAAGAGGAAAGGTTGATTTGACTCACAGTTTGGGGAGTTTAGTTCATAATCAACTGTGACCAGGCAATACATCAGTCATGTCACCGGAAAAGTATGGGAGAGGAAGATGCCTACTTTGTGCTTGTGGAAAGGGAAAGAGTAGAAGAGTCGGGCCTCCACATCCCCTTCAAGGGTACATCTAATGACTGGAAGATCTCCTACTAGGTTTTACTTGTTAACAGTGTTGGAGATTAAACCTTTAGTATTTGAATCTTGAGGAACACTTTAGATCTAGCCGGTGACAAAGTTCACAAAAGTCAAACTGAGAGGTAATATTCCAGCAGGACCAGAGCCCTGACCCCCAAAGAGACATTCTCAGAGAGTGAAGTCTATAATAGATCCAAGGACTTTCAAAGGGGAGCCAACAGAGCCAATATCACATCTCACCAGAACCCAGGCTTGCTGATCATCTCCTGCTGGGAGACTACATTCTCTCTTGAGGCCGAGTGTCATGCCTCAGTATGAGGGATCCTAACTTTTGAAAAGGTGGGCAGGCACAAGATGCAGCAGGCAGAAGATTTTGGGACTGCTGTGATGGACAGTGGGAGACACAATGGAGGACACATCTTTACCTTTATACTTGGACCCTTATCACTCAAAGCAAACATGGGGCGGGGGAGGGGGGGACACCGGTTTGAGAGTGGACACTTTGCTTCCTAAACTCTTCCTGGCGTGTGTGCTTGAAAACAGGATTCAGGCGTCCATGTCTCAGAACAGTGTAAGCAAGATTTCATGGGATCTCAGAGAAAGCCTAACTCCATGATCATTGGAAACAGACCTACGATGCACTGTGTAGTGTTAACACGTGGGAGGTTAAGTGTGAGCTCTCGGGCCCTTTGATGTGTTAAATACCAAGGACTTTAACGTAATAAAACTGTAAACCTCAAATCAGGGCTAATCACACTAATTTGCTGAACTCTGAAACCAAACCGAAACGCTCTTTTCTTCTTAAATTGAACCACAAATCCAACTTGTTTTGATCTGCGAATCAATCTAACAAAAGATTTGAGGTGGCTTACGAGAAATACGCGCAATAAAACAAAAATCTAACTAGATAAAAACCAGGATCAGGAAAAAAATATCAAAACCAGAGGGAACATTACAACATCGATATGCAAGACGTGTGTGGTAATTTAAGTTGAAGCGGGGAGTTCCTGAGCCCCCTGGCAGCCAGAGCAACATGGAAGACACATTAGTTACATGGCGTGCATTAGCCATAAGGAGAAGTCACTTAACCGTTTCTAAATGCATGTTAGCCAGCTTGAAACAGCAACAGAATTTCTTCTGATACAGTGTTGGGGGCAGGGAACCAAAAATTCTCTGACTCAGACTTCAAAGTATTTCGCTTCAAGACCCTGTGTCACACATACAAAAGCTTTGGACCCATCGATTTCCTTATCATTTCATTGTTATTTTTCACTCAAAAACATCACAAAGGGTCCAGTTTTTCCTTCTTTGATTTTCCCCTTAAACTCTTTCAAACCATATTGCTTTTGTACACGACCTCATTGTTTTATCGATTAAAGAAGGAAATTTGCACACAGTGTCTCCGGGGAAAGGAGAATTCAGGAGGTCAAGTGTGGTCCTGCACTGTGCTGTGGTTCTTAAGCCCCAAAGAACCCCTTCCCCTCCCCCTGAAATGTTTGGATAAACTGAGGAAATTTCCTGGCGGGGTGGGGGGTGGGGGTGGGGGGCGAGGGTGGGTGTGACAGCGAGCCTGACATTAATCTTGGTAACAATTCCTCCAGATGTGTGAGTGCTCTGAGAGTGTGGAGGGTCAGGGCTCCAGCTGCTGCAGCCTCTGTGGGAAGCGGGAGTGGGGCTGGGCTGGGGTGAGGCAGCCAACGTGGTTTCTTCCTAAGTGTCTTTACACCTCTGGCCTGTGGCCACAGGGATGAACAACTAACTCTAATGACAGAAAAAAGCAGGCTAAAGATTCGAAGGGGTGGGAATGGGTTATTGTATAGACATTGAGGTGCTAGCGGTGTTCATAAACATTTGTTTGAAATAATACCAGAGCTGTCTGGGTGGAGGAAGTCTTGCTGGTCACACATCACTAAATTTTCTATAACAAATACACAGTTTTACAGTTTTCTTTCCCAAACAGTCACTCAGGAGTAGCCGAGAGGGCTCGAGTCTTCCCACATCGGGGAAACTGTACAACTGTCGCCTAACTACGATCTGTTCGTGGATGGTTACATTGTGGCCAGGATTTCCTTGGGTCTGTGTGCACTGCAGGCGAAGCACACCCTAGAGGCTGTAGGGCCACCATAGGGGCACACACTGGAATCGGTCCTTGGATTTGTAGTCTCTGAATTGCTTCAGGGGGCTCAGATCAGTTTGCAAACACTGCTAAATTAAAGGAGAGTTTTAATACCCACGGAGTAATTTGTCCTCACCCATCTGTCGACTTCAGAAACAAATTAGCTTCTCTCCACAGGACTCTGCCAGTCCTTCCGTTCTCCCTGCCCCCCTCCCACCTCCCTGCCCCCCCACCCTCCTCCCCCCCTGAACTCACCCCCCAGTCCCTCAGTGCAGCCCTTTCCCAAGAATTCAAGACTTGAGAAGAAAAGCCCAGAGCACAGAAGAACGTCTCTTCTAGGATAATAAGTTGCGCATGGTCTACCTGTGTCTGCGTGTGCACACTCACAAACGTGTTTAAAGGTGTTCACGTATGTGGATAGTTATGCAGCTAACCAGGATTCGGTTCTCCAGTACTAGATGCCAAAGGTGTCTCTCAGTAGGCAGCAGCAGCACTGGAAAATGAGACAAAGTGTCCCCACCGAGGGTCTTGTTAGCGTAGGTTACATGAATAGATGTCAAAGGTTAAAAGCGTGGACCCCCAGGGTAGTGTCGTTCAGAGTTGGGGGGGACTTCTAGAAGTTCTAGTGAAAGGTTCCCAGGGCATTGGGCACGTGCCCTTGGAGGAAGTGTGAGGACCCTGGCCCATTATTGTTTGTTTTTCATTCTTGTCTAGAATCAAATAGTCCAGTCTCCATGTGAATCCAGAGCTGAGATCTGGTTGCCCTTGTTCTGGACAGGAATGCTGGGAGATTGAGCCAGGTTCTCAGTCAGAGAAACGGAGAATCCACATTCCTGCAGAACGGGTCAGGAGACCTATTCTCCCTCTAGGAAAGCCAGGAGTGGTCAGGGTTTGTCTTCTTCATGGGTAACTTGGGCAGCTCAGGCCCTCAAGTTGGACTTTTTCAGTGTGGGGAAGTCCCACACGTCAGTGTGCTCAGTGAAGTGTCTGCATCAAAGCAGAAGAGAACATAGGGACTACGTGGAAAGGCTGTGCCCACACACATGGCCATCAGGGTTCCTAAGCCATCCTCTCCTCCCAGAAGACAAAGCGCCCGCATCCCATCTGAAGTCTTCTTGAAGCTTTGAACCTCAAAGGTGAGGCTTGGAGGCTCAGTCCCCTTTTCTCCCAGAATTCTTCTGTTCTGTGTGGAAACTGTTCCAGCTCTTTCCTTGTGGCCTTCAAGCCTAGCGGATATAGGGGGAAAAGGCGGGTCAGGCCAGTGAGTCCACTCAAAAGCCGATTCCCTGCATGTAAAGGAAGATTAAATACTCCCAAAGGCCCCCTCCACCCCGCCAAAATACTCCGAACCCAAGCCTAAATGCTTGCCCCGGCCCACACCATTGGAAAGACAAGTCAAGTACTTTTGGATTCAACACAAGAGGTCTTTCTACTAAGAACAGAGCTGGCCTACACTGTTTGCTTAAAAAAAAAAAAAAAAAAAAAAAAAAAAAAAGACAATAAAACTAGACCTCGTTAAAATAAATAAATAAATAAATAAATAAATAAATAAATAAATAAATAAAAAAAAATAGACCTCGTAGAGCACGCATCAGTAACAAGCGCAGTACATGCGTCCCTGAACGCAGGTCCGCGAGTACACTTGGAGCTTAACAACAGCCATACACGTAGCCGGCGCCGTGCCAGGTGGTGCTGTGTTTGCAACACATTCTTAATTCTCCAAACATCTCAGCGAGCTAAAACCTGCTCTTAGCCTTGTTCTGTGGACGTGAGGCAGGCGAGTGAGGAGGTGGGGGAGAATCTACCGGAGGCCAGGCAGCCAAATGCCGTTTTAAAGTCAAATTACAAACCCACATTATCTAACCTGAAAGTCTGCTCTATTTCATCACTCACCTTTTCCAGAGGTTTCCAGAAACATCGGACAAACAGCACGGAATCCTCCTGGGGCATCCTCCCCCTGCCCACGCCTGTGCACTTCCTCTTGGTGTGCCTGATTTTACTGGGGCTCTTTTGTTAGTGAACGAGCGTTAATCATTACTATCAGTTCACGCCTGTGGTCTTCTCAGAGTCCCTTGAGTTTGACTCAACGTCCCTTTTCGGACAGTGTGTGATATGTAGCCACTGGGTGGCCTTAGGCTGTTCACAGCTGGGACAGTTTTTGTTAAGTGCCAGCCTGTGTTTTAAAGGGTGCCTCTCGTTGAAGCGTCTGCTGACACTAGTCCCCTGTTCAGCCTGGAGTTGCAGGGCCCAAAGGAACGGTCACAGGGGCAAGGGCATCCGATACCACGTGCTGTCAAAAGTAGACACTGCAACACACTTCCTGAGTATGGATGGCCTTCCCCATAGTGGGTCAAGGCCCAGAAAGAAGGTGTTCAAGGGTGGTGTACAGTGGCAAGTGTCCAAGGTCCTACACAGCCTGCCAGTCCAATCCGTGTCTGTATCCCTACACTGCTTACGCGAGGGGCTACCGGGCATTTGCACCCGGTCCCCAGACTCTAGAGCTAGGACTCAGGGGGATTATAGCCACTTACCTGCAGTGGCAGTGTCCCACGTGTCCTAATTAACTTTCACTGTCTACCTGACACAGCCTATTGTTACCTCAGAATTGGAGTCTCAGTGGAAGGGTTTCCCCCGTCAGAACAACCTGTGGGATGCGTCCTGGTGAGATAGTCTTGATTGTTAATTAACGAAGGAGGGCGCAGCCCATTATGGGCAGCACCATTCCCTACATTGGTGGTGCTGGGCTGTATGTGAGCTAGCAGACAGCATTAAGGAATGGCAGCTTCAAGCTCTGACTTGACTTCCTGTCCTGGCTTCCCTCAATGATGGATTGTAGCCTACAAGCTAAAAATAAGCCCCTTCCTTCCTCCCTGTGGCGGTTTGAACAGGAAGGTGTGACCTTGTTGGAGGAGGTGTGGCCTAGTTGGAGGAGGTGTGGCCTTGTTGGTGGAGGAAGTGTGTCACTGGGGGTGGGCTTTGGATTTCAAAAGCCCAAGCCATGTCCAGTGGCTCTGTCTTCCTGCTGCCTGCAGATCCAGATGTAGAACTCTCAGCTGCCTCTCTCTAGCACCTTGTCTTTCTTGGTGCTGCCATGCTTCCCACCATGACATAACGGCTACACATCTGAAACTGCAAACAAGGCCCAGTGAAATGTTTTCTTTTGTGAGAGTTGCCACGATTATGGTGTCTCTTCACAGCAACACAACAATGACTAAGACACTCCCAAAGTTGCTTTTGGTCAGAACGTTTTAACACAGCAACAGAGATGAAACTAGAACAGCCATCTCTCACGTCTCTTTTTCTATTTTAGTTATTACAGGTGTGCCAGGTGAGAGAGCAGGGGCTGGGGAAGGCAGCAATGAGATCGTCAGCGGTAACAGTCCTGCCCAGTGGGTCAGTTTCACTCTCTCCCCGCCTCTGGAAGCCTTCATAGCTTCCAAGCCTTTGTAGCTTCATAGCTGGGGGTGCCGAAAGGTGCCCCCCCCCGCCATGGGTAAGCCCTTCAGCTGCGGGCAGCGAGTAAAGGTGCTGTAACCATTCATAAGCAGGCTTCTGTGGGGCCTTACTTTAGACCTCGTTTGTGTAAAATGCCAGGAAACTGAACCCCACCCATTGTAAGAGCATGTTGCATTCGGTGGGAAGCTGACAGGCTGTCTTCCGGAGTGTCTGTGCCTTCTGCATTTCCATCACTAGGGCTCCCTGGACTTTGCATCCTCACTGGTTAGGGCGGGACTGGCTGTGTGGACTGTCATCTTTGTGTCGGGTTCAGATCCAGCAGTCATGGCAGGGCCAGCAAGATGGCTCCGTGGCTGGCTGCAGCCAAGCCTGGTGACCTGAACTCCATCTCAGGCACCTAGAAGAAGGAAAGAACACACTCCGACGAGTTGTCCTCTGACCTTCACATCTGCACCTACACACACACACACACACACACACACACACACACACACACACAGAAATATATCTAAAGATCTTAAACAAAAGGTGCAGCCATTGGTAATAATACTCTAAGGAGGTAGCCATTCACATTCCTGCCTTCAGAAAGTCTCAGTTTTTACTACTCCAGGTGTGATGTCATAGGCCTTATAGTTGGGTACAAGAGTCAGATCCCTGGGGCTCTTTGCCAGATCGCCCTCTCTGAGCCTCAGCCTCTTGGTTTGTAAAATCAAGTGACAAGAACACATGGTCCCAGAGCCCTCCAGTTCTGACACTAAGGTAAGGTCCCTACTGGTAGGCTTCCCGGAATCAAAGCCTACCAGGCTCCCATCTCCTATCTCTAAAATGGCCTTATCCCAAACAACGTCTGCTGTACTGGGCTCTCCAGAAAATTAAATGAAAGGTTATGTACATAAGCCACTAAGGACTGGCACCGAGCACAGTCAACTCTCGTTATTCGGCAGCCGTAACAGAATTATTTCTATTATTCTGACACCTGTCACTTGCCTTTCAGGGCCCTGGAGACAGACACTGGAAATAAGCCACAAAACCCTGCAGGACAGTTCAGGAATGGGCAAAAGAAAGGAATTTAAATTTTGATGAGTGAAAACCAGAGCCTACAGAGGAACTGGAGAGGTGGAGGGGCCAGCAGCGGTTGGGGGGGGGGCGGTGCACCCCAGGAATCTTCCCCTGGGGGGAGGGGGCAGGCTGTATCTTGCCCTTCCTAGAGCTTGCGATGGCTGCGCTGGGGGTGCCGAAAGGTGGCCGTGTGGGTAAGTCCTTCCAGCTGCGGCCAGGTAATCCCCCCCGACCTGGCGCAGGAGAGATAATACCCCCGGAGGGCCAGGCCTGGTCCAGCGCAGGATGCTTGTCCTGTGAAAGTGCTCAGCCGGCCTCGCGTTTCGCAGCGCTCAGGTCCAGCATGAATCATTCCTTTTTGAACGTGTCTAAATGTGTTTATAAAATAAAGCTGCGGCCCAGGGCTGCTCCGGGCGGAGCGGGAAGGTAATATGTTTTTAATTGGAGAGATTGGGGGAAGGAGGCAGGGAGCCAGGGTGAGCTCACCCGGCATGCATGTGGCTAGGCGGAGAACAACTCGCGTCCAGATTCCTGGACTGCAGTCGCTCAGCCGCAGGACAGGCCCGCTCAGAAGCGGTTCATGCAATGGGCTATCCCCCGGCCTCTGGGTGCAAGCCAACCCAGGTTAGCAGGAGAGTGGGCCTGGGAGCCCACAGAAACCCTAGATCCAAGAGCCGGGTGGGTCAGTGCACCAGGAGTAGGAAGGTCTGGAATCCACACAGCCTGTGGACCTGGGGAATCCTGAGGCCTTGGCTTTGCAAAGGGGCTTGGTCATCACCAAGCTCCTCCCACCCGCTCAGTTTCCAGAGAGCTCGAAATCCTATACCGCGCTGATGTGAAATTTGAAGGCTGGCTTTATTTGATTTTATCCTATTTACTTTTTTCCCCTTATTTTTGGCTTTGTGGGCCAAGTAAACCAGATGTGCAGGCCCCATTTGGCCTCGCTTTATCCCCCTTTTAGACCACGGGTGTGGGCCTCACTTGGTCAGTCCCCAGCTATCACGGCTTAGGCAAGTTAATTTGCTTTTCAGAGTTCTGGCTTCCTCAGATAGAAACGTTCGTTGAGTTCTATTTCTCTTGACTGTCGAATGGCTTTCAGGTTGAGGCTACAGCGGAGTGCCAAAAAAGGGGCCATCTGATGGGCTCTGGCACCTGCTGAGGGCCACGCATATTTGGAGCTTAGTATCCAGTGTGCTGTCCTTTGCTTGGTCAGCCGGTCCCCTGACTCTGTCAGCTGGACACTGTTCGCATTGTACTCAAGAAAGCAGGCTCGGAGAACCAGCTTTCCAATTTGGGAAACTGAAATTATCCCACGATTTGAAAAAATATATATGTGTGTGTGTGTGTGTGTGTGTGTGTGTGTGTGTGTGTGTGTGTGATTAAAATATGCTTACATCATTTCTTCCTTCCCTCTACCATGTGTGCCCTCGCATCCCAAATTCACGACCTCCTCTTCTTCAACCATTGAGTTGCATATGCATATAAACAAATAAATATAAGCACCCTGTTGATTCTGTTCAGCGTTGTCTACATGTCCATGTTTCCAGGACTAACCTGACCTCCCCATACTGGGTAACCTACCAAGAGGCTCACCCCTGGGGAGGACTAATAGTTCCTCACCCTGTGGTTGTTAATTGCATGTATATCTCATTAGTTAGCCACAGAAGCTTTCCCTAGGGGTGGGGTCCTTCATCCTCCTAATTTAAGGACCCTTTGTCTTGTTAAGAAGTGGGGGAGGAGAGGGACTCTCTCAGGAGAAGGTGTCCCTGAGCCCTGCACAGGAAGATACTTGGGGTTTGGGGAGTTGGCTAGAGACAACACCCTACTCCATTAACACTAGCCTTTGGTAAGGTGAGTGTGCCAGCTGTCAAGGGCATGGTGACACAGCATGGTCATGGTGCACAGCCCCAGTGTGTGCCTGCTGTCAAGGGCACAGTGATGCAGGGTAGTCATGGTGCACAGCCCCAGTGTGTGCCCACTGTCAAGGGCATGGTGAAGCAGGGTGGTCATGGTGCACAGCCCCAGTGTGTGCCCACTGTCAAGGGCACAGTGATGCAGGGTGGTGATGGTGCACAGCCCCAGTGTGCACAGCAGTAAGTGTCCACGAAGATACGGACTCTCTGGAGAAGCTGTACTGCTCCGCATCCTAACTTGTCTTAAAGGACTCAGTCCTGAAGAAATGAAAGGGCTGTGGGCAAAGGTTTTCAAAACAGAATTAGCAGAAAATCAGACGTTCACCATAAAGGAAATAGCTTAATATGTTATGTAATATCTACACTAAGAACGTTCTGCAGCACTGAAAGAGTGAGCAGTAACACGAGAAAACACTTAGAATACAAAATCAAGGAAAGAAAGTAAAGAATAAAATTAAGTAAACATATATACCATACTGAAAGAAGTAAAGAGAAAAGCCGGGGGGCATATCACCATGGTAAACTTCTTTGTGGTAGGATTTTAATTTGTTTTTACTTCATTTTCTTCATTCTTTTGTTGTAATTTTTAGACTGTCTCCAGCGTGCATATTCCATTTTTAGAATCCGAAATGTATGTGCTCGCTGTATGTAATGGGGAGGCAGATTCATATTGTCAGGGTTCGTGTTTGCCTAAAAACAAGAGCGGGGGCAGATTCATATTGTCAGGGTTCGTGTTTGCCTAAAAACAAGAGCGGGGCTGTCGAGATGCTCAACAGCTGGCGGTGCTTGTGGCCAGACCTGATGACCTGGGCATGATCCTCATGTGGTGGAAGGAAAAATCAGCTCTTACATGTTATTTTGTCCTCTGATCTCTGCACCATGTGCTGGGACACGGGTGCACTCAAACACACACATGTCCACACAATAAATAGATAAATAAAATTTAAAATGTAATTAATTTTTAAGCCTAGAAGGAAATCCTATGGGGAAAATCACCTCAATGCAAAGAAGCTGTTACTTGAGAAGAGGATTATGGGTCATTTGTCCTGCTGCATACACCTTTTTTTTTTTTTTTGTTCTCTATGTGATTTTTTACAATTTTTACATGGATACTTTTTAATAATCTGGCAAACAGACAGACCTTAAGCTAGTCCCCTGCATTTGCTGTTGGGGGTGGGCACTGTATGATTTGTCTGACTCGAGGTTGTCCCTATTCACTGCTGTCTCTGTTTGGGACATCCTACCTGTTCCCTACCCTGTGGTGACAGTGGCTTCAACCCAATAAAAGCAGCACACCGAGTCCTCCATTACCTTGGTGTGGCTCTTCAAAACTGTTTTCCTGAATTGCTATGTTGGTTTTTTTTATTTAACAGAGAAAAGCACATCTGTGGCAAGATCATTAAGAGGGAGAAGGCAACTTTTCCTGACTCCCTGTGCCTGCCTTTTCACACAGCAGGTTAAGCTTCTGGCTTGGAAATTCACAAAAATCTCCTAGAACCCTTGCTGAAAGTGGAGCCATTTCTGTCCCGTGGATGGAGCTGCTGGGGTCCACTCTGGACTCTATAATTCATTGTGTCCTTTTTGCTTAGCTGCAAACCCCATCTCTCCTGCCCAGGCAGCAAATCCTCACCAGCTGCCAGGTCTGAAGTAACTACCTGCAGAGCAATATGGAGCTGCTCACCCAAAATACCAAAGCCAAAACCCCTGTTCCCAGCATCTGGGAAGGAGAACGCTGCTGAAGGTTAAGTGAACTCAGGAGTTCAGTACCCATCAGTACCACAGTAATCTGAAAGGCCTGGGATGGGAGGGTTGCAAAGGGAAGGTACTAAGGATTCATAGCAACCACTGTCTCCTCTCCCACATTTGGCTCTGCACACTCTTTCCTCCTCTTTAGGCTTTTCCCTGCAGTAACCCATACTTACAAGCCTGTGGATCCCTCTATTCCTCTCTCCACTCTAGGAGACCAGTGGCTTAAGCAGATTGCTGAATCCAAGCTGTAGCCTGTCACTCAGAAGCGCCTGAGGTGATGGCCGCCTCGGGGTATGAGCCCTTGACCCACAGGGCTGACCTTATCTTCAAGCAGACGGTGTCAGGACCCTAACTGGTATCCTCTGCAGAAACGAGCACTCGGCTTGTGATCTGGGGACCCCCTGGCCACATTGTGTCAGAAGTTTGCTGGGAGGGTAGCGTGGTCATCTGTTTTGACATCATCACCCTGTTTTGACAGCCCACCAAAGCAACATGACAGCCATATTCCCTCATACTTCTCCATCAGTCCTCTACCACACGACTTCCTCACTCAGAAGTCCAGGTTCACAAAACCGGAAAGCTTCCTGAGACAAGAGGACAGCAAGTCCACATTCCTGATGTGGCCCCAAACTCTACCAGCCTTATCCTAAGTGCCTGGACTGACCTGTGCTCGTACTTAGCAAGCCTGAAACCAATTACTATAGGCAGCACATAGGAATTAGGCTTGGCATGGTGGCAATGGCTTGGCATGGGATCAGTGGGACAGTGGGCCACTCTCTTGGAAGCAGACCTTCTTCAGTGCCTTTGTCTTCTCAGGGCACTCTTGAACATGCCCAAGAGAGGAGGGGTGGTATTAATTTAAAGCCATCCTACTTAATTTCATGACAACCAGCACATTCAGGTGATTAGCAGCTAGAAGGCCAGGCCCTGAATAGCCCTGAATAGCCAGAGGTAAGGAGGCTCAGTTCATCTGTCAAATGGGGGTGATTGCTGCTGCCTCATGGGGATGTCTGATAGCCAGCTCCCTGGCCCAATCTGTGCCAAGCAGAGAGAACTCTAGAACACTTGGTATGCTGACTTTGTACAGCTATGGTAGCCTCTGTAGTGGGTGGGAGGGGTGGGGTGGGAGGGGAGGAAGGACCCCAGCCCCTTTCTGTGCTTTCCAGGCTGCTCAGGTCTCTGTGGCCTGAGAAGAGCAGCCGGCCAGGCCAGGCCAGACGACTTGAAGTGCAAATGAGATCCCCTGCTCTCTCAGGCTACAGACCTGCAGTTGGAATCTTCTGCACGGCACAGCCACACAGCCGCCTTGCTCTAAAATGCATTCCAGATGCCCAAGAGAATGAGATATTAAAAAAAAAAAAAAAAACAGCCAAACCACGGAGGGAAAAGACTTGAATATTTATCAGGACCTCTTGGGAGAATAGGTTGGTTAAACTTAGAAGCATCAGAAAAGATCACAGAGAAGGAGATGATGGCGTCAACGGCAGACAAATGGAGCACACGCTGGAGCCAGCCAGTGAGCAGCAAGCAGTAGGAGGAGGCGCTGGCACAGCTCGGTCCTGTGTGCCGTGTGTGCCTTGTGTGTCGTGTGTGCCGTGTGTGTCGTGTGTGCCGTGTGTGCTGTGTGTGCCGTGTGTGCCTTGTGTGTCGTGTGTGCCATGTGTGCGCCTATGCACCCTCGATGCTTGAGAAGTTAGCCAGACCCGATATAGGTACAGGAACAAGGAATTCAAGTAGAGAGTTCACAAATGAACAAACATGCTTGGGCAGAAAGGGGGAGAATGAGGTCTCATTAAATAAGCTAGCACTTTCACGCCACTGAATAATGCACTGTCTTTAAACATACTGTTACTATTACGACATGCCCACTGGCACAATAGTTATGGGAGCAACCAGTTGCTGTTTTGATTGTATCTAAGGCACGATCCATAAAATAGAACCCATACCTGGCATGGTCAACAGAGTCAAGAACCTGTGGCTAGAGAGGCCGTAGGCTAGAGAGGAAAGCCTACTATTATTCTGCTAAATGGTCACAGTATTAAGCTGACCCCTAGCGACATATTGCTGTACCCATAGACTAGTGACATATTGCTGTACCCGTAGACTAGTGACATATTGCTGTACCCATAGACTAGCGACATATTGCT
>OU015755.1:65060148-65074991 GCA_907169655.1 Acomys percivali | reverse complement strand
TCTCTCTCTCTCTCTCTCTCTCTCTCTCTCTCTCTCTCTCTCTCTCTCTCTGAGACAGGGTTTCTCTGTGTAGCCTTGGCTGTCCTCAACTCGCTTTGTAGACCAGACTGCCCTCCAACTCACAACAACCCACCTGCCTCTGCCTCCCGAGTGCTGGGATTAAAGGTGTGCACCACCATGCCCAGCTAATTCAGAGCTTCTCAACAGAAGGACAGGGACATTTGGAACACGTGTTTCTTTGTTGGTTGGTTCCACAACTTACTGTCCTCATGGAATTGGATGGTATTCCCCTGCACGTCATTTAGCAGCATGCCCAACCTCTGGCTTCTAGAATCCAGCAGCACGTTCCAGTCACAGTGTTCAAAGATGCCTCTAGATCCTATCAAACATCCCACAGGCAGCAAAATTGCCAGAAAAATGCTGCTACAAGTGGGACCTTTCGCATTAAAAATAAATGCATGGCCAGTGAGATGGCTCAGTGGCTCAAGTCAAACCCTGGTAAACTGAGCCTGATTCCAGGAACCCGCCTGGCCAAGGAGAGCTCTGACTATGCATACAGACCACGGCCCATGTACTCTCTCTCTCACACAAAATACATAAATGCAAAAAAAAGAAAAAAAAGTAAAAATTCCAGCCTCTTTCAGAAATAAAAATTCACGGATGTGTGAAGGCTGCCTTAATGTCTCTGTCTGAGGTGCTCACCAGCTGCTACTGTCACATGGCGTGCTATCTATTTCTGCAGAACAAAAGACCTAAAATCTCCTTGGGTCTGAGCATCTTTTACTACCTCCCAGCATTCTGCCTTCGGGTGTCAGTCAGAGCTCAATGGGAATTTTTGACTCAAGGTCTTCACAAATGCAACAATCAAGGTGTCAGCCACAGTGTAGTCATTACCGGGACCAACTCTGGGAAGCATCATCTTCCAAGCTCTGGCACAGATTTCCTGTCAGGATTCAGTTCCTGTGGGGATTGCTTGGAGGGCCTCAGCTGACCAGGCTGCTGGCCAGGACCACCCACTGCTCCTCATCTCATGGGGTGGGGTGCAGGGGGTTCTCCATAGGCCAGGCCACAAGATAGCAGCTTGCTTCCTTAGAGAGAGCAAGGAGAACCGGAGGACAGTAGAGACAGCCAGAGTCCATCCTTTACTGCTAATCTTAGAAGTGACCCTGGCTCTTGCTCAATTATGAGATTCTAAGCAGATGCTGGGAGGTGGGGGCTGCCAGGAGCTGCTGCAAACGTTGACACAATCACTTAGGCAGCAAAAAGCTCTGTACCGGACAGGCCTCACTCTCCCCGCAGGCTCTAGGGACGACCCCTTCCAGGTTCTCCCAGCTTCTGGTGGCTGTCAGTAAACCTTGGCATGCCTCAGCTTGAAGGCGCAGATGCCATCTTTGTCTCTATGGCCATTCCCCTGCATGGCGCCCTGGCAGATTTCCCACCTCCCAAACTTTAATCTAGTATAGAAGTGTCTTAACTTGATTTCTTCCTCAAAGGCCTTTTAGGAAAGGTCATCTTCACAGGTCCTGGAGACCAAGATGTAGTAACTCATTATAGGGAGCGCAGCAGAGCCCGCAGCACAGGTGGTGCCCATGAGGAGGCGCTGACACGTAATGCTGCAGCTGCATGATGTCCCATTTATGAAGACTCCTGTGTGACCTCAAGGGCTACTCCAGGAAGGACAGTCCTTTGCCCTCAGTGCAAAGCTTGAGGGCAAAGCTTGACCAAAGGATGCCATGTCCTGAGCACAGCTCTGCACCCATTTGTAGCCACAGGCTCAGGAGTTGTCTACCCCAACCTCTTCCCCAAGCTTTGATCAGAATCTTGTCAGTCTTTCATCGGAAGACCAAGACCTCATGTGATATCCTTCTGAGCCATCAGTGCCTCCAAAGGATGGGCCACCGTGTGGGTCAGAGAATGGTTAGGCAAATGGGTAAACTGCCAGTGTGTGTGGTAGTCATGCCCTAAAAAGTAAGGAAAGACTGGGCAAGGTCACAGATTGGAGGACATGACAGCTCAGCGCCACGTCGCATCCTGGGATGCATCCTGAGACAAAGTCCACACACTCTTGAGTGGTTCCCTTCCCCCATGCCTTGCTGTGTAAGAAGTTCTCCGTTACAGGAAGCACTTAACTAGAATGTGAATTGAAGTCCAACTAAAGGCAGAAGCTACTCCTCAATGGATTTGTTAATTTGATAAATAAGTGTGTGGGATGTGTGTGTGTGTGTGTGTGTGTGTGTGTGTGTGTGCAGGGCTATGAGGAGGTAAAGCCCTAATGAAGAACCCATGGGCAGAAACAACCTATTGTCCCCAATTTGGGCAGCCTTGGCTCCTCATTTGCAAAAACGGGGCACACCCTAGCAGTTAGCAGTCCTTGACAACACTTCAGGCCTCGCTGGCATACCTAGAAACCCCGGACCAGAAGCCAAGGTGGTTTCTAAGATGTTTGCAGAGGGTTTGAGTCTCAGTATTTGCCGATGACTTTGGCTCCTGCACCATGAGGTGGTTCTGTGGACTGATGAGTCTGCTCACTGGACACACCCACCACGGAGGCACCAATAACATTGGAGTCTGTCACAGGAGACCTGACAGCAGAGCCTTCCATTCCCTTTCTCGCTCTTTCCCTTGTTACCCTTCCCTCTGCCCTCTCCCCTCTCCACAGCCATGCTGTGCCAGGAACTTGGTATCTCCTTCAGGCACGCAGGTCCCTCTGACCAGCACTGTCCGTGTTTGAGAACAATGCCTATCTTGGTGTGTGTTTGGGGGGGTGTCTGGGTACCAGCTGGGGACACGCCATCTGCACATCTCCTCACCTGGATGTGAAACACTGCTGTCTCTTCCTGGGCCCATTGCAGACACGGCTTTGATCCACTGTCTAGACAACCTCCTGGGCCAGAATCAGTTGGGGGGAAGCCGGCAAGGTAATTACTGGCTCATGACAAAGCACTGATATTTCAAGTTACTTGGGTTAAAATTATGCAACAGAGTCTATTTTTCCGACAGTCCTAGGACAATGTCAACTGGTCGCATTTGCATCCTAATGGCTGTGGAAGAGAAAAGGGCAAAGTGTTAAATAATCACAGCTAGCCCTGGGAAGTGAAGATGGGAGAATGCCAGGTGTGTGAGACTGCCTCCTGCTGCGGGTGCCCAACACTGGGAGGAGAGAGCTGCTGGGTCAGAGGACCAGCTGCAACCTCTGCAAGCCTGAAGGACTTAAGTGAAGTTCTTGCTTCACGTCGGCTAAGAGAGCCCTTAGAGGTTAAGTTGCTTCAGGCTCCAGCCCCTGTCATTTTACAGATTGGGAAACTGAGGCTCGTGGGATGGCCTAAGATCATGTTATGAGCCAATGATAGGGCAAACCCGGACCCTAGGGCTCCATCCGCAGCTCTTTGCAGCTTGTCTTGTCCCTAGAGACATTGATATAGAACCAAATGGCAGCCCAGGGAGACTGTGTCCTTAGAACGCTGGGACCATGCACTTCCTGCTCACTGGGAGAGACCACTACCCCTAACGTGTTATTCTTCCCATGAGAGCAGGAATTACAGATGGTTAATACAAGCCACAGGGCGTCAGCCAGGCTCCATGTGAGGAAGGATGGCAGCGGAGAGGAGAGACTTGGATCTGGAGCTGTCTGACCTTGGCTGCGAGGAAACTGAGGCCTCGCTGTCTTCTGCAGAGCTTACAGTGTGGTCAAGGTCACAACCCGGCCTTCCTGGGGACTTCCTGAGTGGGCCTCAGCTCATGCTCACAGCTTTGGTAGGAAAAGATATGGGAGACCAAGTGTTTCTGGGAGTCCCCTCTCCTTTCCAGCACATTCGGGGACTCTCCTCTTTCTCTGCACACACATTCCCAAGACTCCATCACATTCGTTCACTGAAGACAGAGCCAACACTGATGGTGCCTGTGACCCATCAACTAGTCATTCCCTGCCACAGCACCCAGTAGTGCGTCTCATCTCAAGTGCGCAGGGGCATGGTACTCACACACAGCAGCACTAGCTCCAGCAACTGAACCAGGGAGGACCAGAAGGCTGGGACCCATTCTTTCTCCATCACTCTCTCTTCTTTCTCCTCTCTCCCCATCACGGTCACGCCCTGGTTCTCCTTCCTCTGCACCCCTTTCTCTTCTCCATTGTCTTGACTTTGCCCCTCAGATTCATGTGCATGCAGTAGAAAGCATGGCCTGGGTTCCAGCCTCACAGCCCTGCAGCCCCACAGCCCTGCAACCCCACAACCATGCAACCCCACAACCATGCAACCCCACAACCATGCAGCCCCACAGCCCTGCAGCCCCACAACTATGCAACCCCATAGCCATGTAACCCCACAGCCCAGGCACGAGAGAACAGAGTTCTCTTCACCATCCCTAGTGAGGAAAACCTCATCAAATGCCTAGATTAGATCTGGTGCCCAGTCCTGGACCAATCACTGTTGAACCTTGGTCATGTGCTCACCCTGTAGCTGGGACAGAGGGACAATGAGTGTCACTTACCATCAGCCCTATGATACAGGCTCAGGCAATGGATGTGCTGGGCAGACCACTAAGGAAGAGTCCCGAAGGCAGGCTACCCAGGAGACACTCAGGACACCGGCTACAGGGGCACACAGCTAACTGCTCCTGAAAGGACAAGTCGTATTTACTTTTATTCTCAAATTCCAAGTTTTGAGCATTCTTGCATTTGTTTGGGCCACAGGCCTCTCCCTCAGCGAAACATGATGATGTCACAGATAAAGGAGTGCTCATGGGCCAGGGCTGACTGACTCCCTGACATTGAAGGAGAGTTAGGCTGTGGCCCGTGATGAAGGACTGTTTGCTGAGTAGAGAGAGGCTGTTTGTGCATCTCACAAGTGAAAAAGGTCCAGGATGCCGGGCCTGCAAGATGACAATATGAGTAGGCATCACTGGGACTGTGAAGAGCAGGGGGCACCCTGCCCCCCACCCCCTAACAGTCTGTGTGCAGGCACGAAAGTGTGAATAATAGTTTGGCATAGCTGAACACTAGAGGATGAGAGTAAAGGCTATGAGCCTCAACTACACAGGAGTCAGCGGGGGCCATATGCCTGCTGGGCATCTCAGAGAAGGAATTCCATGGAGGTGGAAAGCAGAGACAGTACAAAAGGCTTTGGGCTAGAGTCATGCCTTGCAACGTTGGACAGCTTTCTTTCTTTCTTTCTTTTTCTTCCTTCCTTCGTTTTTCCCTCCTCCTCTTCTCCTTCCTCCTTTTCTTCTCCAACCTTCCTAGCTTTTCCATCTGTGCCATGGTGAGGACACGCCCTTCTGCCTTCACCATGGGATGAGGCCCAAGAACTGAGCCTGTAGTAGATGAACAGACTACATAGAGTAAGTGCTAGGATTGGATTGGCCCTCCTACCACAAGGCAGAAGTGACAGGATCCCAACACTGTTGGTGGTGGGTTGGGAACACAGAACTCACGAGATAAAACTCCACAGCCCTTGATAGAGGATCAGATGTGGAAAAGGAAAGAGTCCAGGCTAAAAATAGACAGAAGGACAAAAAAAAAACAAAAAAAAAGTCTACCCTTGACCTTGAATCCCTTCATTTTTCACTTTTCAACAAGCTTTTTTTTTTTTTAACCAGCCAATTTCCATAGGATTTTTCCTCCTCAAATTCCTCCAAATATAATCCCCAAACCATTTGACTCTCAGGTTAGAAACCTGAGTAGGCTTCCCCACCCCCCCCCCCCCCCCCACCCCCCCTAACCATAACATGCCATGCTGAAGATACTGTGACTATCCACCCTCCAGAACCTTCCTTGACCCTACTTCTTCTCCCTAGGGCCACCCACCTTCCTGGGCCACTGTCATTTTGTACAGCGGGGAATGTGGGTGAGTGTGGACAGACTGCCAAGCGGATGGTTCCTGAGTGTCAGTCAAAGCATCAAGGAAATCCTTGCCCAAACCAAGAGATGTGAAGAGGAACCAGCAGCAAAAGCAGTCAGTTCTGCGCAGCCACTTAACAAGCGCTATTTGATGTCCAAGTGCAAACGTCGATGCTCTGATGCTGTGTGTGAAACCCAGTCATCTCCACCCCGCCTCTGCAGTTGTAACTGAATGAATCGGTAAGTGGATCAGGACATGTGGTGCGCATTTTGCTTGAATCACATGGTTTGAAATCAAAGGAAAACTTCTAAGGGGAAGACAAACAAGCAGTGCAAAGGCTTTCTACGTATTTTTTTTTTAATTATTATTGTTTTTGGTGTTAAGGCCTGGAGCCTGATAGCTGAATGAAATGAGGTTGGACAAACATGGGACCAGGTGGCTCATTGTGTTTAATGAGAACATAAACCTCAGATTTCCATTACAGCACTTAGCTGCCCGGGGTGGAAGTGTGGAGAGAGAGGAGCTATAAACAGGTGGACCCACTTCTCCGTGTACCCAATAAAGTCTCGGAGAGAATTTTCCCTGGGGAACCAGTAGCCAGGTACAACAAACTAAATTCTCTTTGGACACTCCGTTAAACTGATGGGGACGGATCGCTAGGATTCCAAGGCCCTGCCAGCATTGCTCCCTGCTGGTGACTTGTAACAGTTTCCAGGCCACCTGTAGCCTAGTCTTGGTGGTATCGTTATAGCAACCACAGCTGATGTCTCTTGAGCCCTTTAGTGTGTGTCAAGCATCACGCTAGGACTTTGGCTTTGTAACCTCATTTTCTTGACGGTGGCCACACTATCTTCTCTGTAGTTTAGGGAAGGTCAGCTGCAGGCCCTCGAATCCGCTGTCTACTATCACGGGTGGTGTCTTCAAACTCCAGGACCTCCCAGCCTGGAGCGGGGTAGGTAGAGAACAACTATTCAGGCCAGTGGGAGGAAGGGCAAAGGGGCCCAGGTGGGGAAGACCATGGTGTGTTGGGGGGACCCTCTGCGCCTGGCTATGGCAGATGAAGTTGCCAGGCTACTAGCAAACCTCTTACGGTGGCAGAGTGCTAGAGTGCAGTCCTCAGAGGGTCACTCCCACAGGTCTGGTGGGTCTGGCACACTGGTGGGATGTGGGGCTGAGACAAGAGATAAAGCCACAGCCCGGTGGTGACAAACACCCAGGCCTGACCAGCTGTGAGAAGACAGCCATGTCGGCTGCGGGTTGCCTGTCCGGGAAGAGGCAGAAGACAGCCATGTCGGCTGCGGGTTGCCTGTCCAGGAAGAGGCAGAAGACAAAACAAGGGACCCTGCCAGAGAAGCGCCCCTTGAAATCCCCCTGGGGACAGCCTAGCTACTGATCATCGGTCTCCTCTATGCTAACACTGGCCTCAGAACCAGCTCTCATCCTCTGGGAAGATTCCTCGGTCACACAGGGACTTTCTGTCTGGATCAAGTCTCTGGGAGACTCAGAAATGTCAAGACTACCCCCTATTCATCAAGGCCAGTGGAGCCACCCAGCTCTCTAACCTTAGCAATAACTCAGGGTCAAGGCATCTGATCTGTTCCTTGGCAGCTGACGTTACTATATCCCTCCCGGTACAGAACCCCCTACTGGTGGGGGGAGGGGGCAGATTGGGCAGGGATTCAAGAATAAAATGCTGCTTTCTCTGCTCTTGGGCCAGAGCCAAGATTTAATTTTTCACTTTCAAAACCATGAGTGGTCAGACCACAGCTTGGAAATGGAAACCTTCCTCGGGACAGCTCGCTGTCTCCCACGCTTTCCCACCTGCAGAGCAGGCAAGCCTCCAGTGAGGCGGGTGGGTGTCAGGGTCCCAGCTCGAGGGTTGGCTGGGGCTTAGGTTGGCACCCATGGTCCCCGGCACAGCTCTGGATTTTCCAGAGGGGCCACTGTGACTGCATTCTTGAACCAGGCTTTGGTGATACCTCTCACAGTAGGGAGACTGAGGCAGAAGGATGGAGGTGGAGGCTAACTCAGGGTGTGTGGCAAGGAGAGAGGGGAGAGAGAAAAGGAGGGAAGAGAGGGCGGAAGAGGAGGGAGAGAGAGGGACTGGAACCATGGAGGGAGGCAGACAACAGGTGTACAACTACGTATGCTGAGCGTCTAATGGTAAACACTGTGTTCTCCAGGTTCAAGCTTGGCCATGTCTTTTGATCTAGAGGACCAGAAATGACATCATCAATGACTTTACCTTCATGCCTATGTTTCCTCCCTGTCTAACAGGGTCTGCAGACACTTTTAGAAGAACGGGAAGCTTGGAGATTGCAGTGCTCTCGGGGAGTCACAGAACCCCCCTACAGATGATGGTCTCTGTCAGCACCTGCAGGGGACAGGTCACAGGACCTTCACAGATACCGACATCTGTGAATGCCCAAGCCCTTTATGCAAAACACGTATTTACACAAGGCTCTAGCACTTTCTTCTAGACCCTGGGTGACGTAGGCAACCGATCCATGGAAACGCTGTGTGAATACTTGGAATGCCTTGCTTAAGGGATGGGGGTAAGACGAAGAAGTCAGTATCATACCTTGTTCCCACACATTGCCTCTGTCACTGCTTCCACAGTAGAGGACAAAGCCATAGCACGGAGGCCAGCTGTGCTCTTGGGTGGTGCGGATGCTTTGCTGAGCAGAGGGGGAGCCAGCCTGAAGGGGGAAGAGGGTTTGTTTCCTCCCTCTACTTCAGGTAGGAGGAAAGAACCTTGTGCCCCAGACTAGTTTCACCTGGCCTTTAGGGAGGAAACACTCCTATGTTTCCAAAATCTTAGCTTTAGAGGTGAGAAGAATTGGCTTGTCTGAAAGGGCCTTAACCCAAGGACTGAGAGGATGGCTTCCCATGCCTGTGATGGACCTCAGAGAAACAGAATCACCGAGGAATATGGATGTGGCTGGACCTTGGGAAAAGAATTGGCTATAAAATTTGAAGAACCTGGTTTAGTGAGAATGGCTTTTTTTTTTCTTACAAGATATTCAGAATTTCAGCCCAGTGATGTCAGGAATCTGGGTGTGGGACCCTCTGGAGCACAAGCTGCTGTCCTGGCTTCACTCAAAGTCCACCAGAATTATGTTTGGCCATGTCTTGGGCACTG
The DNA here is from genome assembly GCA_907169655.1 of Acomys percivali. NCBI lineage: Eukaryota > Metazoa > Chordata > Mammalia > Rodentia > Muridae > Acomys > Acomys percivali. Next base: position 65,066,012 of record OU015755.1, on the reverse strand, counting down.
TGGTCCAGCCAAGGTAAAATACAAAACATACCCTCACACTAGCGGAATTCACTGAGATGATAACAGGCACTCAGGAGCCCAGCTGTGGCAGGCACAGCTCCATCCCTAGGCAGCTTCACCAATCGCATCTGAGGTAGACCAGCTGTCCCTACTACTTAATGAGTCTAGTTCATTTATGAAGGTTGTTTCAGCAATATGTCACCTCACAAAATCATGTTGGTTAGTTCCTAGGAAGAGGCCTCGAGGACCATGGGTGTACCTCAAGAGATTAAACAGGACACTGAGAAAACCTTGGGAGCTAGGAGGTCATACCATGTGATGTTGTTATTTTTGATCCAATGTCACTTTCTTTTTTTTTAATTTTTTTTAATTTTTATTTTTTATTTAATTAATTTATTCAGATTACTTCTCAATTGTTATCCCATCCCTTGTATTCTCCCATTCCTCCCTCCCTCCCACTTTCACCCTATTCCCCTGCCCTATGTCTGTGACTGAGGGGAACCTCCTCCCCAATGTCACTTTCTTAGAGCCAGGAACTGTGGGAAGTTCTGCTTGCTCTATCACAAGTTATTCAGACCATTTTCTCCTACAGTAGCTCCTGCCACAGGCCTGATCATCAACTCAGGTCAATCTGATTGCAAAATCGAATTCATCCACATAGCGGCACAGCTGGAAGGCCACTCCCACATAAGCAGATACAGGCTGGGCATGCATCCCAGCATGCTGTCCTGCTGTCAGCAGCCACGAACAGCAGAGAGGCCTTGATACTGCCAAGAGCAGAGCTAGAACTCATTACTAGTTCATTCGCTATGACTTGCACTGAGTGGCTTAACTTCTCTGCTTTCATTGTCCCCGCCAGCACAACAGGAATTTTGGACCAGAAGAAAATACTGTTTGTCTCATAAACTCCTAGATGATAAAAAGCATGTGACCTAGGTCTCCTTTTGACTTGGCCTGCTAGGATTCTCATAGGGCAATGCTGGGTGTATATTACACCTCAAGAAGCCATGTGCTCCCTCCCTATCTCTTGTTTTGAGCTATTTAAGGTCACATGTATCTTGGTCTACAGGTGAGTTCCCAGGGTCTGATCTTCAAGTGCTCGTAGACATATGTTCAAATGCTCATAGACATGATTCCACAGTCAGTTCAAGTGTTGAGTCAGGCCCCTGGGCTAACTGCTCAGTCCATCCTTCCAACCAGGCGCCGGTGAAGCCGTCATTGGCATGCATTCCATCTGCAGACTCTGAAATGCTAAGGAGACCAGAGAGATGACTCAGTGGGTAAAGTGGCTTGCTTGCTGTCAAGGCTGAGGACCTGAGTTTGATCCCCAGAACCTGTGAAAGCACTGACTCTGAAAAATTGTCCTCAGACCTCCACATGAATGGAATAGCATGCAATGCTTTACTATATGAAATGATAGACAGAAAGATAGCTAGATAGATAATAGAAGATAGATAGATAGATAGATAGATAGATAGATAGATAGATAGATGAAAGGTAGATAAATAGACAGATAATAGAAGGTAGGTAGGTAGGTAGGTAGGTAGGTAGATAGATAGATAGATAGATAGATAGATAGATAGATAGATAGGTGATAGATAATAGATGATAGACACATAATCTTAAAAAAAGAAATGTTCTCAAGTCTAAGAACATGGAAGAAGTATAACAAGATGAGAGTCTGTGTCTGCGGCCCCAAAGGCCTGTCTCACCTTTCCATCCCACTGCCAAAGGCAAGGAAAGAGAGAATGCACCCTCTATCCCTGGGGCTCGGCCCCTTCTCCTCTACCCTCCCTCTACATCCCTGCATCTCAGACTTTGTCTCTCACGTGGAGGCGCTTTGCTGCCGGTGTCTTGGTCCTTTGCAAACTGCTACGCTGGTAGGACATGATGGCTACTGTTAATCATGAGCTTGGGAGAATCTAGAACCATAACCGAGGCCTTTCAGCTGTCTGTGGGGATAACCTTGATGGCGTCATTTGATGTGGGAAGACCCATCTTGACTCTGGGCAGAACTGTGCCCTAGGCTGGGATTCCCTACAGAAAAACATGGAGGAAGCAAACTGAGCACAAGTGAGCATGTGTTTGTTACACTCTGCTCCATGTCACGTGAGCAGGCTCCTCAGGCTCCTGTCACGGTTACCTACCGGCTATGGTGGACCATAACACGGAACTGTGAGCCCATTCTCCCTTAAGTTGCTTTTGTTGGGGTAATTTATCACAGCGGCAGGAAACAAAACTAAGATACTGGAATAACACTGGTTGCTCCCCGCAAATGCTGTGCTCACTCAAGGCCCTCTTCACCTAGACTACCCACCATGACTGTGCAAAAGGGGTGTAGACTCTTTTCATGTATGTGGACACGAGGCTCACAGAAGTCGGTGTAATTTGATCTGGTCCGAGTGACCTCAGAGTCAATCAAACAAACAAACAAACAAAAAACCAAGCAGGATGGGCCATGCAGGAGCCTGGTGGTGATCCAGGCAGCTGAAGTCAGGACTAGCCTTCTGTCTTGGAGTTACCCCCAAACTCCTCCCCCCTTTTTTTTTGTTTTGGGAAGTGAAGAAGCAAGAGGCAGTGCGTTGTTTTTCTCGACAGCATGAGACACCTCTACTCCTCTACTTGGAGAGGGGTAGGTCCTAAGGCATGGCTAATAGCCACAGAAGAAAAAATGGGGAGGTGAAGTCTATTGGCACCCTCATGTGCCAAGCCCTTTCAATATGACTCCAATCTGGTCCTAAGCTTTATAAATGGTCATTAAAACACAGCCGTAAACCAGGCGTGGTGGTGCACGCCTTTAATCCCAACACTGGGGAGGCAGAGGCAGGCAGATCTCTATGAGTTCAAAGCCAGTCAGGTCTACAAAGCAAGTCCAGGACAGCCAAGGCTACACAGAAAAACCCTGTTTTGAAAAACCAAAAACCAAAAAAAAAAAAGATACAGACACACACACACACACCCATTCTGCAGGTGGGAAAAACAGACTCAAAGATCCAAAGTGGCAGGTTTAAGTTCCCATGGGGAATTTGTGATAGACCTGGGATCTGAGCAGGTTCATTTGATTTGAAGCCACGTGCCCAGGGACCCTTCCTCACCTGGACTCTCCACTCGGAGTGCCCTGTCACACACAGGAGGCTTCTTGGCATCCTCCACACATTTGCTCACACCACCCAGCTCTGGCTGCACTGCCAAAGGCTCAGACCTGATTTGAATTTGGGGTTCTGTCTGCTGCAGCTCAGCGAAAGGTTTTTGTTGGAACGGCCCTTGCTTTTTCAGTCTTTGAAGACAGTTCAACCGCACAGTAAAAGGCAGGTCTTTGCCACAACAAAAGGCAGAAATATCACCAAGGAGTAAACAGAATTCCTTGGCCTCTTCAGAGCGTATGTCAACATCTAATTTCCCCTCCCTTCTCCTTCCTCCCCTCCCCTCAGCCTTCTCCTCTCTTCAGGCCTAGCTCTTGCCTGCTGGGAGGAGCCTTCCTACTCTGCTACCGGCAGGTTGGGCCAGAGGCTCTGCTGCTCTCTGCAGCTCAGTCCCAGCAACAGGCTCCACCTCTAGCAGCTGAGGTAGCGCAGAATGCCTTCCTGACACCACAGTCAGACACATGGAAAAGCCATTCGGCGGCGCCTCTCAGCTCTCAGCCCTCAGCCTGGCCCCTGGCACACACGTGTGGCAGGCCAATGGCTCCAGAAACAGGCCTTCCCAGGATGAAAACGTATGTGACATATGCAAAACAGCTTGATCTCAACCGAAGGCTGGAAATGCATCTGAAATGGGCTTGCTGAAAAGTAATTTTTGTGAAGCACAGCCGTTTAATACCACGCCTCTGACGAGCCCTCGCTCCCAACCAGGCTCATAACATGATGGAAACCAGCAGTCACACCCCCACTCACCAAAGGCATGGTGTTCACAGGCACTGAGTGAGCATGTATGTGCAGGCGTGTATGTATGTGGGCATGTATACACATGTGCAGTTTGTATGTCTGGACATGTGGGGGGGGGTACAGAAAGATGGCCCATACAGGTAAATATGTGGTAGTTTATGAGTTTGTGCATGGGTCCTCATGGCGTCTACGCTGGTCGTACCATTGCCCTCACTAGTGAACATTGGGTAATGGCTCTACATCCCTTCCCTAGGGGACAGTCCCCTAGTCCCTAGGTCATCACTAGGAACTAACGTCCACAGAGGAGATTGGGAGGTGGCCCTGGGTGGAGCTAAAAAAATGAGCAAGAGCTGAGCATGCGTGGTAGCTGGGTGACAGGGACCAGTCAGTGTAACACTTCTGCTAGGGGGCATTGTTTACCCAGAAGACACCAGTGAGCCTTTCCAGCTGAGCCCAGAGGAAGAGTACTGCCCTTGGCCTAAGGAAGCTCCCAGGCTAGCTGAAAACCCTCTCTCCATGTTTCCCTCTTCCTGGTCCCCAATTCCTTCTAGCCACACACTGTCTTTGGTCATCTGTGGATTTTATCTTTCTAAGAATGTTTAGTGCGTATTGGTTTTCCATTTAAGTCTTTAAAACACGTCCCTTGGCTTGTGGCAACTAGTGGCTTGTGACCTGGACTGTCTGTTTTGTTTCTTGGTGTCCACACGGGTGACCTTTGGGGTCGTGTAGCTCTTTGATGTGTGGAAGGGTGTTCTGTGTTGATAGCATCACTGACCAGTGCTCACCTCTAGTTCTAACAAAACGTCTCCAGATACTGTCTAATGTCATCTGAGGGACAAAGTCACGGCAGCTGAGGACAACTTCTCAAAAAGTTGCTTATATTCTACCAATACATGACCCTCACTGGGGGCAAGATGAGAATACACAATACAGTGTCCCCGACTTTACAAAGTGTCATCCTATGGGAACCACGCAAGCAAGCTAATCAGAGAAGAAAGCGTCACCAAGAACCCAGGACAGGGCACTAGCCACTAAGGAAAGAACCACAGGAGAAGAAACAAGCCTGGATTCTGTACCAGATAGCCTGGTGTCAACTCCTACAGAAAACTAGGGACACAGCCCTTTAAGACAAGAGGATTACAGTGGTCCCAAAGCACAGAACAAGTACACAGAGCAGCCCAGTGAACTCTAGACCTGCCCCCCCCACCCCACATCCCAGCGCAGTAGTTACTTCCTCAAACTCTGGGACCAGCTACCCTAAATACCATCAGCCAGCAAGAGCACTGCCTGGCTTGCCTTCTCTCTTTAGATACAATGGAAAGGTAAGCCAAGCGTGGTGACGCACACCTGTAATCCCAGCACTCAGGGAGACAGAGGCAGGTAGATCTCTGTGAGTTCAAGGCCAGCTTAGTGAGTCTATGTAGTGAGTCCAGGACAGCCACAGCTACACAGAGAAACTCTGTGTCGAAAAATCAAAATGACCCGTTGGAGTCCTGGGCATAGGCACCCATTGTCAAACCCATCCAAGCAGGAGCAGGCTTCCCGAGGCTGCAGTGTTCTGATCTTAGCCTTGTGATTGCAGCCAGCCCAGCAGCGGGGAAACTTGGTGTACCATTCACATTTGCTTAATACAGCTCTTTCGGAGGGTCTGGGAAGTACACTGTGCTGCACTTCCCATTTTTTGCTAGTCACCAGTCACTGGGCACACAGCATTGTCACACCCGGGGCACTGTGGTTCCTAAGCAGCTGAATACCTGAGATCAAGTGCAAGGGGGACCCCAGCTGCCAGATTTCAGGGTGGGGGTGGGTGGGTGGGGGACGAGGAGAAATCTGGAATGTGTTTCTACTTACTGTCCATTTCAGTAAAACGAAACGATTTCTCCCCCAAACATGTGTTACTGCTTAGACCAGAAACTGTATATATTGGTCTAAATCCAGAATGGTCTATGTGCCATACTACTCTGTATGACAAAATTACTA
>OU015755.1:65014588-65058155 GCA_907169655.1 Acomys percivali | reverse complement strand
CTCCTCTTCCTCCCCCTCCCCTTCCTTCCCCTCCTCTTCCTCCCCCTTCCCTTCCTCCTTTTCCTCTTTCCCCTCCTCCTCCTCTTTCTCCCCCTCCTCTTCCCCCTCCTCCTCTTCCCCCTCCTCCTCTTCTCCCTCCTCCTCTTCCTCCTCCTCTTCCCCCTCCTCCTCTTCCCCCTCCTCCTCTTCCTCCTCTTCCTCCTCTTCCCCCTCCTCCTCTTCCCCCTCCTCCTCTTCCCCCTCCTCCTCTTCCTCCTTTTCCCCCTCCTCCTCTTCCTCCTCCTCCTCTTCCTCCTTCTCCTCCTCTGCCTCCTCCTGCTGCTGCTACTGTGTCTTGGGTGGAAGGCATGGGCTACATCCTAATCCCAGGAGGCCAGCCAGGGAGGAGGGTATGCCATAAGCCCAGGAGGAAGAGGTTTTTACAATTGAGCACGGACACGAAGAGTGCAGAGACCACTGCAGCAGCAGTGCTTGGATGTATGCCTGCCTCAGGGGCAAAGTCCAATCCTAGTTCACTGGCCTTTTCCCTCAATCCTGGGAGTTGCTGAGGGAACCCCCTAGTGAGTCTCATCTTCGCTAAGGACAAGATGAATACTTATCACTGGAGGCCAAGGATCCTGATGGAATGGGTCCCCAAGTCCAGTCCCCATGCTTATTACCACACCCACCAGCTTCTCATATGACCTGACATATGACCCATCTTCCCCTATCTCACAGCCACTGACCTAGCACCCCTCCATCCTGGGTCTTTCGACCCCTCCCACCTGTTTGGATCTGAGGCACCAGGACCTTCTGGGTCCCCATGAGGCTCACTTAGCCCAGCATCTGGCCCAGAGAGCATCAGAGCTAGACCATCAAAGGACTGTACTGCCACCCGTGCCTCCCCCTCCCCCACAGTCCCACACATGGGGACAAACATGTGACTTGAGTTAGTCTTCCATGACTAAATGTCACATTTCTGGAGCCTCTGGGAAAAGGCAAAGCCAGAGCAAAGAGGCTGACCTGAGAGGTAAGAACAGTGTCTCGGTGACAGTCTTTAAGTCCCTGGATCCAGCCTTGCCTAAGACTCCCATCCTGGGACAAGGTCCCAAGCTGCAAAAGGCTGCAGATCTACTGGCTTGCTTCACTCCTCCCTCACCCTTAGAGATTCTCCGTAACATTGCCAGTAAAACCAACGTGCGCCCTCAGCACTGCCTTGTGCAGCTGTCAGTCAAGCCCTAGCCTCCCCCTTTACCCCGACTCTCAGGACGCGCCTCCACCTCTTGTGTCTGGGAGGAAGGAAGGCATGTCTCACCTTCATGCCTGCACACAGTACCACACAGCTGTTCTGTACGCACACTGCCCTTGCTTCCAGGTCCCTGCCTGGAGGCAAGGTGGATTGTCTGTCACTGTGCTCTAAAACAGAAAGCCAGCGATGCCTGCCACCACCTGAGGACAGCTATGGGAGTAGAGAACTGAATATGGTGTGCACACGCACGTGTGCACACACACACACATGCACACACACGCACAGCATCTCCCTGTGACCAAGTTCTTTGGGCTGAAGACCGTGAGCAGCTCCCGGGTGGACCACACATTCAGACTGGAGCCAGAGCTTCAAGCCACTGGTGCAGAAGCCAAAGCGAACCTCATCACGGGACCTTAGCGAGTGAGCCGCCTGCATTTCTGAGCTCCAGGGAAGGAAGGGCTGACTTCTCTGAGAGCCACTAGGAGGCCTGCAGGTGTGCACCGAGTGGCGCCCTGCACACTACTCTCTACCTAGCCCTGCCCCTGGAAACAAGCCAGGTCTTGGCGTCTCTTTAATCCCAGAGGGTCCAGGAGCTGTGTGTCCCCATAACAAGTTGCAAGGTGGAGAAGAGGATCATGGTTGCCAAACCGGTTCCAGAGAAGTTGAATATGGAACTGTGCATGCGTGCAGGCGTGTGTGTATGTATGTGTGTGTGTGTATGTGTGTGTGTGTGTGTGAGACACTTCATGACTTAGAAAATTGCTGAGAGTAGACTTCAAGCATTTTCATTCTGAAGGGCATGGGCATGTGAGATAGTGGTGTGTGACCTGTCTTGGTCTACCCACTTCTCGCGTGTCATATCAGAACATGTGGTCACACACTACAGCTATGTACACAGAAGGCCACTAGCCTGTGATGATTTGACTGTACAGTGTGCAAAGCGTCCCCCTGTGTCCATTCTGGTTTTTTTCTTTTTTCTTTTATCACAAAATTCAACAAATTACCCCGAGATGTCCCACACTCCTTATAAAAGAGGCCTGTGTTTAGTGGGTTTTGTCTGGCTGCAGGTTAGGGGAAGTGTCCTGAACACGCTGCAGATGGGCTGAGCGGGACTGTGCCTTCTTGATAGGTCAGACGTCCCAGTGCAGTTTCATCTTACAGTGTGCTGTGGGTTATCAGGACGTGAACCCGTGCCAATCAGACAACACTGCTATAATCACATTTGCAACGGTAAGCAAATAAAGTCTCAAAAATAGTGAGCAATGTTGACATAATTTCAAAGCCACATGTAAAGCTGAACAGTGCCTCCAATTAAACGCATAGTCGTGCTGTGGGTCACAGACCCGTGGCCTGAACCAGCTGGTCTGATCTAGGTCAAAGAGTTATAGGAGTGTGTTGGGTCGGGCACAATCAGGAGAGAGGGGGAAGGGAGGGAGGGAGGGAGGGAGGGAGGGAGGGAGGGAAGGAGGAGATGGGTCTCTGTACAAGGAGAGGGCCAACCCTTGTGAGGAGGAGATGAAATCCTGGGGGAATGTATATTGTTAACATTAGCACGGCCATGTCAAGGGCCCCAGTAGCTCAGACCCAAGAGAATGGCAAAGCCTTCCCTTGGTCTGAGTACAGATGTTGGCAGTGTGTATAGGAAGTGTCAATCGCAGCTTCCACCACAGCTCCCTCCTCCCAGGTGACTGCTCCCTTACAGAGAGCCCTACCAATATTAGCTAGCCACCATGCTGGTTCAGGTCTATGCAGTTTTCTGCATTTAGCCTGTGGACACACACACACACACACACACACACACACACACACACAATCATCCCTATGTCTGTTTTTTCCACCCTTGGCCCCATAACGCTATGCTGTGGAAACAGAGTGCCAGCTACACACGAAACTCTGAATTTATAGCATGAAAAGGAACAAGTAAAATTAATTTTAATAACATGTTGTATTTAGCCCAATACACCAAAAAGAAATCATTACAACATGTACTCAATATAAAAATTCATGAGGCAAACCCATTCTTTTCATCTGCAACTTTCTTCATACAGCACTGTGTTTTGTATACAGAGGTCACTGGCCTCCAGTGGGGGCAACAGCAGTGCCAGGCTGGGCCTGGGGCCTAGAAGCTGAATGTTGGGGCAGTGAGACCAAGTGCATCATGGGTGTCCAGGAAATGAACAAGTGGGTAATCTCAAGACTCTCACTGGGAGCAAGAGTGGACTTTTTAGATGAATGTGAGGAATCTTTTTTGACTAGATGAATTTCCACCCCTCAAGAGATGGCAGGACACCTGTCGCCGTACCTGGCACTCAGCACGCACCAAGAGCCCACTTGCAGAATGGATACAGGAAGGCCGGCTGCTGTGTTCTGTTGGTCCACAGCAGTAGTCCCGATCTCTTCTTGTGGTGACAGGCCCCGTTGCTCATCTGATAAACACTGTGGAAACGCCTCCCCACAAAATCCATACAAACTCAAAATGTTTGGATAAAATTTCACATCTACAGAGTCTCCATAAACCATCTGCAGACTTCCTGGTGCACGGATCCAAGTAAGAGACTCATAGCTTCAAAAAGCCACTGCTGTTCCCAACAACTTGCTCATCACGTTTATGTTTCCTTTGTTGTAGAGGCGTTTATTTAGTGAGGGAAACCAGCTAACGCTTTTCCAGTTAAGGGAGGTGCGACGGCTTTGCCAATGAGGAGAAGACTTTGGATGAGTCCATAAGGACACTGATTTGTGCCACTGAACTTGGCTTTTCTTGCAGCACTCCTAAGTCAGCACCATGTCACTGTCCCCATACATGTGTGTGGTGGTCACAGATCGTCCTGCCTCTTAATGTTCAAATAAGAGAAAATGCCTGAAATTAGGAAGCCGTCTATGGCTAGTGGTGCCTGCACAAATGCACCTGCTCATAGCTTGAAGTTCATCAGATCATGATAGTAATTATGTTTACTCATATTTGTTTCACATTTACTTATGTCCATATATCATGTTTGCATTACATATAGAATTATTGTTCTTATTTTATATTGCTATTTTTACATTTTATTGCATGCATGCCTCTGTGCATACACACAGGACTTCATATGTGTGTGTGTGTGTATATATGTATGTATTATATATTTAGTTTACTGTTTCTTAGTAAATCTCCTGTGATTATCTTAAACTTTATTTTAAATAGCCAAATCATAGACTTGAGGTATCATTTTTGCCTTTAATCATCCCTCTACTGCCACAACTTGAATTGTTTTCGATTACTGCTTTATAAATAGCACTGAAGTGAATAGCTTAAAGATACAAACACATTTCATATGAATTTTTATATTCATTCCACATTTTACCTTTGTCCCAGTTACAGTCCCCTGAGCAATACAGGACTCGCAGACTCTCCCTAGCAGAGCTAGACCACTGCAGGCATGGCAAGAGTGGCCTGGCCCTCTGGCCTCTGCCTGGCCCTGCACTTCTTGTCCATGTCACAGGCTCTCAGACGCCTCCAGGCATCTGGGGTCATTCGGGCACACAAGGAGCCTAAGACAAACGTTTTCCAAGTGAAGTGCCAAGTCCACCCAGGACCTCCTTTCTTTTGAGCAGATGTACACGGGAGGTTTGCTAGACTCTTGTGCAGCTCCAGGAGCTGGCCGTACCGAGGAGGACCTAGCAGATATGGTCCACTTTAGGGATGGGCAGATGTGAGAGAAGCAAACAGGAACTGAAACAAACATGAATGGTGATTGGTGACTCTCAGTGGAAGGAAAGACAGGAATGTGCTGGTCTCGAGACTCCAAGAACTATCAGCTACAGGTCTCTCTCGATCTGTGGGTCGCAACCCCTTAGCGGGGTGTCCAACAACCCTTCCACAGAGGGTCGCACAGCGGTCATCCTGCATATCAGTTATCTTCACTGCAATTCCCAACAGCAGCAAATCACAGTTAGGAAGTAGAAATGAAAATAATTTTATGGTTGGGGGTCAAAAACTGTTTAAAGGGTTGCAGCACTAGGAAGGTTGAGAACCACTGCCTACAGCCTGCTGAGCTCTCCCACCGCCCCAAGCAGAAGCCTCTGTCCTATCCCTGGCCTTCTGCCCCTTTCAATCACCATAGCAACAGTGCTTTCTCTACAACATCAAGGTTCTTAACTGAAGGGCACATCTCCCCTGTTGCTTCCATCCAGTGCTCTCGGTCTCTCTGTCTTTCAGGATAAAACCCAGGGCAGGAGTGTTGTACCAGTAAAGGAGGAATTGCATTGAGCCTCTCCCAGGACTGTTTTCACTTCCATGGATGATGCTCGGAAAAGAGCCTCAGGACCCACCCATGTTATCAACACCCTGAAGGTCACTGGAGACCTGCGTGGTAGAGTACTGAGTTGGAAAGGCACCACTGCGGATCTGTTCCAGCCAGGGGCAGCGTTAAGAGTTCAATTCCCAGCAACCACATGGTGGCTCACAACCATCTATAATGAGATCTGGTGCCCTCTTCTGGCCTGCAGGAGTGCATACAGGCAGAATACAGTATAAATAATAAATAAATAAATCTTAAAAAAAAAAAAAAAAAAGAGTGGGCTCGGGAGGCAGAGGCCTCCTGATTTCTGTGTGCTGGAGGCCAGGGTGATCTACATATCAAGTTCTGGTGCAGACCATGTTTCAGAAGGAAGAAAAAAACAACAACTTTAAAAAATAGTGGGCCTGACAGCATTTGGTAGGAGGGGGCTCAGGGAAGGGAACTGAGGTCCTGGGGGGCAGTCAGTCTCTGATGCTGAGCCATTCTCAGGTGGCAGAAGCATCCAGGCTGCCTTGGGGAAGCCATGCTAGGAGATGGGCACCTGCCAAGAACAAGGGGGAAATCAGCAGCTGGCCTCATGGTGGTAGGATTGAACTCCCTTTGGCCAGCTCGGCAGCAGTATGGAAACGCCAAGCTACAGTGGTGTAAGCATAACAAGTTGAGTCCCTGGACCAAGTGGAAGAAGGTGCTGTTCACTGATGTGGGCTCAGGACAGGCACAATGGCGAGGGCACAGTGCATCCTTTGGGGGCCCTAGACAATCTCACTGAGTCATCCGTGAGCATCTAAGGCAGGTGCCATGTGGTAGGTGATTGACAGGAATTCAATGGAGTAACTCGACTTGAGTTTTCCCAAAAATATTTTGCACCAATGGTGTGATGCTCTCCCGGTTCTGTGGTCTGTAAGTCTGGCAGCATGAAGCCCGTCTGCCTCCCACAGAAGTTGCACAACTTGGCCTGTTCCACTTAGCCCTAAACCTGAAGTGTGTTTACTGGTCACCCTGAAAGAATCGCCAGGGTGTTTACAGCATCTATCAATATTCTGAAATATGAAGGAAAAAGCTTCAGGAAACGTTGGCCTTACTGGACAAGTGAGCACTGTTAAAACCACAACAGTGTCATGGCCCTGTAGTCTGTGCAGATCCACACATTTCAAACATTTCAAACTCAATAGTTCACAAAACACTTCTCCCACGATGTTCAAGGGGAGGAGCGCATAACCAGACTCTACTGAGCTCTCTTTGTGGAGATGAATACAGCCCCAGGAGAGGCTCAGTGACATTCCTTTTAATGGTGCCAACTCTCATCCTGAAACAGAGACCGAGAGCGAGAGTGCCGAGAGTGATAAGAGAGCGTGCCCTTTAGTTAAGAACCTTGACGTTGTAGGGAAAGCGTCTTCGTCGGGGTGGTTGAAGGGGAAAGCAGAGACGGGAGAAACAGAACAGAAGCTGCTGCTGGGGGAGGGGAGAGTTCAGCGGGCTTCTCATGATAGATGGCCTCAGGTGGGGCTTTGGGTGGGTGGTTTGGGGATAAGAAGGATAGGACAGACAGTATATGGGTTTTCTGAGGAAGTCTGGTCATTAGCCTTGATCACAGCATCATTTGAGAGGAGGAAAGATATAGAGACACTGCAAGGCCCCGACTGGTCCTCCCTGCATGCCCAGTGATGGCTCTAGAGTCTCCCTTGAAGTTGTCCAGATTGCCATCCACATGACCCCTTTGGGACCTTTCCACTGGCTTCTCAGGGGTTTGTGACAAAGATGGAAGTTCTCTAGCTGTCAGAAAGGCAGCACCACCTCTTACCCCACCCCCACCCTCACCCCCACTCCCTGCCCCACCTTCTTGATTTTTTTTTTCCATACAACATATGGTGCATAGTAAGTGCTCAGGAACATTTCCCTATACTCACTTATGTCCATTAATGGGATATAAAAGACTGTCATGGTGACGGAGCCTGGAGAGGGGAAAGAGAGAGGGTGGGCTACCTGCACCCTTGTTCTGGACACCTCTGTGCTCTGCTCTGAATCGGGGGTTCTGATCCTACAAGAGAGAAGGAAGAGTGAAGTGGAGACACCCGGAAGCCTCTTGCTCATAAAAACATTTGCCTCAAGGCCTGGCTGGCAATAAGGACTGGAGAAATGACATCAGTAAGTGCTCCAGGGCCACTGCTCTGCTCAGAGCTGCTAATCACCAGGTCACTGTCATTCTCCAGGGAGCAGTTATATAAGGTTGCTAACAGGCTGTCGTCAAATGAGTCCTGAGGTGCCAGGCCTGCTCCCCAGCCCCCCATATATAGATGCTTGGCAGGCTCGAGCGCAGCCTGAACCCCCAACCAGATGTGTCCTGTGGTCTTCAACACTGGCTGCTTCGAGCCACATGTCACCCACATGATACTTAACGATGTACAGCTGGTCCTTTGGGCATCTTTGGCTTCCCAGAGTCCCAAGCCAGAGGATGATAACAATTAGAATAACATTTGCTACCACTGAGCGCTAGCTAGTGATCTTAGTGCCAAGTAGGCCACTTTCTATGTACACAGACTCTGAGTGGGGAAGGACAGCTTTACTACCAAGGCTCCAGTAAGTGATTTGCTTGTGTCCACACAGTGATGGCATACAGAGGTAGGAATGTGCATCCAGAGTCTCCGAGCACCATCCTGCTGCTGTGTTCTGGGTAACTGTCTCCCACACTGGGGGAGGTGTATGGAGAGACAAGTGGGAGTTATGGGAGGAAGTGCTTAGGTCTCTGGGTGCACACCCCAAAAACAGAATGTGAGGTTCTACCTATTCTCTCTCTCTCTCTCTCTCTCTCTCTCTCTCTCTCTCTCTCTCTCTCATCCATTGTGATGTGCCAACTTCATCAGAAGCACACAGCAATAAGATCATTCATCTTGTCCTGGAAACTACAGAACCATGAACTTAGGTTCTACAAGCCATTTTCCTCCATGCCAGGTACTTGGCTGAAGCTCTGAAGCACATCTATTCTCTGCAGCAACCACAGTGGAGGTCAGCAAGCATCTTCCAAGGCCACCTCAGCATCTACCTCACGTCTGAGTATGCGTGGGAAGGGAGACTCCCACTGTAGCCCTCTCTCAGGCGAGGTAGTCTGGGCCAGGCTCCATGCATGCCCTGGCAATAGCAGCCTCAGTCAGGCCCCAGCTACTTCCTGTATTGAACCTCATGGCCTTAGGATTGGCTTGAGATTGGCTTGTGACCCCAACTGAGGGGGCTCTGGCTGGAAGGACAGTGCTTGGCCCTAGGTCAGGTGACCCCGCACAGCCGTGAGAATGGAGGACAGATGCTCGGCTCCCACCCAGTAGTGGGACAGTGGTGCTGTCTGTGTCACTCACTATAATGGCCTATTGCCTCCTATTCACCTATCCACCTGCCCTGGCTTTTATTGCTTCTTCAAGCTCCCCCAGAACTCCAGAACTACAGGTGTGTGTCATGCTTCATTCACGTCTGGCTCATGTGCCCCTGAATTAGCAACTCCTCTAAAGGCTCAGAGGCTAGATGCTTTAGCAGTTTGAGATTCTGTGTCTGGGGTGTCCGCAAGGCAGTTTAGGGGTGCAGGGAAGGAGGCCCAGGGTGCCTGATGCCACTGTGGCGTTCCCAGAGGGTCTGGTTTACTGTTGACTTGAGTTGGGTGCTGTCCTGGGTGCTGGAGCGCCAGTGTTCCAACACAGAAGCAGGGCCTCCTTAAGGAGCTGTCTGTCTTGTGCCCTGGGGAAAGCCAGCCTCCTGCTGCAAAGACACCATGCTGCAGAAGTCAACTCCGAGAGCTGATAGTCAGGTTTTGCAGCAAAATTTACAGCTGTGACTGCTGTGGGCTAATGAAATGCTTATGAGGGTGTGCCAGGTGCCATGAGGAAGTCACAAAGGACATTGCCCTTTTATAAAGTGGGTATTTGGGGCTGGGGAGATGGCTCATTTAGTAAAAACACCTGAGTTCAACCCCAGGGCCAAAGTAAAACCTGGGTGCTATTGTGCGCAGCTGTAATCCTGGCACTGGGGAGGCAGAGATCAAGAGACCCCTGGAGTTCAATCAATGTCCAACCAAAGCAGTGAGCTCCAGGTACAATGAAAAACTCTGTCTCAAAACTTAGGTAGAAGCCATGTGGTACAGTAGACCTGCAATCCCAGCACTCAGGGAGACAGAGGCAGGAGAATATCTGTGAGTTTGAGGCCAGCCTGGTCTACAAAGCAAGTCCAAGACAGCCAAAGCTATACAGAGAAACCCTGTCTCTGGAAAAAAAAAGCCCAAAAACTTAGGTGGAGAGCAACTAAGACAGACACCTAATAGCAATATCTGTCTTCCACATGTGTGCATGCACACTTGTACACGAATGCATGCATATATACCATAAATAAATAAATAGTAAGATAAATTGTTTCACTTTCAGCCTCCTCCTCTGAAATGGTTCCTGAGTCAGAGGGACACATTCCTTATACAAAGCAGAACCCTGATGGGAAAGTGTAAATTGACTTTATCATATTCCAACTTCATCTCTTTCAAAAGACAAGAAAACTAAGAGAATTGAAAGGCAAGTTGCAGAATGAAAGAACATTCTCAAAACAGCCACCTGACCCAAAAGTTAGTACTATCAAGCCACAGTGAGAGCAGAGGCCCCAGCTGGCGTGGGTGGGCAGAGGGGAAGGAAGTCATAGAGTCTGCACCAGGCAACTGAAGTGACCCTCTGCCGCCCATCAGCAGGGAAATAAACAAACTATAAGGAGGTTGTGTCATACCTGGGGAGATGGCTAAAATCTGGAATGTCCTAGAAGGCAAGTGTTGAGCCAGTGGGAAGCCTCTCAAGTGCTTAGGAACCACTGATGGAAATGGCCAGCCACTTGGTGGCTTTTGGTTTGGTTTGGTGATTAGGATTTTGAGACAGGGTTTCTCTGTGTAGCTTTGGCTGTCCTGGACTTGCTTTGTAGACCAGAGATCCAACTACCTCTGCCTCCCATTAAAGGTGTGCGCCATCACCCCCAGCTTGGTGTTTTATTTTTTAAATTAAACATATAGGCTAGCAAGATGGCTCAGTGGGTACAGGTGTTTGCCTCCAAACAAGGCATTGACTTGAGTCCAGTCTCTGGGATCCACAGAGCTGAGGGAGGAAACTGACTCCCAAAAACTGTCCTCTGACCTCCACAGGTGCACCATGGCACATTCATGGGCACACATACATACACAATAAATAAGTAAATAAATATTTAAAAAACTAAACATAGCTTACACAGGCTTGGGGGAGGCAAGGTCGCATGGAGAAGCAGGAAGCAGTCAAGGGGGCTGGAGAGGTGGTTCCATGCGTAAGAGCACATTCTGCTCTTGCAGAGGAACGGAGTTCAGTTCCTAGCACACATTTGGGTATCTCACAACAAACCACCTGAGACTCCACACCTCTGATCTATAAGGACACGCCCACACGTGCACACACAGGTGGGGGAAGGAGGAAGAGGGGGAGGGGGAGGAGGAGGAGCCACTGCCTCTAAAGCCAAGGCAAGAGAAGCCAGCCTCACTACCAGTCCCTGACTTGCAACCTCAGAACTGTGAGGCAGTAAATATCTGTCTCTTCAGTTACTTCAGCCTCTTAGGCTGCTCCTCTGCCCCCAAACACCCAGCCAGACAACAGTTCTCTATCTGCCACACACCATCTGCAAGACATCACTCTGGGCCATGGAGCCCCAACCTGGACATCTGTGTTCCCACAGTAGTGCCTAGCCTACTTGACGAAGAGGACTCACAGCCCTGTGACCAGCCTTTCTGTATGGTCTTTGTCAGCTCTGGGGCAGAGGACAGAACCCAGGCCTTGTGTGTGCTAGTGCTTGCTCTACCCTGGAGCCACACTCCAGCCTTTCTTCAAAAAGCTTTTTTTTTTTTTTTGGCAACCACTGTTTCAAGGCTGGCTTTGAACAGGCACACAATGGCCCAGAAGAGCCTTGAGTTTCCCATCTCTTTCTGCCTCGGCCTCTGAGTCACAGGTGTGTACCACCATACCTTGCGCTTTCTTCTCTCTTCATGATGACACGTGACCTCCTCAGAGACAACAGTACTGTCCAGGGTTGAAATTCGACCCTGGCCATCTGACCGAAGCATTGCGTGGTGGCGACTTTGCACTAGGCAGCAGCTACAGCAAGAGTGCCAAGCTCAGCACCTGAGCAGCTTGGAAAGCAAGCTCGTTCCTACTGGAAACTTGCCTCAACCCATGGGAGGCTTCCCAGCATTCCACTCACAAAGAAATTACAGACCTTAAAAACGGCTCATCCTGGGGAGCCTTCACAATGAAGCCAAGGTCTCCAAGGCTGGGCTCCACTTTCTTCCGCGAGGCTGTTGTTGACAGAGCTTCCCATTTTATCCTGTAGTGATGGCGGGTTTTATTTCAGAGTGGGCACTATACCAGGGAGTAATGGGACCTTTGAAAATTAGTTCTTTGGTGTCCAGCATCTGTAGCACATCATGTATCTCCTTGAAAGCGATAGCCCTCCTCTCCCCTTGGCAGATGATTTATTCTCTCTTCTAATTCATGACTAAGAACATCTTAGAAGGCTGAAAATAAGCAACAGCACCCTTCTGCTTTGCTCTCTTTTGAGAGATGGCCTAACAGTTAAGAGCACCGACTGTTCTCTCAGAGGACCCACGTTTCAGTACCAGCACCACACCAGGTGGCTGACAGCCTTCTGCAGAACCTCCAGCTCCGGGGGGAGTCTCATCCCTTTTGCCTCTGAGGATGCCTGTCCTGGTACACACATGTCCCCACACGTACACATACACATAATTACAAACTAGAAACAAAGTCTTTATAATTTTTGTTTGGTTGGTTTTCAAGACGGAGTTTTTCTACATAGGCCTGGCTGTCCTAGAGCTCTCTCTGTAGACCAGGCTAGACTCGAACTCAGAGAACCAAGAGTTTCTGCCTCCTTAATGCTGGGATTAAAGATGTGTGCCACCACACCTGGCATAATTTGAAAACAATTATTACTTGGGGTCTGAGGCCATATCCCAGCTTGCTACACAAACACGATTTTGATCCCCAAGGACCATGCTTTTAAAACTAAAAAGGTGGGTATGATAGCACAGACTTGCAGCTCCAGCACTGTGGCTGGAGAGGACAGGACTCCTGGGACTCAACAGCAGGCCAGCCTAGCCATTTGGTGAGCCTGGTGTCCCAGTGAAAGACTGTCTCAAAAAATAAGGTGGAAGCCAAGGGCAGTTGTACACACCTTTAATCTCAGCACTCAGGGAGGCAGAGGCAGGTGGATCTCTGTGAGTTCAGGGCCAGCCAGATATATTAAACGGGTCCAAGACAGCCAAGGCTACACAGAGAAACCATTTCTCCAAAAACAAAAACCAAAAAAAATAAAAATAAAAATAAAGTGGAATGTTCCTGAGGAAGCCACGTGACCTCCTTAGAGTCATGGTTGACCTCTATCTTCATACCGTGTCCATCTGCATGCATCTCTCTCTCTCTCTCTCTCTCTCTCTCTCTCTCTCTCTCTCTCTCTCATATACACATGACACATTTTAAAAAATTAGTCATTTATTCAGGCTTGCCGGTGAAATCTAGGATGCTTTTCTATTCACACAACTTGAGGCAGTTTCCAGTGTCTAAATCTGCCTAGTTAACTGCTGCAGACAAACCCTGAGTCTCTGTGTGCAGTATCTGTGGCACGTGCTATGTCTTCCCGAAAGTGGCAGCCCTCCTCTCCCTGCCGTGGGATGATTTATTCACTTGCTGTAATTCATGGCTAAGAAAACCTTAGAATGCTCAGAACAAGCAAAAGTGCCTGTGCAGCTGTGGCAGATGGCCTGCCCCCCAACACTAAGTGGGCCCTGAGCCACGGATCAGGCAGAAAGGGGCAGCCCCATCTTGAAGCCATTAGCACCTTGAAGGGGCACACGCTGGACTGGGATGTCCTTTCGAGACGCCCCAAGACTGGGCCGGTGCCCAAGCTGACCCGTGACCTCTGGAGTCTGCCGTCTGGGCTCCTTGCAGGCCCACAGGACTGGAGCCTCACAGAGGAGGGAAGGATGAAGTGCTAAGAGAGTCCTAATGAGCCGTGTTACAGATGTGTAAAACAGCTGGGGGGATGATGTCACAACCAACGATCCACACTCACCCTGCCGCCTCTGCTACTTGCTGCTCTTATTAGAACCAGACTCTGAGGAGGGGGGGGGAGGAGGAGGAGGAGGAGGAAGGGGGGATGAGGTGCATCATCCCAGCTCCACCACCTTCTGGTCCTAATTAGGTAGGCCAGGCCCCAGCTGCGTCCCTGGCCTTACCAGGTGATTCCAACACATCAAGGTCTATACGCCAGACAAGGCCTGCGCCTGAGCTTCAACCATCTCTGGAGGGGATGGGGGGCCGTTGAATTTGTTGCATGATAAACCCAATGACCGCTAGGTGTCTGGGGAGAAAAGTCTTTAGGGAAAAGATCTGGCTCTGCAAAGGATGAGGATGATGAATTGCAAATTTTGAGTACTTTCCATTGGGGTGCAGTTCTCAAAGGGGTCCAAGTCTGATGATGGCAGGGGCCTGAGGCTTGTTTTCCAAAGTGAAGACAAGGGATCATCCTCGCCTCTTGACCTTGAGCCCCACCCCTAGCCCCTTTTCTAAGCTGGGAAAGGCACCATCTAAGTGCCTAGACTGAGAGACTTGCTCAACCCTGAGAAGACTGTTGGTGACAAAACTGGCTCAGACAGTCACACAGCTGGGAAGTGAAGTGGCACTTACTGGCCAGTCATCCTCAGACCCATCACCACTTCCCAGCCAGGCCCCTGCACTTCCACCTTAGCATTATGGGGGACCATGTTGCTACTTTCTGCTCACTCTCGTTGTTGGTTGGTTTGGTTTCACTCGAATCTTTTCCCTTTTTTAGGGAGAGATGAGGGAAGTGGTGGAGTGTATGAGTGTTTGCCTGCACTCATAGTTATGCCTTGGAGACCAGAGAGGGGGTTCAACCCCCTAAAACTGGAGGTATGCAGAACTGTGAGCAGCCAGGTGGTCCCACGTCCTTTGGAAGAGCAGCCAGTGCTCTTAACCACTAAACTATCTCCCCAGCTTTGCTCTTTGAAACAAAATTTCGTTGTAAAGCCTGAGCTGACCTCAAACTTGTGATCTTCCTGCCTCTGTCCTGAAAGTGCTGGGATTACAGGTGTGTGACACCACAGTGGTTGACTTCTGGTTTATTGTTTATTTTTTAAAGTTTTCTCTCTCTCTTTCTCTCTCTCTCTTTGGTTTTTCAAGACAGGGTTTCTCTGTGTAGCCTTAGCTATCCTAGACTAGCTTTGCAGACCAGGCTGGCCTTGAACTCACATTGGATCTGCCTGCCTCAGCCTTCCAAGTGCCAGCATTACAGACATGTGCCACCGTGTCCAGCTAAATTTAATTTCATTTTAAAATACATTTTAGTTCAAATAAAATCATATCCTTTTCTCCCTTCCCTTTCCTTCCTCTGGTCCTTCCCATGTCTTCCTCTTAAAATGATAGTCTCTTTTTTTATTGTTGTTGTTGTTGGTGTGTGTGTGTGTGTGTGTGTGAGAGAGAGAGAGAGAGAGAGAGAGAGAGAGAGAGAGAGAGAGAGAGAGGGAGGGAGAGAAAGAGAGAGCCCACAAATATATAAATACGACCTGATAAGTCTGTTTTTCTTGTTGTATATGGTTTCAGTGATGGCAACTTTGTATTGAATAACCAATAAAGGGGATGTCCTTGGGAGAAGCTAACTCTCCCCCTCCCAATACTGACCTCCATATTAGATGCCTCTTCCCTGCCAGACTGTGCTCTGTAGAGACAGAGCCATCCTTGGTGTGCCAACTATTTGCAGATGTCACTACAGGTTGTCTCTATCAATCATCCCATTTTCTTTCTCCTCGATAGCTGAGTCAGGGTTTTGCTCTGAGTTCTGCCTCTCCTCCAAGCAAATCAGGAACAGATCTTAACCAGTGCAGGTCACTCCTGGGGCTTGACTGGGAAGTAAATAGCTAGAAGACCAACTGAAAGAGTCTGGAGGAAGTTTCTCTGTGTTCAAAATCAAAACCACAGGATGCATTAGAGTGGCTAAGATCAAAAATTCAAGTGACAACACGTGCTGGCAAAGCTGTAGAGAAAGAGGAACACTCCTCCATTGCTGGTGGGAGTGCAAACTTGTACAACTACTGTGGAAGTCAATCTGGAGCTTTCTCGGAAAATTGGAAATAGCTCTACCTCAAGACCCAGCTATACCACTCCTGAGCATACACCTAAAAGATGCTGAAACATACAGCAAGGACACTTTCTCAACTATGTTGCTAGCAGCTTTATTCATAATAGCCGGAAGCTGGAAACAACCTAGATGTCCCTCAACTGAAGAAACTGTGGTTCATTTACACAATGGAATACTACTCAGCTATTGAAAACAAGGGAATATTGAAATTTCCAGGCAAATGGATGGAACTAGAAACAATCATCTTGAGTGAGGTAACCCAGACCCAGAAAGACACACATAGAATGTACTCATGCATACTTGGATTTTAGCCATATAGTACAGGATAAACATGCTATAATCACAGACTCAAAGAAAACAAGTAGCAAGGAGGGCTGAAGGGAGGATGATGAAATCTCATTGAGAAGGACAAACAGAATAAACGGTAGAAGTTAGTTGAAGAGAAGGAAGAAGGTAGGAGAGGGAACACAGAGAGAAATGAGGGTGGAGACTAGACCTGAGGAGACTGAGGGGTGGGGTGGGGAGTGGACAAAGGGTCTACAGGGAGAAGAAAAACCATGGGTGTGGGGTAGGAAGCATCTCTGTGACGAGCTGGAGACCTAAGACCTAAGAAAGGGTAGGCTTTTAGGAGGACGTGGGGGTGACTCCTCTAGCTGAGACTCCTAGTAGCCGGGGTCATGAAGACTGAAGAAAACACCCTCTAACTAGATAGGACTCATAGTGGAAGGAGGGGAACACCAAGCCACCCACAAAAACTTTGACCCAAAATTTACCTTGCCTATAAGATGTGCAGGGATAAAGATAGATAAAGATAGAGCAAAGATTGAGGGAATATCCAACCAATGCCTGGCCCAACCCAAGACCCACCCCATGGGAGAGAGCCAACCTCTGACACTATTTAACAATATTCTGCTATGCTCACAGACAGGAGCCTAGCATAGCTGTCCTCTGAGAGACTCCACTCAGCAGGGTACTGAAACAGATGCTGAGACTCACAGCTAAACATTGGGCAAAGCATAGGGAGTTTTGTGGGAAAGTGAGGTAAAGGATAGAAAGACCTCAAGAAGATAGGAGCTCCACAAGAAGACCTTCAGAGCCAACTAACCAGGACCCAGAGGGGCTTGCAGAGACTAAAGCACCAACCAAGGATGATGCATGGACTGGACCTAGGCCTCCTACACATATTTAGCCAATGGGTAGCACAGGCTTCATGTGGCTCCCCTAGTAAGGGGAGCAGGGGCTGTCTCTGACATGGACTCTGTTGCCTGCTTTTTGATCACTTCCCCCTGTTTGGGCTGCCTTGCCAGGCCACAGGGGAAGAGGATGAGCTGGGCTGGGTTGGTGGTGGCGTTGGGTGCTTCCCTTCTCTGAGGACCAGGGGAGGGAGGGTGGGGGGTGTGGGAGGGGGGCTATGATCAGGATGTAAAGTAAATAAATAAATAACTTAATTAATTAGGACACCCACAAGATGATACCATCTCTCCTCTTTGAGTGTCATATCTGCAGAGGACTCTTGGGACTGTAGTAGCTGATTGAGACTGAGAAGAGCCAGCCTAAGATCTGCTATAGGGAAAAGAGCAAAGATAACTAGACCAGGTATATCTGGCAATATATGGGTTGGGTGACCTGAGTGACTGACACTCATTTACTCATTCTGCTGCTTTATACTTAATAAATATCTATCAGACAATGGGAATATGTACTCTGCCCTTTAGAGCGCCCCCTACTGAAGAAGGCCGACCTCAAATAAGCAGAAAGGGACTTAGGTGACATGAGGTGACTCTACTACCCACTCACTTATTTTTGCTTGTAATAATTAGCTACTAATTATTTGGGAACTCTAATCTTTTAGAAGTGATGGCATGACATTAGCATGACAGCCCTCCTGTAAGTCACCATGGACACTGCACAGAACGGCTACTTCAGACTAATGGGTACCTTACCTTGCTACCCAAACAGGCAGAAACCGGGGAAGGTTGTCTAGGCTTTTGCCTTGGAATATGTCCCTGTCTGTGTGCCCCCAGAGTGACCACAACTTGGCAAAAAGCCTGAGGCACACAGATGTGACTCGGGTAAAGGGATAGAGGCTGGAGCTACCATGACAGACAGGAGGAGGTTGCAAATGTGGACCTCAGGCAGGAACATGCATAAAAAGTTAGCTCCAGATGCATCTTGAGTCCTGTACTCTGTGTGCTGAGTGAGGAGTGCAGTGTTCTCAGCAGAAAACAACACCTGGGAAGTAGGACAGATTAAGGTGCTTGGTTGTTTTCTAGCCCAGGGGGGATTGAGTTTGGAGTCTGAACTCAATTAAGTTAACTGTTTACTGGAACAGCAACAACAAAAATTATTCCAAGTATGAGAACTAAGCCTAGGGTCTTTATTCCTCAAAAATCTCCCGACTACAACAAACCATTTCTAAACATGAAAATCAAAGTGAAACTGTTACTTGTAGGGAAAAAGAATCATTAGAAGCCAGCCCCCGCCCCAGGCAATCCAAAAGTTGCAACTGGCAGAGAAAGTTAAAGCAGACACTGTAAATGTTTTCAGTGACTTAAAGGAAAGCATCGCCTCAATAACAGAGCAGATGAAGAATTATAGCCCAGAAACTGAAACTATTCACAAAGAAAGAAAAGAAAGCCCAGAAGTTCCAGAACGAAGGATTACAATGTATGAAGTGAAAATTTCACTGCATAGACTCAACAGAGCCATAGATGATACAGAAAGCATCAATTTGCTTCAAAATTGGCTTCAGAAAGGGATGAAAAGTCAGAATGTAAAAATGCATCAAAAGTGGTCTCTGTACGTCTGCCTGGAGGTTTAGTGAAAATCAACACAAAAGAAAATCATCAAAAACCCAGCCAGGAAAAATTCCAAGAAATTACTTCCAGGAACCTCACAGTGTAAGTGCTGCAAAACCAAAGGTGAAAGAACAAATTTAAAGCTGCTAGAGGAGAGTAGTGATGCAAAAAGCCGAATATATATATCCACTCACCTAAAGCAGCTAAGGCCAGAAGACAGTGGAAGGTCATATTTTAAATGCCAATGAGAGATATTGGGACTGAATAGGGAGCCCTGGGTTTGGTCCCCAGCACAGCAAGTGCAGTGAGATGCTCAGCAGTTAAGAGCCTATAGTGCATTTGCAGAGGACCTGAGTTTGAGTCCTAGGCCCCAAGTCAGGTAGCCTACAGCTGCCTATAACTCCTGTTCAAGGGAATCTGTTACCCTCTTCTGGATTCCTCAGGAACTGCACTCATATGCATAAATCTACACTCACGCACAAACACGCGTGCGCACACACACATAATTTAAAAATAAATAAAATATTTTAAAGAAGCAAGTAAAGAGCTGGCAGGATGACTCAGTGAGTAAGGGTGCTTGCTGCCACACTGGATGACCTGAGTTTTAGTCCTAAAACATGTGGGTGAGAGGAGAGAAGGAACTCTTACATGTTGTCCTGTGACCTCCACAAATGTACACACACTGCTCGCGCACGCGCACACACACATACACACACACATACATGCATGCACAGACACACACGCCTGCACGCATGCACACAAAAAATGAATGTAATAAAACTATTTAATGAAAGTAAACATTTTTCTTAAGCTAATAAAAATACGTACAATTATTTCTTAAAACACAAGAAATGATTATCTTACTCCTCGCAGGCTGAAAGGAGTGGTGTCAGACGAAAGTCTAGGCCTACATGAAAGAAAACAATAACTATGTGAGTAGACACAAATGATTATAATTTTCCCACTTTCAGATTTTTTAAATATGGAAATTTAAGGAAGATAATCCTATAGCGATGCTTTCCTCCATGGAATTCCACCATGCAAACTCTGAGACATTGCTGTCCAGTCAAAGATGTACAGTGTCTAGGGCAGTACACAGAAAATGAAAATATAGCTAAAAACTGATGAATGCAAATAAGATACTAAAAAGCACTTACTAGCATTCAAATATAAAAACTGAAAAAAAAATACAAAACCGAGCAAGTTTAAGGAGGAAAAAAAAATCCCACAGGCCAAAAGACAGCCACACCAATATTTACATTAGACGTTAGTAGTCTAAACCCACTCCAATTAAAAGGCAGTGATCACTGGCTGTGTGGGAAGGAAGGGGCATCTATATTTTGCCAGTAAGAAACTCTAGCTATGAAGATACAGAGAGCTAAAAATAAAATAGATGATAAAATATATACATACAAAGAGTGAGACTAAAAATGTGCCTTGTTCTGTTAAGTCCAGGCACATTAGACTTTAGGAAGAAAAGACTTAGCAAAGATTAGTAGGGCCATTGAAAACTGATCAGAACTGGGCGTGGTGGTGGATGCCTTTAATCCCAGCACCCCAAGGCAGAGGCAGGTGAATCTCTGTGAGTTTGAAGCCAGCCTGATCTACATGATAAGTTCCAGGACAGCCAGAGCTTTGTAGAGATACCTTGTGTCAGACTGCCTGTCCCAAAAGATCAAGAGTCACCCCACCAAGAAAAATGCGTAATTACAAATGTGAAGAGCCCATCTCAGCTAACAAGCCTTTGAGACACAGCACTAAGGAGAAGTCAATTCAAATCCCATCAGTAACTGATAAAAAGCAACATAAACCCCAAGACCCTAAAACAAACCAAAGTAGTAAGGATACTGACCAGATAGACATTTACAGAACCCTGCATCCAACCACTGTAGAATAAATAACATCAAGGCGGGCCCATAAAACGCATAAGCGAATTTAACAGAATAGGCCCAGGTAGTGTGGTTTCTGATGTCAATAGAATTAAACTAGAGATAGATGGCAGTACATTCAGAAAATCTCCAAATATTTGGAAACTAAACAGCACACTTATAACATAGCACATATAAGGAAACTAATAAGATAAACCTATTACATTTAGTAATGTTTTACATTAATAAAAATTCAATATACCAAGATTTTTAAATAACATTTTTTTTCTGGGTATGTGATGCAAACCTGTATCCTACCCAGTCAGTACTGGTGATAAGACAAAATGTGAGGAGGGGTGGGAGGCACCTTTGCCGGTGTTGTCAAGGTGTGCCCCTGAGAAATTACACCAGGTGACAGATCTAATGTAAGAGGGTTATTGGGAAAGGAGAGAACAAAAGACCATCTGGGAGTGGGGACATGAGGGAGAGAGAGAAGCAGAAAAACAGAGAGGGAATGAGGGGAAGACAGAAAAGAGAAGAGAGAGATGAGAGAAAGATCCAGGGTGGCTGGGGCCCCTTTATGTGCAGGACACACCTGGCGCACCTGGCAGCAGCAGGTGATGACGACATAAGCTGTCCTGGCGCACCTGGCGGCAGCAGGTGATGCCATACACTGCTGCTGGGTCCCTGACAGCAGGCTAGTGGGACCACCTGTTTCCTAATACTTGGGAGGCTGAGTCAAGAGGATCAAAGTTCAAAGCTAGCTTGGGCTGCAAAGTGAGTTCAAGGCCATATCGTGATCCAATCTCAAAAGCAGAACAAAACAAAACAAAACAAAAATGAAACGAACAAAAATAAAACGAACTCCAAAGCAAAACCACACACTTTAGTTAAATCGTCACTTATAGGAAAATGAAGAGATTAAAGTGCGTATACAGGAAGGAGGAGATGTTTATAGATGAACCTCTAAGTTTCTGCTAAAGGTCTGTTAAAATGCTAACATGACATGAGCTGACTAAGTGAAAACTAGTTAGGAGATAGAAATCTGAGCGGCACTCAGTGACAAAAGGAGCCAACAATGAAGAACACGAACAAATCAACAGCCCGCCCTTCGATCTGATTAAGTCTGATAGCCAAGGAAAGACAGAGAAAAAATAAATTAACAAGATCAGGGACTGGGGAGATGGCTCACTGGGCAAACATTGGCTACTTAATCGCTGGGATAGCCCATGTCTGTAATTCCCGTACTCTGATGGTGAGATGGGAGGTGGAAACAGGAGAATCCCTGGGAGCTCAAGGGTCATCTAGCCTGGTGTGCACAGTGGGAAACAAGAGATGCTCTCTCAAACAAGGTGGGAGTAAGAAACACACACACACACCTAGTCAGAAATAAAATAATGTGCATCTTTAAACACATTAAAAGGACAGCAATGTCTGGGCATATGGTTCAGCTGGTAGAGTGCTTGCCAAACATATGTAAACCCTGAACTTGCCAAACATGTGTAAACCCTGAAGTCTTATCCTCAGCAACGTATAGCCGAGGTGGCACATGGCAATCCCAGAACTTCAGATGTGCAGGCAGGATTGGAAATCAAGGTCACCCTCAGCTACATAGGGAGTTTAAGGCCAGCCTGGACTGCTTGAGACACTGTTTTGAAAATAAACAAACAAATAAAAGGTAATTAAATAACAGTTTGAAAATCTTTATTGCAATACATCCCACAGCCACAGAGATGAAATTGGCCAATTCTAAAAATAAATAAATAAATAAATAAATAAGATTTTTTAAAAAATCACTCACACTTCTGCAGGATGAAGTAGAACGTCTAATAGCATGAAGACAATGCCACACAACAACTGAGATCTGACACAGGAAAGGAACATTCTGGAGTCCATGCCATGAGCAGAGAGAAGCTGCCTACTGCTCACAAGACACCTTTCATTCAGCTTTCTCCTATCTTGTGTACCGCAAGAACCCCAGACTAGGGAATGGTGCTGCCCACTGTGGGCTCAGGCTTTCTACATCAATAAACCATCATGACAATCCCTACTGCCCCGTAGACATGAGCACAGGCCAACCTGACCTAGGCAATCCGTCAACTGCGGGCTTCCTCCTAGGTGATTCCAGGCTGTGGCAAGCCGACATTTAAAACTGAAACTGACCACCACATGACAGAATATATAGAGTTAATGACTCAAAGAAAATTGGCAAAATTAAATATTTATTTGACATTAAAACTTTAAGTAAGAAACAGAAAGGGACTTTTGGAATCCGATGGCCATTCATGAAAATCTTATCAATCAAACCACTTTCTACTTGAGACTAGAAATTGGGCAAAAATGTCTGGCACAGCATTGTGTTCAGCCTGTTTCTGGATAACTTCACCACAACTGTAAAGAAAAAAGAGGGGGGGAGGGGACAAGAAAAATTATAGCTGTCCAGGTTAGAAAATCATAGTAAATATATCAAAGGGCTGTGACAACTGGGTAAATTTGGCAGGGCCAGCACCATAACATGCAAGGTGAATATTCAAAAGTTAGTTGATGTTCATGTGTGAACAGCAAATCTCAGATGTGGGCACTATAAAAACTGTTTACAATGTCAAAGGGTTGAATACTTAGAGAAAGTCTTAAGGAAAAATATCCCTGACTGTTACACTGATGACAATAAGCACGTGCTGGTGAGAAACATTTTCAAGTAAGTGATGGAGAGAGACGCCACGCTCATGGATCACATACCCGGGGTTATCAAGATGTCAGCTCATCATCTGGTTACTGATTCGACATAGTCTTAACAGTGAAATAGTGACATCATCATTTTTTCAGGCTGCATTGTTTATTCATTGACTCCTGAGTAACTGTCTATACGCAAAATAAAGGCACAAAAAGCTTTGAATAATCTCAATCTCAGAGAAAAGCTGTAAGACTAAAAGCAGTATTTGTTGTCATCACATACCCTTTGTCTGTACTCATTTGTTCTCTGTCTCTGTCTCTGTCTCTGTCTCTGTCTCTCTCTCTCTCTCTCTCTCTCACACACACACACACACACACACACACACACACACACACACACACACACACCTTTCCCCAGAAACCCTTTGAGTACAGGCTGCACACACACCTACACTGTGGCTCTCTACCCCTAAATATTTCCATGTTCTTTCCCAAGACAGAGCTTACATTACATTTTGGTACACTTAAAACCTGTGAGTTATTTGCATCTCATCAGTTCTAACTTGGTCCTGATTTAAACCTTTTTATCTCATTTGACTGACTCAGTACGGAACTTAGTGCATTTTCTTCTCAGCGTGGGATACACTGAAGTGAGGGCTTGCATTTTACCTCTGTCTTTAAAGTGGAATATATTCCATCTCTTATCTTTTGTAACATTGGTATTTTCTTCTTTTCAAAACCAAATGTCCCATTTAGAAACTTCTCCTATATCTCTCTCTGGTTGGATCATACTTAGGACCCTGGGCTCTGATGCTGTACCTTGTGGGAGAGAGGATGGTGCCAGGCTCAGTGATGACAGATGTTTTGACCACACAGCAATGCTATTCCCAAGTTCCTGCAGTTACGACTGTTATTGTTTCCAAGCATTGTGCTCTCTGTGGAGGGACAGCTTAATGTCTTGCTCTTTACTCAATAATAAATATCATCCATATGTAGACCAGGCTGCCCCCAGAAGCCACAGAGACCCACCTGCCCCTCCCCAACCCCGAGGACAGGGACCAAAGGGATGCACCATCACATCTACCCTTAACAAAATATTCTTCCCCCCCCCAAATACTCTTAAAAGCATCAAATACATGAATAGGAGAGAAGATGGCACTTTCTTACAAAAGATCTCTTAATTAGCATAAATGGAATCAGCACTGGGGTGCTAAGAATGGATGACAAATCTATTGTCTGATAAGGAACAAGATGGTCACACACACTTGAACCCTGTCCCTACAGGTGACTTATTAGATGTAAAAGGAGAGAGAAACATAACTAAGAAAGGTAGACAGCACTTCAGCCAAGCAGAGGTGGACCTCACCAAAGCCAGGATGGATCAACTCCGCATACGACGACACAGGGTGACAGCACAGATGTGCAGCACTTTGGCCGTGTGTCTGCCATGAATGTGGGATGTGGGTGTATTAGAACACACTTTGCATAGTGTTTGACTATTAGCCTTCAGCAAGGCTAAGGTCCTGAGAAACAGAGAAAGGCCAGAGCCAGTCTGTGTTAAAGACGCTAAAGACACGGTGACAAATGTAGTCCTGCACCTGACTGGGTCTGGTCTGCTAAGAACTAGGCCATAGGGCAGGTCATGTTTCACATGCTGTGATTCTTCACCACGCAGGAAGCCGAATTACAAAGACTGATAACCAAGACTGCCCTCTAACTCCCACAGGCACATGTAGTGTGCTGTTTTTAACAAAATCTCAAGCATTCAATTTTACCAATAAAGACTCAGGAACAAGATGCTGAGGTAAATGCCTGCTAGCTCAGAGAGGCAGAGAAAGCATCCAACTTATGTCCTCCTCAGTCAGCATCCCCAAAGAAGAAAAGTTCCTCCCGGACACCAGCTCAAAAAAACAAAAAAACAAAAAAAAAAAAAAAAAAAACCTTTGAACCCAATGCCCCTCCCTTCTACTTCCTGTTTGTCTGTATCCGTCCCCCTGACTTCCTCTTACTCTTTATGATTTTTTCCCTATGTTCACTCCCTGTCAACTGGCTTCTTGTTCCACTTCTTGACCTGTGGTTGACTTTATGTAATCCTGTTAACAATATTCAGGCAAAAACTCTTAGATTAAAGGCGTGTGCTAGGGTTGAGACAACGTCTAAAAAACAGGTTTCTTCATTAAGCAACACAATCTCAGGTTCATAGTGTGGTCAAATATCCTGCAACAACCCCCTGTTTGTCTAAAGAAAAAGAAAAGAAAATTTACCTCTAACATGGTAAAACTATTTACAACAATGAAGCTATTTCTGCCAACTTCCAGCTTGTTTGTATTTGGCAGTCTTAGAACTAAGCATTTTTTAGTTCAAAGTTCTGTAAAATGGTCATGTCAGTCTCCTACAAACTCAGCAGTTAGAATGTCCTGAGCGGTTTGTAGTCCGAAGCCGATCTTTGGGCGGTGTTTGTCAGCTCAGTGACAGTACTAGCTAGGTAGAATTCAGCAGTCGAAGATGTCCAGTGCTTGCACTCCAACTCTCAGAGATTTAGAAAACAAGTTTGAACTGTAGTAACTTTTTAAATTTGCTTAAAACATTTTAAATCTCTTAATTATGTGTTAAATACCAAACAACAGAAAATATCATTTTTATTTAAGAAGAAAACTTTTGAGTCAAAAAGCTGATGCCCAAGATGGCATGGGCCATGTGGCAATCTACAGTCTAACATTCTAATGTGGAATTAAGACGTATGATTTAAGCAAACCCATTTTTTTTATTTCACGCCAGTAAGGCAAGCATGCCTTTGGTAAATTATCATTTGAAAAAATAATTTAAAAAAATTTTTTTTTCATGCCTGATCAAATAAAAAGCAAAAGTTAGTTTTTACAACTTAGTTTGGAATGAATGACCAAGCTGCCACCTCTCCTTATTCAAGCGATCTTTCCCGTTCGAATCTAGTCTTTGTCAGTTTCACTGGTAGTCACAGCTTTTCTTTTTCTGTGGAAACAAAGGCAAAACCTCTTCCCCAATGTAACGCATGTTCCAGTTTCCATTCTGAGGTCATATTTAAAATATACAAGCTGACTTAATTCAGCAGTTTTTTTTCCTACTACCCTTATCTCTTTGCAGCTCTTGTTCCTTACTCACTAGCATTAAAATTTTTTAATTAACAAAATATTTTAATTAATAAAAAAATTAATACACATTTTAATTAATAAATCTACATCTGAGGTCTTTATTACCCCTTTCTGTTTATTCAGCATATATTTTAAAGTGGGATTTGATCTTTCTATAACTGCTTGTCCTGTAGGACTGTGTGGTATACCTGTAATACGCTTTATGTTGTAGTACGCGAAAAAAGCTGTCTTACGTTGTTAGCGACATATGTCAATCTTAATTTGTACAGATATCCCCATAATTACCCATAACTTTTAATAAATGTGTAATTACAAAATCAGTGTTTTCAGAACTTAAGACAGTTGCCCATTGAAATCCTGAATATGTATCTATGGTATGGTGCACATACTTTAATTTTCAAAACTCTGCAAAATGAGTCTTGTCAAATTTGCCAAATTTCTTTTTTGGGAGGATACCTTTTGGAGTGCTTCCTGCAGGTAATAGAGTTTGGCTATACAAAGAACAAGTAGGACATTTCCTTGGCTTGTTGCCAAGTGATAGAAAAATCTTTCTCTAAACCTTTGCTGTTAACATGGTTCTGAAGTTTTGAGGCTTCTAGCACATTTCCTATTAGTAGCTGATCAGTTTCATCACTGCCTTGTGATAGAGTGCTGGTAGACCCATACGGGATCTAAAATGTGTTGTATACAGTGGATGATTTTTATTTCTGATTACTTGTTGTAGTTGAATAAATAGCTAAGTTAATTCTGATTCATTCAGAATAAGTTCAGTGATTTCCATATGTAAAACAACTCTTTTTGTGTACTGAGAGTCAGTAACAATATTAAGAGATTTAGGAAAATACCATAAGAATGGTATACATCTCTGATTAAAACAACAGCAACAACAAACTGAATCATAGGAGCTTTGAACCATTTTACTTATTTTTCCTGACTTATAACCTGCCTTTTCTGATTTATTTGAATCAGGGTAGAATGAAGGGGCACCAGAATTGGTGTCCATTTTACCATATGAGGGAAAATGCAATAAGTTCTTTTTATAAACTAAAGTCTCTTACTTTTTGGGATATTTTTTATTAATCTCTCCCAAAAAATTATAGCAAGACCTTTGCCAGTGTTCATGTTCTGCCCATAATGAGGCAATTTCAGCATTAGTAAAGGGTATCACAATTTCTGCTGGGTCCATTCTTGCTAATTGAGTAAGTGTCATTTTTCCTTTCAGAAATCTTTTCTACATAAATCTTTAATTTTTTTACTCGGTTTTTGTGCTTAAAAATCCATTATAAGATATTATCTTCTTTCTGCACAAGAATTCCTGTGGGAGAATGAAAAGAAGACAAAAGAAATTAAAATACAGTCAAGCTTTGGAGCCAAGTACTCCACATGTGCATCCTGCAATTTCATTTCTACTTATCCAATTCTTTCTCAGCCTTAGCTAATAATTTTCTTGGGCTCTTTAACTCCTTATCACCTTGTAAGGTTTGCAATAAATTATTTAGCTCTTGAGTAGTTAATAAAACTATGATTTGTAGCCAGTTAATGTCTCCCAGCAATTTTTGAAAATCATTAAGAGTTTGTAATTGATCTCTCCTGATTTGTACTTTCTGTGGTTGAATATTCTGTAAAATTATCTTATATCCTAGATAACTGATAGAATCTCCTTTTTGTGTTTTGCTTTGGTTTGGGTTTTTTTGTTTGTTGTGTTTGTTTTTGGTTTTTTTTTGTTTTTCAGAAGCAATTTGTAATCCCCGGCAAGGCACAGTTCTTTTTACTTCATCAAACATTTTTTCCTAAGGTATCTGCATCTGAATCAGCCAGTAAGATACCATCTATATAATGATAAATTTTAGATTGAGGGAACTATTTACAAATTATTTCTAACAGCTGTTGTACAAAATATTGGCATAAGGTAGGACTGCTAAACATTCTTTGTGGTAAGACTTTCCAGTGTTACCTCTTTATTGGACAACTATTATTTTAAGTAGGTACTGAGAAAGCAAACCTTTCCCTATCAGGCTTATGCAAAGGGGTTGTGGAAAAGCAATCTTTTGAATCAATTACTATTAAAGGCCATGACTTAGGTAATAAAGAAGGTAATGGCATTCTGGCAGTAAAGAGCCCATTGGTTGAATCATCTTATTTATGGCTCTTAAGTCTGTTAACATCCTGTATTTTCCTGATTTCTTTTTTATAACAAGCGCAGGAAAATTCCATAGCCTGGCAGATTCTTTAATAGGTTGAGCATTAAGCTGCTCCTGTACCAGTTGTTCCAGTACCTGTGGGTTTTTGTTTTTGTTTTGTTATAGGCTATAGTTTCACTCATAAAGGTTTGTCATTTAACCATTTTAAAGGTAGGGCAGTTGGTACCTTTGAAAGACGAGCAGCTGTCATGTTCTGCTTACATAGAACCCGAATGGTCTGTGACTGTTCTTGATAATACCTTTTAATTTTTTTCTCAGAAGCATTTCTATTTTATGGTTTGTTTCTGAGATTGGAGGAATGTTAATCTGTGTTTTCCATTGCTGCAACAAATCATGTCCCCATAAATTTATGGCTATATTAGCCACATATGGCTTTAATTTTCCTATTTGTCCTTCTGGCCCTATACACTAAACCCGTCTTGCACTTTGCTTTACCTGAAATAAAGTTTCAATCCCTAGAAGCTGAATATTTACCCCCTGAAGAAGCCAATCTGGATGGCAAGATTTTGGTGAAATTATTCTTATATCCACTCCTCTGTCTACTAAATCTTCAATTTCAATGCCATTTATTCATAATTTTAGCTTTGGTCTCTGATCATTTATAGCAGTTTGCCAAAATACTTGTTTTTTAGTAGCTGATCAATTTCATCAGTAATTATGAGCATTTGCTGCTGTCAGAGAGAACCCAGGTACAGTTCCCAGCACCCACGTTAGGCAGCCCACCTGTGCCTATAACTCCATCAGACACCCTTTTCTGGCCTCCATGGGGCTACACACACATGGTGCATATTTAGCCAAACAGACACATAAATGACACATAAATGAAATTTTAAATGAGAAAATAGAATTATGTTCACGTTCATTTTTCTGATTTTAATCATTGTTTTGTTGTTAGGTAAGAGTATGGGTTTTTTTTTTCATGGGCAAGATACACTGAAGTACTTCATTCTTGTGTGTGTTTGTTGCTGGGGGAGATACAATATACATACATACATACATACATACATACATACATAACATACATATATACATACAGAAGGTGAGCAGGAAATTAGTGACATATGGATGAATGGAGGAACAGTAAGATACAAGCAACTAAGGAACCAATCATGGTAAAGGATGTTCAATAATTCTGTTGTTCATCCAACATTTCTAGAGGTTTGAAGCTATTACAATTTTTTAAAAAATTAAAAACATCCAAGTAAGGCTGGAGAGATGGTTTAGCAGTTGAGAACACTTGCCACTCTTGCAGAGGACCTGAGTTCAACTCTCATCATATACCTAAATGCTCACAACCATATGTATCTCCAGTTCTAGGACATCTGGCACCCTTGTTTGGCCTCTGTGGGCACTGAATGCACACTGTGCACATGCATGCAGGCAAAACACTCATAAAGTGTAAAAAAAAGTTTAAAAAGACAAAACACTCAGTCACAATTTTGATAATAGCAATAAAGAGGGAAATGTATGGAAAGTGCAGAGCCTGGGGCAAGCACTTCATCACAGCTGTTCTTGTCCTCCTAGGAGGGAGTTGGGGGTGTAGACAGGTAACCAGTTAATTTTTCACTCTTCTCTTTCCTTACCGTGGAAGTAAATGAAGCCCAAAGATGATGAGAACCCCCAGAAATGGTAAAGATGGAGGGCTTTCTTTTGGGGGGCTCCATCAAGAATAGCCACAGCATTCAGGAAAAGCAAGCATGGTATTTGCATGGAGAGGAATGAGGACATCTTTAAATAGGTCTCTGCCATCACATGGTGTCACCTGAAAATCAAAATGAATCAGGTGTGGTGGCACTTGACTTTAATCACAGAACTCAGGAGGCAGAGGCAAGTGCATTTCTGTGAGTTTCAAGCCAGCCAAGGCTACACAGGGAAGACCCTGTTTCCAAAAAACCATCCAAATGTAGCAGTGTTGATTTCCACAGCAATATACAGTGATGGACCCAGGATTATGCATCTATGAGCCTTGTCTACTTGATCTACACACCTGTGACCTTTCTGGACATATTTGTCAGAGCCCTATTGGAAAGTGACAGAAAACCTAGTGTAGAATGGACAAAGCCATGCAAGTAAACAGTTCAGAATCAGAGGGTTTCAGGAATGCCTTGATGCAACAATTTGGACATTTGGATCTGTTCTCTCTCTCTCTCTCTCTCTCTCTCTCTCTCTCTCTCTCTCTCTCTCTCTCTCTCTCTCTCCCCCCCTCTCTCTCTCCCCCCGCCCGTGTGTGTGTGTGCGTGCGCGCGCGCGCGCGCGTGTGTGTGTGTGTGTGTGTGTGTGTGTGTGTGTGTGTGTGTGTCTGTTATGTTTTCTTCTGCCCTCCCATTTGAAGGTCCCACAAGATGGCGAGATGGCATCCATGGCCCATGACTTCTCTTTTTTAGGACCCAAATTCAGACTATGGATGCTTTAATGGTTTCAGTTTGACTTGTTTCAAATCCCACTCCTGAATCAATCAATCTACCTGATTCTGGGCTGGCCTGTGGCTTGAACGTGACAACAGCATACAGCCCACTGATTGGCTCAGGCAAACATTAACTATCCTGTTCTTGGAGCTGCTTGAAGCGCTCACATCCAGTTTAAATGGATTGGCCAAACTCAAAGTGGGAGATGCCTAAAGAGTACACGGAAAGGACTGCTTCTAAGTCAACCTGACTGAGTAACAGCCTGCAGTGGCCAAAAAGGATGCACCTGTATCTCTCCTCATCCTTCCTTTACTGTCGTGTACACACCCAAACGTCAGACCACACAGAGCACTTGGACCAAAGGGAACCCATTACAGGCTTGGCTGAGTGAGAGCCAATTAGACTCTTTCTGTGGTTCAGTAGGCCCTTGCTACCAGTTTGTCACACCCCAGGAGCTGGGCTCTCTCCAGTGTGACTGTACAGCTCCCCACCCCTGATTCTCAGCTGGCCTGTGGCTCAAACACAACAGCCTGCAGAAGCCATGACATAATCCTCCAACTCCATCCTCCAACTGACTGTTCTGGCTTTCCAGCTGACATGACCCAGCCAACCTCTTGGAGGCCTGGACACAGAGGACAGCACCTGTCCAGCTTGTCTGGCCCAGGAAAAGTCCAGCACACACAAAAAAGCCTATCCTCAAGCTTAGCATGGTGGTGCACACCTTTAATCCCAGCACTTGGGAGGCAGAGGCAGGTGGATCGCTGTGAGTTCGAGGCCACCCTGGTCTACAAAGAGGGAGTCTAGGACAGCAGAGAAACCCTGTCTCAAAAAAACAAAAAAAAACAAATCCTGTCCAAGACTCACGGAGCCCCTGCCCCCACCACCCCAGCAAGCCCAAAGAGACTTCTGATATGCTCCACCCCCCCCCCCCCCCCGCCCGAGCTGCTGAGCAACCCTGGGGCTCATATACCCAGGTCAGTGCTTCTCCTGAGCGGTTACTGATTGTTACCCAGCATGACTGTGGCTTTAGATAGCTGATGCATACTCCCTCTAGAAGCCAGTGTCTTTAAAGCAACAACCTTTGAAAGGTGGTGTTGACTTTGTTTGATCCTGTGAAGCATGGGCTGCAGGTGCTATTAAAATCTTGGTGTAAGTCAAAATTATGGAGAAACAGAAACTACAAAGTGGCAAAAAACAAAAACCAACCAAACAAACAAACAAACAAAAAACCGGGCTAGCCTGCTCCTTCCAGAGAGAGGCCAGCCAGCCCCACAAAGGCAGAGGGAGAAGAAGCACAGTTGGCAGCCTGCTTCTATTTTCTACAAGGGCAGCATCACCTCGTTCTTTCTTCCCCAAGAATCCCTTACCAGTGCCCAGTGAACCTTCTTTATCTGAGTTACTGTGACTGAGTTTCTGCTCCTCCCGGCCACTTGGTCACTATCTGGAGAAGCATCCTGTGATAAACAATGGACTTCCATGTGTGTTTGTGAGCCCAAACTGTCCAGAGCTCAGCCACGTGGCTAGAGATAGTTACAGGACTGCAGCCCACATCTATGGTCAAGGCCATGTGTCCTCTGCACCAGGCATCTGTCACTCTGTCCCAGCAGGCCTTTGGGGACTCAGCTGCACACACAGCCAAGGTTTGCCATCATTCCTACCCTCAGTCAAGAGCTGGGCCTCCAAAGAAGGCCAGATGCCATCCCAACATCCATTTCCTCCATCATGGGTTGAGCATCCTTCTAGATCTGAGGAGGTGGAGTAGTTTGGACGGTCAGGAAAGACATGGGAGGCCAGCTGCTCTTGAGAAAGCAGGGGTCCAGTACTAGCCACCAAGATGGGACACATTCCCACTGTTTCCAGGGGCTGTGTGTCCCTTCCTGCACGTGCGCTACACCCCCTTATAAAAGGACCTGTTCCTCCCCAACCACTCTCCTGCCATGCTCACCCAGAGGCCGCCTCCGTATCCCCTCCCTTAATAAACCTCCCACGTGAGCTCTGTCGCGTGATGCGACTTTATGGCATCTGCCGAATAGATCAGAACACTCAGATCTGACAAGAAAAAGGCACAAAGCCTAAGAGTCTGTCTTAGTTTTTCCCAAGCAAGAGTCGCATCTGCACAAGCCACAGCCTTTGCCAGGGAAGGAGTCTGGTGGCTTCATTCTCTCACTCAGGGGAAGGAAGGGTTAAATCATGTTTTCCCTTCCCACAGGTGCTCCTCTGGGGCAAGTGAACTCAGCTTTTCCATGTTTAGACCAAACACCTCAGCTCCTAGCCTGGCAGGTGTTTCTGTGTGTGAGCAAATTTTGATTTTGAAAGTGTTGTGGTTTTTTTTTTTTTTCCTGCCCCAAGTCTTAGACCAGCAGTGCAGGTGGCAGGCTAACTCCGGGTTAGCCGACACTGCCTCTCTGCGGCACTGCACTACAAGCCAGAGCGGATGAGATGGGAGAAAAGGTGGGATTCAGAATCAGAAGGTCCTGAGTCGAGTTCTACCGAAGGCGCTTCGCAGCTGAGCATCTCCCGGCATAGCCTGTGGCTTCCCTGCACGCCTCAGTGTCCTCCTTTAGAAAACAGGTCCAATGACCCTTTCTCACCAGTGTCTGCTGGTGCACGGAGATGGCCCATGCCAGGGTCTGGCTCAACCTTGTTTAACAAATGGTTGTACGGTAGTCAAGATTCTTGATTGCAAGCTGTGTGGTAATCAAATGGAATTTACTGGAAGGCTATCAGGGGCTCATGGGATTGGCAGGGATGAGTGATGAACTCTGGAAAATGGCGAGAGACCAAGGAATTGCAACAGGGGCCTTCTCGAGGTCATGGGAATGGGTGGCCTACACGCCACCCTGCTGCCTCGGGCTTGGAGAGCCTCCCACCAGCCTTCCTTCCCAAGTTCAAATCAATCTCTCGAGGTTCCAGTAAGATGCAGTTACCTCCTGGGTGACAGTGACTGTTTGCTAGCAGCTAGAGCAAGGAGGGGAGCTAGGCTGTGATTCCATATAGGAGGCGCCGCCTGGTGACCAGTGATAGCTCAGGGAGGACTGCCACTGGAAGAGAAATGCCGCCAGGAAGGCATGTTGGCCCCTGAGGTTTCCTAACCCCATAGGTGTTCAGCTGTGGGCAATGCCGTTCTGATCCAGAACAGAAAAGCTTCGTGGATTAGAGGGAGCGGAGCAGAGCAGCACGAAATGGATGAGCTCAGGTTTCTAGTTGCAAGGTTTTCCTCACTAAGGGTGATGGGTGCTCAGGCGAGGCAGCAAACACACCGCATTGATCCTGACAGTGATCGTGAACAAGCAACAGCTGTGTGTGAGCTTCTGTTATAGGAAGACAGGACACCCCCCGGGGTGCACTTGGAGTGGAAACAGGGGCCTGCCAACGTCTACAAGAGCCAGCGCTGGTGATAGGGTGCCTTCTGTTCATTAAAGGGGTGTCCCCTGCAGCCTTGGCCCCTGAAACCGAGGGATCAGGATAAGCAATAGGTCAGACTGGGGGTGGCTGCTAGGAAAATGGCTTTCTCAGTGAGGCACAGCCATCCGCTAGGGAAGCCGAGTCCAGCCTCCTCCGGGGTTTCCAGCAATAACACAATTGTTAACCGCTCGGCAGCCTGGACTGCGTGCTTCTCCCCTAACATAAAGCGGTTCTGCACCCAAAACACCCACCAAATAAGTCTTGTCCTCGGAAGCCTTCCAGGGACATTGAGCAACCTGCCCGCTCTGCAGCTTGGTGCGTCGTCTCACCCACTCGTGACTGCCGAAATGTCAGAGAAACCCCAGTCCTGCTTCATGTAACCCGACGACTGCCAAGGGCAGCCACCCTCCGGAAAGAGACCGTGGTTCAGGGAAAACAATCAACGTCGGCGGCGCCGACGTACACATCTCTCTTTTTCTTGTTTCTGGGAGATGCTTTTCCACATCGAGCCTCAAGGTTCATTTTCTAAATGAGAAAATGATGACTTGTATGTAACGGCTGCGGGCCAGAGCATCTATCGTTTATGAACTCCACAGCCTTTATCGGGCCTGTATTACATACCTTTAAGAGCCAGCAGGAGAGGGCGAAAGAAACTGGGCTGTGCTGCTGGCATTCGCTAGTTTCTGGATTTCCCACCCTCCTCGGCCCCTTCCTCTGTAATACGGTGCTGACTGTCAGTGTCCGCTTGGTTGTACTTTACTGCTTTTCCAGTTCCTTCAGGAGCCCCTCAAGACCACAAAGCCCTGCAAAGCCTGGCGTCTGCCCCCTTCTCCCTCCCGTCTTCTCTCCTCTTCCCACATCCCTTCTGGGCTCTAGCCATCACTCATTCACTTCTCTTTCATTCATTCCCCCAAATACTTCTTATTCAATAACTCCAAGTCAGATGCTTGGGGACTCAGCGAGAGGGGTAGGACAAGTGAGGTCCCTTCTCTTCCGAAGTCTAGATCCCAGACACAAACGGCAGAGAAAGAAGAAACGGAACCTTGTCAGACTTTGAGAAGGTCCCACGAGGCAAATGTCTCAGTGGCTAGAAAGAATCTGAGGAAGAAGAAAGTGGCTCTGACTGGATGGTCAGGGAAGGAGGCCACGTGGTGGCGCAGGCCTTTAATCCCAGCACTCGGGAGGCAGAGGCAGGTGGATCGCTGTGAGTTCGAGGCCAGCCTGGTCTACAAAGCCAAGGCTACACAGAGAAACCCTGTCTCAAAAAACCAAAAGAGAGAGAGAGAGAGAGAGAGAGAGAGAGAGAGAGAGAGAGAGACAGACTAGCCATTCTAAATTACTTACAATTCTGAAATTGCTCCGAAGGCAGCCTGGCCTGGGCATAGGCCCTCCAGAATGTTCGCCCATCCCTTGAGTCCATTTTCTTCCATTCAAGGCAGGCATCCACACCATCGCCACAAGGAACCTGCCCCCAGGCTGCCAGGCTGCCCTCCCCCCCCCCCATTCTCTCTGTTCTCCTCATGTGTGGAACCTTTCCCCAGTTTAACGTCCACATCACACCTGCTCCACTGCCCAGATGCCCTCCCCCGTCCCTGCTTCATTGGAAGAATCAGAAAACGAGAGGAGCGCTTCAGAGACCAGGGAACCCAACTGGGGTCTAGGCTTGGTGAACATCAACAATTTTTTCCAGTGTTTTTTGTTTGATTAAATCCCAATGGACATTTTCTTCCCTTCAACTCTTTCCCCTTTTAACTTTCAAGCCATATGGTTCTGATTCATTTATACTTAACTAATTACAGCACTGGTTTTGTAAGAGCTATTTGATGTCCGTGAGTCTGCTGAGCCTTTTCATACAATTTTCTAACCCTTTTTACTGTGAAACCCAAAATGCTCTTTTGCCAGCAATAAACAGTGAGTATGGCCAGGAGACTCGGGTTTGGTCTTGGTTTGCTCACCAGGACCAGGCCCTGTGGTTACAGGGCCTCCAGATTTGGCAAAGCGTGTTTTTTTGACTCCCAATGAAATTCTAAAAAGGTTCTCAGAAAAATAAAGAGAAGAGAGACACAGTAGACAAGGGGCTGTCTTCAAGGCTCTTCTCCAGAGAGAGGCCGTCCTGTGGCCACGGCTTTCTCCAGCCTTACCACCACCCCCTGCCCCCCTTCCCCCTCTCCGTGCCCCACCATCCCACCCCCACGGGGATGTGGCCAGCAGTTTGATTGCTCAATTAAGTCCGGAGGCTTTTCCACTTCAGGGTCCTGCCCTGTCTCACCAGATCTTAGAAAGTGGCATTTGTGTAAACAGGTACCATTTCACAGGGATGCTGGTGTTCTGGCCAACTTGGCCGTGAGGGAGGCCAGCTCTATTGCTGTTCTTGTAGGGAGAGAAAAGGCACTGAAGCCAGATGAGGCCTACTGGCTTGCCAGCCTCCCATGGGGCTGTAGACCTGTAGGCCCTTGTGCTTGCGGGGACATGGCAGGCAGTGGCGATGTCACTTAGCCACTGAACTGAG
This sequence comes from Acomys percivali, assembly GCA_907169655.1. NCBI lineage: Eukaryota > Metazoa > Chordata > Mammalia > Rodentia > Muridae > Acomys > Acomys percivali. The sequence continues at coordinate 65,021,466 of OU015755.1, read as the reverse complement.
CCCTTCTAGAACACTGTCATTGTCAGTAACTCCCTCTAGCATGTGAAGAAAGTGAGTCTTCGAGTCTCTCAGCAACACAGCAGGGGTATAAAGACCTGCCACATCCTGAATGGCTCCAGTGGACAGACCGAACTGACAATGGGGACTGAAGAAAAGACACAAAAAAGCTGGGACAGCGCAGACTGGGCTCCTGGTGGGGATACCGCAGTACCCTGCTTATTATAAGGAGTTCAACAGCGAGGTGCGTTATTATACACAGATGAACAAGGAGGCGGGTTATTATATACAGCTGAAAAAGGAGGCGGGTTATTACACACAGGTGAAAAAGGAGGCGGGTTATTATACACAGGTGAAAAAGGAGGTGGGTTATTATATACAGGTGAACAAGAGGCAGGTTATTACATACAGGAGAACAAGGAGGTGGGTTTAGCTAGTCTCAGCAGGTCCTGTAAGTGAATAGTCGTCATATTGTAAATATCTAGATGAGGAAGCTATGGGGGATATTTTTTCTAATGTCTGCACACGAGCGGAGGCTGGCTTTGCCATCCTCTGAGCTTCACTCTAGAACAGCGGTTCTCAGTCTCTGGGTTGCAACCCCTTTGGGGATGCATATCAGGTCTTTACATTACAATTCCTAACAGCAAACTTACAGCTATGATGTAACAACAAAAATAATTTCATGGTCGGCATCACTACAACGTGGGGAGCTCTATTTAGGGGTTGCTGTGTTAGGATGGTTGAGAACCACTGCAGTGGGAAAGGGTTTGCCATTTTCCCCTTAGGTCTGAGGCTAGGGCCTTTGACATGGCTGTGCCCACGTCAACAACACACATTCCTTCAGGCCTTCACACACTCAAGACTTCCTCTGCTCCCCACAGGAACCCAATCCCACCTGTCCTCACTCAGTTTGGAACAAAGGCTTCTGTTTGGGGAGCTGGTCCCTGAGGTGACGGTGTTGACAACTATAGTGGAAGGTAACTATGTCGTTGGGGGCTCTGCCCTCAGAGGAGATTTAGGCTCCTTTCACACAGCAAGTTGGTTCTCAGGAGGCAGAGTTATGATCACGCAAGGCTACCCTCATGTGCTTGGTCTCTTCTGCAGATGACTAGGTCTCTACTTCTTTGCTAAGCTGTGATGCCCTTGCCAAGTAGCAATGACATACTATTTGGACTTTCCAGCTACCAGAAATGTGACTCCAATAAGCCTCTTTTCTTTCTTTCTTTACTACTACTACTACTGCTACTATTATTTTGTTTTTTTTGAAAAGGGGTTTCTCTATGTAACCCTGGCTGCTCAGGAATTCACTCTCTAGACCAGGCTGGCCTTGAACTCACAGAGATCCTCCTGCCTCTCTGCCTCCTGAGAGCTAGGATTAAAGATGTGAGCCACTACTGCCCAGCACCTTCTTTCCTTTCTAAAGTACAGTACACTGGGTATTCTGTTATAGCAACAGTAAACAGACTAATAGAAACTGGGAGATCACAGTTCATACAACATAGGAAGAAACTTATCAAAAGGCTCTTAAGAGGGGAGTAAGGTGCATGCTAATGAACCTGGAAGTGTAGGGGCTCGGGGGAAACTTTAGTTTGCAGAAACATGAGCCAGTGTTATTGAATACCTATGTCGCAGACAGAAACAGCCCACAAAGAATACAGCTGAAAGGACAGGGCTTTGGGGGTTGGGTTCAAAATGGTGAGCTCACTTGCCTAAAGTTTGCTGGTCAGAACCAAGAGATTCTAGAGTTTGAACTCTGCTGGGTCTGACTTTAAGGTTCCACTCAACAGCAACTAAGAAAGTTGCTGTGTCTTCCCCACAGGGTGAGTGACAAAAATCACAACAAAACTCTATAGAAGTGGGGCAGGAACCCGCTGGTGAATCAAGACAAAGCCCACCTAAGGTGAGTTACATAAACACTTGTTGGAGGTTGGTCTGATGCTGTGTATTTTAATGCCAATTACCCAAGAGCTGGTTGCTTCCCAGACAGGCACAGTCTTAAATACACCTGTCCTTGTGGAAATCTTGCTCCACTTAATTTAAAGTTGATTGGTTAATTAAAAAAAAAAATGCTGAAGCTTGGGATTCAGCAGAAGAAAGGGGGGTGGAGTCTGAGGTTCAGAGGCTGGAGGACCAGGGCTGGCCGAAGAGATGCAGAAGTGGAGGAGGATGGAGGAAGTCCAGAGAAGATAATGCAAGTACGTGGGGCCTCCGATGGAAGGACGATAACTTGATAGTGGGATGATAGATTAGTCATTACGCTCCCCGCTGTGCTTCATCCTGAATGGATCATAGTCTCAGTGTGTGGTTATTTGGGGGAAATTCTTGATTAATGAATAAATAAGGCTTTACTAAATATATGACTGAATATTAATTATTAATATTCATCAACAGTATTAAACTTCTGCCCTCAGAGAAGGGCTGGGAGGAAGAAGAGGGCATTTGGAGTGCTAAGCTGTGGGGAGATATGTGAAAAGCCATGACCCAGTGCACACACACACACACACACAGTGTCCTACAGAGAGTGTGGAGGCAGAGGATTCTCAGATGTGGGTTCTGGGCATGAGCTTAACACACTCAGAAAATGGGGCACCAAGCCGACCTAGCTCGGACGAAGGAGAAGTAAGTTTGTAAGAGGGTGACACTTTGCTGTTTTGTTGCCAAACAAAGGAAAACTTTTTTGTTGTTGTTGTTGTTGTTTTGTTTTGTTTTGTTTTTGTTTTTTACCAAGGGGCCGGGAGGTGGCTCTATCTTAGCATGCCTGCTGCACAAGTCTGAGGAACTGAGTTTGGATCCCCAGTCCCTACTTAAAAGATCAGGCATGGTAGTGCACCCATGTAATCCCAGCGCTGGGGAGGCAGAGACACAGAGATCCCAGGGCTTGCTAGCCAACATAGCCAATTCAGTGAGGCACCTTGTCTCAAAAAGTAAAGTGGCTACCAATAGAGGGAGACATCTGACATCAACCTCTGGCCTCCATATGCCCATGAACACAGACAACTCACACACACACACACCACACACCACACACCACACATCACACCATACACATACACACACACCAGATACACACATACACACTGCACACATATATACACCACACAATATACACCATGCCACACACACACACACACTTTCTCACACACATACCACACATCCACACATCACACCATACTCACACACTAGATACACACATACACACTGCATACACATATACACATACCACACAAGATACACCATACCACACAACACATACACACACACACACACACACACACACACACACACACACACACACGCTTTTACAGAGGTCTGCCAAAGTCCAGCCATTCTCAAACAAGTTTATCTCACTAAGCCCACTTTCTTACCTACCTTTGCAGCTCGGCTCAGTTCCCATCTATACTTCACACAGAAGAAAACTTAAAGCTCAGACATAACATAGTCCTCAAGGATAGAATGGGAGTCCATCTGCTGATGTCTTGCCGTGTGAGCTCAGGATAAAATGCACGTGTTGTACCAGGACCTGTGTTTGAGCTGTGCGAGGCTGGTCACAGCTGTGCTGTGTGGCCAGCTCTGGCCACAGCTGGGGCCTTCTCACCCTGGCCCTGATGGCTCTTCAGGTACACTGACTTCCTTCCGGTGTGGGCTTTAGATACAGAGTCTTTCTGTGTTCTAGAATGATTGCCTAGGCCGGCCTGAGCACTAAGCATCTTCCTTGACTTCAGAGTCTACAGCGGCCCTCCCACTGCTCCCAGACAGCAGCTGGTCCTGTCCCAGCCACGGTTGGTTTATATAGTAGTCTCTTCTTTTCTTTTGTCCATGTCCCCCACATAGGCCACCATCGACTTTGTACCCACATATCGCCGGCTTTGGGAGGTTAGGGAAAGTTTAGGAGGTGGGGGTCTGGCGGCAAGAAGTTGGGTCACTGAGGGGGATACCCTTGGGACACTGGCTGAGGTGGACAGTTTTGCTCCATCGAATGTTCCCACCGTGGTGTGCTACTTCACCACAGGCTCCCGACACTGTACCAGCAGAGCAGGGACTTGCACCTCGAAAACCTCTCTTCCTAGAAGTTAACCACCCAGTACCTTTGTCACTGTGGCAGTTGACTAGCACAGGCCATATACTTCATGACCTCAGCCTTAGTTTGAACCTTCACATGAGATGGTCCCCATCCTCCGACTCCATGGCAGTTTGGGCTACTGGGAAGCTGACTCTTCCTATCAGAGAGTTAGCCTCAGTTCCACCATCCTCAACACCCCCTGAGGGGTCAGATGACCCCACGTTGATTGGATACCCAGTGGCTGTCAGCGTAGCCACTTTGACCCGAGTCTTTGGCAGAGCTAAGAACCTACAGGCTGACCAGCAGCCAAGGTGTGCTCGCCAAGGATGAGCCGAGTCTTCCTTCTCCTTATGGAGTCTCTGGAGAGACCAGAGGCAGAAACGATGTCATGTAGGGCAGTCAGTGCCTTGATGGACCAGCTGCTCTTCAATATCAGAGGAAGGAAAACTCAGGAGATGGCACTGGTAGATGGAAGCTGGGTAGGATGCTGTGACAGAGAGGACTGAAGTCTCTGCCAAGAGAGCACCCAGGAGCCCATCCCCAGGCTGTCATCAGTTCTGCCTGTCCTTCAATCCCCAGTAACGTCAAGGTCCCTCCCTGGCTCTCCCTTTCCGGCAGCAACTGGCAGTTTCTTGTATCAAAATAGCCAAGCTGAAGTTCCACCAAACCCTCCATGCCAAAGTTCCACACCAAAAATATGTTCCAGCTTTGGTGGGAGGCTGGGATGCATTTCACGTACGTCCTACACACGCAGAAGTCTAGGAAAAGATTCCAGGAAACACAGGCTGGAAACTCTGCTACGCTGACAGTCTCTGTGGCCCCTGTTGTCTGGTGCCGTGTGACCACAGGCATCTCAGCCACGGCTTCCCCCTCGCAGGAGACGGGTAGTTTTAGGAACAACTCGGTCTAGGTGCTCCAAGTGCCCCACAGCATCTGCCATTTGTGCCTTTTCTGCCTCTGCCTCTCTGGTTGGCTTTTGCCATTTGAAACCCCAGCAGCCTGCTTGTGGCTCTTCTTTCTCAACAGATTTTCCCAAAGTGTTCCCAAAGATTGGGGATCATTACACGATTTGATCATTTTTACTTTGAGCTTTGGTGCGATGAGAGATATACCAGTTGATTGGTCAATACCCGACCATTTGACTATCTCTAATGTAAGGGGAGGGATTGGGTCCCGAGCAGAGGCTTGTCCTGGCCCACGGGACTAAATTCATCCCTCAAGTACATGAGGTATTTACAATGAAGGGACAGAGCACTTCTCAACAGGATAAAGTGTGCTGCGGGGGAGGCCCAGGCTATCCTGCCACCTACCAGCCAGGTGTCAAGGGCAAACCCTGTCCCCTTGAGACTCAGTCTCCTAATCTAGATGTCACATGTCAGCAGCCCCACCCTGCAGGTGGCTCAATAGGTCACTCTGGTGGAAGACTCGGGACATGCTCAGGGCAACAGAACAGCATCAGTAAAATGACAGAAAGGGACTCCAGTCTATGGACAGGGCCTTGGCAAGTCTCTTGGCCACTGCCTGCAGTCCACACCCTAAGAGTTAGTATTTTATTTTGGCCAAGCTGGGGAACCTGAGGCTCAAAAGCTACAAGACCTTGCTGAAGGTCTCGGTCAAGCAAGTGACAGAGATGGGTGGGAGTCCCAAGCCGCTGCTCTGAATCCTGTCCTCTTTCACTGCCACCCAGGATAGTGACGCCTCCTTCAAGCTAGTAGGATGTGCTCCGTGGTTCCAAGCAAGCACACCCATGGCCCTATGATTCTGCACCCATGTTCTGGGAAAGGGAGACAGTACAGCACAAGAGCCTTCCTGTTTTTTTCTCTCTACCCTCAGAGAGTCTGGCAAAAGGAAAGCCAGAGTTTACAAGGAAAGAGAACCCCGATCCCATGTACCACCCACACTCCAAAAACAATTTCGTATCTGCACCACACCCCCACACTCCCTGAGCCCCTTACAAACGTCCACAGATACGAAGATAGCTGCACAGGGAGAAGCAGGCCAGCTCAGCCGGCTCCAGCAGTTGGTTCGAGGCAGCTATGCGTGTCCAGTTGCAGCCTTGGCCTTGGCATTATCCGCTAGTGCCAGCCCATGAGCTGTTTAAAGAAGTGTTTTCTTACCATGAAATGAAGAGAGTCAAAGTGAAAACATCTTTGGATACTTTTCTTCCCTGAAGAGCTTTAAAAAAAAAAAAAAAAAAAAAAAGGCCAAGGAGAGCTGGGGCCACTGCCAACACACCACTGGCTCTCTGAGACACCTGACCTTGCCCACCCCCGCAGGCTGCGGTGCCTCATGCCTGCTTGAGCTAACAACGACTAGGATTTGAGCAGCACTCTGCCCATAAACTTGTACATTGACTCTGAATTTCCAGGAGCCCCTAGAAGCGGTGCTGTCGAGAGACAACTGACTTTTGCCTCTCGCCCAGGAAAGGTTAGGTGTCTACCCCGCGGCCATTTCTTCATACCGGTGAACTCTCTCTTTGTTCTAGCTTGCCTTCTTAATAAACACCAAGACCAAAGTTGGGAGAAGAAAGGGTTTATTTCAGCTTGTACTTGTAGGTCACAGTCCATCACCGAGGGAGGTCAGGGCAGAAGCTCAAGGCAAGAGCCTAAAGTAGAAATCATGCAAGGATACTGTTGACTGGTCCACTCACTGGCACATACTTGTCCTGTTTCCTCATACAGCCTGGGGCCATCTGCCTAGTGCTGTGCTGCCCACAGTGGACTGCGTGCTCCTACATCACCCACGAGTTAAGACAATCTCTCTCTCTCTCTCTCTCTCTCTCTCTCTCTCTCTCTCTCTCTCTCTCTCTCACACACACACG
>OU015755.1:64988605-65014488 GCA_907169655.1 Acomys percivali | reverse complement strand
CCTTGCTTTTTACAAGTACTCATGGATGAAATGCAAAAAGAAATCTCTAACAGACTTCTTGACCGAAGGGCCTCGCAGGGGGAGACGCCTTGTCATTCCTGGTTTCCATGGTACCTCGTGAAGGTCTGGAGCTGCTGCAACTACAGTGCAACCGTGAGATAAGAAGTCTTAAGATGAAACACCACAGGCTAAAGATGGTAGAACCAAAGGCTAGAAAGACACCAACCGCATATGACAAGACTGAACTGGGAACAAACCCCTGCAATCTACTTTTACCTTCCAGCTTGTACAAGAATACATGTATTTGACAATTAGCAATTAGTAGCTTAAAATACTCACACTGGTACACTTATGAAGGAACTTCGTACAGGTAAGAACGTGAGACACAGGCGACGGTCTGCTCAACTCCCTCACCAAGGCTAGGGCCTCCGCAGACATTCTGGGTCAGCAGGAGGCTGAGAACTAGGATACAGAAACGTCAAGATCATTTCTACCCATGAACTTGGAGATGCCCGTGCAGAGAGACAGGGGGCAGGTGGGGCAGTGGCGTAGAGCTTGCACCTCCTGCCCTGCTACGACACAGCTCTGTACAACCCAGCCCAGCACGAACAAGGAGTCGGGGCAGCTCTTCTGAGATTCGCCACAATCTTTCACAGAGATCCCCCTCACAGTCTCATTCCCCAGAAGAGGAAGAGGAAGGCCAGAGAGCTGGAGTCGCCTGCTTATTGCCACACAGCTGGCATGGAGCTGAGCTAGAATTTGAACCCACGTCAGAGAGCATAAGCTTCCCTGGCCCTATCACCCATAGACATGACTCACTATCCAAGTTTTCAGCGTTCACACTTGAACTCTGTCTCCGCGAGGCCTCATATGCTCTATCTTCTTGCCAAGCAATGCAAGAAGGCTTCCTGGAAGAGGATCAGAGACCCATTCGACCACCTGGAGTTTGCCAAACAGATGGCAGCAGCTAGCATCTTGTTCTGCCCTGCTTCTGTGGTGAGGACCATAGACTAGGTAACACTAGGTGGCTTAGAAACAACGAAAACTTACTCTCCACGTTCTGGAGGTTAGAAGTTCAAGATCAAGCGGCTGGCAGATCCTAGCTGACAACCACCGTCTTCTCACCGTCTTCCTGGGGCACAGGCAGCAAGGGAGCCAGGCTATCTCTGGCCGGGGACTAATTCCATCCACTAGGTTCCACCACTGTGCCCCAGTTTATCTCCAAATCCTGTCACACCTAGTATTAGATTTCAACACAGGAATCCTGGGTGGCATAAACGTCTGGTCTAAGAAGAGCTCATGTTTGAGGACAGGTGCCCTTCAAAGCAGAAACGGAGTCTGTTGAGAATGTGCTGGACACTTACAGGGCTTCTGAGAGGCGAGCACATTCTAGACGATGATTCTCAACCTGTAGGTCGCGACCTCATTGGGAGTTGACGGTTCCACTCACAGGGGTTGCCCAAGACCACGGGAAAACACTTATTTTACATTATGATTCATAATAGTCAACGACAGTCATAACAAATTTACAATTATGAACTAGCAACACAAAAATTTTTTGGTTGGGGGTCACCCCAACATGAGGAACTATATTAAAGGCTCTCAGCAATAGGCAGGTGAGAGCCTCTGCCCTAAAGCATACTAGAAAACAGTCCAACATGGATTCCCCCCCCTTCCTACCCCAACACGGGACACCTGACTCCCATCCTCACTTCAGAGAAACCCAAGATTTCTCCAGATCCTCACTCTATGCCTCAACGGACCCTGATGTCAAGGTCAGATCACACAAGTGTGAGAGGGGTGAGGTGGAAGTACAGCAAGACCCAGCCGCAAGGGGACCTGGGAATACGGGCTGCTGTTCAGGGTGATGGGATCTCACCTCTTCAAGACCCATAATAAGAACACTCAATGCCAGGTGGCCAAAGACAGCCCCAGCAGTCACACGCCACCGAGGAGGCAGCTAAGGCAGGGCGAGAAGCCTCACCAAGGCGAGAAGCACCGTGTATCTTGGCACAGTGCCATGAGATAGCCCTGCTCCTCGGAGTGTGGGTTTGGGCCTGAGTTATGACTCCCGGGGCTGTTCAGACAGCTTGCAAAGCTTTGCCTTTCCGTGTCTTCCGTCTGCAAGGGCAGGCTCTCCTTGTGATGGACCTTGGAGGGCCTGGAGCACTGCCAAGGCGGCCCGCTGCTGAGGAGGAGGCAAGTATGGTGGAAGGCCACAGAGAAAGGAGGATAAGGAAGGGCAGGCCCAAGCAAAAGCCACCAGCCTCCCACAGCCGAGTCCTGGCCGGCAGCCCATGCACAGCTTCCGCCCAAACCCCCAACCCCCACACACTGTGTTTACAGAGGGTCCCGCCTCTGACCTTTGGCTTCCATGGAGGGGGCTTTTTGCATATAACCTGCCCTTTCCCAGGCAGTAGAAAGGCAAGAGACACAGGCTCCATAAGAACTGGTTATTTTCTTTTCCTGTGTGTGTGTGTGTGTGTGTGTGTGTGTGTGTGTAAGTGCACACACATGCTTGCACACGTGTGTATACACACACATGTAAAAGCCTGAATTAATGTCAGGTGCCTTCCTTCATCATGCTCCCCTGTATCTCTTGTGGCAGGGACTTTTGCTGAGTCACAAATTCTACCTAGTCTAGCTAACCAGCCCGCCCCAGGGATCCCCTGTGCCTCTCTCTCTCTCTCTCTCTCTCTCTCTCTCTCTCTCTCTCTCTCTCTGTGTGTGTGTGTGTGTGTGTGTGTGTGTGTCCTCTGAGTGATGCGGTTACAGGTGGCTGCCATGCTGGCCTAGCTTTTATATGTTCCGGGGATCAAATCTCTGGCTTTATTCAGTGTGCTATCTCTCCAGGCCTGAAAACAGTTCTTAAAGGGCCAGCTGCTACTGACCCAGGCCTCTCCCCGTACCTCCTTCTCCATGAGCCTGAAGCTCCTGGGGGTGCCAGGACTGCTGACCCTGGTCCTTTCCACAGCTCCTCACAATCCAGGGCCACCTTCAACCTTGCTCCAGACCTAGGCCTACTTGCAGCTGAGTTGTGGGAACAGTGACAGGACCCGTGGCTACTGTTGGAAGGGGGCTAGGTGTCACTGGCTGCAGGGTTACACTGTGGGTTTTCATCCACGCTCCAGCCTGTGAGAGCCCCAGCAGAATCTGGTCTTTTGGAATGTTAGGAGGATGACTTCAGCCTGACTGAGTGACAGTGACAGAGGACCGACTCCCAGCCTTCCTTCACATCCCTTGGTACTCAGCAAACCTCTCCTCGGCTGAGCACCCTTCCTGGCTCCAGGCATAGAGCTACGCATCACGGTCCACACCAGACGCCAGATGCCATCTTCTTCCTCCCAAAGCACTTCTCCAGTCAGATCTGTCCCTCCTGCTCCTTGGCCTCCCTCCTCTACAACAGCCCCTTAAGGTTGCCCTGACAACAGTGTTCTATGGCCCAGCAGTGCACAGGAGTGCTGCACGTGACCCTTTGCTCATCTTGAGGCCCTGGCTTTCTGCTGGAGGCTATTTTTCCACTCTAGGGGTACACCTGGCCATGTGCCAACCAAAGAAGATTCCTTTGATATTTTGTGGGTATAGGCCAGGAATATCCATTAATGCATAAACAGCCTCCTCCTCTTACCCAGGGAAGACTCAGCCTGCCCTAAATACCCATAGTCTCTGTGGAGAAGCCAGAATCATAGGCCTAGTCATTATCTGCCATCCCTCAAAAGACCCCAGACACCCTCAAGGCCTTGTGTACCACTGTGCAGACATCGCTGATCCTGCGCCTATGCTGTCATCCAAGATATCAGGGGCAGATAACCCTCAAAGCAGAAATTCAGGATCCTGGCCTGTGGCCCAAGGCCTGGGCTGCTCTTGCAATTTCCCCACAGAACCTGTCACTACCTCCACTAGCCCTCCTTGTAGAGCCAGGGGAAGCCTTCCAAACCTCACCATCCAGAATCTGGATTGTCCTAGGAGACTACAGAGGCGCCTTCGCTGGTGCCAAGAGACAGGGCCAGTCAAGGACTACTATCTGGGGGGGGGGGGGTCACTCCGCTTTAGGGAAAAAAAATTAGGCTAGCCAGCAACAAAGCCCGAGCCATTCCTCTGTCTCCCGAGCCCTGGTGTCAAACTTGCTGCCAGGAAGTTTAGCCAAGACTGGGGCTACAAAGAGTGGGAGTTGAGTGTATGGAGCAGGGGCAAAGAGGGCGGGCCTAAATCATCCCCTAGCCTTCCCTCCAAAGCGCAGGACTCCAGGGTCCTGTCTTACGGGAGTGAGCTCACACTGGGACCCCTTGGAGTCATGTCCCCTACAGTGTGCCCCCACCACTCCACTCATCTGGCCCTGCCCAGTTGGCGCTGCCAAGAGGTTCCCTTCTTCACCTCCGCTGGAAGCGATTGCAGCCTTCCGAAGGCATGTCCTCTGCTTTGGGTTGCTTATTCTCGATCTTTCATATCATCCTGCCTGCTACTGGACATGCTGCTCAGGCCACTCTGAGCCCTTAGTGTTAGTAAAAGTCTGGGTCCCCAGGTGGGGACAACTAGTGGAAAATGCACACTCCATTTAGTCCAAGAGCCGCCCCCTTCCTGTTTGCCTACTCCTTGGCTGACCCCACCATCCACCCCCATGCCCCACCTCTCTACATTAGCTTCATGGCGCCTCTTTCTGGAGAGCCTTACCCCAGATCCACACACTCTCACATGAACAGCTACGCATCTCCTTCCCATTGTTTGGCTGCCTCGCCAGACTACAATTACTCAGAAATTAAGAGATATTTCCCATTCCCCCCCCCCCCCCCCGTGTGAAATATTCAACCATTGCCCAGGGTGAGCAGGATGCTCATGCCTAAACGCCCATCATGTCTTCCACACTGGCTTGCCTTCCCAACACAGGCCAAGTCCCGTTAGAGAGGCTAAAAATGCCAGTCACCAGTTTTCTCCGCCTCCCTTGCAGCTAGGACACAGTCATGTGACCAATCCTGGGCTAGGGGACCTCAGGAAAAGCTGACTGGGGTCTTGTAGGGAGGTTTCCTTTGTTCTTTGTTAAATACAACCGTGTCTGTGTGTGCCAACTGCTAGATGTGAAAGCTCCAAGTCGGGAGACATTCCTAATTTTCTACAGGTGGTAGAACAAGATCTATGAAAATTTCTGTAGTCTTGAAATACAGCTGGATCCCTTCAGAATCTTAAAGGCTTCTCTGACCCCAAACATCTTCCTGTATGAAGTCATAGATATTTCCTCATCTAAGACAGTGTTTGCCACATTGGTGCTGCACCCCATTATTAGTATATAAAGTGTCTCTGATGAATCATGACCAGGGGAATAGAAAAGACCAGAAAACGCCAGGTAGCACAGCACAAAGCCAAGTCTGTAATGGAAGTTGGTCTTTTGTGGAAATCACTTTCAGTTCATTTTGCCATGCACGTGCAAGCACACTGAGCGAACGCACAGAGCATCTGCCTTACTATGCGCCAGGGGCCTTTTGCAAAACAAACCTAGGGATGCTATTTGGTTGCAGATTCTGTCATTCGCAGCCAAATGCATCTTACCTCATGCAACCCTGCTACCCTGCCAAAAAAGTTCTCCAGCCAACCCAGCAGCTTACCAGCTAAGAGACTGTTGGGTTTCATGTCTCAATTGCAGATGGAAGATGACCTCGGCATTGTAATTACATCATTGTTTAATTCACTAGTGTGCAGATGACTGAAATGCAGTTTCTAAGTGGGCTGCTTTCCAAATAATCAGTACAAGCCGGTCCCAGAAAACAAGTGTGCTGGATGGAAGTGAGGAGGAAACTCCCTAAAGTGGTAAAAAGCATCCATAAAACTCTAGAGGGACCATGTTCAATGTCTGTGTCTCGTTTAAGGAAAGTGGTTTATGCTAGAAAACCAAAGCAGGACGTCGCTCTGCAGAGTCAGACCCTAACAAGAAGTCTTTACATCACAGTATGCGAGTGTATATGTGCATGTGCTTTTGTTAATTTGATGTGCTAAAGCACATGGGTATCATTGGTGTTTATGATTTGTTAATTTTATTTGTGTAATTCGTGTGTGCAGTACCTGCAGGTGCCAGAAGAGGGCATCGGATCCCCTGGAGCTGGAGTTCCGGGCACTTGTGAGGGGCTCAACGGGAGTGCTCGTATCTGAGCTCAGACGAGCAACAAGTGCTCTTAACCCCTGAGCCATCCCAAGTAGCCCTGGGTATCACTTTTATAATTTTCTTGTCACCACGGTTCTTTTTACTGGCTACCGTTCTGGTCGCCTGCCCCTCTGTGCTTTGAAGCCATTGTCTGACGTCTGTTCAGCAGTTGGTTGTAAACTCCACAGAAGCAGACACCATGGCTGTCCTCTGAATTCCTTCATGCCCTGACAGAAGCAGGCACATGGTTTCTTAGCAGATCTCACATAGATCATTGAAGAAATGGGTAGGTAAATCCACTAAGTCCCACCTCGTGTGAGCCTCCTGAAGAAAACCTGGCAGCTTAGAGTTGATCTATTTTTATCCTGATATTGGAAAGGAGTTGGATTTCAGAATGCAAGCACTTGTCCTGCCATGCCAGTTGTCAGGGACCCAAGGCCAGCGCCAGCCAGGCTCGAGGAAGGTCACAGCATGAGGTCATCACATTACCAGAGGGGGCCTAGGACACTTCTATTTCCAGTGCCTTGACATTGGATTGCGCAACTGTAAGTCCTGCTAACCTTCTGGAGGCTCTTGAAGTTTTGAAAATGCATACTTGCAGCCAGAGGCCAGCATTTTGTCCTCCCAAATAAAGGTTGCTTCCAATTTTATAATGGAAGTTGGCAGCAAAAGATTATGTTTCACACATACAAAAAAAAAAAATCACTCTGTAGCACATTTTGCTGGGTCGTAATCCCTTCAATTAAGTAAAAATTTCTTGATCTTAAATCATACATCAATTTAATACCAATTAATATAGAGGCTTGAACGTCCTGACTTTAACTCCCTGATTATCTTCCCTAAGGTAAACCTACCTTTTTTTGGAACATTGATGACCAGTTATTATTTTTTTAATGTCTGGTAAATTTTCTTTGTATTCATCATATGCTGTAAAATGTGTAAGGAGGCGGAATGTGGGGAGGCTTCTGAGAGCAGGGCGGAGTCTCTCTTTATCTGAGTGTTGGTTACCCAGGACACACGCAGAAAAGGGAAGGGGCCAGAGAGTCCGTAGGACTTGTGCCCTGCCCCACACATGAGACAGCCTAATTAGGGGCTAGAAAGATGCCTCAGCAACTAATAACACTTGCTCCTCTTCTGGGGGTCTTAAGTTCAGTAGCCAGCACCCACACCGGGCGCTCAGTGCCACCTGTAGCTCCAGCTCCACGGACTCTGATGCCTTCTTCTGGCCTCCAAAAACACCCACATACATACAAACAGATATATTCACACACAAATACAGAGAGAGAGAGAGAAAGGAGGGGGAGAGAGATGCACACACCACACACATAAATAATGAAAATAAAATTTAGAAAGATAACCAAATTTTAAAATATTTTGAAGTATGTCTGACTTTAATCTTACAGGCAGTCAGAAAACTTTAGAGTGCTTTAAGTCTGTACACCTTTCCTGGCATCCCCAAGGCACCGTACAAGGCTCCAGATACGGCAGATCATAGAAATTATATTAATTATAAGTGGTCCACAGTACAATATGGGCCTTCAAAAAATAAGGCAGCATAAATGAGGGAGTTAATTGGTAACTAGCAGGGAGGAAGGATTCTTTCCCAATGGATGCAGAAATGCTTAGAAAAGGAAGGTAGAAAGTGTGGATACACTGGTTACCCCTCTCATCCCAGGGAGTCACACACCTAGAACTTCACCATTCAGTTATTTATGCAAAAAGACGGACTCAAGACTTGGTGTGTTCCACGAGTCAAGGCTGTCAACAGAGGCAGCAGTGAGCAGGCCACTCCTAGACTGGAGTAGCTACTGGTAAGGAAACGGAGAGATCTTAGGAGGCAGCCGTTGGCTAGCAAGCATGCAGTGGCTGGAGAGGCCATCATCACCTCAGAGTGCCACACAGGAAATGGAAAGGCCAAAAGTCAAGCAACAATTGACCTACTGTTTGAAAAATCTGTGTTGAAAGTAGAAGAGACTGACCTGTATCTAGAGAGATTCAATGAACAAAGGTGACAAGAGGGATTTGCTTGTAGGAGACATTTGATGACGTGTGTGGACTAAAATGAAGGGCCAAGAAGAAAAGGGGGTGGAAATGAAGGTGACAGAGGGTGACGGCATGGCAGTGGGAGGAGACATCAGAAGAAGACTTAACCTCTCACCCGGTAGCGGCAGGAAGCTCCTGGTGACCCTCCCTGTGTTAGTCCATTCATATCACACTCCTGATTCAAACCGCCAAGCCTTTTAAAATCCTCCATCTCTAGAATCCATTTTGTTTTTGCCATGAGCTCCAGCGCCCGTGTTGGGCGGCCTGGCCTCTTCTGACCTCTGTGATCTCCATTCTCTCTCCGCCTTGCATGCTCCACTCATGTTGACCTGCACCTCAATTTCGGAAATGCACCAACAGATTTCCTGCCTGAGAACCCAACTAAAACACTGTTACATTAAATGTAAACAGGCTAGAAAAAGTCCATCTGGGAGGACGGTGTAAAGACGCCCCCAAAGTTAGCTAGGCCAGACGAGCAATAAGAAGATGGGTATTTTGTGTGTAAGACAAAACCTTCAGGAACCGTGAAATTAACTGAAAGCCTGTGAAAATTCAAAAGGAGAGCCTTGAAGGCAGCAAGAGAGAAGCGATCTACATATAAAGTTCTGAAACTAAAAGAAAAATTATCAACTAGGATTTCCATATTCAGCCAAACTGCCCAGTAAAAAGATGAACAGAATCCAGACATTGTCAGAGCAAATCAGATCAACGGAAGTGGAAGAGCCCAATACCAAAGGCTTCACGCCAAAACAGAAGGCCAGCAGGCAGCAAGTCAGGGTTGAATGAAAAACAAACTTAGAAACTGTGGTACATATACACTATGGAATACTACTCAGCTATTAAAAACAAGGAATTCCTGAAATTTGTAGACAAATGGATTGAGCTAGAAATGATCATAATGAGTGAGTTAACCCAGAAGCAGAAAGACTCAAATGGTATATACTCACTTATATCTGTATACTAGCCCAAGGGGCATGTCCCATGAAAGCCTCCACTTACCAGGAAACTGGGACAGAGGGGAGGACATCCTATTGGGACTCTAGATGAGAGAAGCATGGGAGAATAGCAAAGTAGAAGGATCCAGAGGGCCCTAGAAACCTACAAGTATAACATTATGATAGGCAGATTTGGGCCCAGGGGTCCCACTCAAACTAAGGCACCAGCCAAGGACAATACAGGCGGTAAACTTTAAACCCCTACCCAGATCTAGTCAATGAACAGAACATTCTCTACAGTTGAGTGGAGAGTGGGGTATGACTTTCACACGTACTCTGATGCCCCATATTTGACCACGTCCCCTGGATGGGGAGACCTTGTGGCACTCAGAGGAAGGATAGCAGGATACCAAGAAGAGACTTGATACCCTATGAGCATATACAGGGGGAGGAAATCCCCCTAAGGAACTGTCATAGGGGAGGGGAATAAGGGGAAAATGGGAGGGAGGAAAGAATGGGAAGATACAGGGGATGGGATAACCATAGAGATGTAACAAGAATAAATTAATAAAAAAAATTTTAAATATTAAAAAAAGAAAAAAAGAAAAACAAACTTAGTTCAAGAGAGATGAGGGAGTTCGTTCGGAAGACCCGGAGCACCAAAGTGCATCAGTTGTCCAGCCTCGTGAAACAGCATCTCTTAGAAACACTGCATGAGAGGCCATTTGTTGGGAGAGGAAGCAAGAGTTAAAAATGTCAAACACGTCAGGATACGCTCAGCATACCTTTAATCCCAGAGCCCTGGAGACAGAGGATGGTGGGTGTCTATGACTTTGAAGCCAGCCTGGTCTATAAAGAGAATTCCGGGCCATCCAGGGCTACATAATGAGGCACTGTCCCAAAAACAAGGAAGGAAGGAAGGAAAGAAGGAAAGAGGGAGGGAAGGAAGATGGAAAAAAGAAAGCCAGAAGCCAGTTCTTGTGGGAACTATCATGTTCTATGAGACTTCACCCTCTCAAGGAAGGGTGTCAGTCCCTGTCAGGGGGTGACATGTTCATTAAAGCAACCCCTCTGCTCTGGGGACAAGCCATAGCGTAGCATCATATAACCCATAGGTGAGTCCAGTCCTTCAGCACGTGTCACAACACAACATGAGAGACCAAAGGATCAACACACACACGCACACACACACACACACACACACACACACACACACACGCACACACGCGCACACACACACGCACGCACACACACACACACACACACACACGCACACAAGCACACACGCGCGCACACACACACACACACACACACACACACACGCACACAAATCCCATAAGGTTTTAAATAAGTTTACAATCTCATGTTGGGTCATTCTCATGCTATCTGCAGGCCACGGGCTAGATATGCCTGCTGGTCAGCTGATTTTCTGACAGGGCCAAGTTCACTCAAAGGACAAGGATTGCATCCTCAACAAATGATGCCTCTGCTTCCCAGAGTGCTGGGATTACAGGTGTGTGCCACCACACCTGGGTCTGAAAGTAGTTAATTTTAACTTTATCAAAATTTAAAACATTTGAGCTCCAAAGGACACAAAAGTCAATATTTGCAAGTATCGTGCCTGATAAGCATTTATCAATATCCAGAATATGTAAACGAGTCACCTAACTCCACAACTCCAAACCCAAACAAACAAATGATGGGCCATGGAGGACTGGGGAGATGGCTCGTCAGTTAAGAGCACTGGCTGTGGAGAACTACCTGGGGTCTCTAGTATCCTCATGGTGGCTTACAACCACCTGTACTCCAGTTCCAGAGGATCTGGTGCCCTCTTCTGGGCTCCTGGGGCACTACACACATGTGGTGCACATAGGTACTTGTGGGTAAAACATTGGCATAAAATAAAAATTAAAATAAGTAAAACAGGCAAAGGGATCAAATATACGTTCACCAAAGAATATATACAAAATAGTGCCCCCCCAAAAATCCCAAACAAGCAAATGAACAAAAGTTCCCCACAGAGGTAAATACAAATGTGTTTATGTGTGATTCAGAAATTCTACTTCTAAATATAGCATATCCTAAGATTTTCTGATAAATAGTTTCTGAATAAAATGATGACTCTACATTGCTGGGCAATGAAGGCTCCTGAACCCCTTAAATTTACAAGTTTGTAAAGATGTAGCTGTGGTTAAGCACAAACGGCTCAGTGATTGTGAAGATCCTTCTTGCCTAAGGGGAATCCTGTAGGCCAGCGGCTCTCAACCTTCCTCACGCTGCGACCTTTTAATACAGTTCTTCATGTTGTGGGGACCCCCAACCATAAAATTATTTTTGCTACTTCATAACTGTAATTTTGCTACTGTTATGAATTGTAATGTAAATATCTGTGTTTTCTGATGGTTTTAGGCAACTCCTGTGAAAAGGTCCTTTGACCCACAATGGGGTTACAACCATTGTTTTAGACTTTACAACCAGTGTTTTAGAACAAAAACACTTTCATCCATACAGTCCGTACCATACAATCACTAACAGAAAACACTGTGTGATTATACTCATACAAGAAAACACCACCAGAAAAATATTTTTTCCAAATGTACTTAAAGACAGTTCTAAATTCATGCACACTTAACATAACATCACAATATATATAAATATATGTGACAAACTCAAGCAGCTCACGTTGTCACACTCTCTCTGGGAAGCTGGCACAGGCAGACAAAAGTCAGTTAGAAACAGCAGGTTTAAACATGGCGGCCCACTGGGCCTAGCTTACTTGCCAGGGAGCTCCTTACAGAATTCACAAAGAATATACAAGGGCGCTGTGGTTTGAACGCAAAGGCCCCCGTGGATCAGGTGGTCTCCTGTTGATGGGGATACTTTGCCGGGGCTTGATGGAAACCTTAGGAGACAAATCTTATCTGGAGGAAGAGGGTCACTGGGGAACGTGACTCTAAGGACTTCATATCAGACCAGCTCCTACCCGTCTGTCTCTCTGCTTCCTGGACACTGTGCGGACACCTTTGCTCTGCCTCACCACCACCCTGAGATCACAAAGAAAGTTACCTCGGACTGAAACCTCTAAAACTATGGGATAAAAATCAAATCTTTCTTTTAAATTGTTACTCTCAGGTATTTATCCCAGTGGCAAAAAACAAAACAAAACAACAACAACAACAAAACCACAAGCACTTGTAAAGTCTGAACAAATACCAGGCCCACAACTTCTTACAGAACATTCTTACGATGACAGTAGAATTAACCCCACGATAGAGGCGGAAGTGTCCGGCCACACCCCTCACACTTAGTCACTCACCGTTTAGCACAATTTGAGCACTCACCCCGCTCCAATTTTAGCTTTTTATGATTTCTCTGTTTCTGGGGGAGGCTTTTGTTTTGTTTCCCTTTTTATCCAACTAAACAGCCAACGTCATCAAGGTCAGCCCTCCTCCCTGCTTGTTGGCTGAGGAACCTGAGACGCCTAGCGCAGTAGGCTTGAGTGTCTGTTCTGTGAGTCAGTGGCATCAATGGGAATCAAGCAGGAATGATGCGATGATCTCTTCGAGCTCTGGAGCCTTCTGTCCTATGTGGACCCAGAGGAAGAGGCACGTGCTCATCTTAGAAGACCCGAGAGGTCCTCTTCAGCACAGGGGTAACCATTTCACACGTAACAGAAACATGAAGCTGTGATGGCTTCCACGGGCCCTGTGATGGGGCTGTGCAGGTTCTGAGGCATCCTGCAAAGAGTGTGGAAGATTATACAGGAGAAAAGCAACACAGAGACTGACCATCCACAGTTCTCATGACGACAGCGCTTCACACTGCACAGGCTCTTCTAACAACTGCAGACTCTTGAAGGGATAAGAAAGCAACCGCATCCCCACTCTGGGCTTTGGCAGGTAGGGAGTGTGCAAAGCCAGGGTGCAAAGGGAGCGGAGACACCAGAGAGAGGACAAAAGAAATAAAGCGGTCATGATGAGATTATAGCTGTGAGATGCCCAAGGACTGGGGGAATCTCAGTGGGATGCAGAAGCAGGCAGGAGGCCTGAGGACCATCCATGGCACACTAAAGCATCTCCAGGCAGTGACCAAGTCCGGGGAGCGAATGCTACAGGCCATATACATGACTCGCTTCAAGGATCTGTCTTAGGATTTCTATTGTTACAATAAAAACGCCATGGCAGAAACAACTAGGAGAGAAGAGAGTTTGTTTCACTTAAGGTTCGGCATCATAGCTCGCCCTCGAAAGAAGTCAGGACAGAAACACAAGACAGGAACCTGGAGGCAGGAGCTGACACACAGACAACGGAGGGGTGCTGCTTACTAGCTTGCTCCTCCTGACTTCTCAGCCTGCCTTCTGCAGGACTACTACTAGCCCAAGGGTGGCCCTGCCCATAGTGAGCTGCGTCCTCCCACGTCAGTCATCAATCTAGATTATGTACCACAGGCCAGTCTGGTGGGGGCATTTTCTCAGTTGTGCTCCTTTCTTCCAAAATGACTCGAGTTTGTGTTTACTTGAAGCAAGGCTGGCCAGAACAGGGTCTCTGAGCTCCCAGCAGGATCTAAGGTGAAGGGAGAAAGAATTTTTTTCCCAGTGTCAGTGGTCAGCGGTGTGCTCATTTGCATATCATTTGCATGTTTGTTTGCATACCCTCTGCTTTGGATAGGATTCTAGCATGTTCCTCCAGAGTGCCTGTGCTGGAAGCTTGGATTTCAATGTAGTATTGCAGAGTTCTTGGAGCCTAGTGAGAGGGGATTAGGTTACTTGGGGCAGCACCTCAGAAGGAATTAATCCAGCTCTCCTCGAATGAGCTTGTTTTCAGAGAGCACATTGCTGTGAAAGATCAACCCTGCAAACTTCCTTTGGCTTCCTGTCTCACCAGGCCTGTCAGCATGTAGCACATGCCCTTTCTGATTCTCCAATTTGTCTAGGTAGCCATGGAGACTGTCACCAAAAACCAAATGGATGAAGCCACCACCTATCTTGGACTTTGCAGTTTTAGCTCTGTAAAGCTATAGTCTAAATTAACCTCTTTTCTTTATGAAGTACCCAGCTTCAGATATTTTGTTATAGCAGCAGGGAACTCAGTAAAACAGAGAGTGTCTGTAGATGATGCCTGGCTTGCATCTATTTCCCCCCACTTTTTTAGAGAGCCATCCTTCCCCCGATTCCAATTGGAGGGGCCATGTAAGGTTGATGACACTCAGACTCCATGGTGTATATAAGACCTTAAAAAATGTCAGTTTCATAATCCTGCCACAGTGATTGGTGGACATAAAACTCAAACCAGGCCAGGATTTCTGCTGAGTCGAGAGAGAGGGAGAGAGAGAGAGAGAGAGAGAGAGAGAGAGAGAGAGAGAGAGAGAGAGAGAGAGAGAATATGATGGAGAAAAAAGGGCTGGAAGGAGGTAAGGAGGAAGGAAAGAAGGAAGGCTGAGTTTCTCTTTTCTGCCTGCTACAGCCTAAGTCTGGAGCTAGTGGGGTTTGTTCCTACAGTATCATGGGCCACAGAGTGAGGCAGTGTGGGAGAGAGATAGACAGAGAGAGACCAGTGAGGTGCTCAGTGCATCTAGCCACTCCTGAATCTTAAATCCACCCTTTGAGGTGCTGGGTATTGTCAACAGACACCCATGCATCCAGTACGGAGAGCAGAGAGCAACAGACCTACACACCCTCCCACGGCGAGCAGACAGTGCTGGCTGCACACGCCGCCTTTTGTTAACAAACTGGGTCAAAAGCTTCGCAAAGGTGGACAGACACAACTGAGGAAAGAGGGCAAGAGACAGGGCCAGTACAGAATCTGACATGCAGTCACCAAATTCCTCGGGGCACTTGCTAATTTGGGGAACAGAAGAGAGTGCAAAATGTCAGGCCTTTCCTGGACAGAGAGCAAAAGGCACTGGATCAGAAAATACAAAGAAAAGCCTTTTTGAGGTAGATGCGTTCCTGCAGTCTCTCGGTGCTTGAAGAGGAAGCTGAGATCAGGCCTGGACAGGGAAGGCGATTCCAGAGAATACACTGGTATCCTGACGTCCCGAAGCAAGGGAGGGCCCCTCAGTACCTCTCCACTCAGCCTCTTTAGGTGAGGTCGGGGCAGTCAACCCCTATATGACCCGATGTAGAAAAAAGTCAATGGCCATCTACGAAGATACCATGACTTAGAAACTTGTTAGCTCTTTTTTAAATAATGTCTGATACTGATACAAAAATTAACTAGGCATGCCAAGAGATAAGACCAAATAACTAAAGGCAAAGTGAAATAATGAAGCAACTGGGGTGAACTGGGTAATTCTCTCTCTGCTTAAGCCACAGGAGAATGGAGTTCTCCCATTCTCTGCCCTCCCCCACCCGCTCCAGCCATCACAGACCTTTGGATGGTCCCCTCTAGCTTTACTTGTACTTCAGCCAGACTGCTTCAAGTAACACGGCCTTTTACTAAGATGCTATCGAGGGAAAGCAATGCCGCATTTGCGCCCACTTCTTATCATAACTCATTTTGTTGTTATAACAAAATGCCTCGCGCTGAAAAGCTCACAAAAACAGAAAGCCGTCTCCTGCAGTTCTGCAGGCTGAGAAGTCCACGCCTCAAGCGAGGCAGAGCCTCCATTTGCTGGGGTTGCTCTGCCTGATGGGTTCTACCTCCTTGCAGAATTCTCCAAGCAGAAGGGAAAGTAAACTTCCACAGGACTTCTACAAGGGCACTGAGGTCTTGCTATCCGGTCACCTCTCAAAGGCTCTGCTCTTTTAACACCAGCACACTAACATGGACTTCACCTTGGGAGTTTTGAAGGTAATAAATATCCAGGTCTGGTCTACAGAGTAAGTTCTAGGACAGCCAGGGCTACACAGAGAATCCCTGTCTCAAAACAAACAAACAAACAAACAAATCAAAACAAAAACAACCCAGAACACAAAAGCAACTTGTATCCAATTCCATAAGTACAAACTGCACCTAATTTAAGATACTCATATGAAATGCTTAGTGACCACTGTAGCATCTCCCACCACAGGTGAGTAGATCTGTCTGGCTGACAGAAAAGGGTAGAGATTAGGAAAAAAAAATGTCCACTCAAGTTAAGAGGCATGTCCAGGCTTATACAAAAGAGGCAGATGGGGTCTGGTGGCGGCCAAGCTTTCTGATTCCTCTGGAACAGGGTCTGGTAGCCCAGGGCTCTGGCCCTTGCTCCAGCTCTGACCCGCTCTATAACCTTGAGACACTCAATCGGTCTCTCTATACTCCTCTGCCTGCCAAGGCTGGCTCACCGCCTTTGACCTTTCCTGACTTTCTAACCATGTGAGATGTTCTTAGTCTGAAGTCCCTGGTTGCCCGTCTCCATGGCTTCAGTAACATTTTTGAAGTCACAAGTAACTTTCATGTGAAGATATGGCTGTGGCCAACACCAGTCAAGAGGAGGTGGAGGGGTTCCATGTCCCCTGAATACCTAAGAGCCACCTTAGCCCCATGCTAGGTGAGCAGCCACCTTAACCGGCCTCTTCTCTGGTAAGATTGCATTTGAACATGAACCTTCCAAGTCTAACCCAAAGTGATAAGAACTAACAATATTAGAGCCCAGGGCAGGGCCAGCGCACAGGACAGCTTTTCATGTTGAAGTGCTTCTTCCTGCAGTGATTGGCTATACTGATCACGGTAATCACTGTGTCCCTTACATCTGATGCTCTGTGGAGATGCTTCCCTGCGGTACAGTCCCAAGGCGCTCCAACTATTATCCAGATAGCTAGTACCTGCTTCCTGAGTTTTCTCTCTTCCTCACAGGCCTGAGATTAGGAGTTTCTGACCGTTGTCTGTGTGGGTCTGGAGTCCTACCAGTGGTAGAGTCAGCGCAGCGGGGAAGGGGACATCTTTTTCTTGTCCCCTATGCCAGTCTGACTTCTACAGCCTATGTTCCGCATGCAGCCCACACAGCACCCCTCCAAGATGTTCCCAGTCACAGAGGGGCGGCAGAAGGAGCCCCGAGTGTGGCGTTAACAAATCACATTTACTTAATAACATGCCATCCCCTCAGTCACATGTGTGTCAGCAGGCATGCTGGGGATCACTAATCAAGTGCAGCTGTCCTCACGCTGACGGCCAGGACACACTCATGCATACACACACACAGATACACACACACACACACACACAGACACACACACAGACACACACACAGACGTCTGCTGCCAATTTCTTGCCTGGCAAACCAGAAACATTTTAGTGGTTTATAAATATGGTCCCAATTCATCTTGGGACACTTCTCAAGTTCAGGGCCATCTGTGTCAGGTGCTCCCAAGAACTACGAGTCTTTTTCCATCCACACCCACACTCCACCCCACCAACCTTCCATGTCCCATGATGCACAGCAAAGTCCGAAGCCCCAAGTATGTGTACTGGGCAGTGTCACCGGCTGGATCCTCCTCCTGCTTGATCTGTTTTTTTTTTTTTTCTCCCTCTCTCCTTCTCGTGTTATTGAAATGTTATTTTTTCCATTTGTATGCCACCACCTCACACTCCTCCCAAACTGGCCTGTTGGAAACTATGTTTATTTTGCTTTTGCCTTGGCATAATTTAATATCAGACAAGTGCATCCTTGATGCAGACAGTAGATTCTTGGGAAATATATTTGAGATTCTGGTTGATTTAGAATTACAAATTTGTCATGCAATCCCAGCCAATTTGGAGTTTGGCTTCCTGACATCACGTTTATGCCCTCTTGCCTCGATGGCGGTTGTGAGGATTGTTGGAGGGCCTTTTTTTTTTTTTTCCAGCAATAACTTAGGATTTCATAAATCGCTGGCAGAGCTCTCAAAGATGCCTGCTCTTTAACATGGGATCATGTATGTTTTCTTTCTCCTTACTGAGTATGGGTCATATTGGGTGTCACCCAAGTACACTTTTAAATCATTTCTCCGCATGCCAGACATTGCTTTTGAAGTTGTCTGCACCAACCCACAAGGCAGCCAGCGCCCTGGCCTCTACCCGTGGCCCCACTGTGTGCCCCACCACCCATAACAGGAAGCGTGTCAGAGCTGGGTGGGTTGAGCAGACCCACGGGGCTCGGTTACACCGAGCGGAAAATCTTCTGACGTGTCCTCCATGGACGCGTCTGGAGCAAGAGCAGGTCATATGTCACCCTGGCCTCCAAGTCTCAACATGCTTTTCTGGTCTGCCCTGCTGGCCTTCAGATGCTGCACATGGCGGAGCAGCAGGCTTTCAAAGTCCAGGCCACAGGAAATCGCATTTGAAGTGCCTGGCGTTGAGGGTATTTTTATACCGTTCACTTTTTCCCTTTTCTTTTCATCTGTTTTCTGTATTTTTTTTTCAGATTTGCTTTTTCTTCTTGATTTATTGTTGTATTATTCTATTTTTAAACCAAGACATACTTTCCCATCAGACTCTTTAATATAAGTCATATGAGAATTAAAGATGGGTGGACCTCAGCCGTGGCAGGGGCTGGGTTCAGTAGAAATCACCTTCCTGAAGTGCCATGTGTATCCCACTCCCAGCTGTTGCCGTCTAGGGCTGGTAGGCAAAAGGTAGCAATTCTCCCCTCCTTCCCTCCCTTTCTAGTCATGAGGTGAGCCCCTGAGCAGGCTACTTGGGTAGGTAACAGATGGCCCACTGCCCACCTATGCCTTGGAAACACAGGTGGTCCAGTCAGGATCCCAGAGTGCCCAAAACAAGACAGAGAAAAAGCTCACAGTTGCCAGGCCCAGCTTGCCCACCTGATTACCAACCCCATGAGAGCCAGCCTCCAAGCAGGGTAGGTGAGTCCAGGTGCACACAAAGACTGTCCTGGCGCCACTTCATCCCTGAAGCCAGGAAGTGTTGGCAAGCCTCTAGTGACCATGTGGGCCAGAGTGAGCCTCTAACTCCCTGTGGTTTGGGTGTCTGTAAGCTGAATGAATTGTCAACCCCCTGAATCAAGAAATCCAAACCCACGAGCTCAACTACAGGCCCAAAATATTCAGGAAAAAAAAAAGGCTTGTCATTAGAATAAGTACAAAATGTTTTTCATTGTCAATATTCCCTAAGTGACTCCCTGTGGTGGGTTACTTAGTTACATCTAAGGGCCTTAGGTAAAGAAGTCATCTGGAAGGGACTGGAAGTATGTGGAAGGTAGTGTGAAAAGTCTAAACAAGTATCTGTTCATTTTATACAAGGAACCTGGGTGTCTGTAGATTTGGGCATTTGGAGGTGGGGAGGTTCCTGGAAATAGCCCTCTAACGACCCTCCATGGTTCCCAAGGGGTGACTAATTTTGTTCTAGCATTGAAAAATTAGAGACTATGGCTTAGTAGAATACAGTTTAGTATGTGTGAGGTCCTGAATTCCATCCCTAGCGAGACACACACACACACATATGCACGCACGCACGCAGACACACATACCTCGCACAAGTTGCTTGATAAACCAGCAGCAAGTAAAGTGGTGGCTGGTCTTCTACAGGTTCCTTCTGTCTGAATTCATCTCCTCCTCACTAACCTTCTATACAAGGGTTTGTTATGGCAACCTCCCCTAGCTCTCCTGACTCCCCCTCACACGGCAGCCCCAGCATCAGATGCACAGATGCAGCCTAAATCTGCAGCAGACAGGTACCCAGTGTCACACTCTGCTTCCTGTCCCAGAAACAAATTGACCAAGCAGGGCCCTCTACCGATTAACGTGATAGTGTGCCACTGACAGCCCCCAGAGCTGCCGTCCCCCGGTGTCCGCCAGTGGGTGAAAGCTGGCAGGTCATCCTCCAGCCTCCTGCCCTTTCGCAGACACAGGAGCCGTCTCATGAAAGAGTTGCCCCCTTGTCTGTGGCATTGCCCTCCAAAGTGTCATGACAGCATTTTTACAATTCCCAGGCATCCACAGAGCTGGCAAAGGGCAACAGTTCAATACAGCAGCTCTACATCTTCATAAGACCTACTCTCACCTCTCTCTCTCTGCCAAAGTGCTTGAACCTGCATCTGACCAGGTCTCTGCCAGCTGCCAGTGTACAGAGAGCAAGGGAAGAGAGAAACACCGTGCCCTACCCTCACAGAATGCAAAGAGCAGATCCCAAGTGAGTGAGATCACACATGCCAATTGAGTTCATGTCAGGTTCATGAGCATAAAACACGGAACACAGAAAAGGCCGTCGAGGCTGGAGAGAAGGCTCAGGGTTAAGAGCATTGGCCATTCTTCTAGAGGACCCAGGTTCAATTCTCAGGGACAACACGGTGGCTCACAAGTGTCTTTAACTCCAGTTCCAAGGCATCCAACACCCTCTTCTGGCCTCTTCAGACACTGCACGCATGTGGTGCATAGACAAGCAAAACATCCGTACACGTAAAATATAAATCAAAAGATAAAGGAAATTTTGAAGGGCTAAAAAGATTTTAAAAGGCACTTTTTTTTTTAATGAGTAAAACTAAGCTATGACATCTCGGTGTCCATTTTCTGTTCCATAATTAAACAAACTGGGGTCTACACACACAAAGAAAGATGTGTAGGTAGAAAGAAAATCAGGAGCTAGCTGGGAAAAGATGGGACAGGTGCAGGGGAGTAAGACAGGAGAGGATAAAGAGGACGAGCATCAGAATATATTATACACATGTATGAAACGACACAATGAGACCCATTATTGTGTGCAATTAGTATGTGCTAATAAAAAAGAAAAACTAGAGCTAACCCTTTCTTTGAGCTTGTTCTCCATAGGCTCAGACTGGGTCCTCCTCCGAGTTTCCTACTGTCCCAATATCTTTCCACTAGCGTGTGACAGTCTACTCACAAGGCTGATTCCTTCTGCAGCGATAACCTTCCTGAAGTCAAACTGGGTCATTTTTGCGTCCGTGTACTTCAGAGAACACTCTTTCCCAAACCCCATATGTTGTCTTGAATTTCCCATTTTGAGGCCGGGCCTCTCTCAGAATAAGGCTCGTACTTGCTCAGCAAATTTAATAAACCCAGATTGGTTAAAAAAAAAAAAAAAAAAAAAAAAAAAACAATACACTTCCCCAGCCATTTTTAAGGGGAGCTCCGACAAAACCTAGGGCATGGTGTGGGCCACAGGAGACAATGTCTCAAAAACTGAGTAAGTGACCAAGCCAGGCCAGTCAGTGCCCGGCATGCAGCAAGGACTTGGGAAGGCGCTGGGGGTAAGGACATGAGCTTGGTGCTTCAACACTGAATGCGCAGGGCGAAGTCTGTCGTTACAATTGATGGCTTTTTAAAGGGCCCAGAGAATGGGTTGGCAATGTGGATTTGTCTCATTTTACCGCAGAGATGGCTAAATTAACTTACTACTACAGAGGCAGAAAAACTAAAGCTGATTGTCCCTACTCACAACATGCATACACACACACACATTCACATGCACATACTTGTGTGTGTGCACTCACATATGTGCAAACATATACATACAGGCATGCATATATATATATATATATATACACACACACACATAACCCACCCTTGTACACATATAAACGTACACACATGTACACAAGCGTATACATATGCACACTTGTGGATACACATATACACACACACTTTCCTCCCTTGATAGCATATAGCCACTGACTTTTGGAAACAGGCATTCCTTTCTGCTTGACAGACTGCATTTGCTATTCAGGGAATATTAGCCCTTTTCCTTGGACTCCAGAAAGTATTTTCTCCATTCCAGTCTAACCAGGGTGTAGTAATCATAAAACCCAGCCGCTTTGCTAGGAAGACGGATATCCTCAAAGATTTATGTCTGGCTGTCTCAAACCAAATGTGTAAGATGGAGGTTTCTCAGAGACTTCCTGGCTGGCCTCCACCCCGCACATAACTTCTATTTGTACAAACCTCAGATCAAAACTCAGGAAGGGTTCAGGAAAACCTTCGGGAACCATGGGTTACGTCTGCTCACCAAGCTCGGCTGACCATTCGGATTGGATTAGCCAGTCCCTAGCCAGCTGGCAACTGCTCCTTGGATGATAGTAACCAAAATCTGCAATGCAAACGCCAGCCAGGTCCATCTACAGTCTCCAGTCCCATATTGATTTGGGGTGAAAGTTTCGATCACGATGGCAAACAGTCATCTGCATATCCTCACAGGGGTGGCCAGAGATCCCGAAAACACCTGCCCTGTGAGTCTTCAGGATATGGTAGGGACCACTGAAACCAGAATTCCAGAAAGTATAGAAAGAGCAATGTAACTATTTTGAATGAAACTGAAAGAAAACACTTCCCAAACCTTCCTTCAAAAGGCCAGTTTTTCCTAAGGTTGGAAACAGTTAAGCAAATGAGGGCTATAGACACTTGTTTAGAGAAGGGTTTTCTCTTTAATTGCTGTTTTTGTTTCATGAAAGAGAAGTCTCACAAAATAAAAGCCTATTTGGGGTTCAGCGAGGCAGCGAGACTCCAAGAATGCCACAAAAGGGCCAGCTTGCCTCTGGCCAGCCACAGGGTCCCAAGGAGTTGGCCATCTATATACTTTCACAGGCAAGTCTGTGCCTTTCCACCCTCCACCCTAAAGGTCTCTCCATATGTCTGAGACAGCTTTAACAGTCTGAACTGTAGGAGCGGCTGGTGGCTGGCAGGCATTCCAGACGAGTGGTTTTCTAAGAAGCCAAGTTCGCGTTTGACTCTTTGATTGGAAAAGTATCTTTTTCACTAAGGGCGATAGGCCCCTGGCTGCGCTCTCACCAAAACCCATAAACCAATACTTGGAATGCCGGCAGCGAGAAGGGAATTCTTTTGGTTTGCCTTCAAGGACACAAAACATCGCAAAGGTCTTCGCTTTGGCAGAGAGCGGCCTGGCATGGAGAGCTGGCCCAGGGCGTATATGGAAAGAGTCAGACGTGGGAACCGACAGACCTGGGTTCAAATCCTAGCTTTGATATCAGCAAGTCAGTTCTGACCTGCAGGGGTTAGTGGGGGGATGGGGAGAGGGTCATCGCATCTAAATCCAGCCTTCCTCACCTGAAAATGGGCCTATCCCTCCACCATGCCTGGTGCATGGGTTAATAACCATGGTTCACACCCACAGCATACAGCATTAGCCGAGGACTAGAAACAGATCCTTAAACAACAGATCCACCTTCCTCTGAGGTCACTGAATTCTGTCCACCTTCTGTCTGG
Organism: Acomys percivali; assembly: GCA_907169655.1. NCBI lineage: Eukaryota > Metazoa > Chordata > Mammalia > Rodentia > Muridae > Acomys > Acomys percivali. The sequence continues at coordinate 64,991,288 of OU015755.1, read as the reverse complement.
GGTGGCTTGTGTCCATTGACTAAAGCAACAGATAACAAGTCCAAGCCATGGGGGCCCACCCAACTCCAGACAGGGCGGGCTCTAAAAAGGTAGAAGACATTTCTCCTATAGAGGTACTGGGACCCTCCTAGGGCTCATTAAAAAAAAAACATAGAAAGGGTCTGCTGATAATCCAAGGCCATGGGGTACTAGACTTAGATAGAAAACACAGGGTAAGAATGGCAGCCAGGAGCTGTCAAGGCCAGGCAGGTAGATATCAGTACCTAGTAGCCAGCAAGAACACCCAGGTCCCCACCCAAACAAAGCCTGAGCACCCAGGACAAGTGTGAACACCCAGGGCAAGTGGGTCGCATGAGAATCCAGGTCCAAGCCAATGTGTGGGGAGGCTGCTGGTGTTGAAGGTCACACGTTCTGCAGCCCCATGAGAGGGAAAGATGCTTGTGGTTGACCAAGGACGATGGGGCTCCGGCAGGCCTCACATAGTAAGTAGGACCTCAACATGCCTGCGTGTGTTTACACACAGGGCACTCTCAGCAGTCTTCGAAGCTATGGAGTTTGCATCAGATCCCTCTGCCACTCTCCACTTTCTGGGCCCCTCCCACTCAAGGTGAACCCCACCTTGATATGCTTGCCCTGTGACACAGACAGACACATTGCTATCACCTAGGGAGCAGAGCTGTAGGAAAGCCAACCCAAGGCTGCATAGAGAATCAGTGAAAAAAAATGGAGCCCCAGGTCCCCCCCCCACACCCCCCCGTGAACATACATTACCCTTCCTATGATTCATGGGTGGCTAAGGGGGCCCTAGGACTCGAGTCTCAAACCTCTTGAAGCCTCTTCTGGATTTAGCCATCCTTCTCCGGCCCCACCCTGCTCTTCAATTCCTTCAAAGGTGCCTTTGAATTGGTTCTAAGGCTTGGTCTACAAAGCCTGGGAAGTGTCCTGACCACAGCAAAGAGTTTCGTGGTGTTCCTTGTAAAAAAAAAAAAAAATCCTTCTGACATACAGCTATTGTGTCCCTGATCCTTCTGTCTCCAGCTGCCAGAAACCCAATGTGGCTTGAAAGGAAACAACCTGGCCTGAGGTCTGCAGAAGCCTCTTTTCAAGCGGCTGACACATCCACCGTTCTTTTTATGAACTTGGCCTTGACCTGCCGTCTGGGGTCAGCACAGATGCAGACTTTCTTGGGAGACCCGCTGACAGCCTCAGAGCCTGTGAGGAAGTAGACATGAGCAGCGATTTAGTGGGACAGAGGTGCAATAGCTGAATGAGTTCAGAAATGTGTCAGATGTGGATGTTTCGATCTCGTATTGAAGTCGTTTCAACCTAAAAGGGGCTGGTGGCCAAGCCAGACACTCACCCTGGCCATGTTTACTTGAGAGAGAGAGTGTTTTCTCCCATCTTTCAGGAAGGCCATACACTCTTAGCACCTGCACAGGGTCTCCAGGTTCATCCTCCATGGCCTCTAGTCCAGCTTCCCCCGACCACAGTCACACACATGCGAGTTCAGAGAGAGCCAGTGACTGGCAGAAACTGTGGAAACCACGCAGTTTCATAGGCCACTGCCAGGACTGAGCCCCAGCCCCCTTCCCTTACACTTTGGTGTCACGTGTTCCTCCTCAGATTTCCTGCCCCCTCTTGATTGGAGGACCATGGATTTCAGCATGTTCTGGTTACAACGTCAGCATATGCTTGGCGGAAGATGTGACCCCCCTGGAAGAGGAGCAGGTCAGACTTCTCGGGGAGGCAGTCTTTCTGCTCCCTTCACACTCTTAGCGTGGATCTTGAAGACGTACATCGTGGTGAAAAGCAGATCTTCTACCCTTGTCTCCCGGGGTCTTGATTATGAACGCAGTTTCTTATATTGTAGAAAAGTCATGTTTTCTGCCTTCCTGAGTTGCTGGCATGATTCTACAAAACCTCAGATTTTTTTTTAAAAGTGCAACAGTATAGGGACAGATATCACTGCCACTATGGGTAGCATCTTTTTCAGGAAGCTTTTGGTCCTCATGACATCTTAGAAGGCGGGAGTTTTAATGTAGTTTTGTTTCTATTGCTACAATGCCATAAGCATGGTCTTCTGGGCTTCAGAGGGCTTTAGTGGCTCCACTTCTCCGGCACCTCCCTCTGCAGCACGCACAGCTTGCCTCCTAGGCTCAGGCTAGCTATACTTGATGACAGCTGCTATTGTCCTTGATGGTCATCTCTTCTCTCCAATACGCTGAGGTCTTTACTGCAGTTGGGTTGTGCCTTCATCAATAGCCTTTCCTGGACTTGCTTCAGGGACTCTGATCCTACCACATAGTGCCAAGCCTCAACTTCTCTCTATGACCCCGACAATCCTGAGGCTTCTACTGCCACTGAGGCTGCGCTTCCACCAGTGGCTCCTCCTGGCCCCTCATAGTGCCAGGCCTCAGCTGTTCTCCACAACTGCTCCATTCCTTTAACACCAGTTGCATCTAGATAATTCTTTTTTTTTTTTTTTAATAATTCTTATATATTGCCAAGCTCAGTAGCAGCACCAGGTATATAACCTTGGCTGCCAATGGAACATGGCTTCTGTGTGCTGACTCTAAGGAACACCTTGTAGACAAATTTGCTTTAAAGATCTCTCTCTCTCTCTCTCTCTCTCTCTCTCTCTCTCTCTCTCTCTCTCTCTGTGTGTGTGTGTGTGTGTGTGTGT
>OU015755.1:64944506-64968796 GCA_907169655.1 Acomys percivali | reverse complement strand
CTGACCTGGACAGTGCACAGGTGTGCCCAGAATAAACTCACCAATCTCTTCCCTTAAAGGTCGTGCCTATAACTGGATCATATCACAATCTATTTAATAAGCACGCATATGTCATTGAAGTGCGTGGTAGATATTATCAGAGTGTCTGGGTCGAAACTGAGATGAGCCTTTCTCAGAGGGAGGGAGGGCTGCATCCCTGTATGGTTGGTTTCAGATGTTCTCTTTCCGTTCCTAGTGACTTCATCCAATTGGCCAGCCTCCGTGGCTTCGGGCCAAGTTCCTGGGCTCTGTCTACACTCCCTCCTTCCTGAGATAGGAGGGCAGCAGGGAGGAAGGAGCACATGTAACAGAGGGTCCAGGAGGGAGAAGCTCGGAGCTCAGCACAGTCTACGCCTGTGGAAATCCATCTGGGGAAAGTGGTCACGGGGTAAGGGGAGGTAGGGAACCTGGAGCTGAATGTGCCAGGACAGGAATCCGGGGCTTTGGTCTCCTACCTCATAGTGGCAGTAGGCACGTCCCCTCCCCTTCCTGGATAGCAGTCTACTGATCTACAATGGCCTTTCTCAGTGACAGTTGGCTGTGATCCCATCTAGGCCCGTGTAGCAGTGTTTTAAATTCATTGTGAGCTGTGTGCCTGTGGCTTAAACAGTTTTCTTTTACACCTTGGTAAGGCAGAGGGACAATGTGCAGGAGGAGACCCACAGATACCAGGGCACGGCAGGAAGGGACTCTCAAAAGGAAGAAGAGAAAATCTTGTGTTTCTCTGGGAGAGAAAAGGAATGCAGCGAGCCCCAGATTGTGGAAGTCCCTGCGGTCTGGAGTGCAGCTGCTTCTTATGACCTCACCAATCATCAATAATGTCCCTAAAGTCATGACATATTGGGGACAGACTTTCTTGTGGGAACTGGGGGAGGTGCCAAGCTTCCCTCAGAGACAGAGATGAACCAGATCCAAGACAGCCCATGAGAACATGAGGAAAGTGAAAAGAGGGGACGTAAAGACAGCCGCCCGCCCAGCACCAGGACCTGGCGAGACCGGAACAAGGAATTCCTCACAAAGGGCAGGAAGTTGGGACCTGGGTTTAACTGAACCAACTTCCAGGACACAGGCAAGCCCACGCTATCAAGCCTACAACAGATTTTAACACTGATGATGGCAGCTCATGGCCTCAACATACAAGAAGTAATCCTAGCACTACAACCAGGCCCCACATCTCACTTCCTTCTTCTCTCTTTGTAACTTAAAAATGGTATCATCATCATCATCATCATCATCATCACTACTATTACTATTAGTGTGTGTTTGTGTATGTACCCATGACAGAGGGCAACTTTGAGGAGTCGTTTCTCCTTCCACCTTTACAGTGGTGGTTCTGGAGATTAAACGGGTCACCAGGCTAACTCTGCGGGCAGCTTAGCCTGATGCAGCCTCCTCTCCGTCCTCAGGGAAACCCCCTCACTAGGCCTGCAGCAGCCACCTTCCCTTCCACACCGGTCCCCACCCTCAGCCCATCCCCTTCCTGTCCATGAGTTGGCTGTGGGTCTTCTGTAAACATGTGAGAATGTGTGTGGCGCGGCCCTTCAAGCCCTCACGTGACCTTTGCATCCCAGGAACCATTTCCTCTCCTTTGATTGAAGACAAAGTTGAATTTGTAATTTTATGATTTTCTTTCAGAGCTGCCTCATTTTGAGGGGAAAGGGAGCTTTGGGCAAACCCCTGCCCGGGAGCCAAGAATTAGCAAGGAAAACATTGCCTGCCGCTCTCTTAATTGATGCCTCTGCCAGGGCTGCAGGTATGTTGCTCCTGAGCCTGTATCTGGGGAACTCCTCAGAGGACTACATCCTCCTAGGGCCTGTGTTTCCAACCATCAGCGGGATTCCTGCAACCCAGTGCTAAATGCTAATTTTCTTAATGGAACCCCATCTCCTTTAAATAAAATAAAATTTAAAAATGACCTGTTAAGCCCATACCCACGCCCTTTTTTTTTTTTTTTTCTCCTTCCTCCTGAGAAACACTTTAAAGTAAACAGACAGGAGACGTGAAATGAAAACAGGGCTAAGGCACCTGCAGGGTTTTACCAGCTCACATTACAAAGCCCCATCTGAAGTGGCCGGGAACTGTTTCCATGACAAGTGTGACAAACAGCCAGTTCTCTTGAAAGTCAGGCAAAAGCCAAATTAGCCAGATTACATCAGGATATATTTCCCCGGAGCAGAAGGTCTCTTTGGAAACACCTGCCTGACATATTTCAGACGTGTGCAGAGGCACGCGGGCCCTCAGTGGGTCCCAGGGCTCTCCAACATCTCAACAAACATGGGTCGTTTGGGTTTTACAGAGTAAAACTGGGTGAGATGGCTGTGTGGAATTTGAGTTGTTTTCTGGCACCTCGTAGATGACAGAGTTTTTAACCAGCTCTTGCCCTGGTGCCAGGAGGGCCCTGGAACTCAAGTGGTCTGCAGCTGGTCCTCCATCTCAGCAGCGGAGAGATGCTGGGGTTTGGGACTCTGAGGTCTTTCACAGCCTGGACAGAAATGCTAATACTACAAAAGGCAGAGGCAACAGGGGGACCACCTTCTCGAACAGAACAGATACTGCAGTGGGTAACGTGGAGGTTAAAGCCAGAGGCGTAAATTTCTCTTTTCTCATAGTCTAATTAATATCCTGCCTTTGCCAGCCTTCCTCGGTGTATTTTATTAGCACTTGGGAACCATGGGTAATTAACTTTTTCAAACGATCTGTGTTGTTGAGAAAGTGCCTGGTCACATGGGTTAAATAAATCACTGCAAATGCATAATCTGGAATACTATGTGACCAATCACATGAATGAGAGAGACCCCCAAGGATAGAATACTATGTGACCATTCATAGGAGCCAGCAAGACCTCCAGGGACTCTGGGAGAAAAAGAGTTAAGAGCGATACAGATGTGACGGTTCTGTCTAAAAAGGAAGAAGTAGCAGAGATATAGTGACACATAGACACACAGAAGTGTCAGAAAGCACAGGGAGGTTGGGAAAACCGACAGAAGGTGCCATCTGCAGCAACAGACAGTGGAGAAAGGAAGGTGACCTTTCCTGGTCCTGATGCTTCAGATATTTACAGGTGAGGAGAGTATGTGTGACCTGGGTGAAAAGAGGTGCCAACCCATAATAATACACATGGGAAAAAAAAAACCTGCTTGATCTGAGTCGTCAGATTTTCTTATTCCTTCATTCCTCCATATTCTGGCCCTCGGTGCACAGTGGGAAGATCCTAGAGAATGTTCATTGGTGGCAAAAATGTGACTCATAAATGTCAGGTCTTGAACCCAGGACACATGACTGAGTACCTATTTAACACATGAAAGCAGACCTGGCCACCAGGTTCTCCCAGCATCCCTCAGTCCCCACCTGTTACAGGGCCCTCCTGGCTTGCGTACCCTGCCCCCAACCTTGACCTCTCCAGCCCAGGGGGCCTGGGCCACTCTTCCCTATAAAATCCAGCCATTTTGGTTGCCCGCTCTCTTTGTACTGTGGGCCTCCTGGCTGCTGCACCTGGCTGCCCTCTCTTCTCTCCCCTCCCCTCCCCCTCTCCCACATGGCCCAGCTCAGAGTCGTGTCCACTCTGGACTCTCCCAGATGTCCCTGCCTCTGGCTATGCTCTCCTACATATCGACTATACACTTTCTCCTCTACCATACCTAGGAGCCGTCATGTTTTCTTTCCTTTCCTTTTTTTTCATTCAACAATTAAGTGAGGAGCCCAGCCTGAGCCAGCCAGCTTGTACTCACAGCTTGACTCAGCCACCAGGAGCACGGAGTCTGACAACATCCCCCCCCCTTTGATACCAGTGTGTTCGTAGTGGAACCTCCCTGATAAAGTGGTCATGGAGGGGGCGGTGGACTCGGTTGAGTAAAAAACACTTAGCACAAGGCCTGGCACGTGGTGGACACCCTAAAAATGTTACTGACACTTGATACTTCCCAAGGGGTATGCATTTTACACGTGCGCTTCTAAACAAGCTCCTGGCCCAGGGCTCTCTGTCCAATGGTTTTTGCAGGTGAGCATGTCTCCAGACACTGGAAATGGGTTTTGCCCAACTCAGAGAGAAACCACACTGACAGCGGGCCAGTGTCTAAGGGGGGGTAGGACTAGCTTCAGGCAGGGAGCTCCCTAGAGGATAAGCCAAGGCATGCTCAGGTGAGGCGTTCCGCCCCCTCCCCGACCCCCAGAAGCCAGGAGCAGACAACAAAGCTCAAAGGAATCCAGCACCAGACCCCACACTCCAAAGCCAAGGAGGGCAGAGGTTTGCGGGAAGGCGGGAAGGAGGGTGAGAGGGGTGGGGGCTCCATGCCAGCTGCAGCACCTTGCTGCTAGCACGCCAGTGGGGAGAGGGGGGTTCAAAGGCCAGACTCGAACTTAAACAGTCTGCTTAAAGCCAGGAGGTGATTGACCTGGAGGAGGAGGGAGAGGCGGTGGGCGGTGGTCACCCCTGGTACAGCCTGCCTCCAGACCCCAGTGGCCACGGTGGTGACGGGCACTGAATCCCTGAACCCCTTTGTCTCCCTCACCACAGCTGAGATCGGCAGCACAATTCCCCCTCCACTCCATGGCTTTTTATGATGGCGATGATGTAAGGGGGTAGGAAAAACACAGCTGGTTCCGCCTGCCTTTACTACAGAGGCTGGGGCAGACTGTGCGCTGTCCCCAGCCGCCAGCCCTGCACAGCTGCTCAGCCCCTGCCCCTCTGAGGGCCAAGCGTCCCCACCACTTCTCAGGGAAGGAAGCACATGGTGCAGACATGAGACATTTATATAATAATAATAATAATAATAATAATAATAATAATAATAATAATAATAATAAATCAAATGTAGACCTTCAAGACACTCTGAATTGTTTGGGGCCCTGCTTGGCTGTCCCCATCAGCCACCGTGTTCTCATCAGCCTTAACTGTTTTCATCATCCCTCTGTATCCCGGGTTTCTCCATGTGCAGAGCAACCAATCACAAAATAAAAGTATTCAGAAGGAAGGGGCGGGCATACTGAACAGATGTGAATTTTGCCGTTGCCTGGGTGCTGCAGTGACAGGTGATTACACACTATTAGGACTCCCACGTGATGTAAAGGTTAGGGAACAGTGCACGGGGCCTGAGCACCTTTGGACTTCACACCCACAACTGGCCTAAAGCCAGTCTCCCACAAACAATGAGGGATGACCATACTGATCTGCCGCGTACACCCCATTTCTTCCTCCGGGGTGTCTTTCCTGGCATGGACCTCATTAGCTCCCACGAGTATATAGAACCCCCTTGTGAAGAGTCTTCTTGCCTTCAGTCTGGGCTCGTCCCATCAAGCCTAACCCAGTAGCCTAACCCAGAGGGACTTTCACAAGTAAAATATCTTCTCCTCCTCTGCTTGGGGCCCCCTGCAAACAGACTTCAGCAAGTCTCGGGTCACATTTTCTTTTCTTGCTACTCTTTTAAATTGTCTCAACAAGTATTTTGAGGCATAAAAATTGTGCGTATCAATGGAGTACTGTGTCATATTTCAGTATGTGTGTGTGTGTGTGTGTGTGTTGTCTGATGTTTATATTGGGTTAAAGCAATCTGTCTCCTTAAAATTTTCTTTTGGCAGTGCTGGGGACCAAACCCAGGGTCTTGCACATGTGAGTCCACCATGTTAGGCCATCGCCACACCTCTAAACATTTGTCTTTTTAAATTCGTATGTGTGAGCGCACACACGCAGAAGTGAGAGAGTAATACCCAGTAGTCGGTTCTCTCCTTCCACTGCGGCCTCTGGGGATTGAACTCAGGTCCTCAGGCTTTCGTGACAAGCACTGTTACCTGCCAAGCCAGCCCATTGTGCTTTTAATCACAGCACACCAGAGCGGCTCGCCCCTGCCTACCGGTCAACCTCCCTGCCCTTCCCCCAGTCCTCAGCATCCGGCAACCATGGATCCATGGTCAGCTGTTGTAGGTCAAGCTTTTCTGACTCCACCTGTGAGTGAGATCAGAGACTGTTTCACTGTGCCTGGCTGAGTTGACTTAGCGTCATGTCTTCCCACGCTATGTGTTGCCACAAATGGCAGGATTTTACTGTTTTTACGGCTGAATAGTATTCCACTGTGTGTACAGACCTTGCTTCCCTCATCCACTCACCTGCTGACAGGCACTTAGGCTGACCTCACTTCTTAACACTGAAAGCCATGCTATGATCACATTTCTCAACAGAATTCATACGGCGTGTATGTTTTACTATGTTCACATATCACACGCATATGAGTGCACATATGCACATACCTAACACTCGTTTTTGCTGATTAACACTGAGCTCCCCATGGTTCACAGCAGCACAGCTTAAACATAAAGGAGGCTGCTCTGGCGCACGTGTTTTTTCTCAATAAGTTACGTGCCCACCTTCCTTCAGGATCCATAGAGGGTTGGCTTCAGAACCCCCACGGATGATAAAATTCAAGGATGCACCTGGCCCTGATAGGAGGCGATGCAGCATTTGTTGACGGCCTGTGCGCATGCGCATGATATGGCCAGTCACCACAGTGTAACGCAATGTAGGTGATGATTTTTGTGCCCACTGTAAAGACAGCAATATAAAATACTAGATTATATGTGCTGTTTAGAGCATGCCGGCAAGGAAGATAACTCTGCCCTCGGTTAGTGCAGACAGGCTCAACTCTGCTTCTAACCACATTTGATCAACCCTGTAGATAGCGAAACACATGAACTCCAAGAACTGGCAGTATTTCTCTGTTGTTTCTTAAAACAGGGTCTCATTCGGCACTCTCCAGTCCTGGGTTTTCTGTTCTAACAAAAAAAAAAAAAAAAAAATAGACAAAAACACCAGACTAACCCGGTAGCTAAGGCCTCTCAGGATCTGGGCCCCGCCCACTCTCCCTTCTACCACACCCTCTTACTTCAAAACAGACAGAGTTCCCGGCTTGCTCCGGCTACTCCTCATCACCGCCTGTGCTCAAGCTGTGTCTGATGCCTGAAACCGGGAACCCTACATCACAGGAACTCCCTCAACCCAGGCAGACAGGACAGTTGATCCCTGAACCTTGCAACAACACTCCTTCTAGAACCATCCCATCAACCAGCCACATGGAAATACCAGCAAGTAGGGCCTCTTGCATGAAGAGTAATTGTTGGGTGACAGCTGTATGCTGCTACGTACGAACAAAGCAACACAAGGTGCTGTCGCCAGTCTCGTAACTGTAGCAGCTTGTCTCCAGAGGACTCTGGACCAGCTAGTGTGGAGCAACATGCTTGACAGATGCTCTCCCCACCAAATTGGCTAACAAGTTGACTCTAAGTGTCATTACCGGATGCTGAAACAACAGACCAATTAATGTAATTCCATTGGCCAATGTAGCGGAAAGAGAAAATAAACAAAGCCAGTTGTCTGCGAGAGATGACCCAGTTGAGCATAGAATCTGCCTGGTCATTTCACTACGCTGGGCAACAGCGGACTCAGTTGTGTGGCCTTGGGGGTCCTCAGTGGACCCAGGAAAAATGAGTTGAAGTAATAAGTTGCTTTGACAGCATAGTCTTCTGTGGCCTTGTCGCTCCACTCTGAGTGACAGGTCAAATGAATGACGGGAGCTGTTCAGCCTGTTATATAATGACTGCCCTGGTAAATGCTTGCTGGGCATCTCTTTCCAAAGCCTTGAGCTACATTATGTAAGAATCCTGGTTGCTGCCTTTCAGATCAGACTAAGGCAAAAAAAAGGAAAAAAAAAGATATTGCACAAGTTTTAAACTAGCAACTCTACAAATAAACAGTGAGTTTAAAAAGAAAGAAAGAAAGAAAGAAAGAAAGAAAGAAAGAAAGAAAGAAAGAAAGAAAAGGGAAAAAGGAGTCTATAAACCCAATAAAGACGTGACAGGGGCCAAGCAAGATGAAAAGAAGAGTGTTAAGGTTGTGGTCAGCCACCTTCTGACTCCTTCAGAACACCCCAATCCCCAATGATTCCTCCACAGAAGGAAGGGGCAGAGTCTCAAAAACTACAGCCAGTCTCTTCCCCACCCTCCTCCCCACCCACTGCCACCGCTGGACTGCTTGAGTTCACTGTAAAAAATACAAAAAAGCCACTCGGCAGGAAGGAAGAGTTGCCAGTTCTTTCCCTGGACGACGCACCTCACCCGGCTGGCCAGGGGCAGAGGTGGGACTGCGGGACAGGAAGCAGTACCTGTGTCCACTGTGCACTCAGCTTAGCTCTGAGAACAGCCAGCCACAGCTGCCATCCATTAAGCACTTACTGTTGAAGCAGTCTCTACGGCCGGTCTTCCATGTCTGTATTCTACATCTATGTGGCCAACTATGGTCTCTTCAGGAAAGACTTTTCCCCTTTTGCCTTCTCCCGAAGCCTCAAAGGCTAACAGCTATCTCTACAGCGTGCACATTGTATATGAAGTCCGACATTGTTTAGTGTATGTGGAAGCACACGGGTCATAGGCAGATACACCACTGTATTGAGTATCTGAGGGGCTGTGTAGCCTCAGGGTCCTGGAACTGACTCTGCGTGATGCTGAGGTACAAGTCCATGCGTCACCTCACCAAATCCTCACAAGCCTTCTGAAACCTGCCATTACAAGCCAGATGGAGAACACGGGCGTGCAGGCGTTGAGAGCTTTGTTCCCTGGTCTTATGGTAACAGGAGTGGGATTTGAAGTTGAAGGTTAACTCGAGAGGCCGAGTGAGGGTCTTTGTTCTGCGTACCCATTCTCAACTCCAGACTCTTGAGCCATTGAGCCAGCCTCTGCCTACCGTGAGCTGTTGGGTACTTTTCTGGAACCTTAGATTGAACTGGAAACAGTCAGCAGAGGTGGAGGGTTCTGGCTGGGAGAGAGGAGATCCTTGGAAACAGAAAACCAAATCTTGAGGTTTGCAGGAGCCAAGCATAGGGGTTAGAAAGGGCTTAGAGGCAGTAAGATTCAAAGTTCTAGGCTGGCAAGATGGCTCAGTGGGTAAAAGGTGCTTGCCACCAAGACTGATGACCTGAATTCAAGTTCCTTGGCCCATATAGGAGAGAGAACCAACTCCTGAAAATTGTTCTCTGGCCTCCATCCACATACATGTCATGGCACACACCCATACGCATACACACAGAGACAAATAATTGTATAAGTAATTTTAAATTTTGGAGGGAAGAAGGAATTTATCTCTCTTTTTAAAAAAAAAAAATCAAAACACAGCTGGGAGGTGGTGGAGCGCACCTGTAATCTCAGCACTCGGGAGGCAGAAGCAGGCTGATCTCTGAGTTTGCAGCCAGACTGCTAAACAGAAGGAATTCCAGAACATCCAGAGCTACACAGAGAAACCTTGTCTTAAAAAGAAAACAAACAAAAACCAAGCCCCCCCCCAAAAAAACAACAACAAATCAAAATGTTTCTACTAACAAACTGGCTTAAGATAGCCCAAGTGTCTGTCATAAAAAATGGATGGGGGGCACTTCAAGTTTTATTTATCAGAATTTTCAGCAACGTCTCAAGGACTTGGGGACCCTTTTGGTTTTTCCATCCCTGATCCACAGTGTCCGCTCCATCTCGAGAAGGTGCCTCTGCAGGATGGCTGTGAGTTGCCATCATGGTAAGCATGCCCTTCCTGGGACACTCCAAAGCAATTAGAAAGCTTCCTTTCTCCGGAGGCCCCCTCCCCTCCCCCACTCTGCTTCTGATATCCCAGCTCCACACGGACTGCTGTAGAGCAGTTGGGGTTCTGTATTCTCACCCCACCTCTGCATCTTGTGGAAGTCATTGGTGGCATTAACATCGGCCCTGAGCCCCTCCACCATGAGTAGCTTTCTAAGCAGCTGCCGTTGTCAAGGGAACCACGGAATCACCCAAAAAGATTCCCTGTGGGTCCACATGGGACAGACACCGGTGGAGTCTCTACAAGCCAGACAAGCACCAAGGAGCCCAAAGCCCTCCACTGGGCGGGTGGTGATAGAAGCCTGTGAAAGGAAAACGTCTTTGTACTTCAAAGCCAGAAGCCCCTGGGAGATCTGGGCTCCACTTATTTTCCCGAGTCCCATGAAGCCACTTGTTTTTCTACCTGACCCCCAGGCTTCTCCCAGACGCATGTGTCCCCTCTCCCCCTCTGGCTTTTTGCAGTGGGTAAGAGATGCCCCCCCCCCACCTCTGTGGCACAACCTATTCCAGATGGTCAATTATCTCTCTCCCAGTTGGGAGAGGCTCAGACAGCAATCAACTCAATTTATTCATTAGCTGGCACTGGAAGAAAGGATGTTGGCTTAAGTAACTCAGTTTCCAGTCTGGCTCCAACCATTGCAATAACCCCGTTTCTTCTTTCTTCTCTCTTAGTCTTCCACTTGCCTCCACCCAGATAGAGTTGGTTAGGGAAATGCAAAGGCCAGAAAACAGCCACCCCCACCTGACTGGAGGCATCTGTTAGTTTTCTGTTGTTGTGATACGCCCCCATGTCCAAAGCAACTTAACAAAGGACTGGTTTATTTTGGCTTACAGTTCCAAAGGAATCGTGTCCATAAGGAAAGGGAAGGCATGATAACAGGGCAGGAACGGAAGGCTGTCTGATCACATTTTAGCTATACACAGGAAGCAGAGGAGAATAGGAAGTACAGCAAGTCCGTAGATCCTGAAAACCCACACCCAGTGATGCACTTCCTCCAGCAAGGCTGCACCTCCTACGTGGCCCATAACTGCCCCAAATGGTGCCACCAACTGGGGAACGAGTCTTCAGCTACACGAGCCTGTGAGGGGCAGTTCTTATTCAAACCATCATACCAGGCAATAGGCAAAGAGACTCCTGAATAAGATATTAGTGGGTCTGGTCTATCTACAATGTTCCAACACGCACTACCAATACCTCAGAACATCTCCTGGCTGTGACCCATCCTGTGGGTTGCCCTTGACAAAGATGCCCATCCAGAACAACCTTCCTTTAGATTTCCCTGAGCTTTCTTCTGGACTAAGCCTGCCCTTGCTGTAGACAGTGGCAGTAAGAATCTCACTAAGTGGGCTCAGCAAGAATTACCTACCCTGGATGTCTGCTCACCTCACACTTCTGATGTCAAAGCCCTTGGCCTGCTAATCCAGCAAGAATTCCCTGGCCCTCCATATGTCCTCTGAGCAACCCTCCACCTACCAGCCCCACACCCATATCCAGTTTATATTGCTTTGTAAATGTCCACTGTCTTAGTTAGGGGTTCTAGTGCTACGGTAAAACTTGTGGCCAAACACAACTTAGGGAGGAAAGTTTTTTTTTCCTTTCATCATACTCTTGCAGGTCATAGCCCATTACTGAGAGAAGTCAGGGCAGCAGTGCAAGGCAGGAACCCAGAGGCAGGAACTGAAGGAGAAGCCATGGAGGAACTATGCTTACTGTCTTGCTCTTCATGGCTTACTCTGTCTGCTTTCTTTCTTTCTTTTATTTATTTAATCACTTTATATCCTGACTCCAGGCCCCTCCCTCCTTTCCTCCTATCTCCATTCTCCCCCCCCCCAACTTCCCCCTCTCTTTCTTCTCAGGGAAGGGGAGTCCCCTGGTGCACTCTGGCATCTCAACTTGCACCAGGACTAAGTTCATTCTCTCCCACCGAGGCCAGACAAGATAGCCCAGCTAGGGGCAAGGGATCCAAAGGCGGGCAATAGAGTCACAGACAGCATCTACTCCCATTGTTAGGGGCCTCACATGATAACCAAGCTGCACATCTGCCTGTTTTCTTATATAACTCAGAATCACCTGCCCTGCGGTGGTACTACCTCACCGCCTCCATACGCTCCTTAATAAAGAAAATGCACTACAGACTTGCCTACAGGCAAATGACTAGAGGCATTTTTCTCAATTGAGGTTCCTCATCCAGGATAACTCTTAAGTTTTGTCAAAGTGACAAAAAAAAAAAAAATCAGGATACCCACTGTCCCCACCGTATTCAGAACTGACTCACTCTCCCTCCCTTATTATAAGTCTTAAATCAGGTCTTCTTTCTTCGTAGCAAGCGTCACAGTTGTGTTCTTTATTGCTACCATCCACAGTTACAACTCTCCCTGCAGAGGTCCACAGGCGGCTGATGGAAGGACACCAAACTTCAGACCTCCAACCAAGGCGTCTGTGAAGGACACGCCTACCACAGAGCCAACATGAGGGAGCTTGGCCATAGGGTGTCACCAGTCAACTCTGGCTCTTTCTTCCCTGGCTGCCTCCTCTCTAGACAGGTGCTGTTCCTATCCCCCCCCCAGTGAGCCCACCTGCCTCACTGTCTCTCTTCTAGGCAGCTAGCCTGAGAAAGTGCCTAGCCTAAGAAGGCAGACTCACAGGAGGTTAGAGCTGAGCACCTCTGGATAACTGGATTCTGTGTGCCAAGTGGGGTGTGATTGGTCACTGCAGGAAGACTGCGCTGTTGTGGCCCCATCTTTGCCAGTCCTGGAGGATGGCAGGAGGGAACACACGAGTGGGCACAATGCTATAGACTTTTGAGAAGTCTGGGTAACAGAACAGGATGGCTGTCGTGGGGATGAGTGTTAATGCTTTTGAGAAACACCATGAAAAGCTGAGAGCGGCAACCTCCTCCCCTTGTGGCAGAAGCAGACTCTCCAAAAAAAAAATCAGAAGTTGAGACCTGGTCCCTGGGCTTCCTATGGTAAGTGAAAATTCATGAATGGGCAGAGCTGTTGAGTCTAGGGCCTGCCTATAAGGAATTAGGACCTTGAGTATTAGGCTAAAAATGTCTAGATTCAGTGGCTGATGTCCCCAGAACCCCAAGGTGTGCAGAAGTGGCCCACACCTCCCTGTTGGAGCTGTCAGTTCTTTCCACAACTAAAGACAGCACGCCAGACAACACACCACCTGAGACCAGGTTCTCAAAATTCTCTTAGCCACTGTATCCTCACCACCTACCACACAGGTAGAGAAGAGTCAGGCCTGCTGTGAGGTAGGAAGGCTCTGAAGGGTTTGGGAAGAACGTACAGCAGCAACAGAAGGAACATGTGCTGAATAAAGGCATTCAATGTGTGTCTTCCTTAGTGCTGTGAAGGGACACCGTAACCATGGCGTCTTATAAAAGAAGCCATTTCATTGGGGCTGGCTCACAGTTCAGAGGTTTAGTCAATTATCGTCATGGCGGGAAGCATGGCGGCGTGAGGGCAGACACGGTGCTGGAGAGGTAGCTGAGAGAGTTCTGAGTCCACAGGCAGCAGGAAGAGACAGTGAACCACTAGGCCTGGCTTGAGCTTCTGAAGTTTGAAAGCCCATGCCCTCCCAATGACACACTTCCTCCAGCAAGGCCACACCTCCCATAGTGCCAGTCCCTGTGAGTCTGTGGAGGCCATTTTCATTCAAACCACCACAATGTGGCAACACTGTCTTATGATACTGAATTTAAGACCCTGGCAAAGACACCCCAAGGAAAGGGAACTCCCAATACACTGCCTGCTGGTATCGGAACGGCTGGCATGAAGTGATGACGGGCTGCCACAGAGTTGGTGAAAGAAAGACGGTGGACTCAGATGTGAGCAAGCTGGAGGGGCTCAGAACAGCCTCCATTTGTCAATGCAGCAAACAATGACCAGAGAGGAACCAAGGCATCAGTGATGGACATATCAAGACTATTAGAGATCACAAGCGAGTTCCAGGACAGCAACAGGGTCATGAAATGATAGAGGCAGGGAGACTGTTAAGAGCACTTGCTGCTCTTCAAGAGGACCTAAGTTTGAATCCCAGCATCCCCTAGCAAGCAGCTCACAACCACCCATCCCTCCAGTTCCAGAAGATCCAACACATATTGTACTGAGTCTTGCCAACAGAGGTCTAGAAAAACAACAACAACAATAATAACAACAAATAGTGAAGAGTGGTGCTCTGCATGGCAAACAAGGGCTCTCCAAAGGCATGTCCTTTCTCAGCATATACAACTGAGAGAATCTGAGGGAAGCTGCCTCACTAGGAAGCTGTATAGGCCTTCGCTCGCCATCGGAACTAGCGACTGATGGAGAATTCTGTGATGGTCATGTGACAGTCCCTGTGACGGTCAATCCTGATTGTCAACTTGACGGAATTTAGAATCACCCAGTTGTTGAAGCTTTGAGATGCCTGAGGTGGTGTTTCCAGTGAGGCTTACTTACCTAAGAAGGAAGACCCACCCTGAATATGGGTGACACACGATTCCATGAGCTGGGGTCCTCGACTGAATCAAAAGGAGAGCATGAACACCAGCCTTCCCCTCTCTCTCTCTCTCTCTCTCTCTCTCTCTCTCTCTCTCTCTCTCTCTCTCTCTCTCTCTCTCCCCCCTCTTCCCCCCCTCTCTGCTTCCTGACAGTAGGTGACATGTGACCAGCCACCTCACAGTCCTGTCAACACGCTTTCCTCCTATCTATGATAGGTGGCACCCTCAAACTTCGAGCTGAAACTAAACCTTTACTTCCTTAGGTTGCTTGTGTCAGTGCCTAGTGGAAAAGGCCAAGTAGGAGCCTTTAAAAGTGCACCTATCCCTTGGCTAAGATGTTAAAATGTCAGGTCTGAGGGAAATGTCACAGGATTGAGGGAAAAAAAAACTAATGCAGGCCCCATGAGGATGATATTCTGAGGGACATCATAGGGAGCCGACACAATATTGACCCTCTCAACCATCTAGGCCGGATCCAGAGCCAGGCACAAGGCTATGTCCTCAAGGATGGCTAGATACGGCTCTGTGATGCAACGCTGGTGGTCCCCAGACAGAAGAGAGGCAGAGGGAGCCAGGAGGAAATAGAGGCTCTAGGGGACACTCCAGGTCCATTCCTGCTTTTTGGGTATGTAAGTGGAGTGCACAATTGTGGCACTTAGAATCCCGCAGGGTTCGCTGGCAGATGAACCTGCCAGGTGGAAAGGGCCAAGCAGGAGCCTTTAAAATTGTACCCACCCCTAGGCCAATACGTTAAAACAGTATCATATCCTGAGGACAAGGCAGAGATTAGTGACACCTTCAAAGAGGTAAAGGTGGGTGAATGGTCCTGTCATGTCACATTCACTTCACCCTCCGGTCCCCAGGAAAACCCAGTGGACTCTAAAGGTGCTAGCTCGGCTGCATGCACAGGAGTAGCAGAGATAAGAGACAGGGGACTCCATAGGCACAGTCTTCACTCTCTAGTCTGGCTGCAATGGAGGATTAGAGTCCACCCCCTCATCAAACAGGCCCAGCAAAATCCTTAAGAAACTGACCCTAGCCAGGCGGTGGTGGCACACACCTTTAATCCCAGCACTCGGGAGGCAGAGGCAGGTGGATCCCTGTGAGTTCGAGGCCAGCCTAGTCTACAAAGGGAGTCCAGGACAGCCAAGGCTACACAGAGAAACCCTGTCTTGGAAGGGAAAAAAAAAAAGGAAACTGACCCTAAAGCACAGGCACGGGTTTGCAGCCATCAGCCATCAACCCCAGGCCTGGGAGCACTGCCTGCGAGTGGCTCAGAGCTGAGTCCCTTCCTTGCAGCTCTGATTCACAGTAATGGTCTCCCAATACTAGGTCATTGAGGATATTCAAAGTCCACAAGTCTTTTCTTCAATCCAGGACAACTCTACATGGCTGTTCTGCCTCATGGCTCCAGGAAGTTCCAGCTAAGGCCTCTGTCGCAAGTTTTTGTGTGACCTGTCTTCTCTACCCTTCTTCCTTCCTTCCAGAACCTTCCCTCCATACATCTTTACCCTTGAACTCCGTTTCTTAGGTGAGTCAGCTTAGGCAAGCCAGGGCCTCAATTCAAAATTCAAGTTCATCTGGAGGAGAGGAGACCAAGTCCTCTCAGGTTGTCCTGTGGGGGTGGGGCAGGGGGGAGCGTGGCCGAGCTCAGCAAGAGGCCCAGGAACAGAGACAGAGGCAGTCACATGTGTTCATGCATAGCGCCAGCCCTCGGGTCCCTCTGCTCCCTTTGAAACCCCTGCCAGACAAAAGCCGAGTTGTGCTCTCACTAGAGCCTGTCCAGGGAACACAGTAAATGCTCAATAAAACGCCAGACTGTCTGGAAAGAAAAGCCGGTGTGCTCATCAGGAGGGTATGAAGTCAGCCTGGGGTTTCCTGCCTCCACGCTGCAAGGACTTGGATGTACCTGGATCCTTGCAGACTAGCTTGTCCCAGAGGGCTCGTCGCCTGCTCTGACTTCTGCTCACTCGGTAGCTACTGAGATAACAAACAACACTCCACACCAGCACCCAGCGAGCAGGGATAGGGAGACTCTGACTGGTGCGGCTGGTTCCCTGTCATCCAGCGTCTCCCAGGCTCCAGTGAGGGCAGTGCAAACACCCTTGGCTGACCCTGGTGAGTTCATGAAACGAATAAAACATGGCACAATAACTCCAGAATGGACTCCCACCAGCTGCACTTGGGCCCCCCCCCTCACCTCTTCCAAAGTAAGCTAGCCATGCTTCCAGAACAAAAGTGCCCAGAGAAAGGGTCCTTGACAGTGTTCCAGCACAGCGAGAGCTTCAGGGTGCTACAGAGCTGAGCTCTGATCCTGACCCTACCTGTGTATGGCCCTGAGCCAGCACCAGAGCTCTTCAGAGAGCCTGTTGCCACAGAGGCAAAATGGAGTGCCTACTGGCTCCTCCTCGGTAGGACGAAAGAGGGAGTGAGTCTGGCACACAGAGGCGCTTGTGAGGTTCCTTGCCACAGTGGGATTAGCTTCCACAGAACTGCAGTGTGTCAGAGCTGGCGAGAGCCAGCGAGTATCTTGTCCAACTTTCAGTTGAGTACTCAATGGTTTCAGCCCCCGGGGCTTCTGTCTTATGGCTGACCTCATCCAAAATGGATCTCAAGAAAGGGAGAGTCAACTATTTTACTAAAAATCACTGGGAGGTGTCTTCTCTGACCCCGGACCTGAGAGTCTGTTGTAACCACTGGATTGGTCTGAGATGATTATCATGACAGGAGAGAGAAGGGTGGGGCTGGGGGGCTGATCCCAAGAAGTCACTCAGACTCAGTGACCTCCCTCACGCTTCCCCTGAGGCTAGCCCAGGGCTATAACTCAGAGGCTACATCAGCAAGAAGGCCTGAAATGCTTCCAAGGAGGGGAGCACGGTGGAGGCATGGCTTTCCAAATCACTTAGGTACAGTCTGTTCCCAAGTAACACAACACTAATGAATTAAGAGAACTCAAAGGCTCCTGCAGCCGAGAAGCGTAGAGGCTTTTGGGGAGGTTTGAGCAAAGCTCAGACAGTGGCTCAGTCGAGTCTCCAAACGCTTTTCTTCCTAGGTCTCTGCTCTGACTCCTTTCCGAGTATGTCTGCCTCTCCTCTTGGCCACAAAATGGCTGCCAGTAGCAACAACTACCTCCTGGTCCAGTAGAGAAATAGCTCCTCCAAGCGAACTCCCGTGAAAGAACAACCAGCAGAAAGCTTCCACCTCAGAGAACAGGACACTGGCCAGTGACTGAGGCCAGAATGTTGAGCTGGAAGCACCAACTCAGAGCAGCAAATCTCTGTCTCCTGGAGGACTTAGGTCCTCCTTGAACCAGGAGGGTTACATGACAGATGGTGTGGGAATGAAAACCGGCCTGCAGATCCCAAGACCCAGGGATATATATACAGGCTGGAGCTCTGCAGGTCCCAAGACTCACGGATATATATGTTGGAGCTCTGCAGGTCCCACGATGCTGGGGCTCTGCAGGTTGCCCTCGACGCCCAGCCACCCCATGTGTGCCCACCTCACCCTTCCCTCCGCCCTCATGAAGGCAGTTGGGAAATTTGCCTCTTCTCTGCCCAGATGTGGCTCCCTGACGGGCAGATGGTTGGTGGAAGGAGCTCGGGGACTCAGGGCTCTCCAAACCCACTGTCTGCCATATTGTTCCATGGACCAGTGTGGGGGGGGGGCTTTGTAATTTCAACAGAAAGGACCTGCCTGGAGGCAGAGAAGGTCAGGAAGGTCTCCTTCTTATCCTTGAGGCTCACACACTGGTCCATGGCCCTGCCTCAGAACGTCTCCCGTATGTACCCACTCTTCGCAGCATCTTAAGTCCATTCTGTGTCCTTTGCCAAAGCCAAGGCCTTCTAGCATCTGCTTCTAAGAGCTTGCTTCCTGCTAGAGAGTGACCTCAGGCCTCAGGCTCACTAATTTCTGCTTCCCTTCTGACCCTGGGATGAGTGGAGGCCATCCGCACCACTGTGACCCCACCACAGGTGCTCGGCTCTGCCACCAGACTAGCCTCAAACTCATCAGCTATCTATGTGAGTGGCCCTGTCGGGGGGGGGGGGGGGGATCACTTTTCCCTTCCCAAACTGTTTTCTCCTCTGTTAAAATGCAAAAACAACCCACAATTTAAACCCCAAAATGCTGCCTGCTGGGCCACGAGGTCACCTGTTCTCTATGCTGATCTTATCTATGACCTGTAACAGATGAAGGTCCTGTGGCCTGCTCGCTGTAACGTGGACAGTGCCCAGGCAATAGTAAATGGAAAGTTCTACATAAAGGGAGTTGGCCATCCCTGAAGACTCAGGCTAAGTGGGCCAGAAGTGGCTCAAAGCTCCTCACCCCTCCCCATCCCCCACCCCCAGCACCCGTAACTCTAGCACTTCCGCAAGAATATCATACAGAGCTAAATCCCCTCCCTAAACCTCTACCTACTTTGTAAACCAAATGCCAGGACCTCAGAGCTGCCTTCGGTCACTGCTGTGGACGGAGTTAGTGCACTTACCTAGCACACCCACACTCAGTGTCTCACCCTCGATGCTCACAGGGAACGGAATGCTGTAAGGAGAGAAGGCTCCCTCTATACACTTGCTGCCAGGCAACTGTGCAGCCTGCTGCACATGCCCCTGGGGCAGGTAAGAACTAGGTACTGGTGTCACCATTCTATGACAGTTAATAATGACTGTCAGCTTAGGATCCAGAATCCAGGCACATCTGGGATCGATTATCCAGGTTAGGTTGTCTGAGGTGGGAGACCCACCCTGAATGTGGGCAGCACAATCCCACAGGCTGGGGTCACCGACGACATTAAAAAGGGGAGCTGGGTATGGGTGTTCACTATCCTCTGCCGCCTTCCCCGCTGAAATGGACTGTGTGCCCTCAAACTGTGAGCCCCCAAGTTGCTTTGATAGTTGTCACAGGAGCAGCTACGATGAAACGGCAGCCCCAGGAGCCTCAGCCTTGTTCCGGCTTTTCTTTTTACACTTCTTGAGGCAGGATCTTGCCGTGTTGCTGAGGGTGGTCTCGTAGCTACGATCCTTCTGCTCCACTTTCCCCAGTTCTGGAATTATAGGCATTTGCCTGGTCCAAAGTCAACATCAAAACAAGGATGCCAAGCTGGGCGTGGTGGCACACGCCTTTAATCCCAGCACTCGGGAGGCGGAGGCAGGTGGATCGCTGTGAGTTGGAGGCCAGCCTGGTCTACAAAGTGAGTCCAGGACAGCCAAGGCTACACAGAGAAACCCTGTCTCGAAAAACCAAAAGCAAACAAACAAAAAAACCAAAACAAAACAAAACAACAACAGCAACAAAAACCAAGGATGCCTGTCTTTAGCCCAGATCTGAATTTTATAATAGTCGTGCCCACTGCATGCTGAGAACAACACAAGGAGGAGAGAAGATGGAGGCAGGCAGAGTAGGGCAGGCTACAAGAAAGAACTAAGCACGAAGAAGGGCTCAGAATCCTCTCTGCTTGCACATCCATATTGTGTCAGTCGCTTTTGTAAAGGGGTGACCTGTTGCTCTCCCAGGAGGCCAAGATGCTGCTGGGCCGGAAGTGCATGATTCTACTGCAGGAAGAGTCCAAGGACTGTAGACTTCCGGGTGGAAAAGAGTGAAGCACAAGGTCAAAGGTTCTGCCTTCCCTGAAACACCAGTCTCCTGGCCTCGAAGGGTGGAACAAGGAATCGAGATCCCGGAGTTGCGGGAGGAAAGATTTCTCTGTGGTAAGTGTTCCCGCTTTTATTTGGGGAGGGTGGGGGGCCTGGGCTTGCCAGCACCAGGCCAGATGGCAGCGGGGAGCTCAGGGCTCCAAAACCAAAGCCAGGCAGCAACGAGGGCCTGACCTGACTCAGGCAAGTTGGTGGCTGCTTTGGGAACAGACAGCCGCTCGCTCCTGCAGCCGGGCACTGCAGTGGGCCTCTGCAGCTTGAGAAAGATGGCAGCGGCGAGCCTCATAGAAAGATCGGTGAACAGCAGAAGTTTACAGCAGCCAGGAGGGCTGTAGTGGTGACTGAGGTGGTTCTGCTGTGGTTGTCAAGCCCAGAGGTCCAG
The DNA here is from genome assembly GCA_907169655.1 of Acomys percivali. NCBI lineage: Eukaryota > Metazoa > Chordata > Mammalia > Rodentia > Muridae > Acomys > Acomys percivali. The sequence goes on along the minus strand of OU015755.1, from coordinate 64,948,622 downwards.
CAATGGATGAGACGGTCACTGACAAAGGACTTGCTGCTCTCCGCTTATTTCCTGTGAAGCAGGGGTATATAAACTCTGGGTTGTGGGCGGGGTTTTGAGAATGAACGTGTGTCATTGGCTGGGACTAGGAGGCTGCAATGCTCTATTTGCATGGGCAGAAGATAACAGGAGACAAGCTCATGTGACTGCCCGCCCCTAACCTTGAGTGACCACCTGTAATCTTGGTGCCGTATCTCGTGCTCCTGAGGCAGGCACAGAAAACAAGCAGAGAGCTTTGTTCCACCTTCAGTTCTCAGGGTGAGATTTTAAGTTTCAGGTGTAGGGTTTCCGGGGTTTGGACATGCTCTAATCTCGCTAGTCCCTGGCCAATTCCCCTGGAGCCACAGTCCATGAGCCCAAGAGTGACCGAAATGCATGAGAACACTTTAAAGGAAGTAAGGATCCTCAGCTCCATTTCAGAGGGCTCAGCCCACGACTCTGTGGATCCATGCACTGGCGAGAGTGTCACGGCGTCAGAGTGTGGAGGAACTGGCTCTTGATCTCATGACAGGAAGTGGGTTGTGAGAAAGGAGCTGTCCAGTCCAGGTGAAGCCATCAGATGTCCCCAACCAGGGACCTACTTCCTCTTACTCAAACCCCCTCCTAGAACTTCTAACCATCTTCCAAACAGCTCCCCAGGTCGGGACCAAGCACTCAACACAAGAGCCTGTGGGCACATTTTATATCCAAGTCCTACCAGGTAAAGAAAGGAAAGAGAAGACAGGCAACTCCTCCCACCCTCAGGCAAGCTTAGTCAGGAATGCCGGAAAGCAGTGGACCTGATGGGAGAGACAGCAAAGAACATTCTAGGCCCATGAGATAGCCAATGCAAGTTGTGGAATGTGAGAGGTTGTGGCATGCCAAAACACAAACGGTCCTACCAACGCGGCTCCACCAAAGGTGTTGGAAGAACAGAGTGAGGCAACAGTGGTCTTTGGGGCCAATGGGCAGCCCCGTCCTTGCCATAGCTGTCAGAAGATATTGTCCTAGCCTGGATTTGGACACAGCCATGTCATCACTTTGACCCATGGGAGTCCTGAGGGGAGGAAAGAACATGCTTCAAGTGCCTCTGGCCATCTGCCTGCCCTTGCAATCACAGCTCCTGGGAGCTGGAGTCGGGTGGGGCAGGCAGGGACTCCTCACACAGCCTGCACCAGGAATTGCTGACCCAGTCAAAAGCAGCCACATGCTAGCCCACAGGAGCATGCAAGGACAACAAATGTATACCTCCACCTGCCACTGAGGCTGTGTGGTCATTTGTCAACTGAGTCAGCCTGGGATGCTTAGGATGGACATTTGTGGGGTACCCTGGAAGCAAAAAGAAGTCATGAACAGTAGAATGCAGACACACCCTAAAAATGGGCAGCACTGTTTCATGGCCTTGGGTCACGGACTGCATATAAAGGAGACAGCAGAACACTTCACAGAGCGCATAACAACTCCCAGTTCAAGTCTGGGTCAGGAATTCCCTTCCTGTAACAGTGTCGGGCATGCGGAACAGTCTCACAAAATCCTTGTGCGTTTGTGTACTCCTACTCTGACTGTTTTACCTGCCTTTATTTTTATTTTTATTTGTGTGTGTATGCACATGCATGTGTCCGTGATGTGTGGTGTGTGTGTGTGTGTGTGTGTGTGTACGTGTGTGTGCGTGTGTGTGACAAAGAGCAGAAGAGGGTGTCAGACCCCTTGGAGCTGGGGTTCCAGGTGGTTGTGAGCTGCCCAATCTGGATGCTGAGATCTAAGTCTAATCTTCTGGGAGACAAGTAAACATTCTTAGCCACTGATGCATCTCTCCAGCCCCTTTTCAGTCTTACAACAGCAACAACAAAATCTTTTCTGCTGGGTGTGTGGTGGCTATTAATTCCAGTACTCAGGAGGCAGAGGCAAGTAGATCTCTGTGAGTTCAAGGGCCAGACAGAATCTGCATGGAGAGATCCTGTCTCAACACCCTGCACCAAAAGAAAAACAAGGAAGAGGAGAAAAGAAGGAAAAGAAAGAAAAGAAAGAAAGCCATTCAATTATAACCACTGGAGGGAGACTTGTCTCTGATTCCGACACTTTGCACAGATCTTTTTGGAACACCAGTAGATATTACATGGTGGGCTTGACCTCCCCTTTTCCAAACGTGAGCCCCAGATGATGTCTGCTTTCCCTTGGGTCCCCAGCACCCCAGGATAGTACCTGACACAAAGGAAGTGCTGGCAAATATACAAATGGCCAATGAGCAGTCCACAGCTCTTAGGAAGCAAGTCTGTGACCCCCATGACTTGAGTGCTTGTTTGCCCAGCTGCTGATACGCACCTAGTTGTGCAAACATCACACACACACACACACACACACACACACACACACACACACAGTGTCCGTTCTTTCTTTCTTCTCCCACTTAAAATCACAAACATCCTCCTCGGTGCTACTCGGCCTCCACCACAACAGTTCTTCCTTCTGCCTCAGCAATACCTAGGCTAGGGACAGAGTGACATCATAGAACTCCGTGAGTCAAGACATTCACAGTAGGAAAACTATGGGTGCCTGTCCTACACAGGCTGGCCTGGCTGTGCTGAGGCAGCAGCCCATCTCTAAGAGGCCAGCTGACACAGTGGCTTGTTGATGCTGACTATTTATACACTATTTCCTACATCAATCGTGGTCTAAATGGGCGGTGATGTCATTAAAGCAGTAAAACAAGTGTCATCTCTAGAAAATCCCACTCCGGGATGCAGAGCTTGTGTATCCTGTATGGGTCCTACAATGAGTGCTGGTCTGTACAGCAAAGACCAGGAGCTGGAGGAGAGGGGAACTCTGGGAGGAGCCCAAGGAGGTACATTAAGAATCATATCCCCAGTTTAGTTCCTGGAGTCTCACCCAGAGAGAGGGAGGGACAACTTGTCACTAGTCCAACTGGAGGTGGCCAGGCAGCTGGGTCACATCCCTGTGCAGCATGCTTACAGCCATTAAAATGATTACTAGGCCTTTCTCTTTCTTGCCTTTGTCAGGAATTCAATGTAAAAGGTACCATCCTGGCTGAAAAGGCACTCCCGTAGAAGACTGGAGAGCTGAGCTGAGCAGCAAGGAGCTTGTACAGTGCAGTGGCCATGGCACGGCTGGCCTAGGTTGCTGAATAGACCTAGTAAGGCCTGTGTCCAAGCAGAAGAGTGACCCAGTGCAGGTGTCTCACCAAGGCAGGTGGTGACTGCAGTCCTGGGAGTCAGAGCCTGAGGGGGCAAGGGCCAGTCATGTCAAGCAGTGATTATTGTCATGAGCCCAGACAGGGTGTTGGAGCCACACTAGAGGTGCCCTCTCCAACCCCAGGTGGAGAAGTTCCCAACATGCCAGCTCCAAGCCCTTTGTGTGACAAGAAAAAGGGTAAGGTTCCTTGCAGGGATAGTAAGCAATTTGCAAATATATTCTGGGTTTTCATTGCCAAGCAGTGCTGCTACAGATATAGAAGAACAGGAAGTAAATGTCTTAGGGTGTCTATTGCTGTGAAGAGACACCATGACCACAACTCTAATAAAGGAAAGCATTTAACTGGGGCTGGCTTACAGCTTCAGAGGTTTTAGTTCATTGTCATCATGGCAGGCAGCACAGCTGTACGCAAGCAGACACGGTGCTGGAGAGGTAGCTGAGAGTTTTCCCATCTGGATCCACAAGCAGCAGGAAGAAAGAGTGACACTTGGCCTCGCTTGAGCTTCTGAAACCTTAAAGCCCACCCACCAGTGACACACTTCCTTCGACGAGGCCACACCTACTCCAACAAGGCCACACCTCCTAATAGTGCCTTCTCTATGAGCCTGTGGGGGGCCATTTTCATTCAAACCACCACAGTGAGAATGGGCTGTTTCTGTGTGTTAGACTGGAGGCATAGAGGAAAGGGGGTGAGTAGATGACAAAGGGTGGGTGGATAGATAGTAGATCATTGGCAAGAAGGTGGATAGATGATTGATGATAGAAAAAGAAGATAGATGATAAAGGGCTGGGTAGATAGATGATAGATAGATAGATAGTCAGTTGATAGATAAAGATAGATGATAGATAGATAGATAGATAGATAGATAGATAGATAGATAGATAGAT
>OU015755.1:64846972-64944496 GCA_907169655.1 Acomys percivali | reverse complement strand
TGGATGGATGGATGGATGGATAGGTGGGTGGATGGATGGATGGATGGATAGGTGAGTGGATGGATAGTTAGATAGAAGTGGGCAGGGGTGTATGAAGTGAGTGTGTGTCTTTGTCTGCCTAGAACATCTGGAGCAGCAATACACAGAAACAGTAAGCACCACAGAGTCTCCCCAGGTCTGTCGGCCCCACTCTCCTCAGGAAGGAGCATTCTCACCAACACTGCTCATGCCAAGTTTTCTCAGCCCACACACTTCAAAGTACAAGATCCTCAGCCAGTCCCTGTGGTGTCACTCAGCAAAGATGCACCCTTCGCCTTGCCTTGCAGACTAGCTGTACCCTCCTATAGGACTCCATGAGAAATGGCAGAAAGCAGTCAAGAGGAATCAAGCATCCGGACACTGCCCAGTGATTTCCTTGGACCTTGCCAGCCAGGGAGCTGGCTAGGGGGAAACATAACAGCTTGCATGCTGCCAAGAATGGAACACCAACACACAGATAAATTGAAGGAGCTGACTCCACCCCCAAGCCCTCTAAGGGATCAGGGGCTAAAGAGCTGAGCAGGACATAGAGGACAGTGCGCTTCAAATGAAGACATTTAGGGGCTGGAGACACAGTTCAGGATGAACCCTCGATGCTCTTGCAGAAGACCTGAGTTCAATTCCCAGGATTCACATGGGGTGACTGCCTGTAACTCTAACACCAGAGAATTTGACACCCTCTTCTGACCTCTGTAGACACACATGGTAGGCATGCACGCACACATGCACAACACACACACACACACACACACACACACACACACACAGGTATGTAATGCTGGGCAGGATAGAGCTCAGTCACTCATTTTCCCTTCGACAGCAAGCTTTGTATAGGTTTCTATGCTGTACCTGTGCCTCCTCCTTGCCCACTGCATGTTGTTCCCTGTGATGAATGGTCCAGCCTGCCCAGCCAGTTTTAAACTGATGGCCATTTCAGTGGTGCCCAGTATCACTGTTTACTGTGGGGAACAATGCCGCTCTGAAAACTCTCTTACACCGTGTTTGGTTCACATGTACAACTATTTCTCTGGGGTCAACAGTGTAATTTCTAGGTCATAAGCAATGCACTTTTTTATGCCTTTTAAAAATATTTAATAGATCCTGCCAAATTTCCCTCCAAAGTGGCTATACAAATTTATAGTCTCTCTGTCGAGCGAGGGAAGTCTCCACTCCCCCACCAACCTCCAGTGTGGTTTCCAATCGCTTGGCTTGGATTCATTTGTGTTTTCTGATGAGTTGGGAATTCTGGTTCAAGTGTTTCTGCCCCTTTACTGAGTGGAGGCCTTTTGGAGCAGCAGCTCAGATAGCTAAGCATCACATGGCGTCACATGGTGGGATCGACTCTGCCATGAGGGACACTGGAGCTGGGCCCTATCTCTGCTGCAGCGAGTGAGACAAGTGCGTGGAAGGGGTCGGCCAAGGCTTGGCAAATCCAAACCATCCAGAAGATGCCAGCATTTTTCACCAGTCTACTATTGATTCACTTTATTTTTGCCATTTCAACATTCCTGTTATGAGACAGGGAGAGCTGCCATCACAGTTTCCCATAATCCCCTGTGGCATCTCTCCCCTTGAGGGGACTGGACTTGTTTCCAGTGAATGGAACACAAAAAAATGGTGGCGTTCACTCCTACAGTTAGTTTTTTAAGGGCTGTGGCTCCCACTTTGTTGCCTCTCTTCTTTGTGCACTTTAGGAAATGAGTTGGCATGTTGAAAATTCTCGTGTGGCAGGAACTGGGAGGGGACTCAGCTGCTGCCAGCCAGAGAGGATCTGAGTCCTGCCAATCACCATGTGAACTTGGACCCAGACTTCTGATAATGACAGAAACTTACAAGAAACCTGAAGAAGACGTGAATGAATCAAGCTCGTGCACAAAAAAAAAAAAAAAAAAAAAAAAAAAAGTGAGATAATAAATGTAATATTAAGTCATTAGATTTGGGGCTGATTTGTTATGCAGTAACAGCTAACTCATACACGATGGAAGTTTTCTTGGGAAACAGGCTTTACTGATAACTTATCTGTTTTTTTTTTAATGTGGGCTGATGGGATGTGGGGGCCAAGACACACATGTGTAGGGCAGAGGTCCGTTCTCTCATTCTAGCTGTCTATGGGCTCCACAAATCAAACTCTGCTAGCCAGGCTTTGTAGGCTTTGCTTTTTCCTGCTGAGCCATCACACCATCCCAGACTACTTCTCTTGACACTGACTAAAACTTAAACTCCCCCCTCAAACATGGCAATGAGATAGATAAAAGATAGACAGACAGATAAACAAATGCTAGAGATGGCATAGGTAAAGGTGTATAGGTACAACTAAACATATGCTTCTGAGTAGTTTCTGAAGACAGAAGGTCTTCTAGGCAACTTCATAGTTTTTGACTTCCATATCCCATTTCCTGCCCTAGACACACTGCACGGAAAGCAAGTTTGTGCAACAGTAGAATCAAGGACTCAAGAGTTGTGGACTTAACTTTGAGGTTGAGATTACTGTCCTGCCTTGGCCTGTCACTTTTTTCTTGACATCTTTTCCTTAACTATACAAAGGGGTTTTAGAGAGAAACTCCATTGGAAATATGGAAATATACACTATAGCCAAGCTTCCAACACACACACACACACACACACACACACACACACACACACACTTACTTCTGAGACTTTATGACCTTGGAATCTCTGTCACTTTAAGGTTCCTGCATATAAGATTATGTCCTCTGCAAACAGAAGCAATTGGACATCTTCCCTTCAAAATTGATGCTTGCTACTTTTTCTTGTCATATTGCTCTGGCCGAGACTTCTAATAGTGCACTGAATACAAGTGGTAAGCATGGGTGCCCTCATCCTGTCCTGAATCCTAGAATGCTTTCAGACATGCTCTGTTTAGAATGCAATCAGCTGGGGCATGTTATCCTTGGCCCTTATTGTATGTATCTTGTACACTTAATTTGTTGAGTCTTTATCATGAAAGATTGGACTCTCTCAACGGTCTCCCCTGTTCTCTTGAGGCGATCCCATGACTTTTGCCAGGATGTGGGAAGACGAGCTCATTGATTTGCATGGGTTAAATACCATTGTGCTCTCAGAATGAATCTAACTTGATATATCCAGTGGAATTCTTTTTATGTACATCCCTTCAGATAAAATGCTCAAAACCATGGTACCGACATGCCAGTGAGAAGTGCCAGTTCTGCTGGGTGCATGTGGAAGGAGGGAGCCAGGCTTGTCCTCCAGAGAGTAAAATAAGAGCAGAGGCCATCTGATCCTCTACTCTTCCCTGTTCTAGAAACAGCAGCAACTTCTCATGCCTTGCTAGCCTCATCCCTGAGACACGATAGTGAAGGTCAGAGTGGATGGCTTGCCTGTACCAGGTCTCCAGGACTGCCTTTAACTCTGGCAAACTGGATACTGTTGACATCACTGATTCCTTCGTTGACCTCAACTAAAGAGTCTGCATGTTCCAGTGTGACTCTAGTGACAGAGAGGTCCATGGCATAGTCATGGCTGAGGATGAAAAACTTGTTACCAGCAGGAAGTCCACCTCCATCTTCCAGGAACAAGAGCCTGACAGCATCAAATGGCGTGATGGCATCTGTCTTCACCGCATGGAGAAGGCCGGGACTCAGTTGAAGGGTGGGGCCAAAAGGGTCAGCATCTCTGCCCCTTCTGCTGATACTCCATGTTTGTGATGGGTACAAACTATGAGAAATATAACAACTTACTCAAGATTGCCAGCAATACTTCCGGTACCACCAACTGCTTAGCTCCCCTGGCCAAGGTCATCCATGACAACAAGTTTGGCATTGTGACAGGACTCACAACCACAGTCCATGCCATCACTTCCACCAGAAGCCTGTGGATGGTCCCTATGGGAAGCTGTGGTGTGATGGCCATGGGGCTGCCCAGAATATCATCCCTGCATCCACCAGTGCTGCCAAGACTGTGGGCAAGGCCATCCCAGAGCTGTACAGGAAGCTCACTGCCGTGGCCTTTCGTGTTCCTACCCTCAATGTGTGTCCATCATGCATCTGACACTCTGCCTGGAGAAAGCTGCTAAGTATGATGACATCAAGGTGATGAAGCAGGCATTGGAAGGCCCACTAAAGGGCATCCTGGCTATGTGAGGGCCAGGTTGACTCCTACAACTTTAACAGTGACACCTACTCTTTGATATGGGCCTGGCATTGCCCTCAATGACAACTTTGTTAAGCTCATTTCCTGGTATGACAACAATGATGGCTACAGCAACAGGATGGTGGATCTCATGACCTACATGGCCTCCAAAGAGTGAGAAGCCCTGGACTACCCATCCCAGCAAGAACACAAGAGCAAGATAGCGGCCCTTGGCTGCCGGAGAGTTCCCGTGCCAACTCAGCCCCCAACATTGGTCATCTCCCACAACAGTTTCCATCCCAGACCCCCAGAAGAAGAGAGGGGCTTAAGGAATCCCCCCAACTCCCTTGCATACCATCAATAAGTTCACTGCACCCAAACAAATTAATAAAAGCTGAGCATGGCAGGATCCACTTGGGAATGAGCAGACTGGGATGGGATGCTCTGGAAATTTCAGGAAGTGTACATGCCCTCCTAGAACCTGGTAGGAATCGAGGGAAGGAGAGAGGCCTGACTTGGGGAGCTACACAGAATCTTTCAGCCAGCTTCTACTTGAAGTGCAGGGCTCTGGCTTTAAAGGGACCTTATCTGGGCCTCCTTCACTACTTTCCAAGAGAAATATTCACTCTAAAACCCACAAGCCTGCACCTGTTTCCTTTGATTTAAAGCCCCACCCCCAAATGATGTTTTCAATTAGTACATGTCTCTCTAAAGCAGATCTGAAGACAATTTTTATAGCTAAACTATTAATTTCCTCTCAGCAGCCTCCTCCACACAGGGGGTAAGAAAGAGGAGAGTCCCGGCTCCCCTTCCCTTGGTAAAGTTTTCACTGTGACATTCAGGCTTTCTCTGTGGAAGCTAGACCCTTTGAATCTAGAAGAGGCAGCAGTGGGGCCGTCTGTGGCCCAGACAGGCCCAGATCAGCAGAGGATGGCTGGGGGGGGGGGGGGGGGGGGGTATCTTGGGTTTCAGCTTTGGCCAAAGCTCACTTTTGTCTGCTTTCCTGCCCAGTTAGTGGGTCAGCCCTGTCTAGACAGGCAACCCCATAGATCATTGCCACTGTCCGTGCTCTCCCTCCTTCACCCACTCATGATGGTGAGCACGTCATAAGGAGATTCTGAGTGGTCTGTCTCTAATGTGCCTGACAGGGACCATGAGGGGAGGAGGCCTCTGGGTTCTGAAAAGGGAATAGAGACCAGTCTCCCCATGCCCATGGCACCCTAGAGATAAGAGAGCTTTTAAAACTGGCATTGCAGTTGGTACAAATAGTCCCTGACTTAGGACAGCTCACCTTTAGTTTTTCCCATCTTATGGTGTGCAAAAACAATAACACCCCATAGGAGCCAGACTCAGAACTTTGGATTTTGAATTGGGGTCTGGTTCTGGGCTAGTGACGTGTGCAACTACAGCTTAGATCTCAACCTCCCTCAAAGCCCTTGTGTTAAAGGTTTGGTTCTCCAACTTGGTGCTGTTGGGACATGGTAAATAGAACCTTTAGGAGTGTGTAGGCCATGAATGGCATGTCCTTGAAGACACTAGCAGCATGCCTGTCCCTCCTGACCCTCTCTTGGCTTCTGAGTTGAGCCATGGTGTCCCCAACACACTCTCAGCATAATGTGCTGCCTTGACACAGGCCCAAAATCAGTGGAACATCCCACACTGAGCTAAAGTAAACCTTGTTTTCTGCTTAAGCTGACTGTCTCGGGTATGTTGTTATAGCAAAAGGAGACCGATGTGCGTTACGGAGACCGATGTGCATTACGGAGACCGATGTGCGTTACAGAGTCCTCCCTCCAGATACCAGGCAGTCACAGCAAGCCACCCCTTGTCCATGTGCTCAAGGAGGGTGGCAGCCGATGCTGAGGGGTGGCTGTGGCTGAGCTGGCACAGACAAGAAGTCAATCACTGCCTGCAATGTCTGCAGCGTGGTGTGGGTCTGTTGGGATGGCACCCCATCTTTAATCCAGAAACTCCTGAATGTGCTGTCTTGGGCTCTTTTACCTCCAAACAATGGACTTGGTCTAGTTTCCAAGGTTGGCACTGGCCAGCAGAGGTGAAAGACATCTTGTTTCCCCTCTGTGACTGTGACAAAACACGCTGACCAAAAGCAGCCTGGGAAGGAGAGGCACTATTTGGCCTTCACTTCCAGGTTCGTCTGTGCTAGTTAGTTGATTTGTTTTGGTTGGCTGGTTGTTTTGTTTTTTGTTATTTTTGTTTGTTTGTTTGAACTTGATATATGTTTCAGTCATTTGGAAAGAGGGAGCATCAGTTGAGGAAATGGCACCATTGGACTGGCCTATAGGCAAACATGTGGGGCTCTTTGCCTCTCTCTCTCTCTCTCTCTGGTTTTGTGTGTGTGTGTGTGTGTGTGTGTGTGTGTGTATGTGTGTGTGTGTGTGTGAGACAGGATCTCACTATGTAGTACTAGTTGGCCTAAAACTTGCTACACAGCCCAAGATAGCCTTGAACTCACAGAGATCCCCCTGCCTCTGCCTGTGCCTTGTACATCTGGAGTGCTGGGATTAAAGGCTTGTACCACCATGTGCTGCTGTGGGGGCATTTTCTTGACTGAAGATTGATGAGGAAAGGCCCAGCCCACAGCAGGCAGTGGTATCCACAGATGGGTGGCCCTGGGTGTATAAGAAAGCAAACTAGGAGTGACAACAGAGGCAGAGATTGGGGCTTTGTGTCTACAAGCCAAGGACACCTGCAGCCACCAAGCCCCTCCATAGCAAGACCTTGTCTCAAAAACAAACCAAGAAAGCAAACTAAACAAGGCAGGAGGAGAGAGGCAATAAATAGTATTCCTCCATGGTCTCTGCTTTAAGTTCCTGTCTCCAAAGTCCTGCCTTGAGTTCCTGCTCTGACTTCCCAGATGATGGTCTATGAGTAGAAGCTGAAATATTAACCCTTTCCTCCCCTGAATTGATTTTTTTTTTTTTTTTTGGTCAGGGTGCTTTACCACAGCAATAGGAAGCAAACTAAGAGACAGTAGTCCATCACGGAGGGAAGTCAAGATGGGAACTCAAGGCAGGAACGGAGACAGAAACCACTAAGGAATGCTGTTTGCTGGCTTGCTCACTGACTCATGGTCAGCTGGCTTTATCATATAGACTAGGGCCACCCGCCTAAGGATGGTGCCACTCACAGTGGGCTGGCCTCTCCTACATCAATTACCTACCCATCAAGACAGTCTCTAGCAGACATGCTCACAGGCCAATGGGGGGACACTTCGGCAGTTGAGGCTCCTCCTTCCCAGGTTCCTGTCCACTGACCACTAGGACAGAGCCAAGACCTCGCTAGCAAGCAAAAGCACAAGTTGCCCAGCGCTAATTTCACATAAATAGCCATTTCTTCTACTATTTTTTTTTTTTTTTGATTACCCAAAAATCTAATCTCCCCAAGGCAGCCTGGCCTTATAAGGCCAATGCTGCCTGTGGCTGAGTGGACTTTAAGAAGCACGGCCCAGAAGAACAGAGTAAGTGGAGGCCTCAGGCTGCTTGTGAGGGTTCCAGACCCAGCACCTGCAGTTACGTTGAAGGGAGCACTTCTCTAGCTGCAGTTCCAGTGGCAGCCTGTGAAAGGAGCCACCACCGCGCAGGATCCTGGTGCCTCAGTCTCCTCTTTGCTGCTTAAGGCTCATCCCATGCCTCCCCTTGATTCTGACAGCACCCTGATCATCACATGAGAAATGCCCTGAGTTCCTCTAAACCCGCCTCTTGCATCCGTTTCCTGGGGTTCCCAGCCCAGACACGACCCCTGCCCCATATGCCAACCCTAGTCCCTCAAAGGGGATTAGGCAGAGTATGGGCTTGCTGAGCAGGGCGTCCACTTCTCAAGCAGAAGTTCTTGATCCTGCCCTTGATCCTGGAGAGTCAGGCACACTGCAGATTTTTTTTTTTTTTTTTGGCCTGGACCTAACCACCTTCCTCCATGCCTTTTGTGGTTTCACAAGGAAACAGACCATTTATGGGGTAGAGTTCAGTGCAACTTAGGTGCTGTGTCCCTATGTCAGCTGCGTTTTATTTGCCCCGGAAGGCCGGTGCTGGCAGGGGCAGGCCATGTCTGCTCTCCTTTCCCTGTAGTAAAGAGACCCCGGAGTCCTCTTTTAGCTCATGGAGTGGCTCAGGCAAATCGCTTGCAAAAGAACTCTCCTTGCAGGCAAGAAGTCAGCAGGGCACGGGGCCTCTGCCTTTGCAGCTTGCTGCTGGAGACCCCAGTGTGTCAGCTTAGGGCCCGCCTTGCTTGTGAGATCTGAAGCCTTCTGCTCTCCTTCCATACCCTCCATTCAACACCTTGCTCAAAAGCAGAGGGATGGGGCCAGTGAGATGGGTCACTGAGCAGGGGTCCTTGCAACTCAGGCCCCAGAACTCATATGAAGATGGAAGGAAGGAACTGACTTCCAAAAAGTGGTTCTCTAATCTCAACATGCCTGTGTACCTACACACACACACACACACACACACACACACACACACACACACACACACGATGAAGCATTTTGAATCTGGCTGTCCTTTTCCTGGAGTATGCTCTCGATCCAATCCCTCCTTAAGCCTCAGCTTTCCCATCTGTAAAATGGATGAACGATGAATGGGTTTATGGGGTGTAGCTACAGGGGGATGAAGGAGAGGGAGGGAAAAAAGGAAGAGAAGGGAACGGAAAGGGAGGGGAAGGGAGGGGAGAGGAAAGGAAAGGAGGGGAGGGGAGGGCTAGGGAAGGAAAAGAAGGAATAGGAGGGAGGAAAAAAAAAGAAACACCACCAGATGCCTTGATGTTGGGTTCCAGCCTCTAAAACTGTCGAGAGGCAGTTCTGTGGCTGCAGCCATTCAGCCTCTAATGACTACCCACAGCAACTATGGTGGTTTGACAAAGAGGTATCCCCCACAGGCTCCTGTGTTTAGACACTTGGTCCCCAGGGGGTGGCACTGCTTTGGAGGTTATGGAAACTTTGGGAGACACAGACTTGCTAGAGGAAGTGCATCACTCGGGGCAGGCTTTGAAGCTCTACAGCCTGGCCCACTTCCTGTTTCTCATGTGTGTGTGTGTGTGTGTGTGTGTGTGTGTGTGTGTGTCTGTCTGTCTGTCTGTCTGTGTGTATCTCTGTCTCTCTATCTCTCTGTCTCTGGGTATATGTATCTCTATATGTGTCTCTCTCTGTCTCTGTCTTTCTCTGTCTCTGTGTGTCTGTGTATGTATATCTCTGTCGCTCTATCTCTCTGTCTCTGTGTATACGTCTGTCTCTGTCTCTGTCTCTCTCTCTCTCTCACACACACACACACACACACCTGTCCTCCCCTGTCCCTCTTTTCCTCTCCTTCCTGTATGGAGATGAACTGTGATGAGCTATGTCATGGCTCCCAGGCTGGCCACACTCTCCTCTAAATAACACCTTTTTGCCAGGGTGTTCTGTCACCGCAACAGAAAAGTAACCAAAGCAGAAGCCACGCCTGCTTTGCAGTCAGACTGGCTGAGTCTCCACAAGGTGACAGCCACAGGTGGACATGTGTGCCTCAGATCCTTAGGAGAACGAACCTCTTTCCCAGCAAATCCATCAAAAGTCTCAGAACTTTGAGTCTGCTTTGTGCCACAAGAGTGCTCATGACTCGGTCACAACAGGAGCTTGGGAAGAGACATTAAGGCCACAGCAGCATGTGGCAGCCATCTTCCAGAGTCACTGTGACACTCTGTGGGCTCCTTTCTGAGGTGGAGCTGAATAGGTGGCAGGTGGAGAAAATCTGTTTGCTGTGTGGCGGTGGGAAACCATCCACTGAGTGCTGGGATGTGTGGAAAGCACTAACTACTGCTGCTTCCTAGTGCCTGGGTGTGTCTGGCCCCCTCTCTTTCTTGTTTGGAGCCTGTGATCTTGTAAAGAAACATTTCTTAGGCAGCTATGGCTGCTATAACAAAATGCTAGAAACTGGATAGCTTATAAAACAACAGAAATTAGTTTCTCACGCCAGGAAGCAGAAAGCTTCAGGTTGGTGGCCCAGCTTCTGTGAGAAAGGGATTCCAGCAGCTTCCTGAGGGCTCTGCAAACATCCCTCGGGAGACCAGGCTTCAGCACAGGTGTGAGGTGTACACACATCGTCAGCAGGAGACCTGCCCATGTTACACAAACGCGCGGTGGCTCCAACAAGACAGGGAGGAGCCAACAAGGAGGCTGAGCAAATACACTGAGGAACTGGGACGTGTGGGCAGTGTTGGGGGACAGCCTCCACCCCCATCCTTTCCTCCTTAAAGCCATGTCATGCTTACTCCACTCAGCCCACATTCAAGTGCAAACCACGAGGGAAACCCAAATGCTGGTCATCAGATAAATCACCCGATTACTAACCAGGACTATCCTCCCACTGTTAAAAACCCACTGTTTTCCCGGTGAGAAGTCAGCAGGCCTCCTCCCACTGCCTGACATTGAGGCCATTAATCCAGGAAGGGCGGCTCTCCCCGCAGCCGGAAACCCCTTGACAGTGGAAAAACAGCCAGGCTCAGTGATTCAGTGGTCGCTGAGATGGCCAAGACGTGCGCTTTCTGCCTCCCTGGCCCAGTTTGCATTGCTTTGTCTAGGCTGAGATTAGAGGTGAGCCTGGGAATACACTTATACAGGTGGGCAGGACGGAGCCTAGCGGGTGTCTCTTGCAGACTCATCCTGCTTGCCCAGAGTCTCTGAGCATGCACGGTGGGGAGGGGGGGTGGCAAGGGGGGTGGTGGGGGGGGGGGGTGGGGGGGGGGGGGGGTTGCCAGGAAGGGGCAGGAGTCAGAGAGCGGAGCTGAGAGCGAGCTTTTGGTCACCCAGGAGCTAACCTCCGAGCACCTGGGTAACAGATATTTGACACTGGCTTTGGCAAAGAGAAAAACACACGTATTGGTACTTTTCTTTTGCTGGCAGTAGAAGGCAAGTCCAGCACTCAGCAGAGACGTCTGTACAGGACCGCGCTGCAGGATGAGCTCTGGTGACAGGGGACTGGCTGCCTGTCCTGCTTCATCTTCATCTGTGGTCATGCTCCTTTGCTTTCTCAGGCAGTACAACCTGCCCTTTCTGCCTGAGGGGCCATGGCTGGTGGAGCCTGGAGCTCAGAGAAGATGAGAATAGCCGGGTTGTGAGGGGGTCAGGTCAAGTCCCTACTCACAAGCTCTCGGTATATGTTTCAAAGCCCCCAGCCAGTCTCCAGGCCTCTCTCTCCTCAGCTACTCCCCCTTCTTATAACCCAGCTATTCCCACTGCTCCCTGTTGCTGCTAGTCTCCATGCTCACCCTGTTCCCGGTCCCTTGCCACTCTCCCGCTCTCACGGATTGCCCTGGCCATGTCCAGTTTGCTGGGCATGTTCAGTCTGCCTCTCTTCTCTCTCCGCCCTAGATCCTTCCAGATGCATCCAGTTGTTCACTCTCTCATGTCCACAATGAAACCTTCCCATACCATGTCATCAGCTTATACACAGGGAAGACCCAAGCTTCCCATAGGCCCTCTGCCTGCCCCTGTCCCTTTTCCCAGCCTCGGCTGACTAGGAAGGGCAGAGCTAGCCTGAGTCCAGGTGGGGTTTATATTCCACTTTTGGAATGCAGCCATGCAGACAAGAGATAGGGATCCCCTCCTGGATAGCCAGCCTGTGTCTTCATCGCTGCCACAAAAGCCCAGTCTTGGCAAGATGTGCCCAGCCTTAGGGGGACCCATCATTGACCTATGTCTCCTTACTGGCTAATCTTTACTTTGGGCTGGTCATGGGTCCCAGTGCGGATGAAGTCATTGTCTCCAAAGCTCCCTGGAAACGTTCCTTCCTTAATAAATGGCAACTCTCTACTTTCTACCTGGAGAACAGTAGATAAAGATGTGATGCTCTGAGCAATGGCAGCTCTTAAGGCTAGGAGGTAGTCCGTACTGTGAAAGAAAATATATGAATGCAGGTAGACTCGAGACATCTCAGAGAGAGAGTTCTTGATGTTAATCCTGAGTTGTCAAGCCACTGTAAGACTGCTAGTCTGTGACTGTCTGACAGGGATGTCCTGTTTATGATTCTGTTAGTTGGTTGCCCTGTTGCTTTGAGCCAAATGCATCCTAATAAGTTCCACAGGTAAACAACATAAGGAAATTCCATCTTGGGAAGATGGCACTTCAGAGTCAGTGATCCTGGCTGCCTAACACTAACTTCTCGGAAACCAGGTTCCCCTTCCCAGTCCTTGAGCATCACTGACTTAGTGGAAAGAGGTGGAGAGATGGGTATGAACCCCCAGGCAACACTGCCCATCTGTCGGTGGCCTCTCTTGTCCACTGCAACCTCAGCAGCATCTCACAGAACTGGCAAAATGCCTTCCTCCCGACCTGGTCCATCAGCACTGGGTGTGTGTTGATGGATGGTGGGAACTTCGACTCATTCTCGGCCTGTCCGCTGACCCTTTGGCCTGCTCTCTTGGCTGCTCAATGAACATCGGTCCTAAGTGCCACCACACACTCACCTGGCAAGCTCGGGCAACCCTTTTGATGGTCCCAGCTGCTTTCTAAAGGGCACAGCATGGGCACGTCAGCGAGCCGAGCCAGAGCACTGGGTCTGCATGCCTCTACCCCTCCTACTGCCCAGGAGTGCCTCAGCCCCTCTCACTGCCTGTGGGGGGCTGGGGAGGTGAGCAGATGGGGAAAATGGCAGCCGTTTAAGGTGGTGTGGGTGATGTCAAAAACCACAGGCAGCCCCTTTGAGGAGACTCTCTTCTGTGACATGGGCCTGCCATCTCCTCCCTAGCTGTGTCTGTCACCTCATGGGCTTCTGTGTGGATTCCTTTAATCCTCGGCACTCTTTTTTAAAGATTTATTATTATTATTTTTTATTATTATTATCATCATCATCATCATCATCATCATCATCATCATCATCATTATCATTATTTATACAGTGCTCTGCCTGCATGTACACCAGAAAGGGCATCAGATCACATTATAGATGGTTGTGAGCCACCATGTGGTTGCTGAGAATTGAACTCAGGACCTCTGGAGGAGCAGCTGGTACTCTTAACCACTGAGCCATGTCTCCAGCCCCAGCCTTGGCACTCTTCATAAGATGTGCCCTCTGCCTCCACCACCATCCCAAACTCCTGTGTGCGGCCCACCCCTGCCGCCTGCCTGCCCGTTCCTTCATGTTCCTTCAGACAGCTACAATTCCTTTGCCTATAATCTCAGCCCAGAGCCCAGACCTCAGCAAGAACAAGCAGTCTGAGCTCAGAGCCCCTCCCACTCTGTCCAGGAGCACTTCCTGCTTGCTTCAGCATTAGCATCCTCCCGGCAAACACAGGCAAGTGGGACCCAGAGCAGTTTTGTGACCCTGCTGGCTTTGCACTGGCTGGAAGCCTGCATCTCCTGTAAGGAGGGGTGAGTGAGAGGACTTGAAGAGCGGGGAAGCGAGTGATGCCTCCCCAAGCCTGGGATTTGGACAGAGGCCCAGGGAGGAGATGGAAGGGATGAAGGAAGGTCACAGAGGTCAGAGGCCAGGAAAGGGAAAACTCAGATTGCAGGTGAATGTTCCCCACCCTACAAGAAAACAGGAAGCAGGTTTTACCTCCTGACCCTGAGCCAGAAGGAGAGGAGTCACACCTGAGCACCCCAGACACAATTTTCTTGCCTGGGGAAGCAGGGAAATCCTACTTCCCTCCCACCCCCCAAGGGAAACACCCACCTAGCTTTTGGTAGAGAAATAATGACGTCCAGTGGACATCTGTGTCATCCCTAGGCTTGGGCCAAGTTGAAGGGCTGGGACCATGAAAAGCCACTGCTCTTTGGGTTGGGTGCTGGAAAGTGAAGTCCCAGTACAGGCCTTGTTTGTTAGCTGGATGATCTTGGGTAAGTCACCGCCCCGCCCCTCTCTGGTCCTCTGTTGATGTAGGCAGCCTCTCCTGGGAACCGCTGGCCTGACAAACTCTCCCGTGTTAGAACTTGAGTTCCTTGCCAAGGCCGGCTGCAAGGCGAGGGGAGATAACTCAGAAATCAGAAACCCTGAATTCAAGAGTGCAGCCCTCCCAAGCGAAGCGAGGACCACCTCTGTGTAGAAAGCTTTTCAGAATGGGCTGGTGGCTGCCCCGTGCTTAAGGGCCATAGCCGTTATAGGGTGAGACCCTACGGGGTTTGCCAGGGTGAAATCTGGAATACAAGAAGGCAGATGTGTCTCTGCTCTGAGAGCAGACAGGACTCTGTGGATGGAATCATGGGTAGTGATGCGTTGGGATCCCTGAAGAAGGGCCTCAAACCAGCACACTTCCTGAGCAGTGCCGGAAGTCGAGTGCATGGCATGTCATGGGGCCTCAAAGACCTCTGGGCCAGCTCTGGACAGAACCAAGGCCGCCTCTAAGTGAAATAGTTACCTAGGCCAGGAGGTTAGAGAGAAGCGGCAGCCATGAGAGGACTGGAGGCTCCTCGCTCACATCAAGCCTCACCCCACTGCCATCCTGAGAGGGAGGGGACATCCCACAGGTCAGTAAAGGAGACTGGCCTGTGACCTCAAATCAACACAGTTGAGTTCCCTGAATTTGACCTGGAAAGTGGCTGCATTGCACGGTCTGCCACGGAGCACAAGGAACCTCTCAGAAACCAGCCTCAACCTATGCTCTGGAAGCAAGGCAGCATTTACACAGGCCGGAGTTTGTAGCTGAAGAAGAGACATTCCAGATGGAAGTGGGGGGGGGGCCTCTGGATGCCACAGGCCCGTGAGAGGGCTTACAGCCGTTCTGTTCCCCTAGCTTGTATCTCCCTAAACATGGCTCCCTAGTGGGCAGAGCCCAGGCTTACAGATATGTCTTCTTCATAGAGGCGTCCCAGTCATTTGGCCTCAGAGAAGGACAACGGTGAGTGGGACACTAACCCCTCTGAGCTCAGGTGGCCAAGTCTCTATATGAATAGCTTGGTCCCAGATCTACCGCATGCTGAGTGCTTCACAGACAGCACCTCCAACCCGAGAGAAGCCAGCAAGGGGAGGCAGTAACCTCGTGCCTCCATATTGCACCAGAAGTGATGTCCCTCTGGGTGTCATGGACAAGACGTTGAGGGACTGGAGTAGAAGCTAGCTTCAGGATCGTTCCAGCAAGGACTGACTGAGTTTGCTAGCCCCCATGGTGTACAAAGCCGTGATGTAAAGCCGAGGACTGAGTTTGCTAGCCCCCATGGTGTACAAAGCTGTGATACAAAGCCGAAGCTTCCTAGGGATGCAGAGAAGAACATCTGTCTGCCCAGCGAGAACTGCAGCCTGACACAAAACTCCTCACCTCACACACACCGCCATTTCCTGCCGATTCACAGAAATGCTTATGAAATACTCCTCCTCCTACTGGGTCACGCAGCCACTCAGTGACAGGACCAGGACTCTGTCTCCTATTCATGCTGCTGCCAACATCAACCGTGACCACTCTGCAATGCCATGTGAGGAAGGCATGCGTAAAGAACAGAGGAGATGCCTTGATGAACCGCAATACCCATATTCCGTTATATCTCCAAGGCCTTAACTGTGCCTTTTGGTTTTCAGTTATCAGTATCAGCAGCTACATCACCTTGAACGACACCAACATCAGCAACATCAGCAACAACCCTATTGTCATCATTATCATCAACACTATCCCCATCACTACCACCAGCAGCACCAACATTATCACAACTGTCATTAACCATCACTACGTGAGTTACTTCTCCTATCACTGCGACAAAATAATTCTTCACATGAGCACCCTAAGAGGGAACCTTGGTTTGTTTATGAGGGATATGGTTGCACCAGGGCAGCGGGGCATAGCAGCTGGGGTCCATCCGTGGCACTGAGATCTTGTGGCACAGCTTGTTATATCTTGGCAGATCAGGGAACAGAGAAAGACCAGAAGTGGAGCCAAGGCCTATTCATACAGCCTCACACCCACCAGGTAGACCTCACAAGCAGAAGGTTCCTGTCTTAGTTTGGGTTTCTATTGCTGTGAAGAGAAACCATGACCACGGCAACTCTTTTGTTTCTTTGTTTGTTGTTGTTGTTTGAGACAGGGTTTCTCTGTGTAGCCTTGGCTGTCCTGGACTCACTTTGTAGACCAGGCTGGCCTCAAACTCACAGCGATCCGCCTGCCTCTGCCTCCCAAGTGCTGGGATTAAAGGCGTGCGCCATCACGCCTGGTCTAACCATGGCAACTCTTATAAAGAAAAACATGTAATTCCCATTTGCAAAATGAGCTTTGATCAAGGAGCTCCTTTCCCACTAGTTCCCTCCTTCCTGAGTACCCAGCAGCCCTGAGGTAGGACAGCAAGACTGTTCCCACAGCAGGCTAGATCACTGTAGTGGTTTGAATAGGAATGAATGGCCCCCATAGACTTGCGTTTCAATGTCTGGCTCATAGGAAATGGCATTATGAGGAGGTATGGCCTTGTTGGAGTAGGTGTGGCCTTGTTGGAGGAAGCATGTCACTGTGAAGGCAGGCTTTGAGGTCTCCTATGTTTAAATTATGCTGACTGTGGCTCACAGTCTCTCCTTACTGCCTGAGGAGCAACATGTAGAACTCTCGGCTCCATCCTCAGCACCATGTTGGCCTGTGTGCTGCCATGTTTCCCACCATGATGATAATGGACTAAGCCTCTGAAGCTGTAAGCCAGCCTCAGTTAAATGTTTTTATTTATAAGAGTTGCCATGGACACGATGTCTCGTCACAGCAATAAAACCCTAAGAAATTGGTACCAGGAGTTGAGTATTGCTGTGTGTTAGGCCTGACCATGCTTTTGTTTGGAGAAATGTGGATTTTGGAACTTTGGATTAGGAAAGCTGTGGGATGTTTTAAGTGGGGCCCAATGGGCCATTCTAGTAGAAGTATGAAAGACAGTGATGCTGAGGGTGATTTGAACTGGGGGAGACCTGTCTCAAGAGGTTTTAGAGGAGAACAATTTTAGTATGTTGCAGAGATTGTTCTTGTGATTTGAGTTTGATGAAGAATTTTCCTTCTTTTTGCCCATGTCCAAAGAAGGTAAAGAGATTTAGAGTAATTGCATTGGCAAAGAAAATCTTGAAATAGCCTAATATAGACTCTGTCCTGTGGTAACTAATGTTAACTTTTGTTTTGTTTTTCTTTTTCTTTTTCTTTTTGGTTTTTTGAGACAGGGTTTCTCTGTGTAACCTTGGCTGTCCTGGACTAGCTTTGTAGACCAGGCTGGCCTCGAACTCACAGCGAGCCGCCTGCCTCTGCCTCCCTAAGTACTGTAATGTTAACTCTTCTGAAGAATGTTTTGATGAAAAGGAACAAGCTGAGCAAGGAAAAATACAAAAATGTATGGTTCAAGGATTAAAGGAGCACCAGGAAGTGGAATGGAGCTAAATCCTGTGTTCAAGGAGATAAACAGATTAAAGATATTAAATGGGATTTAGGGAGTAGTAACCTTAAGGTAAGATCACAGCTAGCTAAGCTTCCATCTTGTGAAAAGGAATTAAAGAAAAGCTTAGGTCCAAGGGTGGTGGTATACACCTTTAATACCAGCACTCATGAGACAGGGGCTTGCAGTTCTCTGAGTTCAAGGCCAGTCTAGACTACAGAGCAAGTTCCAGGATAGCCAAGCTAAGGCAGTGAAGGAAACCATTGAAAATAGAACGTTGGTGAAAATGTCACTGAACAAGGGGGCATGTTCCAGCCTAGCAAGCAGCAGAATTTGTCAGCTTCAGCCATGTGGTTCTGGCTTTAGGGTAAAGAGTAGAACAAAAAGAGCTGTGGAATCTCCCTTTGTGACTAAGGAAAGCCACTGAGGCCAGGGCTGTCAGGGGTGTCCCTGAATGGAAGCTGTGAAGGTGAAGCCTGGGTTGTCTTGGAGACCCCAAGAGGTTAGAGATGCCAACGCTGTGGGATACCTGCTGAGGAAAAGCTGCTAACAGGAAGTGGAACCAGCCCCAAGAAAAAGAAGTGTGTTGCAGTCAACAGAGCTGAAAAGAGTTGGAGAGAGCTGAAGAGCGCTCTGACAGCAGATACAGAGATGCAGAGTTTGGAGTTTGCCCGGCTGGTCTTCAGCTTTGCTTTGGTCCAGTGTTTTCTTACCATGCTCCCTTTCCTCCATCTTGGACAGTAATGCATATCCTACAACATTATATGGTAAAAGAATGGGATCTGCTTTCTGGCTTTGATTTTTACGGGGTTACAGTTATGTTTCAGAGGAGACTTTGAACTCTGGACTTTTAAACAAGTTTAAGACTGAGATAGACTATGGGGACTTTTGAAGTTGGACTATGTTATGGCTACAAACCACTGGGGCCAGGGAGTGGAACGTGACTGTTTGAATAGGAACAGCCCCCATAGACGCATGTGTTTGAATGCTTGGCCATAGGGAGGGGCACTATTAGGAGGTGATGTGGCCCCGTTGGAGGGAGTGTGTCACTGTGGGGATAGGCTTTGAGGTCTCCTATGCTCAAGCTACGCCCAGTGTGGCTCACAGTCTCTCCTTACTGCCTACGGGCTAACACGTGGCGCTCTCAGCTTCTCCAGCACCGTGCTGCCGTGCTTCCTGTCACTGCAAGAATGGATTAATCCTCTAAAACTGTAAACCAGGCCCCAAGCAAATTTTTTCCTTTATAAGACTAACCACGGAGATGTCGAAGCGAGGACGCAGTGGGTCCTCCGGAGCCAAGTTCTGGATTTCCCTGGGTCTTCCGGTAGGAGCCGTGATCAACTGTGCTGACAACACAGGAGCCAAAAATCTGTATATCATCTCTGTGAAGGGAATCAAAGGACGGCTGAACAGGCTTCCTGAAGCTGGTGTGGGTGATATGGTGATGGCCACAGTTAAGAAGGGCAAACCAGAATTAAGGAAAGAGGTCCATCCAGCAGTGGTAATTCGACAACGAAAGTCGTATCGAAGAAAAGATGGGGTGTTTCGGGCTGGAGAGATGGCTCAGTGGTTAAGAGCACTGCCTGCTCTTCCAAAGGACCCGGGTTCAATTCCCAGTACCCACATGGCAGCTCACAACTGTCTGTAACTCCAAGATCTGACACCCTCACACCAATGCACATAAATTAAATAAAAAAAAAAAAGATGGGGTGTTTCTTTATTTTGAAGATAACGCAGGGGTCATAGTAAACAATAAAGGCAAGATGAAAGGTTCTGCTATCACAGGTCCAGTTGCAAAGGAGTGTGCAGACTTGTGGCCCAGGATTGCATCCAATGCAGGCAGCATCGCATGATTCTCTGGTGTACTTGTAAAATATATTCATTAAAAAGTCTTTGCTCTAAGAAAAAAAAAAAAAAAAAAAAAAGACAACCACGGTCATGATGTCTCTTCGCAGCAATGGACCCCTCAAGCAGACATCCATCTGCTTGAGGGCACTGTGAACTCTGCCCCTGAGCCAGCACTCTAGCAAGGAGCTTACACAGAAACAGAGCCAGCCTTCAACCCTCACAGCCTAGCCCAAAGGCCCCAGAGCCAGCAGAAATGACCTGAAAGTTGGCTTGGAAAAGGTGAGCCTTGTGCTCACATGGTCAGGTGTTCAGGACCATCCAATGAGCATCTCCTGAGGAGGGCCAAGGAGGTAAAGGGAAATGTTCACATATTCAGGATAAACAGTGCCACAAAAGTTACCTCTGACAGCCTGCAATCCCAAGTTTGGTAGTGGGCACGGTAGACTGGTAGCCGAAAGGAAGCTGAGCTCTTAGCAAATCCACTAGGCTTCCAAAGCTTTGAGGCAGTGATAAAGAGGATGAGATTGGCCTGGACTCAGGCCCAGTTCCATCTGCGGATGACGGTCCTTGGACAAGTCCCTGGTTTTCTCCAGGACCTGATGCTCCATTGAAACATATCTTGAGTGAGATTTAATGAGATACTATTACAATGGGATTTCCTTGATAGCATGCTTGGCAGTAACCATGGAGAATTAACTGTTACTCAGGCAGCTCCTGGAGGTCTCCGGGGTTGTGGGAGACAGAACCACAGGGCCCAATGAGCAGGACACACCGAGCTGAGCTGAGGGGTGCAGATCCAGCACTGCCTGCCCACTGGGCCACAATGGCCCTTTAGGGGGATAGTGCCATAACCTGGCATCAGATTGACAAAATTGTGTTTAAACTGGTTAGACAGGTGACTGAAGGCTGGGCCCTACTACTGCTTCATCATTTTAGACAAAAATCCCCAGAGACTTTGTGTAACCTTCTAGACAGTTGGAAAATGCGATGGTAGTGCATCTGGTTCAGACTGGTAAAGCACACTTGGCTGGGTCTACAAGGCCCTTCTCAGGGGAGAGGTAAGCCGAGGGAAGAAGACCCACCTTGAATGTGGGTGGCACATTCCAACAGGCAGGACCCCAGTGGAAGAAAGGAGGGAAAAGGGGGAAGGCTGCTGACCCAGGCATTCTTGCCCCTCTCTGCTTTCTGAGAGGAGCCACTATGCCCTCCGGGCCACGATGGAGCCAAACACAGATTTTTTTTCTCTCAGGCATACGTCACAGCAACAGGAACGAATAACCCAGAAAAACTGAGGAGTAGGAGGTAAGTGATAACTCTGATCCTGTGTCTCAGCCACAGACAGTAAGGGATCAGTCAGCTCACATCTCCTTTCTCTGAGACTTCACTTACCCATCTGTAAAATGGGTGGATGGCAGTGGCCTCTGAGGATCCTGGAGCAGATGAGGGATTACACAACGCTGGCCCAGAATCAGACACCTGCTGTTCCACTGGCAGAACATTCTCCATGCTTATGTCTCAAGGCTGTCCATCAAATGTGGGTGCAGCCCTCCAGCTAACCACAATGCCTTGTGTTGGGGAGTCGTAGACAGCAAAACAGCTCTAGAACTCACAGAATGCAACCCATGGGTTAGCAAACTCATGATGTGTGTGTCTCAGCGAGGCATAACCCCGAGAATTGCGTGTCCTGAGGGCTTCATGCTGTTATAGAGCACAGCTCTGCTTGTTACCTTTGTGGGCCTTATCATCCCCTTAATATGTGAATTGTGCTTCCAGCCCCTCACTGGGCAGGATCACTGGCATACACAACAATGATGCTCCATCTCTTTTAGGCACTGCTGCCAGAGCAGATTAACGATTCAACCAACACCTTTGAAAACAATCTGCAGTTGTAGATTGCTGACAATGATCATTACCCTTAGAAAGAATTAGGAAAAAATAGAGTGTTCAACAACGCTAGGTAAAGATGTTTTTGCTAGTGGCTCTGACATAGAAAGTCTCAGGGAAAAATAGACTGTTCAGCAAAGTGAGGTAAAGATGTTTTTGCTGTTGGCCCTGATGCAGGAAATCTTATGGGACAATTGAAGTTAAGAGAAAGCACACTGTTATTAGTAAAGCTAGGGACTTTTTGAGGTTGGCAGAGCAAGAACAATGGCCCATAGCCCCATTGGCTGACGAGACTCTCAAGCTGGGCTGGTGACTGAGATGACGATTGATTTCCTTATTCCATTTTCTGCCCTCAGCTTCCTGATATGATTTAATAAAACATACAATGAATAGATGAGCACCTTTAGGACTTAAAGTAGAAATGGCTGATTATTTTTATATACGAGTTTAGATTTGTGATTCTTTTAAGATCTTTATAAGATTACTTCTTAAGATAATTGATTCCTTCTTTGTAACCGCAGATTGCAGCCTGCTAGGAAAGAAAAGCTGGCTGAGAAATTCCCTTGCTTGCTTATACTCTGTTACTATGTGACAAGTTGCTTAGTTACAAATGTATGTGGGTTCTTGGAAAGAACTTGTTATTCATGTTTGTTTCTCACCCATAATACGTAAAACATATGATCATGTGAAGGAACAGGATTTTCTTAAATATATTCGTTGTCATCATTTATTTATAGAAAAATAGAATGTAAACACATTGTGATTTTTGAATTGCTCAAAAGATCTTGCTGGGATATATAAGCTGTTGGAGACATAAGAAAGTCATTGGAATCTTTTTTCAATCCACAGAGATGTGTATATGTGTATAAGGTTGGGTTGGAATCTTGTTCCATCCACCAAGATGAGTGTGTGTGTGTGTGTGTGTGTATGTATGTATGTATGTATGCACATCAATTGTGAAATTGTAAAGTAAGAGGAACTTGAAAGAAAAAGAAAGAGAAGAAGAAGAAAGAAGCTTGTTGAAAGCTACCTGCTGGAGTCTGTCTTTATCAAGTGTGTGCATGTGCATGTGTGCATGTGCATGTGTGCATGTCTGTGTGCGTGCATGCATGTGTGTGCTTCTTTTCTTTCCTTCTTTCCCCTTCTGTTTTAGATGCTTGCCACCGTCAGTGGAAGCCCCCGCTAGGGGCCATCAGCCCTAGCCCCAGCTTGCCACCATCAGTGGAAGCTATTGCTGGTAACAATCAGTTCCAGCCTGGAAGGTTGCCCTCAGAGAAAGTCAGCAGGGTCACCAGCCAGCCAGCCACAGGATTCACGCCCCACCTCAGTTTTCCCTAGTTTATGTCCAAGCTGGATTTCAATAGCCTTGTGCTCTGTCTTTGAACAAAACAAATGAGGGTCTTGCCCTCAAGGTCATGTTTCTGGCTAGGATAGTCAGTTATATAGCATTGTAAATAGTCGGGCCTCTAAAGTCACAGGGTCTGCACCCACAGGTTCACTCGCCTTGGCTAGAAATGTCAGAGTGGGAGGGAGGACGTCTGTTCCATGCTTGTGCAGACACCTTGTCACTGTGTACAGTATAGTCCACAGCAACCTGCGCAGTGTTTTCATCAGGAGGCATAAGAACTCATAGATGAATGGAGGCACCTGGGATGATAGGTGGGTTCAATGCAAACACTAAGCCATTTTACAGGATGGGTCTGAGTATGCCGGGATTTTGGTCTCTGAGAGGTCATAGAATTGTCACCTGAAGATAGCCAGAGAATACCCTAACGCATTGTCTGCCTTCCTTTGTCATAAGATCAGGGATACTTGTTTTGACCCTCCCCAGCTTGTATGTGGCACATAGTAGGCCTTCAAGAAATATATCTTAAAGCCGGGTGGTAGCAGCATACATTTTTAATCCCAGCACTGGGAGGCATGGGCAGGCAGATCTGTGAGTTCAAGGCCACCCTGGTTCACAGATCAAGTTCCAGGACAGCCAGGGCTACACAGAGAAACCCTGTCCTAAAACAAAAACAAAACTACAAAAAGAAAGAAAGAAAGAAGTCTTGAGTAGGACTTGAACCTAAAGTCCCACAGAATGTGCTGGATGGTGACACGGACCATTTAGATGGCTTGCTGGGTGTGTCTCTGGCACAGTGGATGGCACACTGAACTGGTGAATTACCTGCTCAGGAATACTTCTGTAAGGAAAAGGCTTTTAAGCCAGGACTTGAATAAGGAGGAACCATGCACACAGCCGAGAAAAATGTGGATGAGGCAGAGGAACAGCACATGCCAAAGTCCTGAGGCAGGCACAGAGATGGAGAATACTCATGAAGCCAGCTGCCCTTGGGGAAAGAACCCTGATCCAAAATAGCAGGAAAGAGCCCCACAGCAAGGAGTTCCTGTGAGATTTTGAGGGCAGTGGTTGCTACTGGAGTGTTGGCAGGAAAACGGCCTGATCTCATCTGCATATGCAAGAGATTGGTTAGCCTTGTGTGGCAGATGAGTTTCAACTGGAAGGTAACAGTGTAGCTGCTCACAGCATCCCCAGGACCGGTCACTGTCCTTAAAGCCACACCAGCAATGCTGCCAGGTACCGGCTATGCTCTTTGTCCTCTGCCGGCTCTCTAGCTTTGCTCTGTGGCTCTGCCTGCTCTGCAGAGCTGGCAGGTGACCCTCAGAGGCAGACATCTTCTCAGTTCAGGTGAGGACCAGAGACGACAGTGCCCAGGCAGGGGACTGTGGCCTTTCATTCCATGCCAAGGTTCTCCAACACATTTTTCAAGCATGCACATGCTTTTACCCAGGCTCCTCCATAAGAGACACACTTTTGGATGTGTTTTGAAAAATATTCCATATGCTAATGGAATGTCACCATCTGCCAAAGAAGGCAGAGCTGTTTTTAAAGGAAAAACTATTACAGAAATGAGGTATTCACAGAGGGGCACTAAAGAGCCAACTGTCGCTGACCTGAGGGTGACCTGGGCCACCTGTGTTACCAACATGAAAAGGGGCAAGGAAGTCTGAGACCAGTCCCCCCCTTATTCTGTCCCTCTCTCCCTTTCTTTCACCCCTCCCTTCTTCCCTTCCCCTCCCCCTCCACCCCCATCTCCTTCTTGGAGACATGATGAAATTTCCTGAAACAAAACCTCACAGCCCATTCTACTAACTGCTCTTGCCTTTGGTGGAAAAGTCCCCACGGCCCCTTTTATCTCCCATTCCTGAGGTGTAGACCTGGCCCTGGGCTGTTTGTGCAGAGGGGCCTCAGGAACATTCCCAAGGAGGGAGCCAGCAAGCAAGAGCCAGGGAAAGGCTGGAGGCTGGAAGGAGTGTGAGGCAGGATTAGGTGTCCAGTGTGTAAGCAGCAGACAGACACGGCTCCCGGGAGACGCCTGCATTCTGGTTCTGTCTGTACCACGGCTTACCCTCCTTTCTCCTAAACCCACCCATGCGTTCATCCAGATTCAGAAGGCATCAAAAGCCCCCTTTCTGGGCAGCTCTCAGGTCAGCGCCTCTCTTGGACATTTCTGTTGTTCAAACCCCAAAAGCATTACCTGTCCATTCCCCGCCCTTCCTGCGCCCTCCTCCCCACCCCCGCCATATTCTTTTCTCCTCTCTAGGGGACTGGATGCCCACTCCAAGGATTTCCCACCTCAGGGCCTTTGTATCTCCGCAGCCTCCTCAGAAACATCTTTCCTTGACTCAACATGTCTGCCTCCTTACCACTGAGGTCTTGGCTCAAGTGTCCCAAACCTCCTCCACCCCTTGTCTGTGTGGCCTCTTCACTGCCCTTACTCATCTTACGTTGTCATGTCACTGAGTGTACATTCCCTGTACACTGGGGCAGGTACAGGGGACTACTGCTTCTGGAACACAAGCTTCCTGAGAGCAGGGACTGTGTCCCCCGTTCTGTCACAGTGCCACTTAGTGGTGCAGGGGAGACACACACCAAACAGGGGAGGGAGCTTTGCTATCTGCTCTACCTCCCACCACAGCCAAGTCCCATAATTCCTAGGTCTTTAATGCCGAACGGAGCCCTTCCCCCTGCCATGTCCTGTGTTCTTTCTTATTCCAGACCTCGGAATCTGTCTGGATTGGGACAGTAGACACCCAGCTCACTAGCCCAGGACAGAGCCTGATGCCCTTTGCACTCAGTCACACCTTCAGCGTTGGCCCAAGTACATCACACACATTATTACTCATCAAGAATGCATGCCAGAAGCCAGATGTGGTGGTGTATCCCTTTAACCTCAGGACTTAGGAGGCTGAGGCAGGTGGATCTCTGTGAGTTCAAGGCCAGCCAAGGCTACACAGTGAGACCCTATCTCAGGAGGAGGAGGAGGAGGAAGATGTCAAGGATGTGGAAGAAAGGGAGATGAGCAGAGAGTCTGTCAGCTTGAGGAGACCACACAGCTTGAGGCCTGGTTCCTCTGCAGGAGGTGGAGGTGGGGCTCTGCAGGCATCATGGCACTCAGAGCAAGGAGAGAGAAGAGCCACCTATAGAGAGGTCAGCTATGGCTACCAATACAGACCAGAAGCCAGTCTAGGCAAAGTATTCTATCTTCTTTTCCACAGAGGACACAGTGCACAGCCCAGACCCTGCGTGCAAAGCCGGGGCTCCACTGTTGGGGCACAGCTCTAACTGGGTCCATCAGCTCATGGTCCAGGGCTGGCTGCTGTACGTGTCCATTTTCATGCCATCCCAGACACCACCATGCCCTGACTGAGCACAGTCCCATCTATTTAAGTGTCACCAGTGGCGCTACCAGGCACAATGCGAGGCAGTTGCTTCTGAGACGCCCGCACAGTCTTTGACTATCTTAGAGTACTCTAGGTAATTTTTAGGTTGTACCACTAAATCCCCCACAGCGCTTTTGGAAACGCTGTCCGTGCTTTCTAGTTGTGGAAGTTCAGGTTCTAAGCAATTAATGTCTTTGCCCACTGTCCTGCCTGCTACACAGATGACAGAGCTCCAGTCCTGGGGGAGGAGCCTGGGCCCAAAGCTGCCCTTTCCTCTGCCAGCTGGAGAATGCTCTCCAGCAAGATCTAAAGACTGTGGTGACTGTTTGGATTTGGGAGTACAAATACAGCCTGCAAGAGAAGTCAACAGGCACCAAGGGTGTTGAGGTTGGGCAAAGGGCCTCCCCAGGACACCAGGCTGAGCTGTTCCTAAGACCCCCAACTCCGGGTCTCCTCCCAGCCCAAGAGGAGGTTCCAGAGTCATCGACAAAACGCTAAGGCTCCTGGAGGGGATTAGAAGTGAGTGGAGACAGAGCAGGAAGCAAGGGAGCAACTTGAATCCACTCATTCGCCTCTTGCAGCTGTGACTCCACCAGAGGAGAGTTACACTGCCTGCCCTGTCACTTTCACACAGCTCTGACTAAGCAGCCATGTTCTTAGATCCATGAACTAGAATATCAGAGACCCAGGCCAGGCACTGTGAGCCCAGCACCTGGGAGCAGAGGCAGGAGAACTACTGCCAGTTCAAAGGCAGGTTAGGCTACAGAGGCCATTTCAAAAAACAAAACAACACAAACCAAGGGCCCACTGCCCCATCCTCAGGCAAATGATGGTACCCTAACCAGCCCCATGTTCCACGGTAGCTGGATACCCACCAGCTTAATGTAAGGAGCCTGCAGGAGCCCAGAGACCTTGGAGCTCTGCAGAGACAAGTTTCTCCTGATGGAGACCAAGCCAACCCCACACCTCAACCTTGCTCTGCTATGAGGTCAACCCAAAGCAGGCAGCTGACCTGAACACTCATCCAGCAATGGGAGACGGGAAAGACTGATCTTGGCTCCTTCCTCCTCTGGTCTTTGTTTAATACCTCTTCAGAAACCAATACGTTGAGTGACTACTGAACTGTACACTATATACAATGCTACAAGGCATATATACATATATATATGCACATGCACGTGTGTGTGCGCGCGCACACACACACACACACCCCTATCTTGTCCCCTTCCTAAGCCCTTCACTGATACAATAAATACGCAGTTCACTAGAAATGCTTAATATCACACTGTTCAGAGATGCAAGCTGGTGATGAGGTTGATAATAAATTAGTTAATTAATTAATAAGTAAATGTCATCAGGGGCTAGAGAGATGGCTCAGCAGGGGACTTAGGTTTAGTTCCCAGCACCCACATGGTGGCTCACAACTGTCTGTACTTCCAGTTCAAGGGCACCTAATGCCCTCGTAACAGCCTCTGTAGGCACTATACAATCTAGTGTACATACGTACACATAGGCAGGCAGTACTGGCTAGGTTTATCAACTTGACACAAGCAGGAGTCATCTGAGGAGGGAACCTCACTTGGGAAGATGCCTCTATAAAACCTGCTTGTAGGCAAGCCAGTAGGGCACTTTCTTTTTTCTTCATCTTTTCTTTTCTTTCTTCTTCTTCTTTTTTTTCTTCCCTTTTTGGTCTTTCGAGACAGGGTTTCTCTGTGTAGCCCTGGCTGTCCTGGACTCTTTGTAGACCAGGCTGGCCTTGAACTCACAGCGATCTGCCTGCCTCTGCCTTCCAAGTGCTGGGGAGTGCCCAGACCATCATGGAGGGGCCACTCTAGGCAGATGGTCCTGGTGTAAGAAAACAAACAGAACCAGGCCAGGAGGAGGAAGCTAAGAACAGCAGCCCTCCATGGCTACACAGACAAAATGCATACACAGAAATATGTCTTAATGAAAAACTGCCAACTTCTACAAGTTATGTGAATGCATAATCCAGGTTACACTGAAGTTAGCCCTGGCAACACTGGCTCTGTGCTCTTGTACAGTCAGCTAAGCTTGCCATGCCTTCTTGAATAAAGGCAAAAAGGGAGCAAAGACCCCACCTAGGACTGCCAGGCAGCTAACTATGAGCCAAATGGCCCACTGGGATCTTTATTAAATAAAAGACAATCAGTCTGGGATGGCAGGGAGCTCATCGCTGATGGTGGTCAAGCACTATAGGACCTCAGCTCTCCAGTACTGGCGGATATGCCCCAGCATCCAGGAAGGAAAAACAGAAAGGAAGGAGGGCAAGAGGGAGTCTACCAGCTACAGAAGAGGTCAGGAAGTGACCTCTTAGTCAGGGTTTCTATTGCTGCGATGAAACACCATAACCAAAAAGCAAGTTGAGGAAGAAAGGGTTTATTTGGCCAACACTACAACATTGCTGTTCATCACCATATTAAGTCAGGCCAGGAATTCAAACAGGGCAGGAACCTGGAGGCAGGAGCTGATGTGGAGGCCATGGAGGGGAGCTGCTTACTGGCTTGCTCAGCTGGCTTTCATATAGAATCCAGGATCATCAGTCCACCCACCATGAGTTGGACCCTCCCCTACCAATCACTAATTAAGAAAATGCCCTACAGGTCTGCCTACAGCCTGATCTTGAGGGTTTTATTGAAGCTCCAGCCTCTCAGATGACTTTAGCTGTGTCAACTTGACATAAAACTATCCAGCACAGGATCCAAGCTACTATCCTTCCCTCTGGGCTTTCCTTTGCTGTTCCTAAGGACTAACAACCACCATCACCACCACCACCGCCACACACCACACACACAGTATAGACTGGTACCCACCAAACATGGGGGAGGACAGAAGAGGGAAAAGGGAAACGGAACAGGGGAAGTAGCACTCTGCACTCTCTTAGGGGCTGCAAACTGGTTTTCTTACCCATATTCATGCTACTACTTATTTTAAGGAGACAAGTCTGTCAAAATACTGTTTAATTTCATTCAAAAAGCCCACGCCCATGGCGAGTTCACTTCCTGCACCTGTAGCTCTACCACCCACTCACACCATCTCAAGAGGAAGGAGTCTCTCACCTGGAGGTTCTGGTGGCTGCTCTTCTATCTTGCGGACCTCATGAAGTGATCATGCACACCCCGGAGACGCAGAGCTGCTGCGGATGGCTCTAAGCAAGAATGCCTGAGCTCTTGAAGCTTTCTGGGAAAACCAAAGGTGAGGAATTTCACAGGCCAGAAACAGTGCCTTCAGTGTCACCTTATAGATCAGATGCTCCTGAAAATCTACTTTTAATGGTATGTCAGTTAATTCCTGGTAGCACAAAACTATTTTTCTGAAAAATGTAAGCGACCAGCAGAGTACTGCAACACTTTATTTAGAGTATTGGCTTTGAAGTAGTAGCTGAAGTAACAATCGCCATTAAAGCCAGGTCAGCTGTACTGTGTAATACTCATCTCCATTTATTGACATTACTTAGCAATTTGTTGGACAAAGGTCAAACTTTTGTTTTTATTAAGCACATTCCACAGTACAAAGCCGTCATGATAATATCTGTACAATTTAACAGTTTCAATAGCTGTTCAGACACATATTTATTTCAAACAGATAATTGGCAAACATAATTAATTACCAGTTAGAATTAGACTACCCCAGTGCTTTAACACATTAATATAGCAGTAATTTACAGTTGCTCAATTACGGTTAGCAAAATAAAGTCCAGAGTACAGCTGGGAACTACTACCGTAATCCCAGAAATTGGAATTCCTTGGGTACCCAAGTCCCCTGCTATAATTTAGTAGGCACAATTTAAAGGTTGTGTGCATATTTGAAGGCGATGATCTCCCAAGGATCGACAGGAACTTCTATATTAAACATGCAAAAACAACAGAAAAGTCCAATTGTTCAAATCTCACCTCCTCCCCTCCCCCCTCCCGTGGGCGTTCCTGTCAAATGGGTGCTGCGCTGTGAGGTGTTGTGTTCACACCCCCATTATGGACCGGGGCCTACCTTCTATATCTCTGAGCCCCTACCACTCAGAAACAAACATAGAAGCAAGTGAGAATGATGTATCAAAACAAAACCAAAGCCAACCCAGGAAACAAATCCTCGACATGCTGAGCCCCAGGGTTCGCAATGCCAGGACAAGCAGAGCCCAGGGGCCTGCTCTCCTGGAATGTGCTTCCATGGGAAGAGCTTTCATTCCCAGGCAGGGTTGCTTGGTCCTTTAAAGCCATACTGATATTCCTTCATCTTTGCAAACAATGGCGGGGGGCAGATCACAGCCTGATCTTGAAAGAGGGGATAATGCTGACCAACGTCCTGTATGCCACGCTCACACCGGGCTGACAGCGCCTGAGGCACTGCTCCACACAGGAGCGCCATGCTCTCAACAGTTAACCTGCCCCAAAGGCTCTGACTCAGCAGGCCCCAACACTCCATCAGAGTGCAGGGAGCCCAGAGCCTGGAGCCCCAGCAACGTCAACAGAGCTGCCATCTCCCTGTCTCAGGGTCACTGCCAAGAAGAAAGCTGTTGGGCTCATGAGGAAAAGAAGAGCGTCATGGAGCCTGTGAAGATACCTGTCCCCTGCAGATGCCACACAACAAATAAACATGTTAAACTTCTCAAGTTCCATCTGAAAACACACAGCACACACGAAGACAGTGACAAATAAAACCCGAATGAATACTGCAGGAAGGTTCTAGGCAATCACAGCAACCCTGGAGTCAGGCACTCGGCCCACCTGCGGCTAAGTGTGACACGCTCCACGGTAGTGTCTCAGGCGCAGGGGGCCGGGCGGCAACCTTGAGCTTGAATTGTTATGTACATTCTATCTACATGCGGATACAGTATTTTAAATTAGGAGGCAAGCACTCAGATAAAGGTGTTACTCTACCAAATATCAGGAGATGATGGGGAACGGAGAACAGTTAATAAAAGAAAACAGCTATACTACCTATGGAGAGGTAATATAACTTGCTTATTCTTTAAATTAAAAGAAACTGGTACAGAAAGGAAATGTAATCCAAAAATACTAAGATAACCCAGATCTGCCCACTGTCCGGCACATCCCTCCGCACTTCAGAACAACAATGACCGGTGGTCTAAGGAGAAGCTGCTGCTGGACAGAAAAGCCCTGAAAACTCTGGGTCGGCATTTGGCACCCAGCACTTCACCAAGAATGCAATGCTGCTTTTAGTACCAAACCGAGGCGCAAAGCGATGTAAATTAGAGGCAGGGCTTCCCCCGATGGTCTTTGCTTCTGGAGAACGTACAGGCCATGTGTCCTTCACGAGAACACGTACATCAGGAGCGCTGGGGTCTTCACTGAAGGGAGGGGCGTGAGCTGATGCTCTACTTGCAGCGGTGAGCTAAGCTGTCCTTCTCCAAGTAGAGCTGGGGCGCGGTGAGAAATGTCGGGGCTTGAAGAGTGGGGCTGCTTTGTGTCTACCCAGCATCTAGAACCAAGTCTAGCCCCAGAACTCAGCTGCGAACGAACTCCCTTAGGCATATGGTAGCCATGTAGCCAGTAGTTCAAGACCAGAAAACCCTGGAGAAGGATGGAGAGCAGGCATTACTGTAACTGGACAGGACACAGAAGGGGGACAGGGGGCAGGTTCAAGAAGGAAGGGGAAGACCTGGAGGGAGGCCAGACCTCCTCCATGCCTTCCCTGCGCTCCTGTCCTCTACCTCTGTAAACCTCTCGTGTGCTGTACTCCAAAGACTTCATCAATGAACACAAGAGTCTGATAGGTGGCTTTGTCAATAGATTTATAAACAACCTTCCAAGAGAAAGTAGTGAGGAAGATGATTGTGTAGGCAGAGATGGTGAGAACACATGGGAGACCAGGTACAGTAAACACGTGAGTGGCCTTCAGGTGCCTGCTGATAGCCTAAGACACATAGAGCAGCTGTTACCAGCCCATCTTGCCTTGCAGTCTCCTGGGGTTGCAGAGCCATTCTAAAGGCAGCCCCTAAGCAGCACTACTGGCCAAACCGAGATCTCCAAGGCAGCACAGATCTGCCGTTATTGATGCAGATCTCTGATCCTTAAAGAGAATGGTTGCCACGGTATAGGCTGTGTGAGCTTTGTCCCAACTACTCAGTTCTGCCACTGAGGCACAGAAGTAGCCACAGTGACATGTAAATACATGAGTGCAGTTAAGCTCCAGTCAAACTGACTTTATGAAGGCTGGAATTTTAATATATATATATGTATATATATATATATACATATATATATATATATTTTTTTTTTTTTAACATGGCATGAAAATATCTTTTTAATATTTTTCAAGTGTTTAAAATATAAGAACTATTTTTGGCCTGCAGTGGCAGAAAAACAAAGTGTCAAATTTGACACTACTCGGCTACAGTGTGTTAACCCTGAGCAAAGTAATCTTTTTGACAGTCACTTATGGGACTCAGGATCTTGACTAAAAAAAATCTGAGCCGGGCAGTGCTGGTGCATGCCTTTAATCCCAGCACTCAGGAGGCAGAAGCAGGCAGATTTCTGTGAGTTCAAGGCGAGCCTGGTCTACAAAGCAAATCTAGGATAGCCAAGACTACACAGAGAAACCCTGTCTCGAAAATCCGAAAGAAAAAAAAAAAATCTGAAATTGAGATTAAAGGTGTGCTTATTCTTTTACTTTTTAATAAACAAGAAAACACATGATAATAAAAAGCTACAAAGAATTAAGTAATACTTTTTAATTAAGATAATTTAACCACAGGTCTTATATATTGTAGATATCACAAATATGTATATATTATAAACTTTTTTTTTTCAAAGAAGTAAGGGTTTTTAAGTCTACAAAGTGTGATGTGCACAGAATCCAGTGGCCTCTGGTAAATCTTCCAGGTGGGAACATCTGTCTGACTGCCAGCCATAGAACCAAGGGACCAGGAAAATAGCTTGAGTTCTGCACTCCAAAATCAAACCTGAAAAACTATCCTGGTGCTAAATGCCTATGACCATTTAGAAAACCATTTAGGAAACCACTGTTACAAAAAGAGCAACCACATCCATCATCACCTGTCAGTGAGGACATGAAAGCCCATGGTGTGCAGGATTCTATCGGGAGACTGTCAAGACCTCGCCTGTTAGCTCTAGTAGAGCTTTTGCTCACATCACCAAGGAACCCCACTCTCTCCTAATTCCCAGAGGAAAGGTAAAGCCCAGAATGAAGGCTTGGAAGAGCCCAGGCAGGACCAGAGTCTGAACACACTCACCAGGTTGGGCCAAAGTGCAGACCGCTATCTGGAGATGTAGGTGTAGGTTCTGGAGGGAGAGCGTGTCTCATTCTGGGCACTGGGAGGCACGTTTAAAAAATCCCAAATCAAAATAGTGTCATCATGGGAGCTGCTGATGATCTGAAACTCATCAAACTGCAGCCGAAACACACGTCCAGAGTGTTCCTAGGAAAGAGCAGTTGGTTAGCAGTACCATCTTGGCAGCCCCGGCCTCCGGAGCTGGAACTCAACTCAGGTGGGAAGGTCTGTGCATCTCAGCGCTTCCTGCATGGCCTCCCAGCCACTGACTGGGACCTTTCTCTGAGAACAAACACTCTGCTTTGCCTTCTAGGCTTTTCTTTTTCATTTTTAGTTAAATATTATATCCTACACCATGACCTGGTGATATGTCACAGAAGAAAAACTATGTGATCACCTCACAGAGACCATCAGAGTTAATACCCAACTCAAGACACACTGCAAAGCCAGGATGAGAAGGACAAAGCTGCTGTAACTTTTTTTCAAAGATGATCAAGAACATCTTTGCTAAGTCACCAGACATCATAATTGATGCTGAAAGCAAGAGTGGCCTCACCACAGTCCTGCCTGGTCTAGTCAGCGTGGGGGTAAGGAAATGCAAACCCAACTACTGGCAGTGGAGAGAACACTCAGTAGTTCAGAGCACTAGTCACACTTGCAGAAGACCCAGGCTCCACTCCCAGCACCAGCATGGTGGCTCCCAACCCTGCATAACTAGCTCCAGGGATCTAAGAAGTGTACACAAGGTAGGCAAACACACACAACAGGGAAATCATCACACACATGAAGCTAGACAGATGTATTTTGAAACAGTTTCTCTGTGTATAGCTCTGGATGTCCTAAAACTCATTCTGTAGACCCAGCTGGCCTCAAAGTCAAAAGGTCCACCCGCCTCAGCCTCTCAGGTGATGGGATTAAAGGCGTGTATCACTAGCATGGCCTTAAAAATAATTTTTAAAAAAGGAACAAAATTGCTGAAACTTTTCAAGAAAAGCCTATCACTGTATCCAGATTGTCTTCTTAAAAAAACAAAAACAAGAACAAAAAAAAAAAACCCAACAGATTCAGCCACAGTATTAGAAATCAACAGCTTTGGTAATACTCAAAAAGGTTTACATATCAAAATAAAGTGTGTATCTGGTCTTAAAGCAATCAAGACATTCTGCCACTTACACTGACATGGATATCAATCACCCAGAAGTCATTTATTAAGTGAAATAAGCCAGACAGAGAAAGACAATGATCCCACAAAAATGAGGCAGAAGGGAGGGTCCCACTGCACTACAGAGTGACCATAGTAAAAGGCAAAGTGTAGTATATTTCAAGATTTTTTCAGAGTAGGTTTTTGTTTGTTTGTTTGTTTGTTTGTTTGTTATAGGTGGGAGACAGAGTCTTCTGTATCCCAGGCTGGCCTCAAACCCACTATGTAGCCAAGGATGACCTTTGAACCCTGATCCCAAGTGCTGAGATTATAGGTCTGAACTTACCACACTCAAGTGTTAAAAACAGATTTTTAATATTTCTATCACAAAGAAATGAAAACTGATGGATTCATTAATTGACTGACAATTTTCTATAATGTACATTATTTTTAAAATTAAAATAAAACCTAAAAGTTAAAGTATTCTTATATGTCAAAGAAATAATCCATATACTAGAGACTGAAGGGGAATTCTACCTCAATGATACACAAATGCACAGTTATAAAACATACCACAGTCAGACATAACAGACTCCCATGAATCTCTGAAAGCATGGTACAAAACACAAGCTTTCCTGGGCACCCTTGCCACCCCAACTCATCACGTACCACCAAGGTGCGCAGACACAATGTGCTTGCTGGGGCCCGAGGGTCAAGAGCAGCTTGCAAGTCCCAGACTTTAATCTTCCTATGAGAGAAAATGAGACTGGGGTTAATAAGAGTTAACACCGTCTACACCATCCATAAAAAAGCAGAGTGCACTTGAAAGCTCTACCACCAAAGCCAGTGGGCAATATGCTGCTATTTCTAAGTTTTTGAAGTTAGGTTTTAGAAAAAGAATCTAAACCTTCCTAGAATTCCTGAAATTCTGAAAGGATGTTATTGTTAAGGAGATAAACAGGCAGAAGACTTTAGGTTACCTAAATTCATTTCCTGACTTGATATCTACGTTACCCAACTCATTATTTGGACTGAGTGCAAGATTCCCAGGCTGCCTTTCTCCACATGAGAGCCCTGCTGACCACTAACCAAGTATATACAAGGCAGGCCTTACTCTTCCACCTCGGCTAATATGAGAACATAAGCTAGAAGTCAAGTGCCTGGCTGCGGTGTGACTAAGGCAAGCTTTATTTCTTCTTCCCTGAGCATCCTCATCTGACCCACTGCTCTTTCTCACAGCGAGTCCTGAAGGAGAGATAAACTTGTTTTTTAAGATCCCAAGTGTGGGATCAGAACAGTCTTGTGAGAGAACAGGTAATGTTAATCCACTAGAAGACCAACCACCTCGTGCAGGAGTTTGATTGTTGCCAGCTAGAAAGATCCCATGAGCAGACTGTGGGAGGAGATATATAAATGAGCCCAGAACTGGAGGCGGGGCTTTTGGAGACTTGGGATAGTTTTGGCTGTTCATCACTGCACTTCGAGACGCTCCTAGAGAGAACCGCTGGGGGGTGGGGGGTGGGGGGGGAAGGCTTCGGGGCTCGGGATCCTGCTGAGGTTCCGGGTTCTGGTTACTCTAGGTTCCAGCAGAAGAAATCCTGCTGGTTACGCCAGGAGAATCGCTTCTCGGAACTGATATCCTTACAGTTTTGTTAGTGTGTTCCTTAATCCTCATTTCCTATTGTTTTGGTTGGTCGGGTTATAAGTGACATATACTCAGTTAATAAGTTATAATAAAATATATTGGTTAAAAAAAACTAAACCTACAGAGTCCAGCATGCACAGAGCTTTTGTTCTTGACCAGGCTGCAGCCATGCGTGTGCAGAGTGAATACATACCATCATAGGCTGCAGCCATGCGTGTGCAGAGTGAATACATACCATCATAGGCTGCAGCCATGCGTGTGCAGAGTGAATACATACCCATCATAGGCTGCAGCCATGCGTGTGCAGAGTGAATACATACCATCATAGGCTGCAGCCACGCGTGTGCAGAGTGAATACATACCATCATAGGCTGCAGCCATGCGTGTGCAGAGTGAATACATACCCATCATAGGCTGCAGCCATGCGTGTGCAGAGTGAATACATACCCATCATAGGCTGCAGCCATGCGTGTGCAGAGTGAATACATACCCATCATAGGCGCCACTGACAATCCTCTTGTTATCAAAACGGATGCAGCGCACCAACTCTTCGTGCCCCTCTAGGACTCTTAAACAGGCACCACATTCAATATCCCATAGCCTTGAACAAGAAACAGTCATCTATGAAACAAATTCTCACACATGACTCCCACCCTCCTCAAGTCCTGTACACCTGTACCATGCAGAGAAGACATTTCATTCTCCTTGAATTCCACAGTCCCATCTCACTCCTGGCTCACATTGCATATACACCTCTAAATCTAACATTTGGGCTTTTAGCACTAATTTAGACAGAACACCCCCCCCCCCGTGTGTGTGTATGTATATGCATATACACATGTGTATATACACATTCACACACACAATTTGAAACTTTTAAAAGGCATTTTCTATTTAAGTCAAATCATCAACAAGAGCATTTCAATTATACTTAGTTCCTGGGAGTTCTCTTGATGTTTCAGCTGATAAACCCACAGAGCCCCATGGCCTCGGAGGAGATGTGGACTTGAGTCAGAGAAGGAAAAAAGCATGTCCAGGAAGGAAGGAAGGAAGGAAGGAAGGAAGGAAGGAAGGAAGGAAGGAAGGAAGGAAGGAAGGGAGGGAGGGAGGGAGGGAGGGAGACCACACTTGGCCAGGGACTTCAGTCCTGGTGGTCTCCCAATCTTGACGAAGCTCAGTGCTGCCTCGTGTTTACTAGACACCAGGATCACTTGGTCCCTAAGGAGTGGGCTTTGGACTCTAGGGTCTTAAAATGCAGAGCTGCTGGCCATATTAAGCCTTCTCCTCTACATGATTCACAGGGACAAACTCCTGTGTATTCTAATTCTGGAGGGAGAGACTTTTTGGTTTTTACAGACAGTTTTTTTTATATAAACCAAACAATTTCTACTCACCGGATGGTATTATCTGATGATCCACTAACAACCAGCCGGTCCCGGTACTGCAGGCAGGCGATGCCTCGCTTATGCCCATTCAGAGTGCGAACAAACTCA
The DNA here is from genome assembly GCA_907169655.1 of Acomys percivali. Classification (NCBI taxonomy): domain Eukaryota; kingdom Metazoa; phylum Chordata; class Mammalia; order Rodentia; family Muridae; genus Acomys; species Acomys percivali. The sequence continues at coordinate 64,907,038 of OU015755.1, read as the reverse complement.
CAGGTGCTTGTGCTCCACACCTGCAGACAGACAGACAGCAGCACTAGGATGACACCACGTCCTGCCACGAGAAACCTTCAGGGAGAGCTGGCAGGGGATTACCGCTATGATCCTAGCACTCAGGAGGCCGAGGCAGGAGGACGGCAAGCTTAAAGATAGTGTGGCTCCATAGTAGGGAGAAGAGACCCACTCCAAGAATGATCCCAAATGCCCAGCCATAAGCTTTCTTCTCAGTTAACAATGGATTGGAATAGAAACTGGACAGGGTGAGTTTTCCTGGACTGAGGGTAATAAAACTAGAGTGGTATTTAAGGGAGTTAAAAAGTCTAAAGTTTGAGGTCTTCACAAAGACAGACTGTCCTGGAAGGCTCGGGCCTTTCTTTGTGTGGGGGAAAGATTTTATGTTTGCATCTAGCTCATACATCACACTTACGCATCTGACATGCCAATCTTCACCTTCCACATCCCCCTCTTCTCACCTGGTTTTTGAGTAGTTTGCCACATGACTCCTAATATTCCATACATGATGTAAATAATCCCCTCTGTGGATCTGTCTTAAGATGCAGATGCTCCCAGACACACATACTGTGTAATGAGTCAAATAAGGGAGAACACAGTAGCTGGAGCCCCGGAGTTAATGTGACAGCTGCCATTTGCCACTCAGCAAAATGAGCTGCACCCTCACCAAACGGAGTTAGGCCCTGAACCCCATGCCTTATATGAACATTTAATTCAAAATAGATCAAAGATCTAAATGGAAGAGCTGAAATAATATAACCCTCAGGAGGAACAGAGGAGTAAACTCTAGTGTCAAGCAATGGGTTCTTAGGTATAACGAAAGTACACACAACACAAAAGATAAACTGGTAAGCTGGTTGTTATCGTAATTAAAGAATGAGAGAAAAATCATTTATCCAATTACGGGGCTCATCTCCAAAATGTATTAAAAATGTTTTTAAAAAATTGTAACTCAACCAGCAAAAGAAAACTAAGCTATTAAATGGGCTAAAATATTTTTATCCAGAGCAGGTACATAGTAACCAATACCAATAAGCAAGCAAGACACCACTAGCCACTGCAGAGTGCAAGCAAAACTCCAGATTCTCACACAGCCCAGAACAGCTACAGCTCAAAACAAGATAGTAACAAGTGTTGACAAGTGTGCGGAGCAATCTCCCCACAGAGGTGTCTTCTAATCAGGCCCAAGTGCTACTGACTATCAGGGCTCCTCTTGTCCTGACTACTGCAATGTGTCTAAGTTAATGCACACAAAAACCACGTGTTCAGCTTCAAGAGCCCTAAGGTTTACTGTAACACAGCTCATGATTTGTGAGGCAAGCTGAGAGAGAACAGAGCACTGTCCAGTGATTAAAGGCTTTGAAGCCAGCACAGAGCCTTGTGCTGGCAGGACCGTGACATGGGGATGCCAGGAGCTTGTGGAGAGAGCAGAGGTTGGCTCTACTTCACATTCAGTGTTATAGGTAAAATGTTTACAGACTAGGCTGGGGTAATGTTATACAAAGCTGTAAATGTACTAAATTAATTGTACATTTACAAAATGAAATCTTCAGGTATGGAAATTATAAATCAATAAAGCTGTTAATAAATACATTTTAAAAACTAGAAGGATCTCATGAGGCCTAACCCCTTACTGAGCAACTACTGGCTACTGATAAGATTCTGAGACAGGGGAGTCCTCTCTTCAGCTGTGCACTCCATCTCTGAGCCACTTAGGCTCCAACATATAACTCCAAACCCATGTCACCCAAGCAACGCAGGTCAAATTCAATGTATCACAGAACAAAATAAACAAGTGAACATGGGAAAGAGATTTGTGGGGAAATGGAGAAACAGGGAAGTGGGAGCTCTGTGAAAGTGGTCAGTACGGACAATGTGTGAAAACTGTCAATGAATCAATTTAATTAAGAAAAAAAATGGGTGTGTGTGTGTGTGTGTGTGTGTGTGAAATTGTGAGTCAACTTCAGAAAAAAAATGAGTTATGTGTACATACAGACAGACCTAGGGGGAGCAGCACTAAAGTTTATATAAGTTAACAAAGATACAGGAACCAGAACTGAATTTCTTACACCCTGTGGGCTACCTTAAGTCTACAATTGCTGGTCACACATTTACTTTCCTTCTACCCCAACCCAGCTTCTTGAAGGCAGGGGTGTGCCTTATTCAGCCTTTCTCCAGCATCTAGCCAGGGGCTATATAACAGCAAGCTCTCAGAAGTGCATAAACCAAATCTAAGCTCCACATGACTAGCTTGAGCCATGTTTGTGAAACAGACACACCTACCCTAAAGTGTACGGGGTTGGGGAGATGTGGGGGGAGTGAGATGACACACGTAAACTTCCTCCACACACAGCACGCGCAGGGTGGCAATGTCATCTCAAAATTGGCAACTGTTCTCTCTTGGGAAATGGCCTTCCCCCTCCCCGGGCCTTGCCTGTGGCTCCAGAAGCATGTGCAATGGAACAGCCTCACAGGAATGCAGGAAGGACAGACCTTGCCACCTAGTGTGAGTACATCTGTGTCTTCTCTGTGGTATAGGGACAAGACAGTCAGGGTGAAGACCACAGACACACTCACTTTAATGGTCCTGTCTCCAGAGGCAGACACGATGTACTTATCATCAAAGTCTACTACATTGACAGCAGCACGGTGGCCAACCAGGACACGGCGTAAAGTGATATCAGTGGCAGAAGCCATGTCCCACACGGCAATAGACCGGTCCTTAGAACAAGTCACCATCAGTCCATTACTGAAGCGTAAGTGCAGTACAGCTTCATTGTGATGGATGAGTGTGTTGAGAACTTCACCAGTGTTCACATCCCAGACTCTGCAAGAGAACAGAAAGGTGTGACGGGGAAACCCAGGGAAAGGTGAAGTCTGACCTCAGTGTCACTCTTATTATACCAGGTACACACACACTGCCAGCAAATTCCTATACCCAGGTGCATGCTGCCAGCAGAATCCAGGCAGCAGCCTCCTCAATGCTGACAAAGCCAAGATGTCTTTTAAAAGGCAGCAAAATCTGGCTATGAGCAGGTTTACCTCACACTCAAAGTAATTAACTCAGGGACATCTTCAGGTTTGTACAGGTGACAAAGACAATCCTTCAAGACAGTAGGCTTTCAGTGAGTCTGTGCTGACAGGAGGAGTTTGACAGCTGAGCCCAGGTGACCTCAAGCTTAAGGTTTCCACTGGCCTCTGGCATGCTGAGGAATCAATCTATTGCTTATATCTGCAAACTAAGCTGTGGCATCTCATCAGAGCACCTTCTGTCTGACACTGAAGACATGGAGTGCATAGGTTCAGCACCTCCAGAAAACCCCAACATCCTAAAGAATGCCTCAACATAGAACAGATGACCCTCAAGCCAAGCAGTGATGTCTGGCAGAAGTGGCCTAAGGGCCAAGCCATGGCACGGGCAGTAGCTGTGCTGTGGGCAGGGTTGAATAAAGCGTCTGACAGTGTGGCAAGACAAGTAACCAAGAGGGGACACGGCAAAACCCAGGGTAGACTGAGCCACTATCCTCTCCTTGCAGTCGGCCTCAGTCTAGACGGACTTCGCGACACTCCACCTGCAAGTCTATCAGGCATAGGGAGGTGTGCTTTCCCAGGCATATAGGAGTATGGCTCAGAATGCTCCCTTTTTATTCTTGACACACAGCCACCAGTCACTGCTTTCCTTCTAAAATGCCTTCTCCACTCTGCCCTGGGGTGGCAAACTAAAAACTAAAACTTCTATCATTGCAGTGACTATAAATACAGTCATGAGTGACCTAAACTCAAGGTTCAAAAATGCACTAGTTATGTGACTCCAAAGAAACTATTTAACCTCTGTTTTCTAATGTATCTACAAAGATAAAGACAATGCCTAAAAGAACTCAAGCAGATGTCCGTAATCAAAACATATCATCTCTGGCTCTTGGGTCTCACTTTTCCCAGGGCCTGCAAACAGCCCAGTTCTTTCACTCCCAGCACCCTTCACATTTCAAAAACAACTAACTTCTTCCCACTCTGCTCTGGATGGCCGGGGAAAGCTAATATAAAGCAGTGTGGATTTATAGGAGAGCACACTGCCACCTCTACAAAACATGGCAAGAGGAACAAGACACACCTAAAACTCATCCTTCTAGTCTATTTGCTTAACAAAACTCCAGCAAAAAGAGCCTCGAGATACAGTAAGTTAAAATATGTCCAGAATAGCATGTACGCGTGCATGTGGATCTGTGTGTGTGCAAGTCCCTGAAGAACGTATGCATCTCTGCACCTCACAAAAGGTCTCTGAGATCAGAGAATTCAGCCAGACCACTCACCTCACTGTAGAATCTGAAGAACCAGTTACAATGACTCGCTCATCATACTGGAGGCAGAGGACAGAGCCCGTGTGCCCTGTAAGCACTTTCAAACATTCCAGGCTAGTTTTATCCCAGATCTATTGAGACAAAAATCAACCAGAGCAGTAATTTAGTGCATCCACTTAGACAAAGGCTCTCATGCACCCCACACTCTGAATCACACAAGAAAACACACAGGGTATAGGATACAAGATAAGTATCAAACAGGCAGGAAATGACAAGAGGAACCAGAACTAGGTAATACCGACCAACTTCCAGAGCAGACCCACAGGGATCGCTTAATGTGAGCCCTTAGCTACTGAACTCAATAAACCAGCAGCTTGGGAAAGGGGTTTTTAACAGAACCTGGGAAGAGCCAGCTTACTCTCGGCTAAATAACATCACAGTTTCTACAAGGACCGGCTAAAAACGCATACTCTTATAGCATCAAAACTTTACAAATATGGAGTGTTTGTTCCCTGAAAACCCCAAACAAAATACCCAGAGTTCTTAATAATAAAATAAGGTGTTTTATTAAAAAGTTAAGCACTTAAGAATCAAAACAAAAGTTATTTATAGGGTGACATAATGGTCCTAGTTTTTGAAGATGAAAAGAAGTGAAACAGGAGTCATAGTTACTTTTATACCCTGAGCTTTTTCCCGCTTCTTTGACTAGTCTTCAGTTTTCCCTTTCCAAAACATCACATACTGAATCTTCCATCATGCAGCCTTTTCAACTTTGTTTCTTTAACTTACTAACATGCATTTAAAGCTCTCCATGTCTTTCTAAGACTTGTTAGGCAAATTCTTTCCAACGCTGAAAAATTATTCCACTAACTGGTCACACTGCAGCTTATCCAATCACCAGCACAGGACACGAGCTTATATCCAAGGCTTGGCAATTATGAATAAAGCTCTGCCAATGTGTGCAAGTATTGCTCAACTCCTTTGAGCAAATACTAATACACGCACTGGGTTGTATAAGAGTGTTTTCTAAGAAACTGCCAAACCGCCTTCCAAAGTAGCTGGACCATTTCACATTTCCACAAGCAATGGATGAAGGTTCTGCTTGCTTCTTCACCTTCACCCAGTGCTGCAAGTGCTATGGTTCTTGCCACACTGATGGAGCATGATGCCTCTCACTGTTGCTTTCCCCTTCCTTGAGTACTGACGACATGGCCACCTTTGCAAATGCTGCTTTGCTGGCTAGGCATACTCTTTGGAGAGATATCTATTAAGGTCTCTGCCTGTTTTTAAAAATGTGTTTTATTTCCTTATTGTTGGGTTTTTATAGCTTCTGCACACTATAGCTACTACTGTCTTATCAGCTGTGTCTTTTACATGCATATGCTGTCAGTCTGAAGCCTATATTTTCTCACAGAGCAAAGACCATCATGCTAATGGAGCCTAGCCCAGCAATTCTTCTTTCACAGACTGTGCTCAGACATCTACAGTGTCATCCTCAAACCCAAGATCATTTTACTACATGAGGCAGCAATTCAGCTCCCAGGTTTTCACTCACTCAAGTGAACTGAACTTATATTCCCATAAAGACCTGCATGCATGTATTTTCAAAGGCTGCATTCACAATTCTGAGAAGTCACAAATAGCATAACCATCCCTGAGATCCACATGGATTAGCACACTACTATGCACCCAGTAACACGGAATGCTATGCCACAGCAAGAAGTAATGAACTATCGCGAAACAAAGCAAGAGAGTGAAATTACACCTACCTGTCCTGAGAACAAGACGTCAGTTTCAAGAGTCTGTTACATGTTACATGGACACATTGATAGGAAATGCTAGGTTTTACATAGAGGTAAGGGAAGCAGGTAGGAAAACCACTGGGTTCCAGGGCATGAAGATATAAAAAGGCTATCTCAGGGGGCAGGACAAGGGAAGCTGAAGGGGATGATGCGCTGAGAAGAGGAAATGCTGGTTCTGTGTCTTCTGAACCACGTGAGAGCTGCTGAGGCTGAGAGCAGATAAGAACCTATCAGCAGTAGCAGAGACCACCATGCAGCAGCACCTCACTCCTGAGCCTCGCCCTAAAATAACACACACAGTCAGTAACTCACCTTGATAGAGTTGTCTCGGAGGCCACTGATGATTTTGTCGTCATCATACTGCAAGCAGTAGACACCCTTACTGTTTTCAGAGCGGCACTGGATCCTCTGCAAGTTGTGTCTTCCACACCGCCAGTTTGACTCTATGGTCTGGAGAAAGGAGGCAAGAGGTGGGTTTTTTGAGTCAACTATTCTGTTAGGTTTCACAATCTTGTCTTGCTTCCAGAAGCAAAACACCAGAGACCCCAATTTCGCTCTTTCCTAATGAAACACTGGCCAACAAAGTTTCTTCTCAAACCTTCCTTCCCTGCCTACTGGCAGCTGTCACGGGATTTTCAGTGAGTTCTGGGTTTGATCAGAAACAGCCTACACAGAATGCAGTACCTTTAAAGAACATCACTTGCCCCCCAAAATACAAATATATAGTAACTCACTGTGTCACTCCCTAGTGCCAATTAAGATACTTGGCAAAAGACTGCCCCATTACGAAGCACTGTACTAACAACCCACACATCTAACTGAAGGCACTGTGCTAATGCCTGCCAACTACATAGAGAACTGCACTGTCATTTTTAAGCTCCCACCAGACTGAAACCACTTGAAAAAAGAATGAAATACTTTGCCTGGTGTGGTGCATGCCTTTAATGCCAGCAGAGGCAGGAGGACCTGAGTTTAAGGTCAGCCTGGTTTACAGAACAAGTTCCAGGACAGCCAAGACTACACAGAGAATCGCTGGGTTGGGGGTGTCCAATCGCTCATCATCATGCACTGTTTAATGGGCTGTTTGTCCCCAGTCCTGGGGGCAAAAGACCAACAGGATGCATGCTGCATTCCAAGGAGGCATTGAGCCAGTTGTGAGGGCAAACACTTGGAATCCAGGACTCGGGAAGCTGAGGCACAAGATGTCAAGTTCAAGGCCCACATACACTTGCTCTTCACTTTTAATGGTTAGGCTTAACTTTTATTCTTGGCCTTAAAATGCAAAAGCAATACATATTCAACAGAAACTGTATTTTGAATAATGATCCTTTCCCTCGCTTGCCACTTGGATGCTGGATGACAGTGCAATGTATTACTGAGTTAGGCTGATCAGCGGGTTACATATGTCATGTAACATCTCAGCTTACACTATTTTCAACTTGCCATGGGTTTATCGGCTGTAACCTCATAGTATACTAAGGAGCATCTAGACTTTGGGCTAAATTCACTTGGCTAAAGATTAAGCCTATAATCTTGGTAAGATTTCTCATTACTTTTATAAATAAGGATTTATAGAATCCTTTTATAAATAAGGAAACAGTTTAATCTGCCTAAGGCTGCAAAAATAGTAACTGGACTAGCTAGAAATCATACTCAGTCCTGATCAGCCTGGATTCTGTTAGGAATATATTCTCTGGTGTAAAGGATAGTCCCAGCTCTTAGGCAGAGAACACAGAACCCAAACATACCATAAACATTGAGGGATTTTTGTGGTTTTGTTGTTGTTTTCAAGACAGGGTTTCTCTGTGTAGCTCTGGCTGTCCTGGAACTAGACTAGGCTAGCCCCAAAATCCACCTGCCTCTGCCTCCCAAGTGCTGGGATTAAAGGTGTGCATCACATCCGGTTCAATATAAATGTTATATAAATGGTTGTGATACTAAAATATTTAAGGAATCACAACCAAAGGGGGTAAAAAAATCTTGCACATGTTAAGTACAAATGCAATTTTTCTACTTCTTTCCCATTGTAACAGGTGCCTCTGTGGAGCACAGTTATATACAGGACCAGCTATATTTCCAGCCAGTTCATCATCTTACACTGAAGCAAAAATCAATGCCCACATTTCTATAGAGAAAGAAATGGAGTGCTGGAGCCACTAATACATATATTGATACATGTATACTTGAAAGGGCAAGTGTCTGTCATTTGTCACCCTCATGCTCAGCAAGGGCCCCAGGAATATCTGAGCCAGCACTCAACAAGCAGGACAGCATGTTCAAGCCCTGGAGACAACAACAGACTGGAGAAGCCCTCTGCCCACCTGCTACCATCAGGACATCTTCGGCCAGGCTTTGTCTCTGTCAAAACCGGGCAAACTAAGTGACCCCACCTGCAAACATCTTTCAAGACAGGTCTCCCCAGAGCATAAAAACTTATTCAAACAAACCGATTGTTTAGACGCATCGAGAGAAACAGTGTATTGTTGGATGGTGACTAGGCCATCTCAGCATGCTAAACATTCCAGGGAAATGCTGACTTAGGAAGCCACATCTACGGGTAAGGAGTCTATTCCTAGCCTAACAGTGACCTTGAGTAGGAGTCACCCATGTTCAGGTGCCAGCCATCCTTCGAGAGGAACAAGAGTTGATAGAGAGTGTGTGATTCCATCTGAAGCCAAAGCATCGAATACAAAGCATGCCTCCTTGTAGACCAGACATTGCTTTAAAACTGCATGGCTACCTTTGGGCTTTAAAGTGTGGGTCTAAGGTGTGCTTTCCTGTGCATTTCAATGAACAGAGAAGGCATGTTTACATCTCATGAGAGTTTGAAAGGAGAAAAATGCTTTTCATTCAAACAAAGGAAACAAGAGGATTTCTTATACACTTTCTTACCACTCTTCAAGGTATTTTCTCAAACAGAGAGAGCCAGCCATAACCTTGAACTGTACCTACCACACAGGAAGCAGCAGAACGGGTGAGGGGAGGAGACAAGACGATACCACATGGCCGCCCATGGTCCTGAAACACTGTGGCAAGGAACAGTCCAATATGAAAGCTGCGTTGTCCTATCAGCTGTCCCTTGGACAGCTGTGAGAAGACGGGTCTTTACATTAGTGCCACTAGATAGCCCATGTTCCCTCTAAGTCAAAAGGTAATCAGTGTATGGCTGAGTTTCTCCATGCACACAAGATTCCTAACTTTCTAAGATACTTTTAAATTTTAAGGAAAAGTTTAGAAGACTCTTGGTGAGTCACACTGGGAAGTCCCCAGTTAGGGCAGGTTTTTATATCTTTAGGTTCTTGAATCCAAGGTAAGTATAGCACACTGGAACCCAACAGGAAGTCTCTGACAGCCGTGCAGCCACCAAAGGCACTCCTGAGGCTGCCTCTCTGCAGTTCTCCAGGCCACCCACACACAAAGCAGCACTTGCTGATGCCTATGCCTACCAAGAGCACTACCACCATGTCTGACCACCTCAACTTTCACTCCAATTCTTTTAAACCAGGCTTTCACAAAAACTAGACCTTCATGCCTGGCAGGCAGCCTTGCCACTGGTGCAGACTCAACAGCAGCTTCCACCTCTGGGAAGCAGATTAGTAGAATCTGTTCCCTAACTACCAAGGGACCACGTAAGATAAAGCATGTGCTCATCACCACGTATCAGGAATGCTGCCAAAAGCAGTGTGCTGTTTTTAAAAAGGAGGGGTCTCTTCAAATCGCAGGAATGGCTTTGTTGGTCTAGGCTGCTATCCATCGCTGGTGGCCTGCATTTTGTAGTAGGCTCAGCAAGGTGTTCAGTCTTCCAATGGAACCCAGCTCTAATCTGAGTGCAGCAGCAGCAGTAAGGCCAGTCACACGCAGGTGCCCTCGCTGATGCCTGCCCTACCATGAGCCATCAGGTGGTACAGCTACTGTACAAGAGTATTTCATGTGTTAAGAGAACTTGTAAAATCCCCTTACCCTGCGCAAAATTTCAAAATACTAGGAAAGTAGCCATGATATACAGAGTACACAGCGGCATTTAAATTGGCAATAGAGTGAAAACAGATGTCTGGGTATAGAGGAATAACATTATTTTTAGAAGCCTAAACATAACTGGGTGGGTGGGCAAGCTTCAGCATTTTCTAGTCGGGACAATGTTAATATCAAACTTGCAAACCACAAAAAAGCTTTCCACTTTCCCTGAATGAAATGTGGTTTATTAAAAGGTGTGATACAACACATCGTCATTTTCCCCACGGTCAGCTCCAAAGAGAGTACTTCAAAGCCACTTACCCAGTAAATATAAAGAATCACTACTCTAAAATGGCAGAAAAGACAAATCCAAAAGAAAAATCAAGTTCAGGACACTAGCATGTTGGCTTGGGAGTGCGGGGTGGGGAGAGTCTGAGCAGTCAGGATCCCAGTTCTGGGAGTTAGGTTAAGCCAAGTACCTTGCCGTGCACAGTGCACTCGCTGCTTTGAAAACAGCACTGACAAGGGCTCTAGATAGTACAGGAGTGTGTGGCTGCCTCTTGGCAGGACAAGCCTCAGGTTTGCCAGCAGAGGCCCTCAGACATCTGTGTGGCAAGGACACCCAGGAGAGAGGGGCCTTGGCAGAAAGGGAAGAATGTGAACTGTCCTCCGCAGACTCCGACTCTCACTCCCCGTTTTCTGACCAGCAAGAGCTAGCCACACAAAGCCAGGCTGTCTATTTCTTATTAAAATACAGCCAATTTCTGGTGGCTTCACGTGTAAGGCAAAATTCAGAGGGGACCATTTTCCTCTACGCTCATGAGAACCCAAGCTGAGAATGGATGTATTTCAGGAGTCAGACAACTGTCAAGACAGAGGAGAGGGAAGCAAAAGTGGTACCAAGGAAGTGCCAGCTCTGTGGAGTATAGGGGAAAGAACAGGCAGGGGAGACCTGAATACTCGCCTGACAGTCTCATGTTCCTTTACCTTTTGGGCAGTGTGCTACCTTTCCATGCTACCTTCTCCCTAGCAGAACTAAAGCAAGGCAAAGGGTCTCATCCCAACAGCCAAGGTGATGACTCTCCACACACTCAGTAGAAGAGAAGTCCACAAGAATAAATATGCCTTTCTCCTTCACTTCCTGGACTGTCTACTTTGGAAATAGCAAATAACTAACTGTAAGCCTAAGGCTAGACAGATCTCAGCTAAAAAGCCTACTTCTATGTAACATATTCTAACATTTCTTTTAGTCTCAATTTCCCTTTTTATATGATATATGATAAATGATATGATATGGTATGATGTATGATATGGACCCTGTAATATTATTGCAATTATCTACATAGGTACCCTAGAACAGTTCATGGTAGACCACAGGGGCACAATCATAGTGCCCTGCAGGTAAAGCACTCACAGCAGGCATTGTGGACAAGGTCAAGCTCATCTGTGTGCCTCACATTCTGATCTATGGCTCACAAGAGAGAAGAACTTCCACACACATGTCTGCCCTGACAGAACACAGCATACTCTATTCAGAGGTGGTGCGACTGATCCATGCTGCAAGTGTTGTATGAAGGGCCAGAGAGGACATGGTTGGCTGTGGGCTCTACCATTCAGTAACTATGTATGTAGAGTGTGTGGATAGCTGTGTACTCACTGTGTATGCAAGAGCATGTGGTTGACTATGGACTGTACCACTCCCTGTGATCCAGGGTGAGAGTTTACCTTGTCAGCTCATAATTCTTAATGCTCAACATGGATCTGACCTACTTTTCAGGATCTCCAGGCTACTGAATGAGGAAATATGCTATAAAATTCTAAACAAAATATCTGGTACTTATAAGTGCTCTTATTAGTGATGCACTGCTTCTGTCACTATTACTATTAGTGAGTACACCAAAGCATAATCGTCATCCCTCATATTAAGAAACTTAGCTACAAAAATCTGAGGAAACTCTTGTGGCCAGGCAGTGGGTTTTCCCAAACCACACTTTAAGAGCCACTGGGAAGACCACCATGATGCGGAGGTTTGTGTCAAACAGCATTTCCCAGCGGTTCCATTTCCATCACATCTGCCTCCTTTGCTAGCTCAACAGTATGATTTCAGCCTGAGCAAACGGCCATGGTAAGTACTGTTTCACTGTCAATTATAACAGCAGTCATAGCCACTAAGTAAAACAGTTTACATCACCAAGCCTCGATCTGATAACGGTTCTCCAGAGTTCCTGTTTACTAATGGCTGGCTTTAAACAGCATCCCCTCAAAAGGAATGCCTTCTTGGGACCACTCAAGGAAAGTCAGAGTCTCTATCAACAGCTACCCCCTGTCAAAAGGCACTTCCAAGATATGTATATCCACAGCGTCATGCGCCAACCTGAGGCAGGCCCTGCCCTCCTGCAATGCGCAAGCACTAACCCATGAGCCTGTCCACTTATGTCACCCACTAAGCAATGCAGGACATTAGTGCAACTTTTGAACAACAAGTCAATTGATTCTTAAACTTTGTGACAATAGTTTAAAACTATTGAGCCTTGCCTAAAAGGTTAGTTTTCAGTGTTTTAGAGAGTATACACTCAAGACAAAAGTTTCTCTTTTAAATAATGACACCTAGTCAGTCACAGATATACCAGTACTAGGATGGATCCATCAGTTCACATCTGCCTGAGAAGGGGCTCGGGATGACTTCACATTTTGGAAACTGGCTCTGGGAGATACAGACAGCGTTAGCCAGCAAAAGGTAAACTTTTTTGCCAAAGAGAAAACAGTGAAGTAACCAAGAACAGGCGAGGACATATGTGAAAGAGTTAATGACAGCGTACCTGTGCCTGTCTTTCCTGGTTCAAGGAAAGGGCTAAATAGCTAAAACAACAGAGCAGAGCACAGCAGCAGGACGGAGCACTGCTAACTGTCCTGAGCGCGTGCACAGAGCTCTGCTGGTCGCTGAGTCACTCCACAACTCCACAACAGCCCCAAAGCGTGGCCTGCTTCACGATACCTCAGAGTAACCTGAGCCATTTTTATGAAAAATTATGCATGACTTAAGACAGAAGACTACAAACATGCCTTCTACAAAGATGGCCAAAAATATAAAAGTATGTTTACCTAAAAAACTAGGCCTCGGATTGTGAAAAGCTTATCAAGTTAGAGTACAGTTTATCTTGGATTAAGGTTTTAATTAACTAGCAGCCTTATAGAAGCATGTTTTAGGAAAAGTTGTATTTCTATAAAAAGGCATCATCAGGTTTAAAGAAGAGATACAGATTACACATTGTGATATTTATTTCCAAAACTCAACTTTTAAAAATTATGACTTCCGTGATTTAGGACAAAAGGACTTTTAAAACAATATAAAAAGTAAAGAACAAGACCCCAGAGGGTACAAAACAATTAGGTGAAATAGTTACCTCTATGTCCTGGATAATCTTTGGGTATAATGATCTGTAAAATGAATTGGGAGGGCCATCTGTAGGTCTGTTTTTAAACAGGTACTGATCCCTGGCAAATGAAAACAAACAGATGTTACATTTTTGCACATAAAAGAAGGGCTTTTCTGTAAGCACGCTCACAAGAACAGCCCATGTCTCATGTCTTTGCTTGCACTGAATGCTAACAGTTCAAAAGCAGGGCTTCTGACAGACTGCAGTCTCCATGGCAGACAGCTTAGTTCTGGCACGACACTGGTCTTTTGTTTTTTTTGAGTACTGTCACACAAATAATTAAGCTCTCATTCTAGAGCTTTTTTTTATATATATATATAAATTTTATTAGTAAAAACTTGCAAATAAAAAACAGGACACATTGAAATGAACCAGTCACAAAGTCTATACATTTTAATGAACCTCTAAAAAAAATTTAGAATAGACATTCTAAAGCTGTGGATCTTTACACTGGATAGTTACACTTTCACTATCAAACATATTTTTATGCTCTTATCCACTAGAAAAATGAAATTTTCATGGCAGAGTTAGAGTCAGTTAGCTTATCACCTCGTCATTCTGCATGTCCACTAGCTGCACTTCTCCATCCCTAGTACTTACTCCTCCCTGCTCTACGTGCTGTGCTGCACCCACACAGGATCACTAGGCTTCCTCCCATAGAGAAAATGCAGCCTCGCCCTCCATCATCCTCCCAGCCTTGTGTCCCGTCTACAACTTTCTCTATGCTGACTGAGCAGGGCCACTGACTACACAGAACTATTGAACTTCATTTGGGCTCACAAGCTTTCCTAAAAATCCTGTGCTGAGTTTCCATTCTTCCCCATGAGCAGTAATAAATGGAGAAATGACAGACTCAGCTTGGGGCACAGCTCAGTGGCAAAGCAGCTGCCCACCATGAAAGCACCCCCAGGCTCAATCCCCAGCAATCACAAAAACAAGTAAATAACATTACTCGATGCTCACATTTTCCTTAAAAACTGCTTTGTGTATGGAGGTTGAGCTTGCATATATGTCTGTGTACCAGGTGTGTGCCTGGTGCCCATGGAGGCCAGAAGAGGGCATCAGGTCCTCTAGAAATGGAGCACCAAGTAGCTGAGAGCTTCCAACTAGGTGCTGGAACTAAACCAAGGTCCTCTGAAAAAGCAGCCAGTGTTCTTAGCCATCACTCCAATCCCAGCTCTCACACTTCTTTTTCTTATCTTTTTGTGATGGGATCATGCTTAACTTTTGAAAAAGTGTAAATTTATAGGTTTAAAAAGATGAATGGTTCACCATTTGAGGTATTCAAAACTTTATAATAACAAAAACCTACCAGAAGGGGAAATTCTAAGAGCTTTAACCAGTCTGACCAATCATTTTTCCTCCTTGTTTAAACAGACTGAGGCATTCACAAATATAACTGCCTTGAATAATCAAGCTGACGGTTGGTAGACTAAGGAACCCTTCCTAAACAAGTCCCCATACTCACCAGCCTCTTCTTTCTGAGAGCCCCTTCCAGAGGGGGTCGGTGCGCACCATCCTCTCGATGAGCTTCTTCCAGAGCATCCCTTCCGAGATCACTCGTTGCCATTCTTTACACACCAGCTCTGCTGCACACAGGGACCGGGCATCCAGGTAGGAAAGAATGTTTTCTGCTATATGATCTAAGCCTTGCTCTACAAAACAGAAAAGCAGTGGAAGGAATGGGGAGGGCTGTGGACACAGACTAGCCCTTTTTAAAGTAAGAAATGAGTAAGCCCTGATGAGGCAGGTGAAACCCCCAAGAGCAAGACATAGACAGGCTCATAAACAGGTGCATAGACAGCAGCTGCCCTTGGTACAAAAGCTGCCTGGGATAGCTCTGTCTTTCTCAAAGTTTTGAGACTCTTTTTCCACGCCAAACCTCACAGGCTAATAGTTCCCTAAAGTTACAGATGAGACTCAAGAGGGCAAAACTCTTGGGCTATACTCTGTAGTGAAGCCAGATGGGACCTCAAGACTTCTTACTGCAAAACCTGTGTTTGTTGCTCATGTTCACGGTCTTTTGCAATAAACTGCACTCCATCGTGAATCCTTGATAGCCACAGAGGCCAAAAGGGAAGACTGACCCATTTTTAAAGGCATTTAAAGAATTAAAAGTGTTCATGGCAATCTTCTCATCTCCCTTTGATGGAGAACTACTTTCTGTTCTGAGCAGATGGGCAAGAACCCTCAAAGGCAACAGCTGCAAGCCTACTCACTTTGTGACTCTGAGGATTGAATCAAACAGTCCACTGAAGGTCAGCCACGAGCCTGCTGAATTTGTGACCCTGAGGAACCCATAGTGGAAGGAGATACCCAACTCCCAAAAGTTATTCCTGACCTCCAAAGGAGTCAGGAGTGCTGTAGCACGTGCGTGTACACATACATGTACACACACACACACACACACACAAAATAAAAATGCAAGGGCCCTGGAAAGAAATTCATGCAAGTTCCAGGTGTGTTTGAGCTTTGCCACAGAAGGTCGCACTGTCCCCGTCTGTTCTATTCCTTCCTGTAGTTCTAGGTATGTCTTCTGTAGCTACAGAAAATACAACTCATCCGCAGCACAAAACATTCAATTTCCATGTCCTAAGTTCACTGTGTACTGCTGGTTCTACGGCACAGACCAAACAATGCTTTTCAAGCCAGATGTGGTGAGGGTCCAGGCCTGATATTTCCACTGAAGGAAGGACAACAGGCTGGCTTTATAAACAGAAGTTACCTGCATGTCTCAGAATGACATGTTGCATGGCTGATGACAGTTTCCAGGCTTTCATATACTAATTCTATCCTGGACAAGCTCTAAGGCCCATCCTCCACCCTGACATGGCACTATTGCTATCCTGTTACCAAAATTACCTTAGAGTCACATAATAAAAGACTGACCTCCTTCCCCTAACGGACATATCACAGCTGCCTCCCGAGATGGCTTTCAAGTTAAAGTAAAATCTTACACCCTTCTCCCAATAGCTATTAAAAGAATTCCCTTTAATTCTGTATTTGACCACCAGTAGGATAGAGTCAGCAGCACTTTATGCTTATCCTTACTATAATTCAAAAGTTCCATGTGACCCAGCCACTGCAGTCTCTAGAATGCTGGTTTTGGCATCCAGAAAGGGGGTATCCCTCAGCAGACCTGCATAATGAGCAAACAGATTGTCTTTACCCCCAGCTGAGAACACACAGAGAAAATGGGTCAGAACCAAGGACAGCACCCAGGACAGTAGCTCTTCCCCTGCAGGCCATTACTGATGCGTCTGGTGATATTTAAGGGTCTTAACATTCAGCTGCCAGCTCTCTAAGTCATCTAAATATATCTAGTCCAAATCTGTCCATTCAGTCCCCAGGGACGTCTGGAGAAGCTCTTATGAAGACACTGCCATCTTTAGAGCACTCTTCCAACCTTACTCTGGTAAGAGCACCCAGAAGAAGAATGAGCTGAATCTGGCTCACTTGCTCACTCACTCTCCCGCTGGTACTTACTAGCTTTGCAATCTTTCATTTGCAGGTTGGCACCAGTTGCTTTGGGTCCCTTCTTAACATATACAACCTATGCTCATTGGAGAAAAACAACAAAACACACATAACCAAATTAACTGCCAGTTCTAAAACCCATATCCAAGAGATCTTCCAAATCCTGCATTTACCCTCTTGAGGATTACATGCCCTTCCTAATCTTTTCAGGGGCCAATTAGCTTTTTAATTAAGATGGACTAAAGAGTAGCATCCAGTATAACAGCTGATATCCCACAAACACCTCCCCAGTTGTTAACCCCTCTCAGAGACTTGTCCCACAGTCTCCTCTGGGCACCATCAGGCAGGACTATGAGCCCAGGTGCACTGACACTCAGGCATTGCTCAGAACTCTCCAGTTCTGAACATCTGTCCCAGGCTCTGTTGCTACCTCAGAAATGTACTTGCAGGATTTCTAAATATATTCATACCTTTCTTGGCCACATCTTTTTCTTTCCATTACTGATTAAGGGCATTGTTCTTAGGGACAGGAAAGAACTAAGTTAAACAGGAGTGAAAATAGACCTATTTCTATTACCACTATGCCATCTACTTCAAATACACTATCCACTTATTTGTTGTAATTCCCCTCCAAATGGTTGGATACTTAGTCTTCGACTCTCTGGATTCCCTATCTGGTTAATCTGACATGATGTGAAACTCAGTGTTCTTGGCACCATTCTCCAAAGTTCAAATACCTTCAGTGAGCCACATGTTCAGGTGTCCTCTCCTACATCTTCTATGTGTAGCCACACAGGTGGGCCTCTCTCTCCACACCACAGCTAAAACTATGGATTCAAATTTCATATGTCATAAGCTGAGTCTATACTTATCCCAACTATAACTGCATTGAAATCACGCTTAATCACATTTCTCTAGCCACAAGGAAACACACTTAGCTCTTCTTGGGTTTCTCTAAATCTGGGGGCTCACTGGACTTCCTCCCACACAGGATATTAACAGTCACTCTACATGACTCCCATGACTCCCAACCCACTGACTGGATCCTCCTTTATAAACATGCCCTAACCATTTCCCCTTTCAGATCCTCTATTCTTGGAGAGATGAAACAAATAGCAAGGCAAGCGTGCATTAGAAAGGCAGCTGCCTTTCCAAGTCTCAATGGCATGGTTCCTGTGACCTGCGAAGAACCAGGAGAATGGCATTCAAACTGCCACCTCTGACAAGCCAGAGCCTGCAACCATGAGGTGCTAAAGCGTGTGCTGCACTGGAATTGGTTGGGGTCACTGACTTTGAAAAGCACAGCAACAAAACAGACCCCTCAGACTTTCTACTGAATCAACCTCTGGAGGAGGCAGCCTAGGAATCCACCTCTTGGAAGTGCCACCTAATTCTAACACTTTAGGGATTTCTGGTTCATAGCAAGGGTACCTTGTGGTCTTGGATCTTTCCTCCTCACTGACTGCTCACAACTAAGCCACCAGTAAGTTTTTGTACAAGCAAATGCCTTACAAATTTTCCTCTTCCAAATGCCACCAGCTCATTTAAACTACACCCTAGTGACATCTAAGGTTGGACTCCTTAGGTTTCCTTTAGTTACTACTTTAAATTCCCATCATCCTGACAGGAAGCAGCATGTTTCAGTCTTATAGAAAACGCAATGGCTGTCACACCAGAGAACTGGCTTACATTTTGTTTCAGTCGATTGCTATGCGAGCGGCCATAAGCAAACATCTTATCCTTTTGGATATCAACAGTCCATAACACAGGCACAGGAGCTATCTCATACAGTCTGCAAAGCAACTCTGCAAGAGAAGTGTTCTAATTATCCACGTTCTACAGGGGAGGACTCTCTCAAGTCCAGCGGGAAGGCTAATAAGAGATATAAAGGGCCAGATATGTAACAGGTAGTCAATAAATGTCCTTAGCCCCCCCCTCCAATCTCCTTAGCTGATATGAATGCTCAAGGAGGCTACCTCAGTCTTCACTCACAAAGAAAACAATGCCTATGTCTGCTGGCAAAACCAGCTAGCTTCCCCTCTATTAGTCTAAGCCCCACCTTCCCAAATTGTCCTGAGAAGAGTAAGAATCAAGTGCTGTTTGGGCACTCTCAGAATAGAGGATTCTTTAGTAGCCATCCTGAAGAGCCATATAAATTCCACAACTTTCTGGTTTCAAGTCCACTGAGGGAAAAGGTTATGGAGCACAAGGCAATCTTTTAGCCAGGACTGAAGTGATTTGAGGTGTTAAACCAGGTACTTTCCTAAACAATGTGGCTCTTATTACTCTATCATGCTGAGGGAGTGGAGCCCCCACCCTCCCCTCCTAAGGCAACGAGAGGACACACCACTGCCTCCAAAGAATGCAGCCTGATAGTGCACACACAATTCTGAAAGCACTGCCGGTGCTAATTACAGTCACCTCATGACAATGTAGAAAAATGTCAACAATAAATTCAAACAATAAAAAGGCACCGATTCTAAAGTTCAGTGTGTAAAAACTATCATATCAAAATGAACCTAAACTGTGTGATGTCAGTTCAACGCCCTTGGTGAAGACCAGTTTAACACAGCTGTTTAGGTGATATAAAAACTTCCATTATTTTAGAAACCTCTCAAAGAGCAGCTGTAAAGAAACTTCCTTTCTCCAGATCCCCCCTTCCTCCCAAACCTCTGTTGCTGCTTGCTTCCTGAGTCACAGATTTGGTTTTCTGAAGTTAGAAACCTTTAACAACAAGACAACCAACCACCTACAATCAGTACGTTGAAGCCTTTCCCCGGAATATGTAACTCTACGGGTGAGAAGAGAAGTGAAAAGAAGTGCAGGTCACAAAGCCAAGGATTTCCCGTCACATTACCAGAACCCCAGAAGACAAAGTGGAAATATTCACATGATCACCCACTAGGTGCCAGGCATATTATAAACACCCTGTCTTTAACCCTCCCCCACACTAGCGGGTACTACTGTCCCCATACAGATGAGGATGGGGCTACTGTGTGCAGAGTCTCTAATCCAGCACTCACTCTCCACTCAGCCATACTGGGTCTTTGGCCCAGCACCCAGCCTGAAGTCTTGGCTTATTCCTGCCCATCTCCCGTGACCTTTTTGATCTAGCTAGCCTATCACATTTACAGTCTATAATGGTTTTCTGTCCTTACTTGGGGGCTAGACAAATGAATAAACCATGGTCAGGAAACTAAGTATTTCAACATTTTTAATTGCACAGATACCTCACAAACTGATCAGCAAGACTTATCATCCCTTTTGAAGTACAATCTGCCTCTATTTTAAATGGTATAAATTTTCCCTTTAACAACAGTTCTTACAAACCACAAACTTAGCCTGCAGAAATTGACATTGCAGACTAAACATTTACTATGATTTTTAGAAAAGCGTATCATAATTATCACTTTTTCCACTGAACCAAAAGGAGCCAGAGACCACAAACATTTTCCACTTTTCCTATACTGACAGGTACAATGTTCACAGTAAGCATTGAAAGAAAGAAGAAGAAAAAAGCCAAAACTATAGACAATTTTTTGGAACTAATGTTTTTCACAATCAAAGGTTTAAAATGAGTGTCAATCTTAACAGTAAAAATTCAAACTCAAGAGACTTAAAGCTAAACATTAACTGGAGGATGATTAAAAGTTGTTCTATGTCTTACTAAACCTATGTAAGTGCACAAAAACTTGTCTTCCTCACAACACTCTACCCACATAGGTCTGGGATCACAACTGATGCCAGGTTTAATCCAGTCTGCTAGTCACAAACACAATCAACTAGGCCAGCTTGTCCCTGGCTATTAGACTCTCATGTATGAAATATACTGACATTTGTATATATGTTCAGATCAAATCCTGTTAAAACAAATAGCATTTTAACAGAAATATTTCCATGTTCCAGCCAACAGTCCATTCATTTCATATAACATTCAATACCACAAAATTCCACTTTAACAGAGATATGGACAATGCCTTAAAATTCGCTGTAATGAAAACTGAATTGTATGCAATTATACTAACCATATTTATATACATAACACATGTTCATCTGTTCTGCCTCTTCTCCAAGGCTGTGCACTCCCTAGAAGGAGCTGCTGGGAACTATCAGGGGAACTTCAACAGTGCCACCTTGTGGCTATTCTGTAAACATAAGGGCCAATCACCCACATCTAAACCATTTGGAAAGAAAATTAGAAGAAAAAACAAAACAAAACAAAACAAAACAAAAGCCAAACAATAAATAGATTTGCTTGTGAAAATGGAGGCTAGTTAGCAGCCACTGATGAGAACAATACAATCATCAACTTGAAAGACTTCCCTGACTCTTTCGGTACAGCTCAATGCCAGGGCCCTGCAGTTCTAGTGCTGCGTGCAGAGACACACCCAAGAATCCATTCACCTATACCTTTCTCTCTCACAATGAAAGACCCCTTTTCTCATGATCCAAAATTAGACATGAATTTTATGAACTGAATTATTGTTTTCATTAGTTTTTTGTCAACTTGACACAGCCTAGAGTTACATAAGGAAGCAAACTGCACATGCCAGGAGACCGGGCCAGTAGGCAGCACTCCTTCGTGGTCTCTGTTTCGCTGTAGGGAAACACACCCTTTCCTTTCCAAGTTGCTTCTGATCATGATGCTTGATCACAGTACTAGGTAGCAAACTAAGACAGTTACAATATATTTATTTAACACTCAGGAGCAAGCTAAGGACTTTGCCAGAAAAATCTCAACTCTGAGTGATTTCATCCTTTGTGCTAACTTTGAGCCAATGTGTGCCACCATCATTTTGCCCTGTGACAGTGTGAAAGGGCATTTCATAGTGTTTCTCTGTCTGACTCTTGTCATTCTAATCTGCCTAGTGACAAGTTGGGCTAAGCAGTTAAGTGCTACAATTCTGGATGGAAAGAGTTCTGTTTGCTTTTCTAGAGACATGCAGGAAAGATAAGACAACACTCTGGCATCCCAAGAACAGCAGCAAAGTAACTCTCAAATACTCTTCACTCTCAGGAACAAACACAAGAGCTCTGAGAGAAGAGCACAAAGACATCAGACGCATCCCTGTCACTTGAGTACAGGCTCCAGGCCTAGGACCACAGCTTAGGTCCTGTGTGCTACAAAAGTGCCGGCAGCAGAAAAGCTGCTATTCCTGAGGCAGGGCTGCTGCAGTAGGCACTGACTGTCAAAGGAGAGCCATCATTCCCTTTAGAAGTCAGAGCTCTACATCCTACTTAGCCAAATTGAAGATGAAACAGTTCAAAGTAAACAAGAGAAAAGAATAAGCTGTCAAAGCCCAAAGTAGAATGAAATAAGAGCCTTAAATGAGAGTGGTGGGTACAGGTTTACATATCACTCAGACCCATGATGACATACCCCAAAGTGAATTCTAACGTCTAATGTAGATTTAGGGGATGATGATACAGCAATAGGTTCACCCAAGAACACAAATGCAGCAGGACACCGACAATGAAAGTGGGTGTGCCTGTGGGAGGGGGGCACAGGTAGGCACGAGTTCTCTGTACTTTTCATCAGATTTGCTCAGGACTAAAACTGTTGTAAGTACAAAGCTTTTATATAAATATATATATATATATATATATATTTTTTTTTAACCACAGAAAAATATACCCATGGGTGCACATATACATGTGTGAGAGACTGTGGGACTACAAGGAGTGGAAAGAAAAGCAAGTTTCAAAAAATGTTAACAGGCTGGAAAGGTAGCCCAATGGTTAAGAGCAATTGCTGCTCTTACAAAGGACCCAAGCTGGGTCCCTAGCACCACACAGCGGCTTATAGCCACCTTTAACTCCAATTCCAGGAAACCCAACACTCTTCCGGCCTCCATGGGCACAAGGTGCCCGCACAGTGTATAGAATATATGTAGACAACACTCATACATCTAAGAGAAAATAAATAAATCTAAACAAACAAAATGTTAACAAAGATACTACCAGTCTCCTCAGTTTCTTGGCCATTTCCTAAGTATCACTGCCGACACAAGGGAACAATCTGAACTCTGTGAGGCTTGCCAAGATGCAGACTTAAGGAAAAGTAGACACGTATGTCTTTTGTCTGCCTTGCCCTGGCTGGCCTCGAAATAACCCTCCTGTCTTAGCCTAATGAGTTTTAGAAGAGCAGGCATGAGCTGC
The DNA here is from genome assembly GCA_907169655.1 of Acomys percivali. Taxonomy (NCBI): domain Eukaryota; kingdom Metazoa; phylum Chordata; class Mammalia; order Rodentia; family Muridae; genus Acomys; species Acomys percivali. Next base: position 64,883,893 of record OU015755.1, on the reverse strand, counting down.
CATGGCTAGCTCTGTACATGTTTGCAATTATATGTAAAGGTAAAGTACAGAGTACATACATAATTAAAATTGTATATATAATACAAAATTTAAGTGTATCTTTAAAAACAAAAAAAGCAAATAAGTAAAGCAATAGCACTGACCCAGAGGTAGCCTGCATTTCCTAGAAATATATCTAGAAAGACAGACAGACAGGTATCCACCTACCCACTCTAGTTTAATAGATGGCCCTCCAGGAAGGTTAAAATGACTATAAATAGCACAGATGGCCCCAGAAATGGCTCACAGTGCAGGCACTCTGCCATTCACTTCACAGGCCCGCACTCAGCTCTATCCATGTTCAAGGACTGGGGTCTTGTGCTGCCCAACAACTGTCAGTGGAGGTTACCTGGTAACGCGGTGATAAAGTCCCGCTGCAACATGGGCTTCAGGTACGAGTTAATATGTCCATGCTGATAATGACACATCCGTGAGATAAGATGCTCCACAAATTCCACCTGATCTGACTCAGACCACTGGTCAAAGTACTTAATGCACAGGTCCTTTTCCTTCTGGTAGTTTCCCTCTGAGGGTCTCTTTCTGGAGACAATCACAGATGGCGTTCCGTTACTTATCTGTTTTGGAAAAACAAAGAAGTAAAAATTAGCTAGAAAGGTATTTAATCAGTTTTATTAGAAATACCTTTTGTCCTATAGATTTAACCCTAAAATGGCAGTTTTAACCTAAACCAATTTCATTTCTTTGTGCATTCATTCATGATATAATTAAAATGTATTCAAGGCCCATGTATCCTCAAATTAACGACCATAGTGATTCCTGGAGTTGCAGCTGTTTCTGAAGCTGGCTGGTGTCTTAGCTCTCCATTCCCTGACCTACACAACCCACCCATCATTAGGTAACTCACCTGGAGATGGCATCTTAGAGGTACTAAGTGCCCAGCCTGACAAGCTAGCCTCTGACTGGCTAGCAGTAGTCTATCTCACCTCCTCAAAATTAAAAGTTAATGTCTCTCTTATATTCTCAATCTACCTCAGTAGAGAAGAGCCTGAAAGTAAATCAATCTATAAAGCTTCATTTTCTCCTAATAGTTTTGGCCCCTCCACATTAGTTCCTGTGGCTAATAACTGCTAGCTAAAAAGCTTAGGCTTTCCAGCCCTTCTTTTGCCCTACTTCTCAGAAAATAACCCAAAGTAACTCCTGCATACCTGGAAAGGTATTCATCCTGGACGGCTTCTATATGATCAGTGCTATGATTACAGCAATGCCTTTCTCAACACTTCTTCCACCTGCCTTTCCCTGAACAGTAGCATCATCTAACCTGGTGGCCAATGAGATAGCTCAGCCTGAGACTGATCCCAGGAACCCACATGGTGGAAAGAGATCATTGACTGCAGCAAGTTGTCCTGTGGCCTCTAGACTTGCACTATAAAATGTGTGTTAATTAGTTAATTAAAATTTTAAATTAAAACCATAGGATGCTGGGTACAGTCCAGAGGAAGGTCCAATTCCAACACCCTTCCCCTAAACAAGCCATATAAACTACTTATGGATGACAGCATCCAGCAATCTAGAGGCTGAAAGATGGCTCAGCAGGTAAGAGCACTGTCACTGCAAGCATGAGGCGCTGGGTTCAAGTCTCCAGCACCCATGTGAAAATCCAGACATAGGCCAGGTGTGGCGGCACGCATTTAATGCCCGCATTTGGGAGTCAGGCAGGTGGATCTACACAGAGAACTACACAGAACTACACAGAGAAACCCTGTCTTGAAAAAACCACATAAACAAACAAACAAACAAACTAAACCATCCAGACATGGCCGCACGTGCCTGTAACGCTAGCATGGGACATATGGACAAGCCGACGCCTCAAACTGCTGGCTGGCCAACCAGAAGAGCCGGAAGTGCAAGCTTCCAGTCCAGCAAGAGACCCTGTTCAAGGTAATATGGCTGAGAACAATAGAAGAAGACACTCAATACCCAAACACATTTGCATACTCACATACACACCCTTCTCCCGTCACCATAGCAACAGCAGCCTACATCCCTAGATTGAAGCCACAACCACTACTAATACTAGGGAGGACAGTACCTTCCTCTTTACGAAAAGCATCACAGTGGCCTGCTTTTCTTTAGTTTTGAAACACGGTGTCTCTGTGTGGCCCTGGCTGTCTTGGAACTCACTCTGCAGACCAGAATGGACAGAGATCCACCTGCCTCTGCCTCCTGAGTGCTGGGACTAAAGGCACGTGGCACCACCACCTGGTACTTCCCAAGCCATTTGTCCTCAAATCGAATACTTGCGTATACCAACAAGAAGACACTAGAAGATTTTCAGAGATAAAGAGTTGACTTGCAAATGTCCATTAATTCCATATGAACTTGCTTCCAAAGTCTTATGTGGAATGAAGAGCTTTGTTGATAGTGTGCTCTCATTAGACTAAATCATCTAAGAAGGAAGAGAGCCTCGGTAAATGCTTACAGGACACTTCTAATCTCCCTTGACAAAAATCTTTTCAGTTTCATATCTCAAGTTATTTTATGTCTGCACTTAGAGGCAAGGTCAGAAAGCATTTATCTTCCACTTAATTTACATTAGCCGTCCGCTTCCAGCTCTCCACACCCACACAAATCCTGAATAATTCAATAGGCACCTGCTACCACCAGAGGGCAGCATTGAACAGCATTTTAAAAGTTCCCAATAGAAGACAATGTGAAAATTCTTTGCTGTGATAAATATCAATAGCAAATATAAAAGGAGACATGTAAAGATATATTACAGAGCCGGGCGTGGTGGTGCACGCCTATAATCCCAGCACTCGGGAGGCAGAGGCAGGCGGATCGCTGTGAGTTCAAGGCCAGCCTGGTCTACAAAGTGAGTCCAGGACAGCCAAGGCTACACAGAGAAACCCTGTCTCGAAAAACCCAAAAAAAAAAAAAAGATATATTACATAAAGTCACCAATATAAAAGTATAAATATAAAAGGAGATGCCTATCCTATTTTAAGTGTAACAGTATCCCAATGTTTAACAGGAAAAAATAGAACTGCCTAATTACAAGCAATTGGTAAAGCAAATGACAACACAATTCTCTACACAGAAGGGCTCCAGTGTGGCTGTTACAATCCAGCTTTAAATAAAGTTAAGACTGGACTGACCAGAGGCAGCTCTTAAAATGATGGAAAGGAACAAAGATGAGGTGCAGAATCTTGTGATGCTAGAAACACGCTCATCTGTGGAAGGGGAGCGCAACAAGACAAACTCAGGCTGCCGTCAAAATGTCAGCTGTGGAGTCCTACAGACTGCATTTGTTCCTCTTTTACTTAACATCCGGGTGACAGTTTTCCACAACATCTGCTTTCACAACAGGTTAAATAGAATTGTGTCAACACTCTGCATCTGCACACTGCTTCCTAACTCACAGGGCTTTCATACCCAGTTTCTCATTTAATAGGCTAAAGGATTGTTATTTCATTTACCATCAAGTTTCCCACCGAGCGATCAACTAGGAGGTGCACAGATGAAAACCTGGATGCTGAAGCGCTGGGAACCACTGCAAACTGGAGGCCAACACGTCCGTTTACACGTAATGTTCAAAACGGTGAGCACACATGCCTTCACTGTTTGGGAGCACATTTTCCAGCTCCTACTTCCAGCTCCCTGGTGGGTCCAGACAAACCCTACTGGCATTATTTACCATGTTTCACTTCGTGTTGAATTTACTGGGCATACGTTATTCTAGCTAACTAACCTACCTTTGTAGTTTTCAAATGAAACCAGGTTTTTTTTTTGTTTGTATGTTTGTTTTTGTTTTGCTTTATTCTATATATGCTGTGCCTTTACTCATGTCCTCACAAAGGAGAAAAAAATGTTCACCAGAATAATTAATGAAAACACTAGACCACGAAGGGCTGGCTGTGTGTTCCCCAGAGCCCCACAACAAAGCCTGGGAGACTGACCAGGAAAGTAAGAGAACCACGAAAGGAGACTGAGATGGGGAAAGAACCCCACAGGAAGGGCAGGGCAGGAGGGGTGTGGCACCAACGAAGAAAAGCAGCAGCCTGCTGGACTGGCACTGGCATAAGGTTTGCACTTGGCTCTGAGCTAAAAGCATCCCATTCCTGGGAAGGAGGATTTCCACGCGCTCTGTCTTGGGTCATAAAGTCGGTATTTCAGGACACTGCCCTTTTGGCATCTTTCTGAAAACTCCAAAGGTATTTACTACTAGTAAGGACACTTCCCTGAGGAAATGATGGACAAATAGAATGGCTCCTGAATCTAGCAACCCTTCGTAAAGCAAAGGCTAGGCTCTGGTCTCAGTGAGGACACGATCAAGGGTGGAGCTTATCTACAGTCATCTGCCAGCTTATCGTGCCTACCTGCCAAAGAGCACTTTTCTTTGGGGACTCATCTTCATTTTGATCTTCCATAACTGAAGTGTTCTAAAGGGGGAAAAACAGGTTATTTGAATTATGCCAACTTCTGCAAAACCTAAGTGACTACAAGACATAAACTTTGAGATTCCAAACTTTACATATGGCTGGTGGTAACACATGCCATTTTGGGTCAGGAACCTATATTCAGCTTTCATAAATCAATAGAAAGCATACAGCTTTCACTTATGGATGCTGGGCATGACTGGAAACCAGCTAACTTGTGGGGAAGGGTTGAAGTGCACCTTCATCATCATCGTTGTGCTATGGCTTGTGGCAAGTCCCCTATGGTTGCACAAAATGTATCCTAGAAATGCCTGCTGTTTGGTAATACATCCCATCCACCAGCAATGTCAAGTGACAAGACCCTGCACGTACCACACCTCCTTCCCCTCCTCTCCCTCCATAGCTGTTCTGGAGAATGGCCTCGCTATCTCTCCCAGCAAAAACGGAGGAGTGCCCCAACCTTCTCCCTCAAGAAAAGGATGTTGTTAGTCACTAACAGGCTGACTTGCCTTTGGAACACATTTCCTTTCCCTTTTGTGTTTACAAAGAAGCACTGTGCAATTATCCCTTTGGTGACCTACTGGCTCAACAGCTGCCCATGAACTGGAGAGAATCCATGATTGGGTTTTCCCTTTTGAAGGTCCTACCTAACTAGCAGCCAAGGGAGCCTTAATGAGATGGGACAGTAGAAGGGTTGTGGTCTGAAAGGAGTGACAGCTCACTCGCAGCCCCAGGCACTCCGGGGTTCTGCCCCAAACCTAGAACTCTAAGGTCTGAACACAAATCTTAAACTCCAGCAGCTGCCCTGCAGTGTTTTTGGAAGGTTCATTACAGATCTATTAAAGTTGCCAGCATTCTGGAATCTCTGTTTACATCTTCAGGGACAAACTTCTTTCTCAAATCCCCCTTCTTTTCCTTTAAGTCCTAACATATTTGGACCCAACCCAGAGTACTTCCTAACAGAGCAACGGGAAATCCCCCAACAGTTGACAGGAGTCACCACTGAGCATGAGTCACGGCTGCCTGTGTCAGTGGCACATAATAGGAGAGCCAAAGCCAGACACTGGACTCAGTGTGGGACCTTGGGCAAGTGAAGTCACTCATCAAAAAGAGCCACGGGGTGTGGTGAGACCACAAGCGCTGCACCTCTGTCAAAGATGCCCTCCTTCCCTGCTTTGAGGACACTACTCTCCCAACGTTTCCTTGGCACACATGTCCAACTTCAGTGACCTGGACAAAGCATAATGGCTCTAAAGGGCAAATCTTCCTAAATATATCTTAAAAGTCCCGGAACATCAAGGCTAATAACAGAGTGCAGGAGGGAGGGTGGCAGAGGCAGTGTGTCCTAGTGTTCAAAACCAGGAGCAGCAGTAGACAATCCTAAAGGAGAGGGAGAAGCTGACAAATGCTGTGCTTATGAAGGTCTCCTCACGTCACTGTCCTTTACAGCTACCTAGAATGGCCTTGGAGACTATCATGTCCAACCGGCTTCATTAGAAAACTAGGCAACATGAGAATGAGACTCAGTACCTCATGCCCTGTGCATGAAGTTACAAAGTGGTATGTCACAGTGGTGTCCAAGAATGACAAGGGCTTGGGCAGGCAGAGAAGGACCTAGACGACCCCAGACACCCAGGAGCCCCTGGCACCAATAAGATGAACAAGCAAGTGGTGGAGAGACGGAAGAGAAAGAGAAGCAGAACAGTGTGTGCACAACGAAGAGATGCAGAACCAGAGACTTGAAGGTAGTCAGAAACAGCCAGTGATGCCACCTGAGGCCATGGTGAGATCCTTGCCCATGCTGCCGCTGAGAGCCTTTTCTGGGTCTGTGGCACTGCAGCAGTGGGGGTCTATTACCACAAAGGTCTCTGTTCTGGGTGCCACCAGGGGCCATATTGATGTCTGAGGGCTGTGCAGAACTAGCCCCATCCCTCAATAGCTACAGCACTAGCTAAGGAGAGCTGGTCCCATTCCTAGCCTGGACAGTGTGGCAGAGTTGGTACAGAGAGCATGCAAGTGGGAGAGTGTCCATGCCCCTTGCCTGGGCAGCACAGCAGGGCTGGCCCTAGTGGTGTGAGCATGGGTTAGATGGCCTCAAGGGTGTAAGCTCAGGACAACTGGCCCCACCATGTCTTACCTGCCATGTTGTAGCTTGTAGTGACAATGAGTGAGGGAGATATGCACCCCCTCCCTACCCCTAGCCACCTGCAGCAGGTGGAAGAGCTGGTCCTGCCCCTTGCTAGATGCAGCATTGGGTGAACTAGCTAGGGCAGTGATGGAGAGCTCACCCTGATGGTGTGGATGCAGGAGAGCTGGTCCTGCCCCTTGCTAGATGCAGCATTGGGTGAGCTACCTGGGGCAGTAATGGAGAGCTCAGCTACCACTCATGCCCAGAGCCAGGGCTTTGAGTTGGCCCACCCCAACATCCACTCCATCTGTGATCTGCTGGGGCACAAGAAGGGGCCGGCCCTACAGATTCAAAGCTGCAGGACATCCATGACACAGGGCAACAACAGAATATCCGAAGAGTGTCCCAGTGAGGATCCCACTGGATCCAGTGTAGCAGAAGCCAGAACCCAGCCAACAACTCTCACTGCAATGAACATTTGCAAATAAAGATGTATGGACAAAGGGTACATAGTGTGACATGCTGTGATACACTACAGCTTCCATGATGAGATGTGCAGAGGGGGCAGGAGTGTTGCAAGGGCAAAGGGTGGCTAGGAAGGGATGGGGGGATGGGGGAGACTGAGGTATGTGATGTGAAATTCACAAAGAATCAAAAAAAAGACTGGCAAGAGGACAGCAGCATGTCTGGAAGCACGAGGAAAGCATGGGGAGGAAGGTAAATGAGAGCCAGGGCCCTCATATCTCACAAGGCCTGGGACACAGTCTAGCTTAAACCTTCGGGAAGTCGGACAGTCTTGGTTCCTCACAGCCTGAATATGGCAGTTAGAAAGAGTGGTTTTGACCTAAGCGACAAGATGCTTTTCTTCACTCAAGAAAGAAGCAACAACATCAGGAGTCCTGCAGACTATACCAGTAACAGCATCACCACAGTGAGCTTTAACTCACCTGTTCCACAATAACAAAAAGCAGCATTTATCCAGCTGAGAGGATGGCTGTTCTTGTGAAGAAATGCCAACTATCCTCTTCAGGCAGGACTACAGAGGCTAACTGTATACACCTTAATGACACCCTCTGAGGGCCAGGCTAACCCCCCTCCTACACATTTCCCCAGCTCCTCATACATCACCACACAAGCTGTACTGATAGGGCTGGTTTGCATCACTTTCTTCTCACTTCTACAACTCAACATGGGCCCTCATTTTGCTGGCAAGGACCTTAACAGTGGACTGCATTCCCAGTGAATCATTCCCAAATAGTATTTAATCCTACATGGCATGAGAGACACTGAGAGGAAAAAGGACCCATGGTCTCATTAAGTCTGAGAAACACTGCCTATGCACATGAGCGCACACAGTCACCTGCTCACGCAGTAAGTGACTAGACTACTGTAAATTCTGTAACAAACTAGAACTCTGAGTCAGACCAAGACAGTTTATACTACCTCCCTCAAGGCAGTTGGACATTAGCGGTAGTAATATCTGCTCATAGCTTAGCACAGATCTGCAAACACTGGACTATGGCAACAGTCTTACTCCTCCCATTTCCACAAGTAGCTCTGGCACAAGGGAAAGGGCCATTTTGACAATCACAAGCAGAAGCCATTTCTCCGTTACCTTTCTCAACCAACAACAGTGTTGTTGGTTAAGTGGTGATGGGAACTTCTCCTCAGAGAACTGTCTGTGCCGTGTGAAAGGCAGTACTCTAGGAGTTTATGCTGTGCAGTGGCCTTCAGATAACCCTGCAGTCCCTTCAGCGTGGCCCCAGAACAGTATTTGAGGCTCTTCACACATAGTATGACTGCAGCGCAACCGCACATCTCCCTCCTACACTAGTCCCCTGTGGAAAAGCCTGTAATCCCAGGTTCTTGGAAGGCTAAGACAAGAAGTGGGTCAGAAGCCATCTTAGACTACAGAGTGAGTAGTCCATGCCTCCAGTCAAACAGGTAGATATGTACACCTGCCTACCTCATGGGGTAAGCTGCCTACCATCAAAACAGTTATCTAAGAAACTTTAATAGCAGGAGTTCTTACTAGAGAACCACGGGCTTTAACAAAAGTTTTATAATTTCTTCAAGTAATCGTGATTTATGTCTCTTTTTAAACCTCACTGCTATGGCAAAATGGTGTGGCTCGTGGCATCAGTAACCTAAAGGAAGAAAGCCCCACTGATTCGACAATGGACCCAACTCAAATGCAAGAGTCCAGAACTGCTGGTACCTTCTCAAGTAACATTCAATTACATAAAAAACAAAACAAAACAAAAAAAACAGCCACTCCACACCTTAAGTAGCAGTTCCACCATGAACAGAAATGACAACAGTTGTCATTTTGATGACTATGCATGTTCAAGAGCCACGGCCCACATATGGAGGTCAGAGGGCATTTGCAGTTGGTTCTCTACTTCTGCCTACCATGTGGGTCCCAGGGACTAAACACCCAGCTTTACCTTTTCCTACCAAGCCATCACAGCAGCCAAAAAGTTACCATTTAATGCTTGCCCACAATAATCAGCTTTGAAACTTGTAAAATTTTATATGAATTTCTTCCATTCCTTACAACAACCTATATGACAAGTACACAAATTCCGTTTTACCAATACTCAAAAGTATACAAGTGGCCTGATGTGTCACACCAGTGTCAGGCTTCAGAGCCAGCCTCTTCCTCCATGCACGCATGCCTCAGTAACAGGCACACACAGCTAGCTGGAGCCCTAGGAAGACCTCAATCTTGTTTTAAAGACACCTTTTCTACCATCACAAGGAAACTACAGGCACCAAGGATGAGGCTTTCAAAAACCATTCTGCACTAGGCCCCAGTGGAAGGGCCTGTAATCCCAGGTTCTTGGGAGGCTAAGACAAGATAATGGGTCAGGAGGCAGCTTAGACTACATGGTGAGTGCAAGCCATTACGGATAGCTTAGCCAGACCATGTGTCTCAGAGCTACAAGTAAAAAGAGGCTGGTGCAGCTGGGTAGTAGAGCGCTTGCCTGGCTTCACCCACAAGGAAGCCCCAGGCAGCATCCCAAATCTAGAGCAAACAGCACAGGTTTTCATGCTGAGGAGGAGACACTGGCTTCCTCAGTTGGATCACTTAGTAGGATCTCCATTAATCAAAGATAAAAGAATTTTTTAAAAAAAATTTAAGCTAATATTTAAAAGTGTCCTAAGATACATGTTGTAGTCTGACAAAAGCTCAGCGGAAGTAGCTGTCTTCTCCCCTGCGACTTTGTTAACGTTTCTCCCAGACTGGAATGGAGAAAACAAGTGGCAGCTACCACAGCCTGTGTAAAGTGTTTTCTGCCTTCTCACACTGTCATGACAAACAATGGAACCGCCAGTCGGCTCCAAAATATCTCATCTCCATTTTCTTTACCTTGCAGCTGAGCAGTGAAGTTTCTTTGCTGGAAGGTGCCACCTACCAACACAGAATAAATTTCACTTCGAAAACTCCCCATTTCGAGAATCATCTAAAAGAAACAATTCTTATTTTTAAAACTGCAAATTCTGTGGTAAGAGGTTGTGAATCACTAAGACATTCTATCTGACAACAAAAAACTTTCCCCACAAAAAAACAGTGTCCCTGTCTCTGGAAAGCAAAGGTTACAAACAGGAAGGAATGTACTTTTATATACTGAATAAAATTTCACAGCCAGGTGTGGTGGCACACGCCTTTAAATGCCAGCACTCGGGAGGCAGAGGCAGGTGGATCTCTGTGAGTTTGAGGCCAGCCTGGTCTACAAAGTGAGTCCAGGACAGCCAAGGCTACACAGAGAAACCCTGTCTGGAAAAAATAAAACAAAACAAAACAAAAAACCCACACACAAAGGACACCAAAAAGTTATTAATGTGGTTTTCCAGACATTTCTCTACCTCTGAGGGGACAGGCTTTAGGTCACTGCCAAGTTCTGTGTGGTCTAAGACAGGTCTCAGATGGCTATATTAACTTTTCTGAGTCTGGCTTCCTTTGTGTAACACTGTATCATTGAAATTCTTAAATACAACAGTTTGTTCTTTTTCATTTCTGTATACTATTCTGGGAATTATTTACCACTCAAAAGCAGACTGTTTGCTTACATAAGGCCCTAGGTTCAATCCTCAAAACTCCAAAATTTAGCTGGTCAGGCACACAACGGCTTCCCCCCTCGCTTCTCCTTTTTTATTTGGTGCTAAGGGTCCCACCTAGGGCTTCATGCAAACAAGCCAAGCACTACTGGGCCACATCCCAACGCATTTCAGCATTTAAAAATAGCTCTGTCATGCCTTCTGGTGTGCGCATGTGTGATGCTATCAGGTCTATTTACAAGTACAACTGGACCACTGCAGCATATACTAATATTCTCCCAAAGTGTGTGCCTGGCTATGATTTCATCGGGGTCTTGTTTTCATAATATTTATTTTTTCCATAGCTTATTTCTATAGCACCCCTGATTTTTCCAGTCATAAGGTTATATATAGCTCCCTTTCTGACTTAAGTGTAACGTAAAAATATGTGAAATGTGTAGAAGCACAAATTACAGTATACAGATACACAGCTGTCTCTCAGTACCCATTCAGACTTGATCTCAGGAACCTCCTCAGAAACCAAAATGGAAGGACAACTTCGTGTCTGCACTTAAGCTGCATATATGCTCTTTAAGTCACCTCCAGACTCCTCACAATCCTGTCCATAAAATGCTATGTGAGGAAGCAGCTGTCAAACTGTACTGCTCAGTGGATAATGAGGACAGGAAAATCATGTAAACAACGATTACAAATATAGTGGGTTTTTTTCCTTTTTTTTTTTTTTTTTTTTTCAGTATTTTTACCCTGAGGTTGGTGAAATCTCCTGGTGCAGCTGGACAACCATCTGTATACCACAAATTGTGAAGACATGCACCACTATTGCCAAATGGTGAGACTTTACTTTTGAAGATTTTATCGTGTGAGTGTTCGCCTACATGTATGTACGTGCACCATGTGTGTGACTGTCCCTAAAGGAGTCAGAAGAGAGCTCTGGAAGCCCTGGAACTGCTGTGTAAACAGCTGTGTGCTGCCATGTGGGTCCTGGGGCCTGAACCCAAGTCCTCCACAAGAGTAGCAAGTGTTCTTAGCCACTGAGACATCTCTCTAGTCCCTGGAGAGACTAATTCGGCAATAAAAAGGGTATGAATCACACTGGATGGGAATCTCACTATGCAAATAAAATAGACTTTAAAGGTAAATGTATGTATGTATGTTTTTGGTTAGTTTGTTCTCTTTGTTTTTTACTTAAATATTTATTTAGAAAAGTGTCTCCCTTAAAAACCGACCATCAGCAAAAGTAAGAGGATCCCCACACAGAACACCGACACACCCGCTCTACTCTCAGGGAAACAGTAGCCAACTACCTAACTTTCCAAAAGGTCCACAAAACAGGTGACAAGGGCCTCACAAAGGATCTTACTGGGAGAAAATGATCCAAGATAGTCCTAGCACTCAGAAGGGTTCCTTTACCACTGCAACCAGCACAGAATGCATGCAGTTGAGTTTGTTTGTTCTGCCACCTTAACACTTAGGGCACCTCCTGACATCTGCAAATGGAGAAGCAAAATGTGTCCAGAGTAAACACCAGCTAGCTACTACCTCATCTTCCCAGTTCCAAAGTTATTTTTATAAAATTGTGCTTGTTTCTCTGTTTTTCTCGTAACCTAGCTACCACACAAATAATTGAGACTCTATTATATTATTTTAACAAGCTTCACAGCACAGGAACTGAGCAGTTATTATTTTATTCTTAAAAAAAAAAAAAAAAAAACAAGCTTCAAAGCATTAGGAACTGAGCAGTTATTGTTCTATTCTTAACCCCCTAAGCTAATTTGGCTTCCTCCCAGTGTGCATCCCAGAGATACCAGCACTTTGTAGCTTTCCCTATTCCACCTCCGCTCTCCTGATGTCTCCTGGGCCTCTGCCATGGCTCAAAACCCTTCTTCCTCTTCTCACTCCTCCTCCCCTGGCTGGCAGGAAGTCCAGCCCTATTCTCTCCCCTGCTCAGCAATCGGCTGTAAGCTGCTTTACTGGCTTATCAAGGGACAATTGGGGAGCAGTGTTTATAACAACATTGAGACAATTGGGGAGCAGTGTTTATAACAACATTGGGACAGGAGATTCTCAGAACAAGGATTGCAACCAGATATGGAGGAGGGGGCTACAGAAATCAGCATTAGAATTACACAATAAGCTAGTACTGACAGAAATGTGATTTCATTGTCCTTGGTCCTTTTCTATATTTCCCATGTCCTTTACAAAACACACAGGAAGAAAAACATGCATGCCATTTCTGACCCTTTCTTAAACAAGGAGGAAAGCCTGCCTTGCTGCTAGCATAGAAATAACATGAAAACACCTACAATACGGCTAATGAGTCAAAATCACCCAAAGCCCGCAAAATGCTTTTTATCTTGTTTCGCTTCTACTAACAGGCACTGTAAAAGAAAACAAAAAACATCTACCAGCCAACACCTGCCAAAGCTAGAAATACTATAGCATATCACAATTGCTACTTACATTATTGTCCAAGTACAGCTAGTCAAATTCAGCTAAGGCTAAACCATAACATCAAAGCAACTACACAGACTGCATCATGATAGTTACAATGCAGTAGCCACCATTTGGTAAGTAACGAAAACTGAAGAAATAAAAGGAAAATAAAAACAAAAAACCTAAGTCCACCAAAACTGTAAAAGAACAAAGAGATAACAGAGTCAACACAACTGCAGTCAGAGTATCACTAGGCTTCCCAAGGCAAACCCCTACCGGCTGCCCTAACACCCCCACTGCCCCCACCTGCCACATAATCGCACACAAGCAAAGCAATCTAAAGAACTCAGCCAAGGGACACACACCTCAGAATACTAAGCATTAGCATATAACTGTAGTAAAGGACAGCCATGCAGGCGACGTGTAAATAAATGATCAACAGAGGGACAGATGCAAATACAAATCTACAAATTAAGTTTACCTGACTTGACACTGCCCTTTCAGTGCAGTAGGGAGAAAGCGGTCTTTGAAAACACCGTATCAACTGATACTTTAACATACCTCAAGCCTTCTCCTAGTCTCGCTACACAACCTACTCTACACTAGGGACTTCAGTGTAAATGATAAATAAGAAAACTATTATTATGTATCCTCAACACATCTTGTTGGGCAAATTTTCTTAAATAGAACGCATTATTTACTGTTAGAATAAATGTGATAAATTGCACTACAGTTAAGTAATTCTGTTCATTAAAAGTATTGCGTGTATATTTGTACTTATGTATAGAGACCAGAAGTCAGAGTCAGATGTCTTCCTTGATCCCTATGTAATTTATTTTTTAAATAAAAACAGTCACTAGTCTGGAGCTCATGGATTCCATGGGGCTGGCTGAGCAGTGCACTCCAAGGATCCTCCTGTCTCTGCCTCTCCAGGGCTGTGGCTACCGACGTGGACCACTGCCCCTGGCTGGGGGTCCTCATGCTTGGACAGCAGGGACTTAACTGAGTGAGCCTCCCTTCCCAGTCCCTGAAAGCATTATTACATGCCCAAAAGTAGTTTACATGGTGACAGGGAAAATAGCCTAGTGACTGCAATGATGCTTCATCAACAGCTATAAGTATTCCAATATTATAAATAAATACAAATTAACTTTAGCCCACCCCATCCCAAGAGAGAGAGAGGGAGAGAGAGAGAGAACATGAGAACACAAGGTGTGGCAGTGCACACCTGTAATCCCAGCATTCAGCAAGGCAAGAGGCAGGCCAATCTCTTAAGAGTTCTAGGCCAGCCTGGTCTATAAAGTGAGTCCAGGACAGCCAAAGCTACACAGAGAAACTCTGTCTCGAAGAAAGGAAAAAAATTAAAAACAAACAAACAAACCCTCTAAGAGTAAAAGCGATGCATCATGGGTAGAAACTAAGAAACACAGAGAGTCCTAGACTCAAAGTATCTGGGTATGGTATAGCTCAGTGGCAGAATGCTTGCAGAGCATGCAATGAGCACTAGGTTCAATCCCAACCACAGTGGGCGGAGAGGTGGGAGTGCAAGAAAAGAAAGAAGGAAAGAATGCTGAAAATATTCTACACACATTTTCTTGGTACTAGACGGCTCAAGAGGACAAAATAAAGTGTAAGTGATGAGGGGGACAAATCTAAGAAGTAGGTATCAAATTTAACACTGACTACTAAAAAGAGGTTTGAAGTAATCTGCTTTTTAAATGTACCTAAAATTGACAAAAGCTGACCATGCCAAATCTAAAGAAATAACCTTCATAAACAAGAAAGATTAGAAAATAGTATGTGATTTAAAACAACCTAAAACTGGAAATAATTCCCATAAAGAGTAAGTCTTCAAAAGAACCAATGCTACAGAGAGAACCACATGGCGTTCAGGAACCGTGTGTGTCTGTGGACAGGGTGCTCTGTGGACTCTCTGGTTTTTGCTTTATAACTTGCTGTTGGAAACTATTGAAGATGCTTCCCCGATTTATAGGTCAGCACACTTCCAAAACTGACACCAAAACTCCTCGTGGGGCAAACTCATGTGGAAATAACTCTGTGCAAGTACTCAGGAGAGGGAGGAGCCTGGGGAGCACTCGGGCAGATGCCAAAGCTTCAGCCTCTGCAGGTCCAAGCACTCAATTTCTCTGCTTCAGCTGAAAGGAGCAAAGGCATCAAGTACAGAGATACCAGTGGCTGAGTGAGCATGGACTGTATTTACATACAGGGCTGGAGCTGCCAATGGGTCAGTATGCCAAACCCTGGTGTAGCAGAAGAGAGAGCAGAGAAGCAGCCCCCAGGGCATGTGAGACCTGACCAGGCTCATAGCAGCATCCCAGTGACTGGAGAAGCTCTCAGTGAGGACAACGTCAGCAACCTGGGGGCATAAAATCAGACCCACACTTTGCAGAGCCTACACAATAGACTTCACAAAGACCAGAAACCTGGAGAGGGAAATTCGATGAAACTGTTACAGCCTAGTGTAGCTAAAAGTCATGTGGCAATGAAACAAACCACAGAGGAGGGGGAAAAAAAAAAAGGACAATTAAGACCACAGATGAAACGCACTAAAGTTCCTTTTAAATCAGAGGGAACAGGAAAAAAAAAAAATCAGAGGGGACAGGAACATGCTAAACTTTCAATAGAAAAATGAAGAAATGGGCAAGACCTCAACAGGGACTTCATTATTTCATAGCAATTACACTAAAGAGTGGGCTTCGTTCTAACATCTCATCCATGGACACAACTCATCTTGACACAAAAGTATTTGTAAAGGCATAAATATGATCCTTAATGACAGGAACATGCTAATGCTTCCTTATCATTAGATGGGTGCAAACTGAAGTCACACATTTTCTCTAAACTTACTAGCAGCTACTCAGCAGTATAAAAGCATGGTGGTCAGCAGGCAGGCATGCTCATCTTGGCAATTTCTAATGAAATGAAATATGTCTATACCTCCCCATCTAGCAACTTTGCCACTAGTAATTTTCCCTAAAGAAAAACTAAAATTTAATCACAATAAAAAACGCTTGTGTACAAGGCTGCTGAATGTCACTGCTTCTGAGCATCAGGGTTACATAACTGGCACTTTTACCATGGTGGTCTGCTACTCCTGAGTTCAGGTATGTTTGTTTTTAAAAGTAAAGTACTCATTTGGTATTCACTTCTCAGTAACCTAAGTCATTCTAAATCTATTTCCTAGGTCTTCAGACTAAGCAAGTGAAAAAGAGGAAATTACATATCATATTTCTCAGCATTAGAAGGGGGAATTATAAACTGTGTGAGGTGGCAAATCCCTTAATCCCAGAACTCGGAAAAGCAGGTGGATCTCTGAGTCCAAGACCAGCCTGATCTACAGAACAAGTTCTAAGACAGCCAGTGCTACACAGAGAAACCCTGTCTCAAAAGAAACAAACAAAAAAGCAAAAGGAAGTTATAGATATAGTAAGAGTTGCCTAGCTGTGTGTAGTATCTCATACTGAAGCCACAAGTTTGATGCCAGCCTGGGATACACAGTGAGTTCCAAGAAATTACGGACGATCTGGGGACAGTGGGTCCGGATCGGCACTATTAGCACATGCTTGGCATGCAAGAAGCTCTGGGATCAATCCTCAGTACTACCATTCAAAAACATTTCTGTGTTTTTGTTTTCTCAAGACAAGGTCTCACTATGTAGCCCTGGATGTCCTGGAACTCACTATATAGGTCAGGCTGGCTTCAAACTCAAAGATCCTCCTGCCTCTGCTTCCTGAGTGCTGGGATTAAAGGTACATACCGCTATGCCTGGCTTAAATAAATATATATAATATTAAATATGTGTGTGTGTGTGTGTGCGCGCGCGCGCACACACACACACACACACACACACACACACACACACACACGCATGTTTTGAGTTCTTTGTTTTTCGAGACAAGATTTTTCTGTATAGCCCTGGCTGGCCTGAAACGCTCTATAGACCAGGTTAGCTTGAAGTCAGAGATCTGCCTGCTTCTGTCTCTTGATTGCTAGGATTAAGGCATTGCTACTACCACTCAGCTCCAAAAAATTTTTTGAGAAAATAAGCATTCAGTTCCTTAAAGAGATATAAATTAAGACACCAACTTTTCTTACTGCATTATTGCCACAAATATTCTGTACAAAGAAAAAAGAAAGTTTGCTAAAACTCAGTCCTCACATACATTTGGAAACTAATACTCAAGCAACTGTAAAGCTACTGTGGTGGCTGTGACAGTAACTCCTCCCCTGGAAGGCTGAGGCAGGAAGGCCTCACTGAAGGCTGAATGGAGGAATGGAACTGCACTGCAGCTAAAGGTTTGAATTCATGAGGCTTTCCGTGCAATAAAAAAGGAGGTTTCAGAGAGAAACAAATGAAAACTCCTAGCATACTTGATGGGCCTGACAGCAATGACATCCCAGCAACACTAAGCACCCACACTTGGACCCGAGTATGGGGAAACCCAAGAACCTTCAATGTGTTGCAACTAAATGTCCAAAGCACTTCCACCAGCTGATCTTGAAGCATCCACTAGCCAAACTAAGACATCTGACCATCACAGTAATGACTAACAGACTACAGCCTACGGAGTAAACAGGAAAGCCATCTATGCTGACACAATAAATGAAAATGAAATGCCAGTGAAACCACATACTTACATAGTTCCATAGGACCCCTCTACAAAACACTGAATTACAAAGGGATAAAGAACTTTAAAATGAAGGAAGCTTGCTGGGCTCTACTTAAACCAAGCAATCAGTTTATAAAGGACAATCAAAATCATGCTCTGCCTTGAAGGTAGAGCAAACACTTGTGCTACTCCTACCAAAGATGCAAACAGAAACCTACACTGAAGACACCACATAACAGCTGGTCTGCAACTCAAGTAAGTAGCAAAGTCACCTAAGTCCAACAAAGATAGAAAAGCTGAAAAGATTTCAAGGGTACAGTTGGAGTCAGGGCACCATTCCTACATGCATGGCCCTGCCTCAAAGGACACGAAGAACTTTGGTAAAACTCAGGTAGGGCCTGAGGACTGATGTCAGCAACGCGTCAGTGTTAACTCACTGCGGAGGTCCGCCAGACTGCAGGAGTAGGCAGCAGTCTCCGTGCACTATAATGGTGGAGCAAGACAGCAGCCAGCTTCTCTCAAGCTTTTAGAAACACCTTTTTGAGACACACCTGCAACTTTTCTATAAGCCTGGGACCAGCTCAAATGGAAAAGCAGCAGCAGCCTTGCAATGGCTAAGAAAGAATATGATAGAATATTTAAAACACCCTTCCTTTCAGTTTAAATAGACTCAAGTTTGTCTGTCTATTATCTACTTGTTTATTTTTGCAGTGTTGAGGTTGAAGTCAGGCCTTGCACATGGTTGGCAAGCTATCATTATATGCCCAGCCCTAAGCTTTTTTCTTTTTATTGCTAGTATAAAAACAATTTTTATTTTTGTTTTTAAAAAATTAAATCCTGGGACTAGGGAGACGACAGTTCAGCAGATAAAGTGTTTTACTGGAACCCATGTGAAAAGCCAGGCAGGCGTGGTGACCATTTGCAATCCCAGCAATCCCTGGGTAAGAAATAGCTAAACTACCCAAAATGAGGGAGCATCAGATTCGCAAGAGACCCGGCCTCAATAGAATGCAAAGACGCTCAACATGAACCCAGGGCTTCCACAGCATATCCATACACATGTGAACACTCACACAGATGTGTGCATACACACTCAAATCCTTTCTACAACTTCTTTTTCTTTTCTTTTCTAACCCCAGGAGTCCTTTCTTGCCCCATCATCCTCTTCCTCTTCTCAACCAGTTCCTGGCCCCATCACATCTTTTTCTCTCATTTTGTCTTTGGTACCCACTGAGACTAATTAGGGCTACTTACCCGCACATGGACACCCTACCAGTGGCTACATTGAAGAAAATGTCTCTCTTTCTCAAGAACCATTAACTGTACTCATCTCTGCAGGGAGAAATAGAGCCTCACGAGGCTGCCTCTGGCTCCCACTGACAGAAGCTAAAGGCCCAGTGCTGTGTAGGGCTCTTGCTGAGTTCAGGACTCTATATGGCCATATCAGAAGAAAGTGTTCCACAGATTCTACCCTCTGTCCCGTCCCACAGTTTCTTTCAAGCCCCTTGTCTATGATGGCCCCTGGACCCTGGAAGGAGTGACACAGGTGTCTCATTTGGAGCTCAACTTTTCTTTTTTTGTTTGTTTGTTTGTTTGTTTGTTTGTTTGTTTTGGTTTTTCGAGACAGGGTTTCTCTGTGTAGCCTTGGCTGTCCTGGTAGACCAGGCTGGCCTCGAACTCAGCGATCTGCCTGCCTTTGCCTCCCGAGGACTGGGATTAAAGGCATGCGCCACCACACTCGGCGGAGCTCAACTTTTCAAGAGTCAGTTATTTTCAGCATTCTGACCAGTTATGAACCTCTGCAATTACCAATGCCCACTTGAAAAAAAGACGTTTCTGTGACTAAATCTGATGAGAGCACTGCTCCATGGACAAAGACAAAACTATTTTGAAGGTGCATCATGTCCAGGTAGAAAAACCACAGCAGTGGCCTCCCCAGTCACGGGTTTCTGTCCAGGTTTACAGGGGTGGAGGGTGAATTCCCTCCAGTACTGCCAGCCTCAAATCCAGCTGGAGAGCAACTGGCTAACCCTGACCACTTGCCTGCCTTAAACCATTACTGTCAGATGATCTTTAAAAGCATCTTGGGCCAGTAAGGTGGCCCAGCAGGTTACCGGCACTTGCTCTGCAAGCCTGGTGAGCTGAGTGCAATCCTCAGAACTATGTAAAGGTGGAAGGAGAGAACTCTGCACGTGTCCTCTGACTTCAACGCACACACATGCATGCACACACATAAGCAGTCACATGCTCATGCACACAAGCACATGCACACACACAGGCACACAACAAAAAAGTACCCTGAGCTAGCACTGACTGAGGGCCCTGGGGTCATGCATCTCCCAGACCACCCATGACAATAAGGAGTGCGCCCTTGAGCTTTCCCCACCATTATTACAGGATTCCTACCTGCCAGCAGATACTATCACTGCAGCTCTTAATTACTTATTTCTGTTGTTTTTAAAGATGAAAGATTTAAATTTTTGTTTTGCTCCTTATTTCAAATTAAGCAACTAACAGTATCTTAGAATAAAAACAATTTTACAGACTTCAGTAAAGACACCTTGTTTTCTCAAGGGGTAGGAAGCTTCCTTATATAAGGGAGTACATGTTTACATAAAATCTGTCTAGGACTGCAAGCTTGTTCTTTGCATTAGCTGGGCATAGCATGATGGACTTTAGGGGTCCCCAGGCTGGTACAAGATGTATGAGAGTGCATAACTTAAGTATTTGTGAATAATGCCATTCTAACTGTATCATCTCGACAAAAACTCTAGACATGGTGTCCAAGGAGTCCAGTCAGAAGGTCTGAGCTGTCGCTGGCATAGCTGCGTGCTTGACACTGTCTCTGGGGCTCTTTCTCATGGCCCAGTGTATCCATACGCTATGATTTCATATAGACTCAAGTCGCTCTGAGTGAAAAGCTACCATGATGTCCGTCTACTTTGATGCCAAGGGCAACAGATTTCCAAACTTCTCAAAATAATAATATGAGGGTTTGGTGAGATGTGCTTGCAATGAATGCCATGTGACAGGCTCTGCCCACCTAGCCCCTCAGCAGTTCAAATGAAGGCAAGGGCAGGGAGATAATGCATTTTGTAATACCTAAGCAAAGATTCTGAGTGCCTTGATAAGTAGTGAATTGTGGGATGCTTTTAAATTGTGTTATGAGAAATTATAGGAAAAGGTTCATATAAATACCCTAAATAGGCCCAGAGTGATGGCACACACCTTTACTCTCAATGCTTGGAGGCAAGGGCAGGTAGACCTCTGTGAGGACAGAGCCCACATGGTCTACGTAGTGAGGTCCAGGACAGTCAGGCTATATAGACTCTGTCTCGAAAGAACAACAAATGTGCAAGGCATAAAGAGAAAAATGAAGCATGTCAAATTATACTTACAAAAAGTCTCAACTATGTGTAAAGCATGTATTTAAAACAAAAAGGGTAAAAATATGAAGGACGCCCCCTCTTAAGGTGAGGATTATCTCTCACTTTCCATTTTTACCCCAATTCTCTGTTATTAACTTATTACTTTGTGGGGGCGGGGGGTGTTTAAGATAGGGTTTCTCTGTGTAGCCCTGGCTGTCTTGGCACTCACTCTGTAGACCTGGAACTCGGAGAGCCGCCTTCTCCCAAGTGCTAGGACTAAAGGTGTGTGCCACCACTGCCTAGCTAAAAGATTAATTTTTACAGCAAAACAAAATTACAACTAGCTGGCTTTAAAGCAAAATCAACTTTCTTCCAAAGTCATTTTCCAACTCGCAGAAATATTTAAACTCACAGAACTCTGAAAACCAAGTCCAAAGTGGCCCTTCCTAGGCAATCCAGGGAAAAGCAGAGCACAGAGCTTGGCCTGGCCCTCGTCTTCCAGCCGACTGCACCCACTCTGCAGTAAGAGAATAATTACTCAGAACCTACTACCTGCCAGTCTAGAAACAAGTGTGTTTACCAAGCAGTGAGCAGAAAACATGACCTGTTTTTCTCAGAACTTGGATCCGGGTAGGGTGGGTGTGGCAAGAGACAGAAAAAAACAAACCTACAATCCAATTTCAGCCACTGCTAAGTGCTATGAAGAAAAAAATTAAACCATGAAGGAGCAGAGGCCAGCAGGACATCAGAACAGACACTCAGAAAGGCCCCTGAACAGACACTGGGCTCTGCGAGTGGCCAACAGTGACATAATAGCACTGTTCATGCATGACTACCCTCAGACTCTGAAAAGCTTGTTTACAGCCTAAAACACAGGCAAGCGCTGCAGTGACTGTACTGTAAGAACCAATGAGGTTCCTAAGAGCAGAGACTAGCCTTCCTTCAGTCCTGGAGCCTCCCTCCCTCCTCTTGGTTGCAATTTTCTCACATGTAAAATAGACGTAACAGTGCCTGCTTTACAAAGTTGTGCAGATGATGCAAGAGGACAGCCCAGGAACACATAAGCAGGCACATGTTCACTGACCACTGAGTTCACTGACCAGGCCTTCCACCAATGAACTAGATTATACCCTGAAGGATTCTTCGTGAAGTACTGTCACACTTCTGTGAGCAGTTTCACCTTCAGAGCCAACCAGACCCCGCACCCAGTCAGCTCTAAATTCTCATCAGATATGGGCACTATAACCGACACTCACTTGACCAGACTGACAGCATGTCTATTAATGTTACTCTGTCTTTTTCTCTTCTTATCATGTCACGACTGTCTCTCTCTACACTAAATCCCTTAGTCCAGCCTGGCACGCTATCCCAGGCCTGGTACTGTGACTGCCAGCTTTATGTATCTTCTTGCCTATGATGGCCAGCCATTTGTTCTAACACTAACCCAGATGCTTCTGGGAAACACTCTCTCAGATATGACTGACACACACAAGCAGTACACTTCCAATAAACCCTATACAATCTACAATGTAAGGGAGCCTCATCCAATCAATGGAGACCCTTAGAGTTAAGGCTAAGATTTTCAGGGGAAATGTGCTTCCTGAGAGCAACAGAGAAAGCCTGCCTGCCTACATTACAAAGCTCCAACTTGTCAGTTCCCACAATAGAGTGAACTGGTTCTTCATGCTTTCCTTCCTGTCTGTCTACCCTGGGTTCCGAAGCTCTGGAGAAAAGCTGCCTGGCATGCTGTAACTGGTCTCCCTGATTCCTTCTTTTCATCTCACGGTGACCCAGCAGCCAGGGCCTGCCTGGTGGAATGTTAGGCGCCTTGCTGTAGCTGCTCCAGCGATCCCCTGCGTGGTGCAGTGATAGCTGACAGCCGACAGGATGTACCTCGCTGTCCACCCTTGCCCTTGCTATGAGCCTCCTCACTTATTTCCTCCAGGAATTCACTCAATCACCTTCTGGGGGGGTGGGGGGGCCTTCTCCTCAGCCTGTGTAAAGCTGAAGCCATTTCCCAAAGCTTAGGCTCCTCTAGGCTCGCTTCTCCTTAGCATCCCTCCCACTGAACCCTAGTGTTTTCCTCATCTGGTTTCTTTCACGTTAAAATGAAGGTGAGTTCCTGGCTGGGAGAATACTTGCTAGCAGGTGGGAAGGAAGCCTCAGCTCTTCTATTTTCTCACACCCTGTAAGTTGCACATAGCAAGAGTATCGTAAATATTTACTGCTGGGGGAGGGGAAAACAAACGGCAGGTGGAGTTTATGGCTTTCTATTGTATGTGTGCATGTCTGTGTCTACATGCCCACAGGAGCCAGACGGTGTGTCGGATCCTAGAGCCAGAGCTACACACTTGTGAGCCACATACTGTGGCTGATGAGAACTAAACTCAGGTTGTCTGGAAGAACACAAGGGCTCTTAGCCACCGAGACATCTTTCTAGCTTCCAACAAAGGGTATTTTTAAATTTCTTCTTCATGTGTTCCTGGTTTCTAGTAGTTCACATTGGGCATTATTTCTGTACAATCATCACACAACCTTTCTGCTGAACTTTAAACCTGCAGATATGAACTTCAGGACAACTCAAATTTTCCCAGTGAATAATGTATCCTTAGGAATTAATCATGAATACACATTAAAGTTTAACGACCTCAACATTCACTGATAAGAGACTGATTAACTTAATATAACCTCTTAGGTAATGAAGACAAATAGTTATTTAAACCACAGTAATAAGCCAAAGTTATTTAAAATATGAGCCTGATGAGTCATTCCTGTAATCCCAGCAGTCACGGATGAGTTCACAGCCATCCTAAGCTACATACTCAGTGAGATCCTGTCTCAAAAAAACAAACAAAATATATAGAGGGACTTACATTCACTAATATGTACCATATTGTTCCATTAACAATATTTTAAAGTGGTTTATAATTGAGAATGCAATAAGAAGCAAGAGCCTTTATAAAAAAAATACATATGACATAAAGTGTCACAAATTATCACAAAATGAACAATGAAGTTTATATTATAGCTAAGGTGTTCTTTATACTTACCTACTATCTAAATTTTGACAGAGAAAAGATGTTACTTCATAACAAAATACACAATTATAAACCAACAGGAGAAATAAAATCAGCATTTTTACCAGCAACAAGTGGTTGCGGTGTAAGGTATAATGCACAATTTTTATTCAAAAAGGAAAAAAATTTTAATGCAGTCTAAAACCCATTTACCTATTTCCTTTCCCTAAAATTACACTGTAAAACCACATCCACCAAGTGTTTTGCTCTAGAATCTGTCAGTTGTAACTAAGAAAAGTAAGGTGCAGTGCTCCTGGCTCATCACCTCCTGTACTGACTTGAAGAAACAGCACTGAGCTAGCTGAAGAGTGTACATACTGTGGCTCTCTGCATTTAACCTGAAAGTAAAATGGGAGCCAGCATGTGACAAATGACAAGTCCTCAAGGAAAACTTGGAGGTCAAACAAAGTGTTCAGCACTTATATATTTCTTTGAACGGAGAGACAGTTCCCTCCCCTTTCGATCCCAGGGACTGAACTCAGGTCATCAAGCTTGGCAGCAGGCAACAGCCAACTGTACCCCCAGAGCCATCTCGCCAGCAGTACTTCTGGTTTTCTGAGCTACAGTCTAGGTAGTCCAGGCTCGCCTCAAACTCCCTACCTGCCGGTTCCCTGCAGGTAGGCAGATAGCACTTATGCTAAGCACTGGCAGGGCCCTTGTTTCAATCCTCACACCAGTTAGGGAAAAGAAAGGAAAACAAGATCTTCCACACCTCCCGAAGGTTTCTACACTTCTCCCTCTCAGGTGCTGGGAATATAAACACACACTACCACACTATGCACTACTTTATAGCCTTCAGTGCCAACTGCTACTTTTCATTTCTAACTGTAGTTTTAAATCCTTAAATGCTGACAGAAATCAGTGATTTGTCAACCTTAATTGGTTTTCCAGTTTGTTTTAAAATGTCCTAGTAAACAGCAAAGTTGAAGGTCTGAAGACGGCTCGAGATTAAGCTAAGTGCTTCTCATGTCAAATAAAGTTTTCAATTAAAATATTTCAGAGAAAAGATCAACCCAGAGGTATTCTGGGTAAGGCAGAAATCAAGGAACACAATACCCAGGCTCTTCCATGCCTCTGCTGACTCCAAAACTAAACTGAGCCTCGTGGGACAATTCAAACACTGCCATACACACCTTTAATCCCAGCACTCAGGATGCAGAGGCAGGCGGATCACTGTGAGTTCAAGGCCAGCCTAGTCTACAAAGCCCACAACACCCAAGGCTACACAGGGAAACCCTGTCTCGAAAAACAAAACAAAGCAAAACAAACAAACACAAAAACACTCCCATTACCATCAGAACTGCCCTGCTGCAGGTTGAAATAAAGCCCATGGGTGTTTGACTGGTAATGAGGTCCTGACAGATTTGAGAGGAGAAGGTATCCGGTTTCTTTGTTGTTGTTGTTGTTGTGACCTACTAGGAATTGAACTCAAAGCTCTATGCGTGGTTCATGCTAAGCTTGCCAGGCCAGTGCTCTCCACTAAGCTCTATCTCTAGTCTGGTCAGTGTATGCTGCAATCTTTTCTACTGAAAGAAAAGGTGTGGGGTTTTGTTTGTTTGCTTGTTTGTTTTTAATATTCAGAAAACACTAAAGGCTCTAACCCTGAGGAATCCCAAAGGTCATCCTAGGCCTTCATACTTTTAGACTTGAAGTGCAATGGAATAATGTTTAGAAACAACAAGTCCGCAGCATTTAGTCAAAAAAAAAAAAAAAAAAGACTAAGGTGGTCAAGAGAGCCCACTGTTGAGCCAGAGGCACATGCCCTAAACACCAGGAGAAAACAAGGGCCACCTCACCTGCCTTGTCGTCTATCTTCTCTTTAACACACCCTAGAACTACACATAAGATGGCCTATTCTTCAATAGAGAACTCCTTGCAAGCAAAGAAAGAAATGGATTTCCATCCCCTTAGAAGAAGGCCATCAGCAGGAGGCATTTGGTATTGTCCTTTAGTTGGTAAAAACCCTGCAAGGTAGGAAACTACCATTCTTAAAGGGAGGACCGAGCTCCCAGCTCAAGCAGCCAGAAGGTGAATCTGGGTTTACCAGCTTGGAGCCCAACTCTAGCTGCTGAGCCACCTCGCCTCTACAGTCCCACTCTGTCAGTAGCTACATCCTGTATAGCGTTCCCAGCCCTCAGGCTCACAGTTGAGTTTTCACAGCCCAACAAAAGACAAAGGCACTAGGAGGAAGGCCCGGAAAGCAGAGTCCCATGATCCTTGCTGTTGTTTCCAACAAGCAAGCATTCCTAACCCCTAAGGAACACTGTCATTTGTCAGTCCACTGTGCTGAGCCTCTGTATTCCATTTGTAGTTTTTCAGTTTTGACATTAAAAATAAGAGGAACTGGCTATGCTTATGGAGCACGCCTTTAATCCTAGCATGCAGAGAGACAGTAGGCAGGCGGAGCTAGGCAAGCCTGGTCTACAAAGCAAGATCAGGACAGCCAAGGCTACATAGAAGAAAAACTTTGTCTCAAAAATACCAAAAGGAGGAATTTGTTTCAATTCTCAAATGATCGCAATCAAGTTGCAGAAGCAGTGGTTACTTCAGTCTGGGGCAGTTGTGCAGGTCTAGGTTCAGAGCCCAGTTCTGTTAGATAAACATACAGCCTCGGCAAGTCAATCCAATTCTGGAACTTCATACACAAAGAAAAACCCAGGTAGTTTCTACAGAGGATCCAACGATTGCAGAGGCATGACTCAGTGGGAGAATGCCTGCCTGCACATGTAGGGCCTGGATTCAATCATCAGAGAATCCTAGGCCACAAACACTTAGGAGGTAGAAAATAAAAGGTACAGCCATCAGTGTCCTGTCAAATCAGTGTTCTTGGATTATCTGATCTAAGAACCAACCAGTCAAATCTGGGCTTGTGAAACAACCTACCTTGGCTCAGCTCAGCTAGACTCTAAGACATTCAAACGTTTCTACCCAACTGTTCTAAAACATGTGGAGAGTGGAACAAGTTCAAACTGGTTAACAAGAGTCTAAAAGCATATGTGGGTTTAGCTAACTTTGGAGCTTTATTGTCCACACGTGTACACGTGTACACACACACACACACACACACACACACACACTCCACAGTGCAGTCTGGATTTTCATTCATGGTACTGCTTTCTACAGAAAGCTCCTTGACAACAGGAAACAAATCTGTGCCTTGCATCCACACACTAGGGGAAGGCCCATACATAGCATACCAGGGACATACTCATGGCACTAAATTTTCAGAAATCCACCCAGGTTTCCTAGCTCTAAGACTGGGAAGAACTCATTCTGGCAAAAAGGGATATCTGAATTTGGCAGGCTTTTCTTCTTTTATATTCAAATACATAATGACTAAAGAAACCATACATTAGATATCACTAGTACAATTTCTACAAGCACAGCTATGCTAAAAACAAAAAACCCAGAAAGGAAGAAATTTAAAACCCAGTATGGGGGAAGAGAGTGTGCACAAGGCGGACTTGGATCTCAAACACCTGCTCCAGCACTTAACAGCCACATAAACCTAAGCCAGTCAGCATACATCATCTCAGTCTGGAGGCTACATCATCTGCCTCAGCTGCCACATGAGGAAAATGGGGACAGGAACTGCATCTCATGGGTTGTCATAAACCTGATAGATGTGAAACATTAAGCATAGCTGCTAAAAGACTCTTCTCTGTTGGCAAACCTGCAAGAGCTAAATTAAGCCTAAACGCAATTACTACCTCCACTCTTGCTTTTTCAAAAACTACACAGACAGCCACATAGGACAATAGGCTGAAAGCTCAGGTTATTATGGGGCCCAATGTGTCAATTTCAGACCTGAACAGCCCAAGCAGAGTCAAATAAGGTGCTATTTTCTTCTAGTCTTTTTAAATGACTGTGTTGAGGCATCCAACATCTAGGAGAGCCATTTTTGTAATAAAAAAAAAAAAATAGAGCATGTCAACAGGTGCTTTAGCACTGCCTGGAGACGTCTGTGCCCAACACAGGAGAGGAGGAGAAGGAAGGGGCAGGGATGCAGCTCAATGACACAGCACTTACACAAGATCTAGGTTCAATCCCCAGCACCAGAAGGCAAAACAGTAATTAAATTTTAAGAGAAAAGTAAGAATTAAAACTCCACATATACATTTTTGTTTAAAATAGCAACCAACAGTAATATTTATATAAACAAGTGAGTGGAAAGCAAAGAAATCTTCCAGGTTCATTTTTCACACAGAACAAAATAATGATTTGGCAACTCCAATCACCTAAGCCCTTGGTTCATTTTACAAAGCTACATGCCTTAAATTTTAGGCTACTCAAAGTAAAGGCTTAATAATCAAAACTCCTTGCATACATCTGAAGTCAATGCTGCTCCCATTCATTGAGACAGGCCCCTAGGAAGGCAACATTTCATCGTTTTTCCTCAGAGGAAGGTGACTGAGGAACTTTGAAGGCATTTCCCCATTTCAGGGGAAACCTGTACTTTCTCCTACCCCCCAGCACCTGCAGAGATCCACAGCCAGTACCAGCATGCTGCCTGGTGCCTTATATTGCCTGATTACTTAACTGAACACAGCAAAGAGAATCTCATAACTACAATTCTCTCCCTACTTGTACTGCCAGCTCTGGCTAAAACTGGGCCAGCCCATGACAAATCAAAGGCAACTCTCAAGACACATTGAAAAGACAGACTTTTATAATGTAAATGGCCATTGCCTAGTACCAAGAAGAGAGGGAGCACTGCAACACTTGGCTGCCCTTTCAAGGCAAGGAGCCAGAATCAAACAATTCTGTATCCCAGACTGTGCACCTATCTTCTTCCACAGACCTAAGAACTGGGAGGCATGCAGAATCTAAACTCCAGCTAACTGTTAATGGGTACCAGCGCAATTTTCTAAAGATAGCAATTTTTATCAGTGCTACTCAGAGGCTGGCCAATAAGCAAATAAATGGCTCAACATCAATATAAAAGAAACTTCTTCCTTCCAAACACCTAGCACCATTTTCAAACTGTGCATATGAATAGAAAGCCTTGAGACAGAGCAGTGAAATCACCCATGGCATCAATATCCCTCTAATTCATTTCCTAAGATCTGGGCGGGATCCACAGGACACCAGGCATTTAATATTGCCTTTAAAAGATCAACTTGTATGAGCTTTACAGTAATAAAAGCTGATACTGCTACTGACACATTTAATTAAACACACTCTCTAAATAGAGCTTCCCATGTACGGCCATAATGGTTTTGGCCTTGGTTTTATCAGAAGCCATCAGAAGAGGACACCAACTATGCTGCTAACAGTTTTATCCTGAGCAACCCCCACCCCTACCCACCCGAAACCCCCTCCCAATATTACTTTTATCTGTGGAATTCTCTGCTGGCCTTGGCCTGGAAAACTGGGTAGACCCTAAGGACAGGTATCGGATCCAGCCTTTTTTTGGAGTTGGCTCAAACTGATGGTTCCCAGCAGCATAAAGCTATGGCCTTTATAAACTTCAATTTGAGGTTTGTAATAGAATCTTAACTGATTCCCTCCCCCTCTTTTTTTTTTTTTTCCTTTTTCTTTTTTGAATGGAAGAGAAAAGGTAAACCAAAAGATATTTCAAAATAGGAAAATTATTTTAATTATGAAACCCTCTCAACTCAAAACTGTTAAAGGAAGCCAAATGGGAAATATCAGAGTATTTTGTTTTGTTTTTCAAAGGTTTAACTATTAAACATGAGAATCACAACTTTGAAGTAAGGGGAGAATTAAAAGGTAGGAGCAGAAAAGGGGAGCAAGAAAGGACCCTTCAAGACCTGTTTGCTCAGAAGGGCCCCTCCGTGTACTCCTCCTCCCAGGGGCCATCCAGGCTGGAGGAAAGCAGAGGGTTACACAGAACATTTAGCAGACTTAACATTGGATTAAGCACACTACTGCAAGTTTCAACAAATGTTCATGGCATACGTAAAAACACATTTACAACAAGAAAGAAGAGAGGCACCTGGAGACATCTGACACTGGGCATGCTCTGCAGGCAACTCAGTGCGCACATGCTCTCTACCAGGTTGGCGCAGCCTAGCCACAAAGACCTTGGCACAGAACACTGCAGGATGACAAAAAGGAAGGAAGAGAAGAAGCAGTTAGAGGCCGCAACAAGTCACTCCTTCACACAGGCAGCTTGAATGTTAGTCGGGGCGGGGCGCACCCATGCAGTTTAGAGGGCAGGGAGAGGCCTAGGTTTCCTGAACCCTGGGGAGCAGGCCCCCTTTCTGTCTTATGGACAGGGATTTGGTGCAGCCAACCACTCATTTCACAGGATACAGTAAACAGAATCAAGAGGGAGAGACTGCTTAAATGACAACCCCCTAGAGGGAACTGGGAGTCTGTGTGTAAAGCAAGAGCACCTGAGAGTGTGTGACAATTCCACAAAAGTTAAGGGATTCTGGTCTATCCACGCAGTCTCCATTGCTTAAGAAACTACCACAGCAGGCCCTAGCCCCCATACCACACTATAAAAAGGTGAGACGCAGTTGTTGAATAATTTGCACAAGGACACACAGCATGGTTTAGCCTCAGACTACCAAGTCCCACAAGCCTCTTCTACTGAAAAGCTTTGGTGACCCAACAGTCACCATGTGAATACAGTTTTGCATTTCTCTAAAGTAAAATTGCAGGACACTTAAAGAGAATGAGGGAAAGGAAAAGAGAGATAAGTAACAGATACATGTAATTGAAACTGCTTGAAAAACACTGTTTTCACTGTCATCAACATCTCTGCATGCTCAGAGAAAAAACTGGAGTACTATGACCTGTGACTTTTCATTCTGGACTTCATGTACAAACTTGGTGGCAAGACTAAGAATTAAAAGCCTGCCAGGTGGTGGTGGCACACACCTTTGATCCCAGCACTCAGGAAGCAGAAGCAGGTGTATCTCTGTGAGTTCAAGGCCACCCTGGTCTACAGAGCAAATTCCAGGATAACCAAGCTACCCAGAGAAACCTTGTCTCGAAAAAAAACAAACAAAATAAAAAGAATTAAAAGCTTAATTGATTGACTCCACTCCACCCTTAAAAAGAAACTTGTTGCTTTTGAAGGAATTTTTTAATGTAACATAAAAATGAGCATATATTATAGCTAACATATAGTAACCATCAGACTATGATATCTAATAAATATTTTTATTCTAAGATCAATTAAGTTTACAGAGGCAAAAACCAATAATTACAATCAAAAAAATTAAAACAAACCAACCCTGAAGGCAGGTGCTTGAGTTCTACTGAAACACTCAACAAATCTTAAGACTCAAGCCATGTGTTTGTTCCCCTGGCTCCTTGGTTTTCACTAGGAAATGCTCTACAATCAGTACACGTGTACTATAAACAAAGGGCCTTGCTGGAACTCAGATAGACCTGGTCCTACCCTGCCTTCCCTGCTTCCTACTTACAGCTCACTTGTGATGGAGGGAATGTTGCGGTTACTCAGAAGAGCACACAAAATCAGAGGAAGCAAATGGGACAAGTCAGGGCACAACTCTCTAAGCAATGAAAAACACCACACATTTCCAACCTGAGTGCTCACTGAAGGCTTAGCGTGGACAAGACAGTGGTGAAGTGTCTGTGGTTCAGGACAGACTGTTGCCCAGCAGTTTCACAATGTAAAGAAGCAACCACAGAAAGGCCTGACCACATTTTTATAAAATACAATAGAGTAGCTGCCATTTATTGAGCGCCTCTGACTAGTTCCTATTAGGACAACTGTCATAGTAACTCCTGAAAGGCAGTTAGTATCTTGGTCTACAGACGTTCTGTTAAAACACCAGCGTGTCTGAGGTCTGCACCAATGCCGACTGATCCTGACTACAGCGAGTACTCTACCCTGAGGCCTTGTTACACACGCTAACTGGGACAGCAGTTCTGTCAGTCTGTGTCACAGTGTGTGGCCAGAGAAAAGATCTACATCACCTGTTCATTACATGGATGATTTAGGTTAAATAAACTCCCTAGGCCGGGCGTGGTGGCGCACGCCTTTAATTCCAGCACTCGGGAGGCAGAGGCAGGCAGATCGCTGTGAGTTCGAGGCCAGCATGGTCTACAAAGGGAGTCCAGAATGGCCAAGAATACACAGAGAGACCTTGTCTAAAAAAAAAAAAAAAAAATAATAATAATAGTAATAAACTCCCTAGATCCTCATAGCTCAGTTTAAGATTCTCTCGGTATTTTTGTTGTTCCTCCTTTTGGCAATCCTGGGTACTGACCCCCAGGACCTTTGAACACGCTAAGCACGTGATCTATAAGTAGACTCCCCAGCCAGAAATTTAGGGTTCTTTCTGGACTGTTCAGCTTACTGACTCACAAAAATCACTCAGATCTTAACCAAGAGAGGAAGAATCACATCAGTATTTTCTAATACCAAATTAGCAAAGCTCACTTGCAATCAATTTCCAGTTATTCAGTAAACAGTTGAGATCCTTTGTAAAACTCACTTACAAGTTCCATGAAAGCATCCTGCTACTGAGCTACACCCACAAACCTGCTTCACAACTTTTAAAACTTTGGTGTGAATTTGCATATTCCAGAGATTTTTGTTTGCTTGCTTTGGCTTCTTTATTATAACTTGGAGGGGGGGCAGGGGGAGGCGAGGGACCTCACATGCCATGACATGAGGAGGGCTTAGAATGGTCAATTCTCTCCTCTTATCTTCCAAGTGGTGGAAAAGTTCCCAGGATAGAATTCACCAACTTGCCGTTTGCTTTTGAGACAGATTCTCACTATGAGGCTGGTTGGCTCAACCTCATGAGCCTCTAACCTGAGCTTTCCCAGTGCAGAACTACAGGTGTTTGCCAGCATGTCCAGCTCTATTGGGGGTTGGGGGGACTTTAAAGGATCTTTAATGGTCTAATTTCGAGTTTCTTTTCCTACCACCCACAGTAGATACCTAGAAGAATGATGGCCATGTTCCCTCAGAGGTGACCATGTCTCACCATGCTAAACACAACTCACCACCACTTCACTCTTACACACCTTACTTTTCCAATATTCAGAACAAGAAAATGGTTTTGAAGAGATGCAATTTCTTATCCAAAAACCACCCAGAGCTAGGTCTAAGCTGGTGCTGGTCCTAGCAATCTTAAATTAGAATGCCAACCCCACAGCTGACAGATCTGCTTGAGAACAGGGGCTGTGGAGACAGCATGCTCCCAGGCACTGCCCACCTACCTGTGGCTGTAAAGCAACAGCCAAAACCTGCCAGTCAGAAACCTCCATTCACCAGGCCTGCAATCTTCCAGGTCAAGATGAGGCTAAGACAATGTAGTTAAAAGGCGTTAGGCGTGCTCCGTCCCCACATTGTTATTCGCAGATAACATACCACACTACTGGAAACAGTCTTTACTCAACAGAAAAGGCCACTGTAGGAAACCCATGTACCTTGTAATAGGGAAGTCCACACATGCTGCCCTTTTGTCTAAAAAAACAAAAACAAACCAGGAAGACAAGGGTCCAACTTGAAATGGGCAAAAGTTCTATACTGTTGGGGATTGGTCTGATATATTCTGATGCTAATTAATAAAAAGTCATCACACCGGGGCAGGGCAAATGAGACAGGTGTGGCTAAGGTTCCCGGGCTTGGAGAGACAGAGAGAGAGAATCTTGGGAAGAAGGAGAGACCCGAGGAGAAGAGAGAGGAAGGCCATCATGGGTTAGGTGGAGGAGAAGCAAGTGGCCGGCGTGGAGACTAGGCCCAGATGAAGAAGATTAACAAGTATATGGGATTATGGGTGGGAAATAGCTTGATAGAAATTATTAGAAGCAGATGACATGGGATTGGGGCAGGTATAGGATCCCTGCCCCACTATGAGAAGTAGTATAGAGGATTAATGTCTGCCCTGCCCAGGTTAACTAAGGCTATTTTAAATATAACAAGTGTCTGTGTCTTGATTGATTGCTAGCGGGTTATACTGCCATAATAGTAGTAAGTATAGGCCTAATAATTATTATTAGGCCTTATTGGTAATTTAAAATCAACACTATACTCATTAATCTAAGAATACCAAATAAAATGCATCTAGAACCTTAACAGTAATTGATCCATGATGCTTCTAATTTAAATTTCAAGACTTGGTTGGAAACTAAAGGTATCGTGTTTGTTTGTTTGTGTTTCTTTTTGTTTCTCAGGAAAGGGTTTCTTTGTGTAGCCCTGGCTATCCTGGAACTCACTTTATAGACCAGGCTGTCCTCAAACTCAGAGATCTGCCTCCCTCTGCCTCCCAAATGCTGGGATTAAAGGTGTGTGCCACCATGCCTAAGCTGTTTGTTGTTGTTGTTGTTGTGTTGTTGTTGTTTGGTTTGGTTTGGTTCTCTGGTTTTTCGAGACATGGTTTCTCTGTATAGCCTTGACTGTCCTAGAATCGCTTTGTAGACCAGACTGGCCTGGAACTCACAACAATCCACCTGCCTCTGCCTCCCAAGGGCTGGGATTAAAGGCATGCGCCACCACTGCCCGGCCTGTTGTTGTTTTTTAAATGAAAACTATCTTCTTGTCAGCTATGTTTACAATGCTTTTAAGGTAACAGTGAAATATTCTTATTTCCTGTTATAAAAGGTCTAAGATGTGAGAATAGCAATGTAGAAGGATCCAGTGGGTCCTAGAAACCTACAAGTAGAACATTATGATAGGCAGATTTGGGCCAAGGGGTCCAGCTCAAACTAAGGCACCAGCCAAGGACAATACAGGCGGTAAACTTTAAACCCCTACCCAGATCTAGCCAATGGTCAGAACAGTCTCCACACTTGAGTGGAGAGTGGGATATGACTTTCTCACGTACTCTGGTGCCTCACATTTGACTATGTCCCCTGGAGGGGGAGACCTGGTGGCACTCAGAGGAAGGACAGCAGGTCACCGAGAAGAGACTTGATACCCTATGAGCATATACAGAGGGAGGTAATCCCCCTCAGGAACAGTCATAGGGGAGAGGAATAAGGGGAAAATGGGAGGGAGGGAAGAATGGGAGGATACAAGGGATGGGATAACCATTGAGATGTAACAAGAATAAATGAATAAAAGAAAAGAAAAAAAAAAAGGTCTAAGGAATTTACCCTGAATAGCATATTTACAAATCTTAAAAGTATGTACAACCTACTTAGTCACCAAGCCACCAGTAATACCAGCAAGCCTTTGTTCTTGCAACCTCAGCTTCAAGCCCCAAAGACTTTCACAAGGACCATTCCAGAGGTCATAAAATCTCCAATATACATGTTATAATCTCATATTTATTCATATTCATAGAAAACATGAAATTACTCATATGAGGTTTCTAGTATTAAGGGAAAATACACAGTCATGATGAATACTTTTTCAACTCTAAAGTCAAATAAAACACTGGCCAAGGAAGCCAACTATGCTTACTGATTCTGCCACATTCATCACCAGCTGGGAAAACTTGAGGTTGATAAAAGACAAGAATAATAGCTTTTTGGCATATTTCAAAAGCTGAGAGTTTATTAAAGGGAGCAAAAGAGAACTATCCTAGGTTTTCTTTCTATTACCATAGGGACCACAAATCAAATGAAAAAGTACCTGCTGCCACCTTGTCTTCTCACTGGCCAGCCTGCAGTCTCACAAAGGCTGCCGCTGGGCTGTTTCTACATGGGACTGCTTTGAATCTCCTGCCCTGATTCCTTCTCAAAGAGGCAATTCTTTTAAAGCAGCACACAAAGGTGTGTTCTGTCATCCCTCTAATGTTTCCTGATCTAGAAATCTGCATTATTACAGGTTTCCTATAATCCCCTCTCAAGTAGTTTTCTTTAAACCTCTTCCCACCAAATCAAATCATTACCTTCATCTAATTTCCACCATGATGGTTGAGGTGACCAACCCCATTTCATCCAATAAAAAAGTATCTGAACTTATATCTATCTGCACAGAAAAAATAAAAATAAAGAACAAAATACTTTCCCCTAGACACAGGAAGATATCTGGGCAATGTATAAAATACACATATATACCAAACAGACAACCTATCCAAAGGAGGAGGCAACTAAGGCTAAAATGATGAGCAGGGGGCAGCTAGGAGGAAAGAAAAGATGAATTTCAAACAGAATAAAGAGCATAAGCAACGCTGAAATGGCACAGTAAGGGCAAAAGCTAGCTGGGTATTAACCTTTATATGTAAGGTCATAGAGAAGACTCAGCATCGGAGTTCAATTCCTAGCACCCATATTAGGTAGCCCATAATCACCAGTTAACTCCAACTCCAGAGAGATCTGATACCTCTGGCCTCCATGGGCACTGACACTCTTGTGCACATAGCACCCCCCACCCCCATCACAAGACACACACACACACACACACACACACATACACACACACGATCTAAAATAATAAATTTTTTTTTAATGGGCCATGGGTTCTTTTTTTTTTTTTTTTTTTTTTAAATACGGTATTCGGCCTACATGTGGTGCCCAGAAGAGGGCACCAGATCTCATTATAGATGGTTGTGAGCCACGTGCTCTTAACCTCTGAGCCATCTCTCCAGCCCAGGCCATGGACTTTTAGCCAAACAATTAGGAGATGGAGTACACTATCAATCCATAGCCAGCTTCAAAGAAAAGCCTGTGTTCTAGAATATGTAGTGAACACCTAAGATGAAAATCTATTCAAAAAGAACAGGATAACAGGTAAATAGTACAAAACCATAAATGTCTTTAATAGATTACTGTAAGTTTTGTTAAAGCTCAGTAAATATGAGTGCTTAGATCATTTAATTCTGTTAAGGAAGAATTTACAAAACTTAATAACCAGGGGCAGGGAAAAATGGCTCAACAGAGGAA
>OU015755.1:64802341-64846962 GCA_907169655.1 Acomys percivali | reverse complement strand
AAAAGCTGAGTGTGGTGGTACACACTTGGAAACCCTTGTGCTGGGGAGGCAGCAGGGGATCCCTGGAGTTCTCCTTGGTCAGCCCATCTAGCTCATCACTGAGCTCCAAGTTTGATGACAGACTGTCTCAAAAGCTAAGGTAGAGAGCATAGAGGATGACACTGCCTCCACATACAGACACCCATACATACTATATATACAAGAGTTTTAACTTAACAAACCATTGGTGAGAAATGACAGGAGGTATCCAACTACTTTAAGCAGAGAAATGAGTCTCGGCAGCTAGAGAGAAAGCACTGTGTGAGGAAAAGCAAAAAGACTATCTCAGGGATCTTCAAGCCACTCATTTATTTTTGGCTTACACACTGCAAACTTCGCTCAGTGCAGGAGGAGCCAGTACTTACCTACCAACACTCATAGTCCGAGTCCTTTTCTTCCCCATAAGACTTCCATTATGCCCTCCTTATGAGACGGAAAGCCAAGGGTGGCGTGGTAATGTACTAGGGACACTAGACACAGGAGTAACCGGCATGTGGCTGGTAACATGCTCTCCACTGAAAACCTTCAGGCAGCGGTCAGCTCTCTAAACCTAGGTTTAAGATCCAGCAGGACCCACAGAAATCTCTCCGTAAGACGGCACTCATCTCAAATAAGCAGAACAAGCATTAAAACTAATCAAAATTAGGAACCACGCTATTGTGTCTAATTGCCTGACCTGTCACTTGTCAAGAAACAGCAGTGTCTGTGATGGCAAAAAACGATAATGCTGTTCCAAATCTGGGAAGACTTGGAACCTAGACCTCTAATGTTAAATAGTGATCTGTAAGACACAGCAAACATCAACAAAACAACTCTTAGTTTTAAAATAATACCTGAGTTCAAACCCAGGCTGCACAAGGGGAAGGAGAGAACCCACTCCCGCCAAAGCTATCTTCTGACTACCTACCAGTCACATCATGTTTCCGTCTCTGTCTCTCTCTCTCTCTCTGTCTCTCTCTCTCTCTCTCTGTCTCTCTCTCTCTCTGTCTCTCTGTCTCTCTCTCAAGTTAATTCACAATTTAATTACATTTTACATACATATTTTTAAAAAACACAATACTGATCCATACCTTCATGTGTAACAATCTTTCAAACAGAATGGCACTTTGTTAAGACAGAATTGGACAATAAACACGTGTCACATAACCATGACAGTTCCTATTTAATTCTTAGCAATTGTACTTTAGAAGTGCATACTTACTTGTCAGTGATATTATAGCAGAACATTCTCTGGCTGAGATACTCAATAGGGAAGAAAAGGACAAGAGGAAAAAGTGGGGAGAAAAAGGAAATGTATGATCTGCTGAGTTTCAGAGACTCAAACAAGGCCAAACGATGACAGCAACTTGATAGAGCCAGAGCTGAGAGTCAGAGCCCACTTATCCTTACACACTGTCCTCTCAGCTCTTTAACATTCAGTGACGTCATCTTGAGCGATGACCCAGAACCTCACAAAGCCGTCATGATCTGCATGGGCACCTCCAGAAGAGGGATAAAGGATAATTCAGTTTCCATTCCCCCTTTTCCCTGTTATTTGTTTGTTTGTTCACTTTATGGTGCTAGAATGTGAACCCAAGCCTTACACGTGCCAGCAAAGTCCCAACCTTTCTTTGTGTATCATGAGTAGCACACAGTTTAGTTAAGGTTGCTACAGGAGCATGTGCAACTAAACTGTCTGTGGCTACACCACTTAAGAAAATGTCTTGGGAATAACCATTGAGATGTAATATGAATAAATTAATAAAATTAAATTTAAAAGAAAAAAAAATGTCTTGAGGTTGGAGAGATAGCTCAGAGGTTAAGAGCACTGGCTGCTCTTCCAGAGGTCGTAAGTTCAATTCCCAGCAACCACATGGTGGCTCACAACCATCTATAAGGTGATCTGGTGCCCTCTTCTGGCATGCAGGTATACATGCAGACAAAGCATTCTATATATTAAATAAGAAAGAAAGAAAGAAAGAAAGAAAGAAAGAAAGAAAGAAAGAAAGAAAGAAAGAAAGAAAATGTCTCCTGAGCCAGGTGTAGTGGTGCACACCTTTAATAGCAGCACTTGGGAAGCAGAGCAGGCAATCTTTGTGAGTTCGAGGCCAGGCTGGTCTACAAAGTGAGCCCAGGATAGCCAAGTATACATAGAGAAACCCTCTCTAGAAAAAAGCAAAAAAAGAAAATGTCTCTTGCCTGCACCCCCTGGCCCCACAACCATGAACTACACTAATGTGGTAGAAGCAAGAGGATGAGGGCCATCCTCTACTATGTAGTGAGTTCTAGTCCAGCCTCAGGTATGTAAAAGCCTCTTTTAAAAAAAAAGGGGGGGGGGATTATAATTCTATCTGACTCCAAAGTCCCTGCTTCCTTTTCTAATTTACATCATCTATTATTCTGTTTAAAATTAAACTCTCCTAAGTGGTGCATCTGCCTGGTTAATTCAAATTTTATCAACCTATTGCTCAAATCACAGTCTTGATGGAGTGTAACTGGGTAACAGACATGACCTGAGGTGCAACAACACACATGGATTCAAAGTTTGAAAAGCTTGTGTATCATTGACTCAATTTACAAGGAAAATATTATAGTAAGAGGAAAAACAAAGGCATTCATCAGATCAGATCATTATTCATAATAGCAAAGAAACCCCAGCAACAAGGACCAAACAGTAAGTTATGGACTACCCACAGGAAAAGCATGATGTGCCTGGCACATAGGACTACCCAGTAGAGCCTATTCATAACCTAGATAGACATAAAAAAAAAAAAATTCCAACACACTGAAGTAATTCAAGAAGCTTTAACTGAATAAAGGCAATAAATCAGGGCTGCAGTTATGGCTCCATTTTAATACATATAAAATACCCAGAATATGATGCAATTATTTCTATTTGAATCTCTCAGTCAGCCACATACAGCTAGACATACAATATCCAGGCTTCTGGATCCTACGTCCTGAGAACACTTCATATAAAACATTGGTCTTTGCATTCTTACTCAGGGATCTGATCACAGCAACTTGTCCCCTGACCTTCAATGAAGC
The DNA here is from genome assembly GCA_907169655.1 of Acomys percivali. Lineage (NCBI taxonomy): Eukaryota > Metazoa > Chordata > Mammalia > Rodentia > Muridae > Acomys > Acomys percivali. Next base: position 64,843,896 of record OU015755.1, on the reverse strand, counting down.
AAATGGGGCCAAAACAGCCATCAGAGTTTGGCCAAGACACTACTTACTGTAGCTTCATTTCCACTTCTATGGCTACCAGATAGCTGAGTTCAGTCAAAAAGCCAGTGACCTGCCATCTAAGAGGAACCTTACTGAAGTGAACTTGACTGTGGCAGCCCACATCCACATCCTACCATGCACTACACCAGGAGGACTTCCACATGATGGGACAAGCAGCAGAGACAAGCCCTCATTGGCTGCGTGCTTCCTTTCTTCCCACTGGTTATAGCTCCATGGGCTTGTGCCCTCGGGGTTCCTGTGTGCTGAAGGCTTGCTAACCAGCCTGGCAGCACTGTGAGGTGCTGGACCTTTAAGTGGGGCCCAGAAGGTGGTTAGGTCATGGGAACACTGTCACACTGAGAATAACGTAGTTCATGGGGTTCCCATGTAGTTGAGTTCCCAAGACAGGATGTTATCCTAGTCTATGTGATCTCTTCTGAATGCGTTCTTGCTTTATAGCCACATCTGTCCTGTCACAAGACCCTCATCAGCAACCAAACAGATGGAGCAGCAGATCCTGGACTGTCAGCCTCCAACACTGTTATCCTACATAAACCTCTCCTCTTTGTAAGATGCCTACCTACCAGTGTTATGTATCTTTCTCACAACAGAAAATGGGTTAATATACTATCACAGGCACCGGTGCAGCTTCATCCACTCCAGGTCCTTCTACCTCACAAGCCAAAAAACTTCACTAGTCTTTGAAAATGTGTGCATAAAATTCTACTGCCTTTTAGCATACCAAGTTTTCATGCAAGAGAGTGCAATTTGATCATGTTTTATATAGAACAACAGAACATATGGGAAGTCAAAAACTTTTTCACATATGATAAATATTCTCATTTTTTCTAGGAAGAGATAACTATTTCAGGAATATAGCCTGAGAACAATTAACTTTTCAGTTTAAGCTGTTATTTATTCAAAAATATTTGCTGTATAGGCTAAAGCTGTAAATGCTTCAGCAAATATTGTTAAGAAACCGCAAAACCAAATATTCTGATATCAGAAATTATTTCTGTAAATAAAGCTATATAATTTCCCAGTTTACTAAAGGAAGACATGTGGCTAATTCCTACAGTGCAAAATGCTGTCTGTACACAAACCCCATCACTGTCTCCATAGTACTAAAATTAGTTGGTATTTGAAAAACCTTTTGTAGATCCACTGCAAAACTGCCACACACTTACAACATCTAACAAGACTCCTGACTCTGCAAACAATGAATTAGTGCTTAAAAAGGAAAGCTGAGTTGGGCATGGGGCTCACACCTGTAACCCCAACACTCAGAAGACAGGATCACCAGACTTTTCAGACCAGCCTGGGCTACAGTATGTTTAAGGAACTAAACCCCTGCACTGAGCCACATTAGATCAGACTAAAAGTCAATATGGAGTTACCCATGCTAACATTCCATGTCACCAAATTAAGCTATCTTACCTTCCCAGGTCGTGGGGAAAGCAACAGACAAGCTTCCCAAATAGGCCAAATGCCATGACAAAGAAGGTCCCTCTGGTCCAATCGTTAATCCTCTATCCCTAATGTAACTTGAAATGACCTGGTATTAACACACCAGTTGTTTTTTTATTATTCATCTCCCTGCCCACAAGGAAGCAACTCTGACACAATCAATTGTTTCAGCCTTCTCACAATGAAACAAACCTCCTCCCCTCTCACTCAATACTATGAGCCTGCAATGTGTGCAATGGGTGCAGCAAAGAGATGCCTGGTTCTAGAAACACAAAAGAAAGCCAATCAAGACCTGAGTTAGGCTGGTGGAACTTTGTCCTTTCACACACTCAAGTTTTGTTTAGTTTTTCAAGACAAGGTCTCACTACATAGCCCAGGCTGTTGTGGAATTATCTCTGTAGACCAGGCTGTCCTGGAACTTAGAAACCACCTGCTTCTGGCTCCCAAACACTAGCATTAAAGATGTAAACTGGCACATCCCTTACAGGTATGAGTAGCCAACAAGCACAGAGAAGCTGAGTGACATCAACAGTCACTCTGTAGGTGAAACCACAAGGTTAAACCAAAATGAAAGAGGACAACAGCAAATTCTCACATGAATGCAAAGCAAATGAAATGTTCCTATATTGCCAGAGAAAATAAAAGCATCTTACTGCTTTAGAGAAGATTCAAGATTTATTTTTCTAGCTACAGGTAGGTACACTTTGTGGTATAATAAATACACATTTCATCCCTGATTCTCTGCTGTGCCCTCTGCCTCCTTCCAAGAACAATGGTTTCTAAAACCTGGAACTCCCTGAGTGCAAGGGCTATCTCTAAGCAGCCCTGTCAACCAGACCTGAGCTTATGTAAGGTAACTCTTAGGAAGGACACAGGAGTTGCCAGGACAGCCACATGTGGCACCTCCTGATCTGACAGTTCTTTTGTATCCTTTATAATAAGATCCATGCAAGGGCTGAAGCTTTGGCTCAGTGGTTGAGGGCAGCAGCTTCAGTCTCCAGCACTCACATAGCAGCCCATTACTGTCTATTACCTCCAGCCTCAGGGATCTCACACCCTCTTCTGGCCACCTCAGGCACTACACACATGCAGGCATAAACACTCAATACTTGATAAATAAAAATAAATCCTATCATATCCTTTCATAAAACTAGTAACCCTAAGTAAAGTATTCCCTGAATTCTCTGCACCATTGTAGCACATTACTACCCATGAGGAAGAGAGGCATGGAAACTCCCATGATATAAGTAGGTCACAACACAGGCCTGGTAACTGCTGCCTGAAGTAGGGGCAGATGTCCAGTAGGAATATGCAAAGAGCTGGAGAGCTGCTATAGGAGAGCCCCCAAACAATCAGTGTCACAGCTTTTTTTGGGGGGGGTTGGTTTTTCTTTTTTTTTTAATATTTTATTAATTTAATCATATTACATCTCAATTGTTAGCCCATCCCTTGTATCCTCCCATTCCTCCCTCCCACTTCCCTCCTACTCCCCTCCCCTATGTCTGTGACTGAGGGGGACCTCCTCCTCCTGTATATGCTCATAGAGTCTCTTCTCAGTGACCTGTTATCCTTCCTCTGAGTGCCACCAGGCCTCCCCATCAAGGGGATATGGTCAAAAATAAGGCAACGAGTTTGTATGACAGTCATATCCCACTCTCCACTCAACAATGGAGAATGTCCTGTCCATCGGCTAGGTATGGGTAGGGGTTCGAAGTTTACTGCCTGTATTTTCCTTGGCTGGTGCCATAGTTTGAGCAGGACCCCGGGACCCAGATCCGCCCGTCATAATTGGTTTTTCAAGACAGGGTTTCTCTGTGTAGTCTTGGCTGTCCTAGACGCACTTTGTAGACCAGGCTGGCCTCGAACTCACAGCGATCTGCTAGCCTCTGCCTCCCGAGTGCTGGGATTAAAGACATGCACCACCACTCCTTGCCAGTGTTGAAACTTTTTTTTTCCTCTTTGAATTTGCACTGTGCCGATAATTCCACTCTTAGTACATCCACCTGAAAACAAACGTGCTCAAAAATCTATATACGAGCTTTCTCTTTTTATTCTCAAAAAGCAAATAATACAAACAATGTAGCAATAAAAAGGATTAGAACAAGAACAATTCTTGGAGCTGGAGAGATGGCTCTTAGTAGAGAAAATGCACTGACTGCATAACCATGAGGACCAGAGTTCCACTTCCAGCACCCACATAATAAACCAGGCAACCCACAAATGCCTGTAACTCCAACACCAAGTGATCAAACTCCTCTTTCTGGCCTCCAGGTACACATCTGTACATGTGCAGATATGCACACAACACAACAAACACACACTAAATCTTTTTTTTCGTCTTAAGAATGAGTGAGTCTTAAAACCATGCTGAGCAAACCAAACCAAACATAGCTGAGTATACAGTGTATACAATGTTATATGACTCTATCCATGTGAAATTCCAGAACAGACTGAACTAACCAACAGTTACGGAAAGCAGGACACTGGGGACAGTGTGGGAAAAGGATAATGACTGCAAAGGGAAGTGAGGAAGACTTTCTGAAAGCATAAAAAATGAACCATATGTTGATGATGGTGGTGGTTATATGAGCATATGTATTTCTGAAAACTCAAACACTACACTAAAGATAAGTACTACATTTAACTGAACATCAACTCTACTAAGATAATTAAATAAAAAGAAAAAAAGGCTACAATAAAAATACCAGCACACACCCATTAAACTGACTGACAAGGACTGGTAAGCCATCAGATGATGGATTACATGGAACTCTACCTTAGCAATGGAAGCATAAACTGACTAGCCCCTGCAATCAGCTCAGAGGACATTGGAGCTGCCGTATCTAAGTTCCCAATATGCCCACCCACAGCCCATCTCTTCCATCTCAGAGCTGTATATCCAACAGAAACATGGGATTCTGTCTACTTAGAAGTGTTAACAGGGTGGTGGTGGCGCACGCCTTTAATCCCAGCACTCGGGAGGCAGAGGTGGGCGGATCGCTATGAGTTCAAGGCCAGCCTGGTCTACAAAGTGAGTCTAGGACAGCCAAGGCTACACAGAGAGACCCTGTCTCGAAAACCAAAAAAAAAAAAAAGAAAGAAAGAAAGAAAAAAAAAACAATCTCTGAAAAAAAAAATGAAAAAAAACAAAAAAAACAAAAAAAACAAAAAAAAAGAAGTGTTATCAGGCTGGGTGTGGTGGCACAAGCCTTTAATCCCAGTACTCTGGAGGCCGAGGCAGGTGAAGCTCTGAGTTTGAGGACAGCCAGGTCAACCCAGAGAAGCCATCTTAAAAAAACAAGCAAACAAACAAGTAAGCGTTATCCACAAGACCAGCCAAAAATTGGAAGCAACTCCATTAATTAACAACAGCAGCCAAGTACTCAGCAACCCAGCTGTTCAAGCCATTCAAGCCACCTAGTAAAAAGAGCAATGAACTAGAAATGGAAAATGCAGAGGGGCAAACACTACAGATGCACAAGAAAGCTTCACAGACATAAATATGGGCAGAGTACATGAACATATAATTGTAAAAGAGACACAGCTAACCTATAAATATCTTTGGGAGAGTGGGCTGGCAGTGGCAACTCTTCAAGGGATTTGGTCTTAATCATGTCCTGAGTAGCAGTCATACTATGGGTTACACACTTAATGAGAATTCACTGAGCTGTATAGTTGTTATTTATCGTATAAAAGCTATATACACTCAGTGTTAGTAATCACACACATGCACACACACAAATGCTTTTAATCTACTATTGTCACTTCCTACAACTGTGTTTCCCAAGGCTGTGCCTCAGAGTGTCTGAAATGGCAATGAGATTGGCTCAAGTTTGACCCCAAGCCAACAGGGAGGACTTCTGACAAAAGACTAACAATACAAATAGTCTTAAGATGTTTTGGGTTTTTTTTTAGTATATGTAACAGACTTAAGAAATTTAAATATAGATAAGTTATTTTTTAAGAGCTACACAGAACTACTAGGATGTTTGTTTAAAATTTTAACACAGTTAAAGGGATGTCACATAAAACAATAAAAAGATAAATATGTATGTACAACTTTCAAAAGTACAAACCATGTAAAAATTACATTCTAATGCAGTGTTAGAACTCATATGCAAGGCCATGGGCATACTAGGCATGATGGCTACCACTGAACTACAGGCCTCAGCATTGATAAAGCTATGTATTTTGCCACCTAGTAACACAATTAACTTTACACGGTGACAACAAATTAACCAACACACTATAAACAGCAAATGACCAATTTTGAGAATGTGGTTGGTAAATATAAGTATCTTAGCTTTTAAAAGCATTTTTGAGCTGTTTTCATTTTGTTTGCAATCCTGAGAACCAAACTCAGAACCTTATCCATTTAGTGTCAAGGGCTGGCACTACTATTGAGCTAAATCTTCACCCTTAGGACTTTGTGTTTTAAAGTTTTAAGAACTTAGAGGTCCTCTGTGTGTTCAAGGCCAGCCTAGCCTAGAAAGCAAGTCTAAGACAGTGAGGGCTGTTATACAAAGAAACCCTGTCTCAAAAAAAAAAAAAAAATCAAAAGAAGAAAGAAGGACTTACAGGTCTGGCAAGATGGCTCAGTGGGTAAAAAGCACTTGCACTTGCCATGTGACCCTGAGGGCCTGAGTTCAATCCTTGAAACCATGTTTAAAAAAAAAAAAAGAAAACAGAAAAGTGGAAATCTATAGTTGCAATCCCATCACTCCTGTGGTGAGATGGGAGGTAGACAGAGCCAGGAGCGTCAGCCTGACCTCTGGCCACACCATGGATATGCACTTCTGCTCTCACAGACACAAACAGTAAGTGTTTTTCTTTTTACATAAGAATTACATTCTGTTGTCAATCCATAGGCACACCATGCTCACATCTACAGTACACTCTATCCACTCTATACCTAACATGACTCATTTCCTCCTCTTCCACCATCTGTTACTAGTTTGTCTATAACTGCTCCAATTTCTCTTGTTTCAATGCAGCCTCCAAACTGACTGCCAAAATCATCTTTGTAAAGCACACATGCTGCTGAAACTTCCATAATGCACATCTGCTGCACTCATCTTCTGGTCACAAGAATTGCAAGCTCAAATGCATCAGCAGGTAACATGAAAAGTGCAAGACGGGCAAGGGTAGGCAGGAAAGCACAGCTCCGCTTCAAAAGGCCAGTAACCACCACATTCCAGTTTTCACACAAAACCAGAAATGGGGGTTTTGATATGCAAGGTCCCAATCCTTTGAGAAAAAAAAAACCTATGCAGATGAAATAAAACTATCAGTGGGGTTCCTGTCTATATGTAAATTAGCCTGTACCTTGTGACCTAATAAAGTCCAAAATTTAGTTATATACCTTTGTAAATCCATATACCTCGCTGCTTCATTCAAGCTGTATTAAGCAATCCATTGGACTCCTTACTCCTCCCTCCTGATAGAAACCACACACCCTTTGCCAGGCATGGGTGACACACACCTGTAATCCCACCCCTCAAGGCCAAGACAGAAGATTGTCATACGTTCAAGGCCAGCCCAGGCTACATAGCTAGACTCTGCCTCATAAGAATGTTGAGAGACAGCATGCACATGCACTCACAGGCACATAATTGAAAATTAAAGGGGGATGGAGAAACAGCTCAGTGTTTAAGAGTACTTGCTGCTCTTGCAGAGGACCAGGTTCAGATCCTAGCACCCACACGGTGCTTCACATCCATCCGTAACTCCAGTTCCAGACAATGGGAAGCCATTTTCTGACCTTCATGGGCACCAGGCGCACACGCATGCATGCAGACAAAACACTTACATAAAATAAATATATAAAATCTAAAAAAAAATAAATATTATAAAAAAAAACAAGATAGACATCATTTCAGCCATTGTCCTCTGATTGTCTTTGCTATGTCAGGACACCCCCCCTAGCCCCCACCTTCCCAGTCCATCTATGTCCATTTCTAATTTATACCAAGCCTCAAAGAATAGCTTTTAAAGTGTGCCTTATGGAGCTGGAGGGATGGCTCAGTCTTGTTGTGTAAGCATAAAGTTGGGAGTTCAGATTCCAGCAACCATATAAAAACTGGCTGTGCACTGCATGTGCTTTTAACCACAGCATCACATAGCCCAAAGGAAACAGGCTCCAGGCCCACTGAGAGACCCTGCCTTAAAGCAGCAAGGTGGAGAGTGAAGAGAAAGACACCTATCACCTTCCTCAGACCTCCTGTACACACATATAAATGCATGTATACACCACATACATATAAACAACACTCACAAACAAAATAAGCAAATAAAGTATTCCTTATAAAACTGTCTCCTTTCTAACTCTTGTAACACCAAACAAAATTAATTTCCATATAAGACTGCAAACTACTGGAAACAACATACACATCTGATTCTATTCTTTATTCCCCATAATACCAAAGAGGACATGCTCAATAATGAATGAATAAACTACTTACCTACTTATGTAGCAATGTGCACCTCAATTTGATGGTCATTATGTTAACAAGATCCCTTAGATTTTTCAATATTAAGATTACCAAGTTCAGACAGGAAAAACTGTAATATTAAATTTGAATCAAAAATAAGATGAACTCATGGTTCCTTTTAAAGATATTTCTTAGCCCTGTCTACCACATGGACCTACAACAATGACAGCAAATAGTTTCTAGAAATGTCCCTCATAAAAAGCCATAGTGTCACACAACATAGACCTGGGAGAATCTGATCCCCAAAGCCGGAAACACACAAAGACTGGTGAAGACACATCAAAAAAAAGTGAGAGCTACTGGAAGAGGCTCTCATTAGCCAAATCTGGGACACTGAGAATCAGTAAGGATGGTAATTGACTGTTAACATGCCAAATAAACAAAAGCCCATGAGAGTACAGTGGCACAGATAGAGAGGTGGAGAAACAGGCTAGCTCTGTGAGTACTAGCTAATAAACAGGAGAATGACAACAGACCACAATTTTGTAACCATACTATAATAAGACTTCAGAGTCGGGAAGCTCTGAGTCTGCGGTGAGGAGTTGTAACAAAACTGTTACAAGGTGTCAAACAGTGCCCTGCAGACAACCTTGCCAAGAGCAGAGGTGAAAACTGCAATTCTAACAGAGATCTGGCTACTGTCAGCGTAACCAAGGGACAAGGTAGCACAGCTCCTGATGCCTCGTGATGTGATTCAGTGTGAGGAACATTTCTCCTATGATGAAGCATTCCTACCAAAAAGCTGAACTTGGATGCAGCTCACCAAAGCTTCAGGAAATACTCAAATGAATGTGGAATGTCACACACCACTGCACATGTATAATGCAACTAACGAAACTGGGCTCTTCCGAGAAATCAGTGGGGGAAAAGGAGAAAAAATAAATAGCTTGTTCTAAACTAAAACAGCAGAGAGACAGCTAAGTACAAATTTAAGGGAAACAATATCAAAATGTTTGCAATGGACTTTCAAAATTTTTTGCAACAAAGAAAAGATTTGTTATCAGGGTAAGAAAAAAAGAGGGGGTTAGGGTAGGGAGGAAAATAAGGGAGAGAAATAACACAGAGGAGATGCCAAAGTGGCCCATGACAATTGGTAAGCCCAGGTGAAAAGAACGCTTCCTTCTGTCTGTTTGAGCCCCAGCTCTATGTACATAAGCTGTCTTCAGGCAAAGTCAAGGGGCTTCACCTTGGTGCTAGACCAACTACCCAAAAAGCAGAAGGCCCTGGGCTTGGGGGCTGGACAGGAGGACAACAACTTTTTTAACTTCCAGTTTGAAGTTCACTTAACACCATTAGAGAACAGGGAATAAGTGCAGTCCGAGGCAAAGCCTGTGTGAGGTACAACACTGAGGATCAAACACAAGGCCCTGTACATGTTAGGCAAGCCACTGAGATAAACCCTGGCCCAAGGCCACACCTCTCAGGGTGCCTACTTAGCCCACCCCTCCTCAGAATCTGCCCTAAAGATATACTACTTCATATGTGAAATGGCATATGTACAAAGTTATCTTACAGCACTCTAAGTTATAGCAAAAGACTGAAAATGATCCACATACCATCCATATCCATCAGTCCAGACTAGTTACAAATTACAGACAATTTACAGACAAATTACAGCTTACTTATATGATAACGAGAGCCCTTTGGGAATTGATAGGTAAGATGATCACATCATATTTTACATTAAAATAGGTAAGATACAGGGGCTGAACAGATGGCTCAGCAGTTAAGAGCACAGGGACCTGGGTTCAATTCCCAGCACCCCCATAGTGACTGAAACTGTCTGCAACTACACTGCGGGGGAATCTAATGCCCTCTTCTGGCCTCAATTACCATGCACATAAGCGTGGTACACAGAAATGTGTGCAGGCAAACAAACAATAAGGTTCAGGCCATGCATGACAGAGCATGCCTTTAATCCTAGCACTCAAGAGGCAAGAGCAGGCAGAGCTTAGTGTTCAAGGCCAGCCTGGCCTACATGGCAAGTTGCAAGCTAGCCAGGACTGCATAATGAGACCTTCATCTCAAAATAACAACAATAATAAAAACATTACTACTAATAAAAAGTATATATACATATATAGAAACAGGTTATGTGTGAGTACAGAATAAGAACCTTGCATTTTCTTTTACATTGTGTACTTTATGGCTCATGCCACAGATATATATAATTTACTTTAAAATGTGTTGACAGCCATCTCCAACAGTCTTAAGGGATTAAGGTAGAATTAACATGTAGTAAAAAGGATTGGGTTAAAGTCCCTTAAGGAAAGATCTTCAAAAGCTTCAGAGACCTACAAAATATGGCATTTAAAGATTTTTTATTATTCTAAAAATTCTTTGACAAGACAGGTTAACTCCTGGCAACACTTAGCCTTCCTCAAAGAAGATGATGAGCATCAAAGAACCTCCTTATGGAGATGGCTTCAAATGTGGCAAACCAGCCACTAGGAAAAATGTTCTTGTTTCTGCCACTGACAGAATTCTGCCTAAAAATGAGCAAGCTTGGATACAGGCAGAGTTGGCGGCGAAACTCTGCCAAGACAGGGTAAGCAAGTCCTCGATACTCAATAGTTCCTGCCTCCCAAATATGTCTGTCAAATATACTGGGCCCCAAGGCAGAAGAAGATGCTCCAATGTTATAGAGAGTTTTGGGTGGCTTTTCAGGCAGTAAACTGTATCTGTCATTTTTTTCATTTTGGAAGCTGCTGACCTGAACTTCCAGTTCACTCAGCTAATTAAGTTTTATTCCTTCTCAAGTCTCTGATGGGGCTGAAGACCAGATAGTTTAGTCTTACAATTAAGCTTAGCTGTTTAGGGGTTAAGATGTTTTTAGGTCTGATAGCTGTTTTAAGTTGATAGAGATGAGATATAGTAGACAGTGATTTTCATTCAGAATTCTAAACTCATCAAGATAGGAAATATGTTTACTTCAAGTTTGCCAAATACAAATAGCTAAATCACTATAAATGTAACATGTATATAATTCCTGATTGCTTTGTGGTTCTTTCTGCTATATGTAGTTTATTTTATTTATGTGTAATAAAATAAATGTGTATGTCTAAAAAAAAGAACTATAATAATTTTTTTTAAAGTCCCTTAAGGAGAGCCGGGCGTGGTAGCACACGCCTGTAATCCCAGCACTCTGGGAGGCAGAGGTAGGGGGATCTCTGTGAGTTCAAGGCCAGCCTGGTCTACAAAGCAAGTGCAGGAACAGCCAAGGCTACACAGAGAGACCCTGTGGGGGGGGGAGGTCCCTTAAGGAGGGTGTGAGAACTAACTCAGCAGTTGGGAGCACTTGATGCTCTTACCCAGGTTCAGTTCCTAGATCCCACATGTCAGCTCATAACTATCTCTACCTCCTCTTCTGGCCTCTGTGGGCACTGCACACATGTGGTACACATACATACAGGCAAAACACCCATACACATAACATAAAAACAAATAAATCTCTCCTTTTTTTTTTTTTTTTAAATCCCCTAAAGCAGTGGTTCTCAACTTGCAGGTCAAAGGGCTGTACATCAGACATTTGCATCACACTTTATTACAGTAGCCAAATTATAGATATGAAGTGGCAACAAAACAATGTAATGGGTGGCAGGGTCACCTCACCATAAGGAACTGTATTGAAGGGTCACTGCATTAGGAAGGTTGAGACCCACCACTTAGTGGTGAAATTTGAGGTCAGCATGAACTACACAGGGAGACTGTGTCTCAAAATTAACTCCCTGAAGTGCTACACCAGAGGCCAACATAGCTTCTCAGTTAGTCCCACACAGCTAATTTTGGCTTCAGCACTCGAACAGCTGTTTCTTTAACTGACAAGTAGATAAAATAGCTGACTTGTATTTAGGCTTCATGTTGTGATGTTTAAAATGTCTTTTAAAATACTATAGTTGCACTCACCAGAGCTAGGTGAAAAACACTCAGAATTTAGACTATCTAGGAGGGCAGATATCTCTTTGCCATCTTTTCTCAGGTTATTTTTCTCTTGTTTTAGTAACCAGATGTAGAATTAAAATTGAGTGAATGAGCCAGGTAGTGGTGGCGCATGTCTTTAATCCCAGCACTTGGGAGGGAGAGGCAGGTGGATCTCTGTGAGTTCGAGGCCAGCCTGGTCTACAGAGCCAGTTCCAGGACAGCCAAGGCTACACAGAAAAACCCTGTCTTGAAAAACCAAAAAATAAAATAAAATAAAATTGAGTTCCTGAGTTCAATTCCCAGCAACCACATGGTGGCTCACAACCATCTATAATATGATCTGATGAGCACTGTATACATAATAAATAAATCTTTAAAAAAAAAAAAAAAAAACTGAGCCTCTATTGATTAGCCAGTTGGAGTGAGAGAGAAAATCCCAACTAAGTGTGATGATCTCATCAGTGGACTGGAAACAGGAAAGAGAGGGCTGTTGGGAAATCAGATGAGAGAGAAGTGTGACCACACCTCTTGGTCAACATCACAGCCCATTCCTGTATGCTGGCATTCCCAGACACAGTCTGTGTTTGAGTAACCTCATAATTCTAGTTAAAAAGTTGGCCGAGTGAGTGGTGGTGGCACATGCCTTTAATCCCAGCACTAGGAGGCAGAGGCTGGTGAATCGCTGTGAGTTCGAGGCCAGCCTAGTCTACAAAGCAAGTACAGGACAGCCAAGGTTACAAAGAGAAACCCTGTGGTGGCACATGCCTTTAATCCCAACACTTGGGAGGCAGAGGCAGGCGGATCGCTGTGAGCTGAAGGCCAGCCTGGTCTACAAAGCAAGTCTAGGATAACCAAGGCTACACAGAGAAACTCTGTCTCAAAAAAAACAAAAACAAAAAACAAACAAATAAAAAAGTAACTACATGAAGGCAAAGGCTCCGAAATTTCACTATTTGGTGGCCAATATTGCATACATACCTCTATGGGTGAATCCAACTCATTAGTAATCTTGCCCAACATAAACTCATTCTTTCTTCTCCCAAATCTCATATTTTATTACAGTACTACCCATCCTGAGGAAGAAAGCAAACATCTATCCAAGGGCTCAAGGCAAAAGAAAAAACTCATGATATTACTTCTCAATTGCCCTGCTACTAAAACCAATCCCTGGACTGGAAATGGCTTAGTGGTTGAGAGCACTGGCTGCTCTTCTAGAGGACCTAGGTTTAATTCCCAGACCCACACGTCAGCTTACAACTGTCTGTAATTCTAGTTCTAGAGGCTCCGATACCCTCACACAGACATACATACATGCAGGCAAAACACCAATACACATGAAGTAAAAATAAATTAAAACAACAACAACCAACCCCTAAGCTCTGTAGACCAGCCACCCACAATTTTCACAAAGCCACAGCCTGTATATAAGCCCTCCTATAAGCACTCTGGCTCACTTTTAGCACTGCTTACTAAGCCCAAGTCTCGGCCTTTAGTCTCTCATCCTGCATCCACTTGCCAAGGTAACTTCCTGAAATACCAATTCACTGTGTTACCTTTTCCACTTCAAGAACAGAAGGAAAAAAAATGAAAGTAATGACTCAGTAGACTGAAAACAAGCTCCACTGAACAGTACGCTGTAATGCAAAGAGAACGTACCATTGGGTATGTGGTCCTCTGAGTATGTTCCTATTTAGCACACTATATGACCAAGTTACATAAGTTTAGTAAGCCAACTATCTCCTTACGAGTGGAAAGTGGACAGAAAATGGGTCACAGCAGTGACAAAGGAACTCGATGCAAAATCAGGGGCCAGAGGCGGAAAAACGGCTGGGGGTGGGGAGCGTCTCTTTTCCTCCAAGCTGGAGGAGAAGAGCCTGCATCCCAGCACGGGTGGGTGGAAACCAGGTCCCTGGAACAAGCTAGCTAACTAGACTAGCCAATCCATGCATTCTGGATTCAGAGAAACTTACAGTAATGAGAGCTTAAGTAAATAAAGTGGAAAGTAATGGAGAAAGACATCTGACATCAACTTCTGGCCTCTGCATGAACACACATGTACACACACACACACACACACACACACACACACACACACACACGTGAATGTTTAACACACATACACATGCAAGAAAGAGAGAGAGAGACAGAGAGAGAGACAGAGAGAGAGAGAGAGAAAGGACTTCGAGACAGAGAGAGAAAGGACTTCTCAGACTTCTAAGTCAAAAGTACATTCAAGCCGAATATGTTAGAGGCCCCAGTTGCTCTGTAGCAGCTTAAATGCAGCACCAAGGATGGTGAAGGAGTTCTTTTTTTTTTTTTTTTTTTTTGGTTTTTCGAGACAGGGTTTCTCTGTGTAGCCTTGGCTGTCCTGGAACTCTCTTTGTAGACCAGGCTGGCCTCGAACTCACAGCGATCCACCTGCCTCTGCCTCCCGAGTGCTGGGATTATAGGCGTGCACCACCACACCCAGCCTTGACCAGCCTGGGTTACATACAAAATCCTAACTCAAAACCAAAAATAAAGGCAAGGGGGGGAAAAGAGGAAAACCCAAAACCCTGAATGCCTTAATTAGAAAGGAATTTGGAAAGTGGAAAAAAAGGGGGGGAAATGTTGTCTCTACCCATCCAGCAGATAGCTTCCTTAGCAGACTAACAGATTGGGCCCATGATATGGCCTGCTAGGCCAGTGATTCTCAACTTTCCTACTGCTGTGACCCTTTAATACAGGTTCTAACGTTGTGGTAAACTCCAACCATAAAATTATTTTTGTTGCTACTTCATAACTGCAATTTTGCTACTGTTATGAATGGTAATGGAAATGCCTGATATGCAGGACAGGTGCCATAGGAACCCTGTGAAAAGGCTGTTCAACACCCGCCCCAAAGGGCTGAGACTCATAAGTTGAGAACCATTGTGCTAGGCAGTTTACCTACAGAAAGAGAATACTATAGTCATATTGGGTGGAGTCTACAGGCCCCTCAGAATTAAATTAGCATATAAATTAGCATCAAGCAAATCTTTCTTGAGAGAATACTTGGGCTAATGGTAGAGTGCTTGCATAGCATGTACAGAAGCCCTGGGTTTGGTGCCTACCATCAAATAAAACTGTATAGTTGTACAAGCCAGTAATTCTCAGCACTTGCAAGTGGATGCAGAACCATCACAAGCAAGCTCAAGGCCGTCCTCAGCTATGTGGTGGGTGCAAAGCCAGGCTGAGAGCTAGCTGCATGAGACTCTGTCTCAAAAGAGGAAAGAAAAGAATATACTGATCGTGCCAACATACATGCAATCACTGTGAACTTAAAGTTAGTTCTGGCCTTACACAGTGTTGTAAAGCTGCTACTGTTACCCATCCCTAGGATAAAGACACACTTTGAGCACACTAACAGCATCAGAGGGTGCTGAAGACATCACCTTGAATGACGACAAATTCCAAAATTACATGTGGCTATTTAAACATAAATTTAGTTACATTTCAAAACTGTTACATATGCCAATACGCTGACACACACCTGTAATCCTAGCATTCCAGATGACTACACAGGAGGATCACAAGCTCAATGTAGCCAGGGCTATGAGGCAAGACCCAGTCTCAAAAACAAAAAGCAGAAAGCCGATTGCTAATTGCCAGCACAGATTTCAAACATCTTGATCATGGCAGACGGTTAATGACACAGCACTGTTCTGAAAAAACGATCTCAAATTCACACTATTAGGGTTTTCTTGGGAAAGACTTGAGAGCCTAGATGGTTAATGGAACCTGAGAGCTAGACTTTTTCAAGGGTAAAACATTTACCAGCTGTCTCCTCTTGTTCTTTATTGAGACAGTATCATTCTCTATAGCCCAGGCTGGCTTAGGAACTCACAACCAGCCTCCCACCTGGGATTACAGGTGCGGGAGCTGCCACACCCAGCTTCAATTATTTCTAAAAGTAAGAAAACTGTATACAGTGTTAGACAAGATTTTGGCCTGTGTACTCATGACCAGATATTGCTCTAAACAAGAGCACAGAGGATAGAGGTGCAGTCTCTGAACCATGCTGCCTGGATTCCTCTCTCATCTCTGCTCTTGAGCACAGTATTTACCCACTCTATCCACTGGTTCCCTCAGCAATGAAACACCAAGGGCTCTTACCTTACCAGGTTATTGTAAGGATACAATGAGTTCATATGTAAAAAGTAACTAGACTAAAACAAAGGAAGGGGGAGTGTGCAGAAAAAAAAAACTAACTACACTAATCTTTATAGAGAATTAAGTGCCCAGTGACTATTACCTGCTCTTCTCTCTACTACAGCAGCCAACAACCACAGCTCTTAAGGTGGGATGGGAAATGCTTACCTAGAATATTAGCAAATGCAAAGAAATCCAATTCAAAGAAGTCAGAATGTCAGTCTATAACAGAAAGTTTTAAAACAGTATAGGGTGTAAACAATCTAGAAGGAATGTTAAATAATGAAAAGTTGTGTTTTCAAGAATTACTTGACCTATCCTGTCAGGCTGACAGATGACAGGTCAAAAGAAGTGTATGCATGTGAGGTGTAAGCTGAGTAAAGCAATAAATACTAAAAAGGAATGAGTTGAATTCACTGGAGTTCCCTGTACATAACACACTGCATTTTAATGTACTGTGCCTCTCTTGTGTTCCTTAATTACTTTCATATTCACCCGAAGAACTGACTTAAGATCTGCTGAATTTTCACAAAGGAAGCAGAACATCAGAACTTACCAAAATACTGTGTTGCTAGGTTTATGTCAACTTGACACAGTTGGAGTCACTAGACAGGAAGAGAGGTTCCACTGAGAAAACGCATCCATAAGATTGGGCTATAGGCAAGCCGATAAGGAAGGCATTTTCTTAACTAGTGACTGATGGCAGAGGGCTTGGCCCTTTATAAGTGGGGCCACCCTGGTGGTCCTGGGTTCTATAATAAAGCAGGGTGAGCAAGCCATGAGCAGCAAGTCGGTAAGCAGCACTCCTCCACGGCCTCTGCACAGGCTCCTACCCTGTTTGAGATCCTGTCTTGTTTCCTTCAATGATGAACAGTGATGTGAAAGCAAATAGCTTTTTGTCATGATGTTTCATCATAGCAATAATAATTCTGACTAGGACAAATGTCATGCCAGACAATGAGCTAGCATGTGTTCTTCAAGTGAAAACCCACTGTGAGGGGCTGGAGATGACTCAGTCAATAGAGTACTTGTGGCACAAGCATGAGGACCTGATTTGATCCTTACCCACATAAATTAAAACAACAAAAATAAATAAATAAAAATCACCTCAAAGCCTGAGGTGACACATATTATCTGAGCATTGGTCTCCTGACCAGTATAGCAAAACCAGTGAGCTTGGGTTCATCAGGAGACCCTATCGCAAAAATAAGGTAGAAGAGCTATTGAGACCAGCCAGGCATAGCCATGCACTCCTGTAATCCCAGCACTTGGGGAGGCAGAGGTAGGTGGATCTTGTGAGTTCGAGGCCAGCCTGGTCTACAAAGCCAGTCCAAGACAGTCAAGGCTACACAGAGAAATCTGTCTCAAGGGAGAAAAAGAGCTATTGAGAAAGACACTCGGGGCTGGAGCAGCGGTTAAGAACACTGGCTGTTCTTCCAAAGGACCTAGATCCAATTCCTAGCACCCACATGGCAGCTTACAACTGTTTGTAACTCCAGTTCATGGGATCTGACACCTGCACACAGACATACTGTATCACATAGACATGTGGATAAACACCAATGCACATAAAAATAATTTTAAAAAGAAAAAAAATGAAGAGAGCCAGATGTGGTGGTACATGCCTGTAATCCCAGCACTCAGGAGGCAGAGGCAGGCAGATCTCTGTGAGTTCGAGGCTAGCCTGGTCTACAAAGTGAGACCAGGACAACCAAGGCTACACAGAGAAACCCAGCCTTGAAAAACAACACAAACAAAACAAAGCAAAAAAGGAGAAAGACAGTTGCCATCAACCTGGCCTTCATATTCAACCCTCACCCCAGAAAAAAAGACACAATGAGCACCTACACACACACACAAACACACACACACACACACACACACACACACACACACACACACACTTGTTTAAAAAAAAAGAAAAAAGAAAATTCAAAAGGCTTAAGTATAAACTTCACTGAACATAAAGATCCAGGGCAGAATGTGGCCCTGCCATTTACTAGTGTATGCACTAGGTAGCCTGCTTTTCCTTCCTCAGAACATCTGCATGTCATCCCACTGTGTAAAATCCAAGGGAAGCATATGTCTAAAGTAACATGCCAGGTTAGCAATGCTCTCAACAGCTGCTGCAGAGAGCGCCTGCTCCTGACAAGACCCTCTAGAGCAGGAGTCCTCACGACAGACCACCACTTCACATGGCATCTACAAAAATAATCTGGCTCGGTCGCAACAATTAATCACTCAGGAAAACAGCCACTTGTTTTAGACGCTACCCCCTCTGACACCCCAAAGTCCTCTTTACAATAGTCTCTGTTGAGATTCTGACTAGAAGATATTTAAGCCCATAACTGTACTTCTTACATTTATGCAGGGCTGGGTTTTTTTTTGGTGTTTGTTTTGTTTTTTTTTTTTTTGGTAATTCTGCCATAGCGCCTTCTCTCTCTCTCTCTCTCTCTCTCTCTCTCTCTCTCTCTCTCTCTCTCTCTCTCTCTCTCACACACACACACACACACACACACACACACGCGTGCACACACACACACACACACACACACACGCGTGCACACACACACACCACTAAGCACAAATAGCCAATGTCTTTCTAGTATATCCAATATGTCTTTCCTAGCAATGGGGGAAAAGAAAAGGTTTGTTGTTGTTGTTTGAAACACCAGTCTCACTCTGTAGCCCAGGCTGGCCTCCAACCTATAGCAATCCTCCTCCTGCCTGACCCTTCCAAAGACTGGGATTATAGGTGTGAGCCACAATATCCACCTTTGAAGATTTTTTTAAAGTTTCTTTCAGTGAGGTGAGTTCCACAAAACAAAGCAACATGGGCAATGGCTTACCTGGGAAGCATTTTGCACTTCAGATCCACCACTGAATGAATGGGGCACTCCCTTTCAGACTAGTCTGAGAAAAGACAGCAGTCAAGCATCTTCCAAGATCCTTTCCGTTTACTGTATCCAGTTTTCTTCAACAAAATCCCAAACATGCACTTCGGCAACTGTTGGAAGACAGAGAGCAATCCATACACCCACCATGGCACCAGCGGCAAATGACAGCCACCAAGAATGGAAATATGGGCCGATGGAATGGTGGATCTGAGGCACAGACCTCGGACATGAAGGGCCTGGAGCAGTAGCCCTCACCTCAGCAGACAGAAGGATTCTACATGACAAATAATGGATATGGCTAATGTTAGTATTTACTCATGATAAATACCAAACAATCTACAAATGAGAGCTACTAAAAACTCACTCAATGGTCCACATAAGCTGTCCCTGATCATTCAATACAATGAACCTCCTGTCAGGTTTCTAGGACAGCTCTTCCGCCATTACAAAAGCAGTTTGCCAGCTAAAATGAAATTAAGTGAGGGTTTAAATATCTCCCAATATTTACTGACATACCTAGCAAGGAAATCATTTGGTTTGCTGCTGAAAAAACAGCAAACCTACATTATGTTACTCAAACATTGATGTTCAACTGGAATACAGAACATTCTTAAATATATGACAATACAAGTGCAAATTTACAGTTCAAAAAGGCCAATACCCCACAATAGCTAATCAAGTAAACCAAAGAAACAATAAAGAACACTAATCAATAATTTACAAACATTAGTTTGTAAATTTATAAACATTACAGTCAATACAAATCCTATTAACATAGACTGCAAATTCTAACAAACTATAAGAAAAAGAGAAAAGACACTAAATAGGACAGATTACCAGCAAGAAAATGAAGACTGAATTTACTTGTCACACTACTGCCAAAGTGTTCCTGCAGTATTAAATACCTAAGGGCTGCTGATGAGCCAAGCCTTGTACATTAATGACCATTTTTAAAACAGGTAGTGGCGCACGTCTTTGATCCCAGCTCAGAGGCAGAGGCAGGTAGATCTGAGCTCAAGCCAGCCTGGTCTACAGAATGAGTTCCAGGACAGCCAGGGCTACACAGAGAAACCCTGTTGGGGGGGGGGAGGACGGAGGGAGGGAGAGGCACACGCACGAGAACCCATACTAATTCACAAGAACTTCTCAAGTCCCCATCTAAAGGAGGTAAAGCTCACACCATTTTCACAAAGCACAGCTGCTTCTTAAGTACAAGAGTCAGAAAACCCATTATTCTCAGGACAGAGGAAATAAATAATTTCAAAAGGCCCTAAGTTAATAAGAACTACAAAATTACACAAGGGTGAGAATTTCAGTCTGGTGACAGAAAGAGCAAACTCCACAAATTATTCCACATTAAAAGGCACCCCATTACCAAAGAGGCATGCACTTCCAAGGTCCCAAGCACTAATGTCACAGCAGAGCGGAGTCCTCTTCTGTGCTAGTAGCAAATTACGTTCCCTTCTCAACTCAAGTGACCTAACTTCTCAGATGCAGCAACAATGCGGGTGATGATGACAGGTGTACTGATTTTCACACTCTGGGCACTGAGTGCCCTGTCTGTGAGTAACTGTACCACAGTTGACCAGATGCAAACACCACAGTCCTCACGACTTGAAGAAAGCATGCAAGTAAAGCACCACACCAAAAGAAAAAAAGGCCAAGCTGTTCCTCACTAGCTGATGTCACTGAGTTAGAATGCCAACTGAGGATGTGGCTCAGTTGCAGGGGGTTTGCCTAGAATTCAAAGTCCCAGGGTCTGTCCTTGGCACTGCATTAACCAGGTGCATATCCTTGTAAGCCCAGGACTCTGGAGGTGGGAGCAGGAGGATCAGAAGTTCAAGGGCATCTGTGGCTACACAGCAAATTCAAGGCCAGCCTAGGATACATGAAACCTGTCTTAATTAATTAATTAGACTGGAAATCCAGGTGTGACAAAAGTATCCAGTGAACGACACTGTAGCTAGTTGCTAAAAGAACATACTCTGCTTTTTCAAAGTTCAACTTACAACCAAACTGCAAGACAGGACACAGCAAACAGCCAACTCCGTTCTCACGCTGCCGAATCCTCTCTGGCCTTTGCCTGTCCTGGTGAGTTAATTTTTCACCCTTCCTTCAAAGAAGTATCTGGACAATGCCTAACTGGTGGCGAGCTCTGCAGAAGATTAACAAGTGAAGGCTAAGAGAGTGAGGACTGAGTTCTCCTTGTCTCTTCGCAGACAACCAAAGTATACTTTATCATTTGGGCGTGGGGTGAAGGTGGGGGGCATGGAGACAGGGTTTTCTCTGTGTAGCGTTGGCTGTCCTGGAACTTGCACAGTAGACCAGGTTGGCCTCAAACTCAGAGATCCACCAGCTTCTGCCTCTCAGGTATTATCACTTTTTTTAAAAAGATTTATTTATTATGTATACAATATTCTGCCTGCACGTGTGCTTGCCCATCAGAAGAGGGCACCAGATCCCACTATAGTTATGAGCCACCATGTGGTTGCCGGGAATTGAACTCAATTAACTCAGGACCTCTGGAAGAGCAACCAGTGCTCTTAACCTTTGAGCCATCTCTCCAGCCCTTTATTCTGGGTTTTCAAAACAAGGTTTCTCTGTGTGGCCTTGGCTGTCCTGGACTCACTTGTAGACCAGGCTGGACTCAAACTCACAGAGATCCACCTGCCTCTGCCTTCCTGAGTGCTGGGATTATAGGCGTGCGCCACCATGCCTAGTTGTATTATCATTTCTTTTTTTTTTAAGATTTATTATTTATTATTATGTATACAGTGGTCTGCCTGCATGTGCAACTGCAGGACAGAAGAGAACCCCAGATCACATTATAGATGGTTGTGAGCCACCATGTGGTTGTGGGAATTGAACTCAGGTCCTTTGGAAAGAGCAGTCAGTTCTTTCAAGTTGCTAAAGGTTCTTGGCTTAATTTCTAAAAAGTTAAAAAGGTGTTGTGTAGAGCCCACACTTGGCTTTTCCTTCTGTAAAGCAGGGTCTTTCTCCTGGAGACCAGTTGCCACATTACATTTGCTCACTTCTCTACTCACAAGCGAGCATTCTCCCTTTTCTCCTCCATTTTTCTTGTTAATGTCTTATTAATTTCTACCTCACAGCACTCTGGCCTGTGAAGGCCGTTATGTTGCCTAACCATAAGAAGGAATTTTCTAAACAATCTTCCTGCTGACATCACAAAACTCTACACAAAAGTTAACATTTGGGGCTGGAGAGATGGCTCAGAGGTTAAGAGCACTGTATGCTCTTCCAGAGGTCCTGAGTTCAATTCTCAGCAGCCACATGGTGGCACACAACCATCTACAAAGTGATCTCATGCCCCTTTCTGGCCTGCAGTTGTACACACAGGCAGAGCACTGTATAACAATAACAAATAAATAAATCTCTTTTTTTGTTTTGGTTTTTTGGGGGGTTTGTTTGTTTGTTTGTTTGTTTTTCGAGACAGGGTTTCTCTGTGTAGCTGCAGCTGTCCTAGACTCACTTTGTAGACCAGGCTGGCCTAGAATTTATAGAGATCCGCCTGCCTCTGCCTCCCGAGTGCTGGGATTAAAGGCGTGCGTCACCACTGCCAAGCTAAATAAATAAATAAATCTTTTTTTTTTTTTTTTAAGTTAACATTTGCTAAAACAGTAAGGCCAAGGTTAGACACAGCAACTGGATTGTCAGGTCCTCCCAGTCTGTCTCTCATTTGCCTAGAAAGACAAACTTCCTGTTAAGCAATTGTGATCAAGCAGAAACTTTAACAGAAGGGAGCTCTTCTTGACCAACAGGTTTTCCCCCTATTGTCAACTAATTCAATTAACAACAATTCAACCTGGAAGGAAACGCAGCTTATTCAAATAGTGGCCAGAATCACCAGCTCTGCCAAGAATCAAAAACCTTCACTGCACAGAACACCCTAAACCAGTGAAACCTTAGTCAGCACAGTCAATGCTCACACACACTAATGGCCAGTCTCCTGCCCAACACAAGCTGGGGTGGAGGTAGGCGTTTCTCTCTGTCGCTACACAGGTCTGATCAGAATAACTGATAGTTCCCACTAAACATCACGTACTTCCCATATTTTCCAAACCATTGTGGATACTGTAAATGTATCATTTCCCTCAGAATGACTCACTATATCTATGGACTAAAAGCAACTAAATGTTAGGCCTCTAAAAATAAATGCATATACATGCAAATAGCTTTACAAATAAAGACATGCACAACTCATGGAGGAAAAAAAAGTTAACTTTTCCCACACCATCTGTCCTGATTTTGCTTCATAAAACGCAGGTCAAGAGCTGGGCGCGGTGGCACATGCCTGTAATCCCAGCACTTGGGGAGGCAGATCGATCTGTGTGAGTTCAAGGCCAGCCTGGTCTACAAAGCAAACCCGGGACAACAAAGGCTACAGAGAGAAATCCTGTCTCAAAAAAGCTAAATAAATAAATAATAACAATAAAGAAATACAGGCCCCCCAAAGGCTTGTCATGGTGGCACACACCTATCCTAGTAACATGGGAGGATGAGGCAAGAAGACATGAGTTTAAGGCCAGCCTAAACTAACGAGTTCAAGGCTAACCTGGGTTACGAAGTGAAACCTGTCTCAAAATTTTTAAACCACTTTTTTAAATGTTTCTAAAGTTAAACAAAAAAAAAGCTAGGCCTGCAAGATGGCCCCAATGGTAAATAAATAAGATTGCCATGTGAGCCCAGCAATGCAAGGTCAGCTCCTGGAACCCACAAAGTGTGAATAGAGAATGACTCCACAACTTGTCCTGTGCACATAAACACCCGTGGCACTCACAACACACAAACACAAACACTCACATACACACAAGTCACGCATATGCATATACAATAATAAAATGTTTTCTTTAAAAAAGCATCAGCCATGCCTGTTTATGCCTGTAATTCTAGCACGGGAGGTGGGGAGACTGACAGCCTGGACAACTTAGGAACGGTCTCAAACATTAAAATAAAAAAGGGGCCCCTGGCTTTCAGGTACCATTAGTAAGGCTGCCCCCTCTGTAAAGCTCTTTCAAGTACATATCTCTTGAAACCTTCCCATTAACTCAGAAGGATAACCAGGTTTCTACATGCCTTATTAGGCTTCCTTTAAGGTCACACAGCAAGTAAGCTCCTGTAATAGCGGTTTACTTAGTGGTGGACTACTCTCTGTATCTCAGCCATCTTCTTGTCTGGGAAACTTCACCTATTCCCGATTCTCATAATCTTAACTTTACGGAGTCTTAACATCATTGCAGAACTTCAGAGCTTTGATAAAAATCAGGTGTTTTGCCCTACAGCCTATGCCCTTTCTGCTAGTTAAATCACACTTCCTAAGGTCAGGAAATGCTTGCAGCTTAACTAACTATTCTCAGCAACAGATATAAAAGGAAAGTGGCTTCCTCAGTTCTTGGCTAATCGATGGTCTAGGATGCATAAATCACTCTGTATCTATGTACATATGTAAAGATGGTTAAATGTCTATGCATATCATGAGTGCCACACACCACCTTCCATTTTCTCTCATCAGTCTTTTTCTTCTATATACACCTTTGTATTAAAGTTATTTAAAAGGCCGGGCGTGGTGGGGCACGCCTTTAATCCCAGCACTCGGGAGGCAGAGGCTGGTGGATCGCTGTGAGTTCAAGGCCAGCCTGGTCTACAAAGCGAGTCCAGGACAGCCAAGGCTACACAGACAGACCCTGTCTCGAAAAACCAAAAAAAAAAAGTTATTAAAAAAAAGACTTAAAAGGTATCATGGCAGTTTTAAAAAACAATCTCAGGCAGAAGTGGTGCGTGCCTTTAATCCCAGCACTTGGAAAGCAGAGGCAGGTAGATCTCTGAGTTCAAGGCCAGCCTGGCCATCTATGGAGAAAATTCCAGGCCAGCCGGGGCTACCACACACTTCGCACATGGTGAAGCAGTAAACCAGTAAACGGAGCACTAGCTGCAGCTTCTTCTTTTTTTTTTTTTTTTTTTCCGAGACAGGGTTTCTCTGTGTAGCCTTGACTGTCCTGGACTCACTTTGTAGTCCAGGCTGGCCTCGAACTCACAGCGATCCGCCTGCCTCTGCCTCCTGAGTGCTGGGATTAAAGGCGTGTGCCACCACGCCGGCTTAGCTGCAGCTTCTGGTGCAGGTGTTTAGACACAACTGCAACTCTGCAATGATGCTAAGACTCCATAAAGTTACGATTATGAGAATCGGGAACAGGTGAAGTTTCCCAGACAAGAAGATGGCTGAGATACAGAGAGTAGTCCACCTCTAAGTAAACCGCTATTACAGGAGTTCATGTGCTGTGTGAAGGAGCTGTGGCCAGAGGAAGGGAAGACAGTGAAGACTCCTATGAAGACCTTCTCGCTTAATGGGGGGCACAAACAGGTAACTACAGCATAAGCACAGACTCTGCTAAGTACTAGATAATTCAAATGTTAGGATTCATTTAAGGGTTGTTCACAGAGGTAGTGCTATGCAAGTAAAGAAGATATCCACCACCACCACAAAAACTGACAGCAAACACGTGGCCTCTATTATGTTTCCTGGGCTTATAGAGGTTTATCAGCAGAAGAGAAAGAGAAGATTGCTGAGATGCAATGTAAGCCAGTGTGGCCAGAGGCTGTTCACGGATGAAGACCTTTAGTAAACAGCAGTCTCCAATAAATGTACTCGAGGCAGTTTATACCACTGTTGACACGGGGAACAGTGTGAGCAAAGCATGCAGGACCGTGATCCCCAACTCTGCTGGAGGACAGAAGAGAAGAAAGCAGGAGCAGAGGGCAAAGAAAGGCAGATTCAAAAAGGACAAAGAAGTGCAGGATAGAAAGAGACTGGAAGAGGAATGGGACGCAGAGCAGAGCCAGAAGGCCGGGACACGCTTCCTCCCCAGGATGGCAGGGTGCGTACGAAGAGCACTGCAACTCACAGCTCCCACAGCACAGCCAAAAAACATGCATGTGTGGGTCTAGGACTCTGGGTCACTGACCTGGTGAGTATCCTGAGTTAGTTCTCTACTTAAAGGACAGACCAGAGCAGTCAGGGCCATCCTTGTCCAATCTGAAGGACATCCAGCCTACTGCAAATTCTCACACAGATTACATATTTGAGCCATGGCCTCTTTAAACAGGTCAGAGTCTATAAACACATGTGGTTTATTTTATTTGGGCCCTGCTGAAACCCGCATCTATTTATGCAGTTAGTGAGTTAGAGCCACCAGAGAGCGATGAGGGGATGGCTGCAGACATCAACTTCTTGACAGATTCACTACACAATCCTACTTGCTTCTCTAAGCCAAAGACCGGAAGGGAGGAGGGGAAACCAATCATTTACCTTAACAGTTTCTTTCATCTCCTAGTTCTGCAGCCTGCCTATACCTCAATAGCTCTAAAAATAACATTTATATTGCACCTTCTTAATAAGGACCACTATATTTTAGTCTTTATTACTTCATCCACTTAGATTAAAAACAAAAAGGAAATGACTCACTTAAGGGCATTTAGCAGAGGGGAATCTTTCAGGAACTAATAACTCAGTAGAAGTGTAACTAGCTAGTTTTGTTCACACCCATGAGACAGAATTATCATCCTTAAACAGAGTTTCGCTGTGTAGCCTTGCCTGTCCTTGACTCACTTTGTAGACCAGGCTGGCCTCAAACTCACAGCAATCTGCCTGCCTCTGCCTCCTGAGCGCTGGGATTAAAGGAGCATGCCACCACGCCCAGCCCAGCATCCTTAAACTTCTTTAAAATGACATGCTAGCTGGGCATGGTGGCACATGCCTTTAATTCCAGCACTTGGGAGGTGGGGCAGGCGGATTGCTGTGAGATCAAGACCAGCCTGGTCTGCAAAGTGAGTCTAGGACAGCCAAGGCTGTTACACAGAGAAACCCTGTCTGAAAGAAAGAAAGAAAGAAAGAAAGAAAGAAAGAAAGAAAGAAAGAAAGGAAGGAAGGAAAGTGCATGCCAAGGTAAGGGTGGGAGGAATTTCCAGAGATTTCTTCTCTTCTTCCTCTACGTGAGTCCTAGGGAATGAAGTTTAGGTAGTCAGTCTTGGTGGCTGGTATCCTTGCCTGTTGGCCTGTATCCTTAAAGTGTTAGCAGCATTTTGCTATCTTTTCACGGGAGGAACAGCCATCCGTCAATCTGCAGCTCTTGAGTGCTTCCTAAGGAATGCCTGTACATCATCACCTCATACTACCAGCTCAGTGTGATGCATAATGCAGTTTGCATTCTTTCCAGTGAAATCCACCAAACCAGACATACAGCATGGTGAACTCTGAATATTTCCAAAATGGATCACTGCTGTTATATCTCATCATAATAAAGCTGATTGTTACAAAGAAGTCTAGAAAACAGGTCCATAAAGCTGGCCTAGCACTGTGCCAATATAAAGCCATGAAAGTCACATGGCAATTAAATTATTCACTATCGGCAGATATAAAATCATTCTCTATCAGGAGTTCATTTACCAGCCAGGTGTGGTGGCAAACACCTTTAATCCCAGCACTTGGGAGGCAGAAGCAGGTGGAGCACTGTGAGTTTGAGGCCAGCCTGGGCTACAAATCCAGTCCTGAAAACAAAAAGTTCATTTACCACCTTGTCAAGGATGGTGCCACAAGCCCATAACCCCAGCACTTGCAAGGTAGAAACAAGAAGATTGGGAGTTCAAAGCCACCTTCAGCTACAAAGTTCTAGGCCAGCCTGGGTTCCATGAGCCCCTAGAAAATGACAGGGATCTGGAGAAAGGGAGAGTGCATTAAGAACAAGAGGAGGGAGATGGCTAAGAAGAGGGAGGAGCAAAGAGAGGAATGAGGAGAGAGAGAGAGAAAAGAGAAGAGAGTGTGGAGAGTACTTGTGAGGTCTCTGTGAAAGTCAGAGTCCCACGAAGGACCTGTGGCACACCTGGGCCTCAATTAGTCACAAAGGGTGGATCTGCATTCTGAGACTATAACTATTCTACTATCACCATCCTTCTCCTCCACCATCCCCCAGGATAGGTAGGACAAACTCAAGCAAAGTGGGTACTGTAATAAACTACAGGTGTAGTCTCCACTATTGGTATTCCACAACAAATACAAAGTCATTCTCAAAGTAGTATTTTAAAATGTGCAACAAAAGGGACAATGGTGGCGCACGCCTTTAATCCCAGCACTCAGGAGGCAGAGGCAGGTGGATCTCTGTGAGTTCCAGGCCTGCCTGGTCTACAGAGCAAGTTCCAGAACAGCCAGGGCTATTCCATAGAGAAACTCTGTCTCAAAAAAACAAAAACAAAAAACAAAACAGAAAATATGCAACAAAGAGGTACCTTGATTATAAATGAAACAGATCATAAAGAAAAGCAGATATCAACTATTTGGAAAAACTAGCTACAGAGTTTATAAATGTCTCAAGTAACAGGATCTAGGCACAGACACATAAATCAGATCTAGAATACAAGCCTAATCACTACAGTTTGTTTGTTTGTTTGTTTGTTAGGTTTTTTTGAGACAGGGTTTTTTCTGTGGAGCCCTAGCTGGCCTTAGAACTCATTTTGTAGACCAGGCTGGCCTCAAGCTCACAGAGATTCACCTGTCTCTGCTTCCCAAGTACTGGGATAAAAGGCATGTGCCACCATGACTGCCACATTTTTTTATTATTACTTTTTGTTTTGGTTTGGTTTTGGTTTTTCAAGATAAGGTTTCTCTGTGCAGCCTTGGCTATCCTGGACTCACTTTGTAGACCAAGATGGGCTTGAATTCAGAGATCCACCTGCCTCTGCCTCCCAAGTGCTGGGATTAAAGGCATGTGCCACCTCGCCCAGCAAAAATGTATGTCTTGGTAATTTTTTTTTAACACTGCTGGGGACTGAACCTCTGGCCTCACATATGCAAGGCAAACACTCAACCAACTGAGCTACTTCTCCAGCCCTTTATTATTACATTTCTAAGAATCCATTAGCCAAGCATGGTGGTGCACATCTTTAATTCCAGCACTTGGGGGAGCAGAGGCAGGTGAATCTCTGAGAGTTCAAGGCCAGGCTGGTCTACAAAGAGAGTCCAAGACAGCCAAGGTTACACAGAGAAACCCTGTCTCAAAAAAACAAACAAACAAACAAACAAACAAAACAAAACAAAAATCAAACAAACAAACAAAAAACAAAGAATCCTACATTAAACCCCAACTTACGTTTTAGTTGACTGACATCTCTTCAGCTTAATAGCAAACACTATCACACAAAGTCTAAAGAGCACATGTGCTCTTCATGTGCTCTCCCACTGAGGTGCACCCCAGCACTCAAAACAAAACTTTTTTTAGTAATAAGCTTAGAAAGCCAGTAAATGTGGGCCAGAATCTTTCCTTAGTCATATACTAAAAGACCAGCCTGGGGTTGGTTACACTGAATTTCTTCTCTTTTGAAAAAGAAGACATTTTGGTTGTTTTAAATGAATGTGTTTCAATATGACGCACTAGTCACAATGAAAGCAGACACATTGTTTATCTTTAAGAAGATGGAACGTGTATGAAGACACTATCAAAACAGAGCAAGATGGCTCAGCCAAAGGCACTTGACTTTATAAGCCTGACAACATGAGTTCAACTCCCAGAACCCCGGTAAAGACAAGAGAGAAATGACTCTACAAAGTTGTCCTCTGACCTCCACATGCCCACTGTGGTGCTTGTGCTCATTCAGAATAATACATAAATAACAATTGTTTAAAGATAGCTTGTTAAAATAAACCACTATGGAAGTTTCCCAAACTATCATAGCCAACAATTTAATGCTGAAAAGGAAAAATGCCTCAGTACCTCAAGATCAAATGACAGAATCCTTTGAAAACACACACACACACACACACACACACACACACACACACACACTCTACCAGGTTTTTGCCACTAATTTTCAACAAGTCTAGTCAGAGGCCAGCAGACAAGAGACTACTCTGTATTTGTTTGATGCTACTATACTTCCATCTGAAAACATGTACCTCAACTCCCTGGATAACATCATCCGCAGAAACCATGAGGCTATCCAACAGACTTTCAGTATCACCATTTATTATTTATAGCATTAAATGGGGGAAGCGGCTCTGATGTCACCATCCCTACCCAGCGGAATCACTGACTCAATTAAGCACTTCACACTGGAGAAAATCTGACGAGGAAAACGCTTAGCTAAGTTAGGGAGATCTTTTTCACCTTTCCTCCATACGGTGGAGCAGATACTAGTTGTTACTGTATAAGCAGAGACACAAAGAAACTGTCAAGGTTTTCACAGGAAGAAGCCCTTTCTAGGTCCATTCGCAGAGGCTGATTTCCTCCGAACTCTCCTAGGCCCAGCTAGATTTGCCTCACGTTTACACTGGCAGGTAGGTAATACCAACCATATTTTATTTCTTCCACCAATGAGCAAAGTCTTCACTTTCCCAGCCACTTACTCATAGTCTCGTTCCCAAAAACCCTTCTAGCACCAAATCGGAGGTCAGAAACGGGTTAGGGGTGTCCGGGGAAACCTACCAATGGTTTTTAACAGTAAAGGGATCGCTACTTCTCCGTGAGCAAAGAATTCCCCTTACACACACACACATTATCATTATTATTATTATTATTATTATTATTATTATTATTATTATTATTATTATTATTATTATTATTATTATTACTAAAAGAGCGGTGGCAGTGATGAGGGCGACCTCTTCCCCCTCCCTTCTCATTTCCCAAATGATAAAGTTATGGTTTCCCTCTCCTGGGGGATGGAATTCAGAGTACCTAGGGCCTTGGTATACAAACATCCTTCACTGCAGGGTAGGAAACCCTTTGTCCAAGAAGCCTGACACCACAGGGGCCCGGAAAAGAGGCCCCTTATCCCGCACAGCCTCAGACTCGAGGGCACCCCCAACATGCCAGCCCTGTGGGGCCTATCCGGGCATCCACACAGCCATGGCTTGGGTAAAGGGTGCTGAGACCCACCCCCCCACTCCCCCGCGCCAGGTTACGGAGGCCGAAGAAGCCCCAACTGGTCTCGGACTCCCTCCCACCACCATCAGCCTCAGCTTGAGAGCGGCTGGGAAGCGCGTTGCGGCCCTGGCCAGAGGAATCCAGGGAAGTGAAAAGAAATCCCTTTCCAAAATGAGAGTGCGAAGGCAAGGCGAGAGTGAGCAGAGGCTCCGGGAGGAGCGAGGCAGAGGCGCCGGAGACTGGCCGGACCTCGGGGAGGGGGGTTAAGAGGGGTGGGGGGAGGTGGAGCGGAGGCCGGGCCGGTCCAAGAGCGCGAGGCGTCAGCAACGAGCCATAGCAGGGGGACCGGTCGGGCTCGGGCGGCGGGGAGCAAGGGCCGGCCTGGCGCGGACGCCGAGGTGGGCAGGCCCCCGGGCCGCCGGCCGGCCGGAAGAACGGAGAGCCAGCGGGCCTCACTCACCATAAGCTCGATGGTCTTGTCTTCAATCACCGAGTCGGGCTCCATGGCGGCCCCGGCGGCCCCGCCTCGCTCACCCCGCACAGCAGCGAACGGCCCGGGCGGAGGAGGCGGTGGCAGCGGCGGCGGTGGAGGCAGCTCTCGCACCCACTCTAGCTGCCAGCCCGCCCGGGCCGCCGGCAGCTCCGCCCTCCCCCACGGCGGACGCAGGACGCACAGCGGGAACTACAACTCCCGGTAGCCGCCGCGGCCCGCTCGGCCTTGTGG
The DNA here is from genome assembly GCA_907169655.1 of Acomys percivali. NCBI lineage: Eukaryota > Metazoa > Chordata > Mammalia > Rodentia > Muridae > Acomys > Acomys percivali. The sequence goes on along the minus strand of OU015755.1, from coordinate 64,812,257 downwards.
GAGCAAGAAGCCACCCGGCCCACTTCAGCCTAGGGCCCGCCGCTGGACAGTGCGCCTAGAGGAGCGCAGGGCTGGGCGTGCGGGACGTGCAGACCTGGAGAATCTAGGGCTTGCTCGGAGCAGAGCCTAGAGAGTGCCGCGACTACTTGTCCCAGAAATCCCCGCGCACGAGGTCTCTTTCCGGCTAGTCGTTCCTGACTTCCTGGCAGCCCGGGGCTTCCCAGACCCGGACGGAAACTCCGAGGCAACTCCTCACTCGTCTGAGATCTTTGCGGGTACGACCGATTTCCGCACATGCGCAGTGGGTGTCTGCAGAGCCCACTTGTCGGCTAGGTGGCTGAGCCTAGGTGGCTGCATTTGGTAGGGACAAGCGGTTGAGACAGATGGGTCCCCAAGTGCACTGGCAGGTGTGGGAGGGGGGCCCGCGAGTCCCAGGACCCAGCCAAGGAAAGATGGACATCTCAAGAGGAAGACTTTGGAGGCTGAGTTGGAAACAGGTGGCTAGAGATCTGCTACACTGACTGGGAGGAGCCGAGGCAAAGAGGCTGTTCATTCTGAAGACATTTTTTTAAGCATTTAGTTTTTACTAAGTACTGCCCCTAAGCACTGGGAATCAACTTCGAACATGACAGACGAGACCGCTGCTCTCGTGAAGCTTAATTCTAATGGAAAGACAGCAGACATTAACCGAGAGTTAGAGATACTATGAAGGAACACAACCTGGAGACTTCCAGTGAACTCCGCCTCTGTGTGACCTCCAAGGCTGTCAGTACCCTCCAACCAAAATCCCCCAGGAACGCGCTGATAGTTGAACAAGATGGGTTTATTTGTAGCTGAAGCGGAAGAGAACATACATCATGACGAATCATGGGACATCTCAGTAAGAGACCTCAGATAATGTAGAAAAGGATTTGAAGAGGCTGTGGAGCGGGTACTGTCAGGAAGGGGGGGGGGCGGGGGTAATAAGATCGAACGCCTCGGACTTAACTCTGGAAAGTTGTATCGGATTGCAGCTAATGCACTGTTCAGTGGCAGCCCCTCATCCTAGCCAGCTTCAAGTGTTTAGTCTTGTAGCTGTGCGTGTGGCTTGGACAGTGCTCATGTGTTTATCTGTGTTCACAAATGATTATGGGATGGATTTGCTTTTGTCTTGATCCATAAGATACTGCCACAGAATGGCCTCGTCGGCTGTTGATGGCCTGTGCAGCTGTTTATGTTTGACGGGACACCTGGCTGTGAGGGCCAGGCTCTGGCTATTAGCAAGTATCTCAAGGGCCTGGCTGGTTGTACATGGCTCACTTCACAGTGTCAGAGCCTGCTTCTCAGGTCTTCTTCAGTTCTCTGTCCCTATGACTTAGAACTCTTTCCATTTCCAAAGATCAACGTGTTACAGTAATCTGTAGCCATCCAAATCACAGTAGAAATCCCCAGGAGTTAGAGTTTGAAATGTTATATTCTTTATCTGGTGGCTTTTCACCAAAAGATTGAAAGAAGAGCAGCTGGGAAAAGCCCAGCATTAGAGTTACTGCCATCACCTTGCTATCTGGGGTTCGCCAGACTCTCTTCCCAGTCAGTAATGTACTAAGGTTAGGTTAAATAACTTCTGTTTCAGTCACCTATTGCAACGTAACAAACTGTTCCAAAGCTTGGTGGAGTAAAATAACAATGGTTTATTATTTATGTATTTATTTTTACAATTGTGTAAGTTAACCAAGTTCATCCAGACTAAGGTGATATAAGCTAAGCTAAGCTGAGGTTACACATGGGGCTGTAATCAGCTGGGAACACATTCAGAATGATTTCTCATCCTCTGGGGCCTCCCTTTTCCACTGGCTACTTATCAAGCCTCTGGAGGGTGGCTTGCAAAAGCTCTGATTGCCCCATTGTCCAAAGCAAGTCATATGTCAAAGCTCATAGTGAGTGTGGAAAGTTCTGTGAATACTGAAATACTAGTTCATTGGAGTTCCCCAGTGTAACAGCCAGCTAAGACCTGGAAGATCCCAGCCCCTGTCAAATAGGTATAGCGTGTAGGGTGTCACATGATGAATATGAACCTCCCATGTGTTGTTTTACCCTACAGCACTATTTTCATTGTTTTAAAAATCATCACACACACACACACAAAATCATCACACAAAGGTGGGCGTGGTGGCACATGCCTTTAATCCTAGCACTTGGGAGGCAGAGGCAGAGACAGGTGGATCGCTGTGAGTTCTAGGCCAACCAGATCTGCACAGCAAGTTCCAAGTCAGCCAGGGCTGTTACACAAAGAAGCCCTGTCTCAAAAAAACAAAACAAAGCTCCCCAAAATGTGAACCTTTTAACCAATTTATTTTGGCAGTGCTATGGTTGAACCAAGGGCCATTTTGGTTGGTTGGTTGGGGATATTGGGGGGGGGGTTGGTTTTGCTTTTTCTTTCTCTCTTTTTTTTTTTCCAGACAGGGTTTCTCTGTGTAGCCTTGGCTGTCCTAGACTCGCTTTGTAGTCCAGGCTGGCCTCGAACTCACAGCGATCCGCCTGCCTCCCGAGTGCTGGGATTAAAGGCATGCGTCACCACACCTGGCTGGTTTTGTTTTTTCTAGACAGCGTTTCTCTGTGTAGCCTTTGCTGTCCTGGACTCACTTTGTAGACCAGGCTGGCTTTGAACTCACAGAGATCCACCTTGCCTCTGCTTCCCTGGGTGCTGAGATTACAGGCGTGTGCCACTGCACCAGCTCTGAGAAATGTCTTAATGGCCTAGGCAAGCTGACATGATTCTAAGTTTCCATAGCCAAAGCACTCCCACTGCTAGGCAAATCTTGTTCGTGTGATACCCAATATTGGTAAGCTAACCTTTATCTGAATAGTGCACAGTCTGGAAAGCACCGTCTCTAGTATTATAGTGAGGTGGTAACTACCTATCCCAGAAGCACACCCTTCTTGCTCATCATTCATTGGCCAGTACTTAGTCACATGACCCCCAAGAAGCTGGTAGGGAGCCTGCTAGAGTGCTCTTTGAGTACAATAGGAAACAGGAAGCATAATGCCCTGGGTTTCATGTCTTGTGCAAAAAAAAGACTAGGGAAGGAATTGGTAAACCATGCGTGATGGTCCCTACTTTACAGGTATATAGTCACTTAAAAGCCTTAGTAAAAGCCGGGCATGGTGGTGCATGCCTTTAATCCCAGCACTCGGGAGGCAAAAGCAGGCGGATCGCTGTGAGTTCGAGGCCAGCCTGGTCTACGATGTGAGTCCAGGACAGCCAAGGCCACACAGAGAAACCCTGTCTCAGGGGTGAGGAAAAAAGCCTCAGTAAATGAGGTACAGGGTTGTTGGCGTAACTCTCACCACCAGGAAAACAGTAACAAGGAAGAAAAGAATACAATGTTGGAAAGGCATTTTGGTATGCTTCACAAAAAAAATTTTAAACAGGTTTTCCTAGTACCTACATTTTTTAAAGTCCTTTAGTTGGCTGTGGTTGGTTAATCTCCTTGGAGGCTAAGGCAGGATTTCTGTGTCAGCCTAAGCAACATATTGAGATCCCTATCACAAAAGGAAAAAAGAAAAGAATCCATCCTCCCAGCAGTCACATGGTTTCTACCGCTGTCAGTAACATCAGAGGAGGACTGAACCGAAGCCGAGAGAAACGTAGCAATACCTGGGCACGGTGATACACAGCAAGAGTTCCAGCTGCCTAGAAAACTGAGGCAGAAAGACCGCATGAGCCTAGGAACTAGAGACCAGCCTTGGCACCAAAGGCAGCGCTCTGGTGCCACAGCAAGAGCCTATCCTGAAGAGACCAGGGCCTGATGGCTCAGCAGTGAAGAGCACCGGCTGTTTTTCCAGAAGATCCAGGTTCAATTCCCAGAATCCTCATGACCAATTATAATTGTCTGTAACTCAAGTTTCAGGGAATCCAGCTCCCTCTTCTGGTGCACAGATATACATGCAGCCAAGTCACCTACACACACACAAAAAAAAAAAAAAAAAAAAATTAAAAATCAAATGTAAAAGAAAAAGACAACAATGATAATTTTGCTGGTAGGTCACTATGTGATTTTTTTTCCTTTTATGTGGTAGAGAAACTTTTAATTTGGAAAGTGAGGTTACACTTAGAAGAAGGCAGATTTTGTGTTACCAGATGATTGCAAGGCTGGTCTGGCAGAGCCAAGGGAGTTCTCTGGACTCCCCACCTTATGCCCAATCAGAGTCGTGGTTAAGCACAGAGCTGAAGAATCTACATGTCCAACAAACTGCCATCTCAAGAATTCTTCTCTAGGGGAGGTCGAAGAGCGAATGTTCTGCTTGCCTCCAACTCCACAACCAAGAAAATAGGAGCAGCTCAGCCAAAAATGTTCATGACAAGGTGCAGGCTCATGCTCTAGAAGAGAAAATCAGCACAGGCTGGAAGTCCACCCTGCTCTGGGGTGGGGGGGTGATCTGTACTCTCAAGCGAATGACTAGGATGAAGCCAAAGAAGAACAAGTTGAAAGGGAGGTGCCCACAAGGAGAAAGGAGCTGGGCTACAGGCCTGGTCAGCAGTGTGTACAGGAGAAAGGAGCTGGGCTACAGGCCTGGTCAGCAGTGTGTACGGGAGAAAGGAGCTGGGCTACAGGCCTGGTCAGCAGTGTGTATGGGAGAAAGGAGCTGGGCTACAGGCCTGGTCAGCAGTGTGTATGAGAGAAAGGAGTCCAGTAACTTCAGCCCCTGTGGAACAGAGCTCAAATACTTCTCTAGGAACCACAAGATGATGAACACTGACATTACGGAACACAGGACAGTTCCCACTGTATAATTTTAGACATAACCTAAAATTCCAGGAAGGCAGCCAGACGTGGTGGCATGTGCCTTTAATCCCAGCACTTGGGAGGCAGAGACAAGTGGTTCTCTGTGAGTTCTAGGCCAGCCTGGTCTACAAAGTGAAACAGGTCAGCCAGAGCTGTTATACAGAGAAATCTGTGTCAGCCTGAAAAAAGAAAAAAAAAAGAATTCCAAGAGGTCTCATAATACGGCTGTGAGACAAATTACATTCATGTGTGAACAGGTTTTCTTACTATTAACAGAAAAAAAATCATGTAAATTCTAGCAGCAGCAGTAAGTGACATTCATGTGCAGAAATGTTATGCAAATGAGCTTAACAAATTATGTATTTAAAAGATGTAATTGTAGTAAAATCTGTACTTTAGATATTAATGTGCTTATTTGACCAATTGTGTTTAATAATTGCAATCACACTTTAATCCAGAAGGTTCTCTTAAAGCCCATGATCATATACAAGGTAAAAAGTATGGCAACACTCAGGAGAAAAGTGTAATAAGGTGGTAATAAAAAAAAAAAGACTTTGGGGCTGGAGAGATGGCTCAGAGGTCAAGGGCACTGACTGCTCCTCCAGAGGTCCTGAGTTCAATTCCCAGCAACCACATGGTGGCTCACCATTCATAATAATAAATAAATATTTTTTAAAAAGACTTTGAAACAAGAAATATATAATAGTTTTGTCTCAGTGTGCTTGATGTAAGAAAAAAATAGGATGAAATTCTTTCCAGAAAAATATGGAGTTGGAGAAAAAAAAATGATTTAGCCAGATGTGGTCATACACACCTTTAATTGCAGCACTTAGAAGGCAGAAGCAGGTAGATCTCTGTAAGCACCAGACAAGCCTGGTCTATTTAACAAGTTCTAGGACAGCCAGGGCTACGTAGAGAGATTCTGTCACACACACGCACACTCACACAATGCACGCACACATGCACACGCACGCATTCAGGCATGCACGCACGCAAAAAGATTTAGATAGATGAGATGAGTAGGTACTGAAGTTTAGTTGTAAAAACAGACCTGAGAAAAACTCAAAAGCCTTTGGTGAAAGGAATGGAGTGTAAGTGAGTGAGCCAGTGCCAAGCACACAGCATGGCACAGCACAGCTCAGCAGTGCAAGCAAAAGGAACAGGGAGAGACAGAGCAGCACAGGTCTCAGCACCACGCTGAAATGCAGCCTAATGAGACAAGGGCCCTGAATCTGCACAGTTCGAGGTGCTGGGGAAGTTTGTTCTTCCCAGCAAGTAACCAAGTGTAGTGTCCAGGAGCCATCTTAAAAAGGCCTTTCCTTGCAAACTTGTACAACTACTTTGGAAATCTATCTGGCGTATCTCAGAAACCTGGGAATAGGGCTTCCTCAAGACCCAGCTATTCCACTCCTTGGAATATACCCAGAAGATGCTCCACCACACAACAAGGACATATGCTCAACCATGTTCATAGTGGCCTTATTTATAATAGCCAGAACCTTGAAACAGCCTAAATGTCCCTCAGTTGAAGAATGGATAAAGAAACTGTGGTACATTTACACTATGGAATACTACTCAGCTATTAAAAACAAGGAAATCCCAAAATTTGTGGACAAATGGATGGAACTAGAATTGATCGTACTGAGTGAGTTAACCCAGAAACAGAAAGACTCACATGGTATATACTCACTTATAATTGGACACTAGCCCAAGAGGCATGTCCCATGAAAGTCTCCACTTACCAGGAGATTGGGATAGATGTGAGGACATCCTATTGGGACTCTAGGTGAGAGAAGTATGGGAGAATGGGGAAATAGAAGGATCCAGAGGGTCCTAGAAACTTACAAGAAGAACATCATAATGGGCGGATCTGAGCCCAGGGCTTCTGCGCAAACTACTGCACCAACCAAGGACAATACATGCAGTAAACATCGAACCCCTACCCAGATCTAGCCAATGGACAAGACATTCTCCACAGCCGGGTAGAGAGCAGGGACTGACTCTGACACGAACTCTGGTGCCCCATATTTGACCACTTCCCTGTGGTGGGGAGGCCTGGTGGCATTCAGAGAAAGGATAAACAGGCTACCAAGAAGAGATTTGATACCTTATGACCATATAGTGGGGGAGGAGGTCCCCCTTGGTCACAGACATAGGGGAGGGGAAAAGGGTGAAAGCGGGAGGGAGGGAGGAATGGGAGGATACAAAGGATGGGATAACAACTGAGATGTAATCTGAATAAATTAATAAAATAAATAATAAAGGGATTTGAATCATGAAAGAAAGAAAGAAAGAAAGAAAGAAAGAAAGAAAGAAAGAAAGAAAGAAAAAGACCATTCCTCAGCCAGACATGGTGGAGCACACCTATAGGCCCAAGACTCAGGGAGGCAGAAGTGGGTGGATTTCTGAAAACTCAAGGCCAGCCTGGCTTACAAAGCAAATCCAGGACAGTCGAGGCTACACAGAAAGCCCATCTTGAAAACAAACCACAAAAATGCTATACCTGTTTGGTTAAATAATTATACTTTTTTTTTCTTTTACATCTTTGTTTTTTGGACAGGGTTTCTCTGTGTGTAGCCCTGGCTGTCCTGGATTGCCTCACCTTTTAATGTTTAATTTTTAATCCTCTCAATTTCTCTTTCTATTTATTTATTTATTTATTTATTATGTATACAAATGCTCTGCCTGCATATACACCTGCAGGCTAGAAAAGAGCATCAGATCTCATTATAGATGGTTGTGAGCCACCAGGTGGTTGCTGGGAATTGAACTCAGGATCTCAGAATCTCTGGAAGAGCAGACAGTGCTCTTAACCACTGAGCCATCTCTCCAACCTCTCAACTTCTCTTTTTAAAATCTTTCACTGAACCTTTTTCTCCATTTCTTTTTTAAGATTAATTAGCTGGGCACAGTGGCCCATGCCTGTAATCCCAGGGGAGGGAGGGATGATTTATATGTATAAGTGTTTCCCTACATATATGTATGGTATGTAGAGTGCCCCCAGAGGCCAAAAGATCCTCTGGAACAGGAGCTACAGATGATTGTGAGAAGCTGAGAGTGCCATAAACAAAGCCAGGCCTTCTGTAAGGGTAGCCAGCCAGCCTGTGCTCTTCACCACTGAGCTGACCTTCCAGCCACTCTCTCTTACTCTTTCTCATCTGCTTTTTAAATCTTTAATTGGATTTTTTTCATCCCCTTTCTATTTTTTCTTTCCTTTTTTGACTTTTCTTTTTTCAGACAGGGTCTCTCTGTGTAGCCTTGGCTGTCCTAGACTTGCTTTGTAGACCAGGCTGGCCTCGAACTCACAGCTATCCACCTGCCTCTGCCTCCCGAGTGCTGGGATTAAAGATGTGCACCACCATGCCTGGCTGTAAACTTGATTCTGATAACTAGCAGTGTGTGTGTGTGTGTGTGTGTGTGTGTGTGTGTGTGTGTGTGTGTATAGCACACACCACACTCTTTTTGCCATTTTCTGATCTACGATCATTCATTGTCGTCAACTGACAACAATTGTTTGCATTTCTATAGCTGATTGTGGTGGGTGTTATTGCTGTTAGAGTAGTTTGCTTTTCCCTCTCTGACTGCTCCTGGAGATTTAGCACCCCCCCAAAAGAAGGCTTTTCAGTGAGGTCACCAGACACAACAGAGGGAGATTCCCAAAACAACAGAACACAGAATGAACATGGACACCAGAAAGAGACCACACAATGCCACCTCCCAGACATGGTACTGAGCAGCTACCAATTCTGAGAATACAGAGATGACCAAAGTCCCAACAGAGATTTGCAAACCTACCTCTAAGTCATCAATGGCTTTAAAAAAATAATTATCAATTCAGACCTGGCAAGATGATTCAATGTGTAAAAGCGCTTGCAACCAAGATTGATGACCTGAGTTCAATCCTTGGGACCCACATAATGGAAGGAGAGAATCAACTCCTGAAAATTGTCCTCTGACCTCAACATCTGAGCTGTAGCACACACACACACACACACACACACACACACACACACACACACACACAGTGACAGTTTTGTCAACAGCACAAATTATAGTCACCTGGGGAAAGGGAACCGCAATAGAAACTCTGCCTCCATCAGATTGGCACGTAGGCAAGTCTATGGGGGGTATTTTCTTAATGAATAGTTGATGTGAGCAGGTGCAGCCCACTGTGGGCAGTGCCATCTCTGGTCCCGGATGGCACTGGTCCTGATTGTATAAGAAAGTGGGCTAAGGGGCTGGAGAGATGGCTCAGAGGTTAAGAGCACTGACTGTTCTTCCAGAGGTCCCGAGTTCAATTCCCAGCAACCACATGGTGCCTCACAACCATCTATAATGTGATCTAATGCCCTCTTCTGCCATGCAGGCAGAGCACTGTATACATAATAAACAAATAAAATTTTTTAAAAAGAAAGTGGGCTAAACATGCCACGAAGAGCAAGCCAGTAAGCAGTGTTCGTCCATGGCTTCTCCTTCAGTTCCTGCCTGCAGGTTGCTGCTTTGAGTTCCCACCTGGGCCTTCTTTGATGACAGACTGTAATCTGTAAGTGGAATAAACACTTTCCTAATCAAGTTCATTCAGGTCCAAATGCTTTATCACAAAAGAGACGCACACTAGAACACACACACAAATAAATAAATGTAATTTTGAAATTCACATACATATGGAAGACAAAAGCAAGCAAGGGTGGCTATGGTTGTGTCTGATAATATAGTCTCTAGGCCAAAAGTAGAAGAAATAAAGGAGAGATTATCTCACAGAGGAATGGAAGATGGCAGACACAGTGAGCTGGACTCTGCAGGGAGTAAATTTGAGAGTAAGAGCTCTCAGAAGAGCCAGGTGTTGTGGCACACGTCTGTGATCCCAGCACTCTGGAGAAACCATGTCTGGGGGGGTTGGGGGGAAGGTACATACCAATAAGAATCTGTACTTAAATAGCAAAGTAAAATACAAAGATCACAAAGCACAATGGGAAACACTTTTTTGGTTTTGTTTGTTTGTTTGTTTTGCAAGACAGGGTTTCTCTGTGTTACCCTGGCTGTCCAGAACTCACTTTGTAGACCAGGTCAGCCCCAAACTCACAGAGATCCACCTGTGCCTGTCTCTGCCTCTGCCTCTGCCTCTGCCTCTGCCTCTGCCTCTGCCTCTG
>OU015755.1:64754599-64802331 GCA_907169655.1 Acomys percivali | reverse complement strand
CTCTGCCTCTGCCTCTGCCTCTGCCTCTGCCTCTGCCTCTGCCTCTGCCTCTGCCTCTGCCTCTGCCTCTGCCTCTGCCTCTGCCTCTGCCTCTGCCTCTGCATCCCACAGTGCTGGGATTGCAGGTGTGTGCCACCACTCTTGGTTTCAAAATATTAATAAATCTAATGAGTGTGCATGGAACAAGAGGTCTGTCTTTCAATGTGTTTTTGAATTTTTTTCCCTCCAGGTTTTATTTTTGTTTTGTTTTTTCGCTAACCAAAGTTTTATTATAGAGGTCTTTCACTTCCTTGGTTAAGTTTATTCCAAGTTTGTTTGTTTGTTTTTCCTCTCAGTTTTGAAAAGGGGTTTGTTTTTCTGATTCAAGCTCTTTCCCTAGTCAGTGGATGGCCTGAAACTCTGAAAGTGTTTGAAGAAAAAAAAGGGTGTGTGTGTGTGGGAAACACTTAAAAATACAAACATAAGAAAGAATGTTCTCAATGTAGGCACCACCAGGCGTGGTGGCACACATCTTTAATCCCAGCACTCAGAGGCAGGGGCAGGCGAAACCAGGCCAGCCTGGTCTACACAGCGAGCCCAGGACAGCCAAGACTACACAGAGAAACCCTGTCTCAAAACAAACAAACAAACAAAAACCAAACAAACCCAAAATAAACCAAACTAAATGTAGGCACATATACAACACAAACCTAAGACAAATGTCCGTGGTGAACATTACTGCCAAAGTTCTCAATAAAATACTTGCAAGTGTAGGGGGCTGGAGAGATGGTTCCGAGGACCCAGCTTTGACTCTCAGGACCTATGTGGGCTGTTGCCATTTGTGACTCCAGTTCGGGGGACACAATATATTTTCTGGCATCCATCGGCACCAGGCATCCACATGGTCCACAGACATACATGCAGCCAAAATAACCATCACACAATAGAAAATAACTTTTAAAAATACTTTCCAGCTGAATTTCATGACACATTAAAAAGATCATTTACCATAACTGTGTTGGTTTCATTCCAGGGACATAAGGGTGGTTTAACACACATAAATTGATAAACATAATCCAGCATTATGTCCCATGATATGACTCATGGGACACAAGCCATAGCATCTCAGCAGTTGCAGAAAAGGCCTTCAACAGAGCCCACCACCTCTTCATGAGAAAATCTCTACAGAAAGCAGGAGCAGAAGGAACATTCCTCAACATAAGCAAGGCTATAGGCAGAAAACCTAACCCAGCATCATGTCTAATGGAGGAAGACTGGGAGTGGCCCCTCTAAAACCAGAAGTGAGCCATGAGCATCCATTCTCTCAACTCTTATTAGTACAGGAGAGGAGAAAAATCTAATGCCCTCAGGTTTCTTCTTGGTTGAGAGCCTTTAACTGCTGAGCCAGCTCTCCAGGCCCAATTATCAAACATGATCTTATACTTAAATGACAATAAAGACTCCAAGAGCCAGGAAATGGCTCATCAGTAAAAGGCATCAATCATTCTTTTTTATAAAAATAAAATCTAGCAGTGCATGGTGGTACATACAGACAGGCCTGACTTTGAGGCTAGCCTGGTCTATATAGTGAGTTCCATGCCAGCCAAAGCTATACAGTGAGACCCCATCTCAAACAAAACAAAACAAAAACTTCTATCAAAAACTTCTTAGACCTAGTAAACACAGACATCAAAGTACCAGGAATCAAAGCAACATATAGCCAGGTGGTAGTGGTGCACTCTTAACCCCAGCACATGGGAGGCAAGGGAGGCAGATCTATGTGAGTTCGAGGCCAGCCTGGTCTGCAGAGCCAGTTCCAAGACGACCAAGGCTACAAAAGAAACCCTGTCCTGAAAGAACAAAAACCACAAAGTAAAACAAACAAAACAAAGCAAAAAGCCTAACATATAAAAATGACATACATCACTAATAAGCTTGTTGAGACAGAGGGCTGGAGAGATGGCTCAGAGGTTAAGAGCACTGACTGCTCTTCCAAAGGTCATGAGTTCAGTTCCCAGCAACCACATGGTAGCTCACATGTCCTCTTCTGGTATCCTCTTCTGGCTTGCAGGCAGGATATTGTATACATAATAAATCTTTAAAAAAAAAAAAAAAAAGCAGCCGGGCGTGGTGGCGCACACTTATAATCCCAGCACTCGGGAGGCAGAGGCAGGTGGATCGCTGTGAGTTCGAGGCCAGCCTGGTCTACAAAGCGGGTCCAGGACAGCCAAGGCTACACAGAGAAACCCTGTCTCGGAAAAAAAAAAAAAAAAGCTTGTTGAGACATAAATAGTAAGAGGTGTCCCATTTACAATAGCAACAAATAAAATACATTTGACCCAAAACTGGCATTTCTCATTTCTCTCTCTCTCTCTCTGTCTCTCTCTCCTCTTCCTTTTCACTCCCCCCCACCCCACCTCCTACCCTCAGAGCTGAGCTAAATCCCCAGCCCCCAGCTCTCATTTCAAAGGGAATAAGAAACAGGTTATTCTGGAACTAAACATGAGTGATCATGATCTGGGAACACAGATTCAGGTTACCTCAAACAGCGGCTGTTAGCTGACCACATGCTCCAGCCATGGCTGGTCCTCTACCTGTGACCCTGCTCAGCAGGCTGTGCAAAAGGACAGAGAGGAGAGAGAAGATAAAGAGGCAGTGTCTCTTCCTCCTAATGGATTTGTACTCTTTGGCCATCATCTCTCCAGTGTCCTCTTCCCCAGGTCTGTTGTAGATCCCACCCACAAAAGAATATGCAGGATTTGGTTTTGGATGCCTATCTCAGCAATCCTATCTATGTTGAGGGACTCTTTTCCTTTTCAGGGCTGAATAGTATTCCATTGTGTATCCAGACTGCCTTTTCTCTCCCCATCCATCTATTGATGGGCGCGTATGTTGGCTCCATCACTATTGTGGAAGAAATGTGATAAGTGTAAGAGTGTGGACATCGGTTTGACAAACTGATGTCAACTCTTTTGGGTCAATACCAAAATATTCACGGCAGTCTTTTTAAAACTGCTGGGGAGGCCTTTTCAGTTCTACATCTTGCCTTAAATTGGTGCTTGTCTCACCTGAGCCTGTTTTGTTTTGTTTTCTCTCTTCCAAAGAAAAATAAAAATCAATAAAACCCCACAACAGCGAATCAACTCTGTAGTCCTTTAATTCGCTGCTTCCTGTGCACAAGCCAGAGCGACGCCTTCCAGCCACAGCAAAGTCTATCTTACCATAAGGCATCTATACTCTTGCCACAGCATCCAGGTGTGATAATTGCCCCCTCTGACCACGCCCCTCTGACCACGCCCCTCTGACCATCAGTGACTGCTCCTGCTGCCACCTGGCCCGAGTGCTCCCATTCTAAAACCCCACCCACCCAGAGTCCATCCCTTAGACATACCAGCTCCACGTGTCTTAAGTAGTCCTCGGAGAGCTGGGTGCAGGTGACCTGCTAAGGAAACCCTCCCAAGAGAGACTGGAAACTGAACTGGAGCCAGGGAGGAAGGGAAAAGGCAGAGCAAGCACGGAGTAGGGGCAGCCGCAGCCTGATCCCACAGGGAGCTTTAGAGTGTGGGCCACGCCTTGAGGTTTGTCCTGACTTGTCGCCTTTCATACTCCCACTCCACTGGGTCCCTGGCTGAGCCCCATCTCACGGTGGGTGGATGTCAGTTCCCAGGCACTTTTACCTCTTGGTGCCTGTGGGCAAAGTGGCCTTGGTAGCCGCAAAGCAGCCCTTTGAAGAGAGTCTGCTGGGGACTGCTAAGACAAAAGCCACAGAAAGGGAATGTGGGCTGCAGTGGAGGGGGTGGGGTGGGGCTCAGTAACAGGACCTGTGCATCCGGCTCTGGGTTCTCTGTCCTGCACCACAAGTGTGGAAGCATACACAGCAGCTGTGTGTTCTTTCCTTTCTTTCCTTCCCTCCTTAACTGCCTCTCTCATCTGCAGTCACAGGAGAGCCCCAGGTGCAACCTAGTGAGGGGGTTTGGGAGGAAGGACTGTTATCCTGGTGGGCTGGGCACCCTGTGGTAACCAGCAGCCCCGAGACCTCCACAGCTGGAAGCTTGTCCTGTGGTCAGGCCTCATGTTCTGGGTAAGTCTCAGGGGGCTGTGCTCTCTGAAGTCAGGAGGAGGAAGAGAACTCGCTAGAAGATCTACTGTCTTGGAACGCGGCCTCCTCCGAGGTTGCTCGTTAGAAAGGGAGGACCGTGCCGGGAGTGGTGGCGCACGCCTTTAATCCCAGCACTCGGGAGGCAGAGGCAGGTAGATCGACCTGAGTTCAAGGCCAGCCTGGTCTACAAAGGGAGTCCAGGACAGCCAAGGCTACACAGAGAAACCCTGTCTCAAAAAACCAAAAAGAAAAAAAAGAAAGGGAGGACCATTTGTTCGCTCTGTTGTGTGCTTCCACACAGGTGGAATAGTCGAATGCCATCAGGCGGATCAGCAGCCTGTTCTGCCCAGTGACTAGAGGGGGTCCAAACGGTACGTTTAGTTGAATATCGTTGGGCCATGCTTTTCTTTTACTCCCCCCCCCCACCCCTCCAGAGACAGGGTTTCTCTGTATAGCCTTAGCTGTCCTGGACTTGTTTTGTAGACCAGGCTGGCCTCGAACTCCTAGCAATCCGCCTGCCTCTGCCTCCCAAGTGCAGGGATTAAAGGTGTGCGCCACCACCACCCAGCTTGAGCTATGCTTTTATTTAAGAGAGAGAAAAAAAAAACAAAAAACAAACAAACAAACAAAAAACAGTACAGGGATAGAACTCAGGGCTGCACACATGCTAGGACAGCATCCTACCACTGAGCTCCCTCACACGTAATAGGCCCGTGCTTTCCTTTCACACTATAAGCTTCCCGTTGTAACTCAAGCTTGAACTGGGTGTAGAAAAGTTTCAAATACAAAGGTAAAGTCTGAGCCAGGCGTGGTGGCGCATGCCTTTAATCCCAGCACTCGGGAGGCAGAGGCAGGCGGATCGCTGTGAGTTCGAGGGCAGCCCGGACTACAAAGTGAGTCCAGGACAGTCAAGGCTACACAGAGAAACCCTGTCTCGAAAAACCAAAACAAAAAAGAAAGGTAAAATCTGGAAACTAGATTTGACTATTATCACCACCATCATTTACGACACTTGGTTCTTTTAAAATCTTTTGGGTTCAGCTTTCTGCTGAAAATTTCAAGTCATCTCCTGTCTCCTGGAACACAGCGAGGAGCACAGCACTGTGGTGTGAGGCGGGGCCAGTCCAGTATCGAAAGCTCCTATTGGCCTGTATTTTCCTCGCCCCCCTCCGCTAATCCCTCCCCCTATTCTCTTCCTTTCCCATGCTTGGATGGACTTCCACCACCAAAATGCCAGCCGTTTGAGTTCAAGAAATGGCTTCACAGAGCTGAAGAGATGGCTCGGTGTTTAAGAGCACTTCTTGCTCTTGCAAGGGGACCTGGGTTCATTTCCCGGCCCCACGTGATGGCTCACAGTCATCAGTGACTCCAGTTCCAGGGCATCCGACGCCCTCTTCCGACCTTGGTGGCCATCACGCACGCGCGCGCGCGCACACACACACACACACACACACACACACACACACACACACGTGATACACTTGCAAGCGTGCAGGCAACAGGCCTGGGGTTCCTCTCCTTGGGCTTCTAGGCCTAGAGACCTGTCAAAAGCTCAGCTCTGCATTTCTGTTGCTCTTTCTAGGCTTGGGAACCCATGCAAGGTGAACCACCTAATCCCCTCATGGGCCCCCATCCCTGCTTGAATCCTGGCCAGGAAGCCCTTCGTTATTGGTAATCTGCATTCGCCTTCAAGTAGAATCGCTTATTTTACCCAGCTTTACTTCCTTCTCCTCCCTCCCTCCCTCCCCCCGCGCGCTCTCTCTCTCTCTCTCTCTCTCTCTCTCTCTCTCTCTCTCTCTCTCTCTCTCTCTCTCTCCCTCTCTCTGTTTTTGCAAGGCAGGGTTTCTCTGTGTAGCCCCGGCCATCCTGGAACTCACTCTGTAGACCAGACTATCCTTGAGCTCAGAGATCTGCCTTCCTCTGCCTCCTCCTGAGGGCTGGGATTAAAGGCATGTACCACCACTGCCCTGCCTTCTTCTTTTTAAAGGTTAATTCCAATAATTTATATATGCATGTGTACGTGTGTATAGGTGTGTGTACATGTGTGTGAGTGCCCACAGAGGCCAGAAAAGGGCTTTGGGTCCCCTGGAGTTAGAGCTACAAGCAGTTGAGAGCTGCTTGATGTGGGTGCTAGGAACTAAACTCAGGTCCTCTCAAAGAGGAGGAAGTGCTTTTAGCCACTGAGCCATCTCTCCACCCCCTTGCCTAGACTCTAGCTGTCCTCGGTCCTAGGACTGGCCTGAAAGGCTTTTATGCCATTGCCACCACGCAATGTTCTGTTTTGATGGATACTTGTTAGCCACACCTAATGGACACGTTGGGTACCATAGAGCTATATGGTGCCTCTGTATGCTGCATTCCAGGCTCTGCTAAAAAACAAAAACAAAAAACTCAATCATTAATTGCCTCAGGACCCTGCAATCTTTCCTTCTAAAACGTCAAAGCTCTGCGGGCCTGTACAGGTGTTTCAGGCTCTTCTTTCCCACTCTTCCTGTAGCTCTTAGGCAAAGGCTGTCTTGGCCTGGCGTTCTGGGTTGGCCTTATGCTTCTAGGCCATTTGCTCCAGCCAGCCTTAGTGCACGTCCTCCAAGACAGTGTAGCTCTTCTAGAGTTGGTTCCCGGATTCTCTCGGGCAGTGTCAGCCAATACTCTGCTTTCCCAAGCCTCTCTCTCCGCTAGGGTGAGCACACTAAGGACAGTGTCCAGGAATCACTCAGTTCAGTGTCTCCGGCACTGGGTGTTGTATGAGGGGCTAATTAACATATGATTATTTCATTGCCCACGTCATCCATATCCTCTAATGCACTGGGAGGTTTTACCGGGCTCCTGAATTCTTGGAACTTCAGTTTTCTGGCCCTTAATGGCAAGCATTAAAATGCCTGTTCATTTACACCCCCCAGACAGTAAGCAAGAGATGCTGTGTTCCACACCAACAGCATGAGCTCAGATGTTGTTCTTGCTTTGTTTGCTTGTTTCTGGTACTGTGAAATCTTTTGGTATTCCACCACAAATATAAAGTCCTTCTCAAAGTAATATTTTAAAATGTGCAATGATGTAATCCCAGCACTCAGGAAGCAGAGACAGGTGGATCTCTGTGAGATCGAGGCTAGCCAGGTCTACAAAGAGAGTCCAGACCAACCAAGGTTGCACAGAGAAACCATGCCTCGGAAAACCAATAAACAAATAAATATAATAAAATAAAATTTTAAAATGAGGAAAACAGTGCAGTGTGCATGGCCTCCGCTGGTGACAGTCACAAAACCCCGCTGCCGACTCTGGGTCATTGCCCACCTCCACAAAGAAGGGAAATACTTAATTTCAGACAGGAAAACTACAGACCACATCTTTTGACAACCAAAAGCAGAGGTGCCGAGAATTCTACCTATGGGTCCCAGAGTAAGAATACAAGTGATAAGCCGGGCATGGTGGCGCACGCCTTTAATCCCAGCACTTGGGAGGCAGAGGTGGGCAGATCGCTGTGAGTTCGAGGCCAGCCTGGTCTACAAAGTGAGTCCAGGACAGCCAAGGCTACACAGAGAGACCCTGTCTCAAAAAAAAAAAAAAAAAAAAAAAAAAGAATACAAGTGATGTTTTAAGAGGCACAGGCAGACAAATATAAACTATATTTCTATTTGTCCTCCTAGAATTAGAGATGGGTCCCAGAGCCTTGCATGTGTCACCAAGCTAAATCTTTCCTGATAAATTCTTTTAAAGTACTGCAGACAGGGCAAGAAGTCAGAGCCGGTCGGAGAGAGGTGTGGCAGAGCCAGTGGCTGGGAGTCTACAGGTGTCACTCAGCAGCATTCCTGAGATTAGCCTGAAGCTGCCTCTGCCCAAAATTCCCTTCCTCATCTTAGTTATGGAAAGAATTGAGTGCATTAAATGGAAACCGGGGGTGTTTGTCAATCGATGTTTGGCTTTAAATTAGAATGATACTGAACGGCCAGAGGGAATATGGCCTCCTTCTTCTCTTTACTTAAAATAGAAATTCCAAAGGCTGACCTGATGGAGGAGATGTCTCCATACTCAGAGGATAAACCATTACTGGGCAGACATGCAAAGCGCGCCTGTTTTCCCCCTCCAGCCAGAAAGAACAATAACATACGCAAATTATCTTGTTATTTTTATTAGAAGCATATTTACATTTTTTTTTGTTTGCAGAGAACAGTTTACAAAAATTATATATGACAGTTGGAAATGACATACACATTACTTCTATCCTTCATGAAGGGAAATATAAGTTAGTTATATTTACTCTGCTAAAAACATTTCTGCCTGTCCCTATACAGAAAATGTTAGCACAGAGCATGAGGAATACTGTGTGGGCCTTGTCAGCGGCAGGCATTGCACATGTGCTAAATTATGAGCCTGGGAGACTAGGCTAGACCCCCACCCAAAAAGGCACAGCAGAGCTACCACGGCTCAGGTGGCACGCAACATGGAAGCGACAGTCACACAAAGGACCAGGACAATATGAATGATGGGATGTCAGGATGGTCCAAGATTTTCACCTGAACCACAAAACAGGCATTTTGCCTAATAACCACCGTCAAGTTCCCTGGATGCAAAAAAAAAAAAAAAAAAAAAGAAAAAAGCAGAGCTTGTAAACAACGGCAGAAGCAGCCCTGCCCGGCCACTTGTTGCAGGTGTGGCCTCGCCCCCTTGCCATCTGTGGGCCCTACAGGTGCACTCTGCCAGTTTGTTTCCCAGCCCCCATGCACCAGAGAAAAGAAGCCAACTGTTCCTGGAGACTGCTTGGTGTGAGACCTGAAGGCAAACTGATGCTCGCTACCCTGGGAAACGATCATCTTCTGGTGGTTCTGTGAGCTTCTTTACTGCACACAAGACCTGTTTTCCCAACTTTTTAGGCCCCTCCCTCCTAAACACCTGTTATCATCTGGGGAAAATTTCCAGAGAATTGCCTCAGCATTGGGCAGTGATGTAGAGGCCATGCTGAGGTCTCACCAGACTCAACTGCCTGGTTACCTCCCCCATCCCCTCCCCCATGCGCTCCCTACCCCCATCATCACAGGGAAGATGGCATCTTCATGAAGCTTCTACTTTAACGGATCACTTAGACATCAGAGTCAAAAAAGATTTGCTTTATCAGTGAACACAGGCTGGGTGGAATAGCTGCTTTTCTGTATGGTAGCCTGAGGGGGGGCGGGCTCAGCATCTTGGGTGGCTCCCTGAGCAACGCAAAGGCCCAGAGCCATGGAGGCTCAGCATTTGTTCCTGAGGGCAGGAAGCATTTCTTCCTGAAGAGAGCAGTCCAATGGACCACCAGGCTTAGCTGGAAAGTACAGTGTGGACTCTAGGACAGGACGAGGGCAAAGGTCAAGGGCCTTCCCAAGGGTGCCTGCAAACAAGTGGGCGAGGGTGAGATTGGCACCTGTTAGGCAGCAGAAGTCAAGTGGGGGGGCAGTTTACCTTGCAATGAAGGACCCTGTGTGCAGCCAAGTGAGTTGCAGGCTGACGGGTACACCCTGTGCGTCCTCAGGGCTGTGGTGCCAACGCGCAGCATGCTGCCACCAGCTGCTCCGCCTGACGTGCTCAGTGGCCCAGGATCAGGCTCAGGAGGCAGCAAGCAGGTTCCAAGCCCCCTGGTTATAGGAGGCCAGGACAGAGGCACCCTGGGCGGTGTCAAGGGAGACAAGTTGTGTGTGTGTGTTTGTACATGCATACACACGCAGAGAGAGAAAGAGAAATGAGACAGGATGAAATGCTGGAAAACAGCAGACTGAACATTTCTGGGCCCCTTTTCCCATTCCCTACCCCCATGTACACGGCATCTGTCATCAAGCACAAAGCAAGCTTGGTAAAGCAGCAGAGTGAGGGCGCCCCTGAGAGTCAGCTGCTGAGAACTGAGGTGGCTGCTAGGATGTTTCCCAACACCGTGGGGAATTGGTGGGAATGAAACGAAACAAAACAAAACAAAAGCCCCACGAGGATTGCAATAGCAATAAGGATGCGCTTTCAGTGACATCATCGGTAGGACTTGTGCCCACAGACAGTAGAGCTGGTATTTTGGCAAACAAGAGGGGCACACTCATATTCCACCTGACCCCTGACCCCAACAGGCCAAATCACTTCCAGGTGATGGAAATCTGAGTCTTGATTTCCATCTGAGTCTTGATGTCCACTGGGGTGCCACTGTGGACAACAGGGAGGGGGGTGCGGGGGTGGGGGGGAGCACTGCAGGCTGGGAGGTGGTTCGAGCTGGCACAGAAACAAGAGGAAGAGGTCCTGAGTCACTTGTTCATAGAGGCACGGAGGCCCTAGTGGCCGTGCCGCCACCACAGCCCAGGGATGGGGGGTGTTAGGAAGCGTCCCCGGTGCTGTAAGGGAAGAACTTGCTGGCTCTGTTGGGTGTGGTGGGTCTGGGCTCTGCTTCCTCACTTAGTTTGAAAAACATTTCCTGTTCCCGCTTCTTCTGGTTCAAATCCTCTTCCAGGGCCTGTGCAAGAGAGGGCAGATGGTGGTCAGTGGGACGTCAGTCATTCAGTTACAGAGCAACAAGGCCTCCTCTGGACAGCTCCCACGCAGGCTTCAGGGATCGGGTGGAAGGTCTCTCCTTCCTCACTCTGAGGCAGGCACCCCCTCAGCCTGCCAGGCGCCTTCTGAAGTGCTCCCAGGCCGAGGGCAAACCCTGAAGAAAGGCTTGTTAAGGGGTCTGGGCAGAGACTCTGCTGGTGGGAAAAGAGCCAGGTGAATAAAGAGAAGGCAGGGGAGAAGATCTAAAAGCAGGAAAGAGATGGCAGGAGGACAACACGCTCCCTGTATCAGGACACTGCCTGCTGGTGTGCCTCTGCCCCTCTGAGGGGTTGACTCTAGGATACTGGGGGGTCGGGCCGCATGGCTAAGCTCCTAGGTAACGGGGGATGCTTTCCAGCTGGCAGGCAGCACAGGAGCTCCCCTTGGGCACATGCTTATTTATCCAGATAAACAAAAACCTACCAGAAAGACTTCCCAAGGGTGCTCACACGGGTGCACCAGCACAGAAAGGAAGCGAGAGAGGCCTGGAGAGCATGGACCATCAGGCGACTTGTCGGAGGGGAAACAGGATTTATGTAAAATCTTCACTTAAAGGCTGGCAATTAGGACAAAACTAAACAGGAGAGATGGCTCAGTGGGTAAGAGTGCTGTCTGTTCTTCCAGAGGTCCTGAGTTCAATTCCCAGCAACCATGTGGTGGTTCACAACCATCTACACAGGGATCTGATGCCCCCTTCTGGCCTGCAGGCAGAGCACTCATGTATGTGTGTGTGTGTGTGTGTGTGTGTGTGAGTATATATATATACATATATACACACACACATATATATGTGAAACAAACTCTCCTTTAAAAAAAGAAAGAATAGCTGGACAGTGGTGGTGCACGCCCTTAATCCCAGCACTCGGGAGGCAGAGGCAGGTGGATCTCTGTGAGTTCAAGGCCAACCTGGTCTACAAAGCAAGTCCAGGACAGCCAAGGCTACACAAAGAGACCCTGTCTCGAAAAACAAAAAAACCAAACATACAAAAAAACCAAAAAACCAAAAAACAAAAACAAAAAAAAAGAAAGAAAGAATAAAACAAAACAAAATGGGCAATGAAGGTGCATGCTTCAGTCCCAGCACTAGGGAGACAGAGACAGGCAGATCTCTGAGTTCAAAGCCAGCCTGGTCTACAGAGTGAGTTCCAAGACAGCCAAGGCTACACAGAAAAACATCGTCTCGAAAAACAAACAAACAAAAACCAAAATGTCCTGAAAAATATCACTGTATTGGCTCAATGTTGCATTTATAAGCCATGGAGCCCAAGGGTACAGCGTGTGAGCCTCGCAGGGTTGCAGCTTGTGAGCCTCCCAGGGGTGCAGCACGTGAGCCTCCCAGGGGTGCAGTGTGTGAGCCTCACAGGGGTGCAGCTTGTGAGCCTCCCAGGGGTGCAGCACGTGAGCCTCCCAGGGGTGCAGCACGTGAGCCTCCCAGGGGTGCAGCATGTGAGCCTCCCACAGGTGCAGCGTGTGAGCCTGCTGGAGGCAGCACCCAGGGTTCTGCTGCTCTTTAGATACAGGGTGGTTCAGTGCACGCCCCAATTTCAAAGCTAGGAATAGCTAAGCGCCCGCACCCCAAAACTGCAAGATGTTCCAAAACCTGAAAACTCTGAAGTGTCAGTTTGATGTCATAGTGAAAAACACCATTTCTGACCTCACAGAATGGGTCTTGATCAAAAGGTAGGGATACGAAAAAAATACCTTCTGGCTATGTGTCAGGACCTAGGGGACACAGCCGAGTTTGTCTAGACTTGGGTCTTGCTATGGCGTGTGTGTGAGATGTCAGCAGAGGCTCGTGTGCTTGAACATTCAGTGCCCTCAAGCTGGTGGGGTGAAAGGCGTGGCTGGTGAAGCTGGGGTCATTCCTGTCATCTGCCTCTATAATGCGACCAGCGCCTCAAACTCCAGTGTAGCCAAAACAACCCTTCTGTCCGGTGTTCTACCACAGGAGTCAAGCCAAGTAACTAACGGGCCTTGTGAGACGTCTCGTTATACATATGCAAATACCCCAAACTTGGGAGAAACATCTGAAATCCCAAAACACCCTGGCTCCCTGCTGAAGGGGTGCGCAGCTTGTGGCGCTGAGCAGGGACCGAAGGCTGCGTCTCAAGCCCTGCTGTCCCCTGCCCACCACAAGCATTCTTCCTCCAAAGCCTTCGAAAGCCCCCGGCAGCAGCCTGTCTCCTGCTGTGTGCCAAATGATAAGCATTTAAACATCTTTTTGAGCATATCATGCATGAGTACTATATTTACCTCATTTCTTCCATGTCCGCCACGTGTTCCCCTCTACTTCCTCTCACACCATGGCCTCTTTAGTTATCACTGTTACATACATACATACATGTCTGTAAATACTGCCTGTTGAACCCACTTACCGTAGTCCATATGTAAACATAGTAGAGACGACCGCCTGGGGTTAGACAACTTCTGGGGGGGGGGGCTCGTCCCTGGAGAAGACTGATCCTTCTCTCAGCAGCCATTTAGTTACCTCTATCTCTTCGTCTAGA
Organism: Acomys percivali; assembly: GCA_907169655.1. Lineage (NCBI taxonomy): Eukaryota > Metazoa > Chordata > Mammalia > Rodentia > Muridae > Acomys > Acomys percivali. The sequence continues at coordinate 64,789,212 of OU015755.1, read as the reverse complement.
CTGAGGCCACCCCACCCCCATGCTGGAATCTTAACAGGTGCCAAGTCTTGGGGGGGGGGGCGGAGCGGCTTCCCGTCCTGTATGGGAGGCACTATGCTATGCAAGCCAGAGTTCCTATTGCAGTCCACAACTGCTATCCTAGGGCAAGATGGCCCTAGGGTAAAGAACGGGTGCTTTCTAGTCACATTTACTTACAAATGGGTAATGGGGCAGACGTAGTCCACAGGCAGCAACCTGCTAATGCTAGCTTCTACAGACACACTTTAAGATGCAGGTGCGATTTCTGCATTTTATAGTCTAGAGAGGCAAGTTGAGGAGGGAGGGCACACAGGCCCTGAGGCCTTGCTCTGCCCTCACACTAACCCCAGCAAATCAGGAAGTCTGCACTCACTTAAAAGGAAGCCGGCTGAATTCCACTAAAAAAATACTCCATAGGGCATGATATAAAGGGGGAGACAGAGCCCAAGGCTGCTGAACTTAGCGAAAGAGCACAAAGGACTATCACCTCTGGGCCACCACGCCAGCAGCAAGTCAGGCAGCTGTGATGGAATCCTGCCCCAAGGCAGTCCCCCAGACAGAGTGTAGAGCCAGCTCTCTAAGAACACACCTGAGAGATCACCTAAGGTCACAGGCAGTGGCTAGGAGATGACTGCTCACTTCAGACCCTTAGGGTGTAGCCAGGAAACAGCCGCCCAGAGGCTGTTCAGGCAGGTGAGTGTTCACTCCCTGCGGGTTTAGAGTCAGAAGTTCCAGCAGGCCACAGCTTGCCTCCTGTCTAGGTACAAAAACCCTCAGGATGCTAGGCCACATGGGGCACAAGGGCACCTCTCTCCTCATAGTTTAAGGATGACTATGCTGGGCCAGGAAGTAGTGTCACATGCCTTTCTGGGTTCCCTGCCCCCCAGTTTGTTTGTTTGTTTTGTTTTTCAAGACAGGGTTTCTCTGTGTAGCCTTGGCTGTCCTAGACTCACTTTGTAGACCAGGCTGGCTTCGAACTCACAGCGATCCAGCTGCCTCTGCCTCCCAAGTGCTGGGATTAAAGGTGTGCGCCACCACGCCTGGCCTGGTAGACCAGCCTGGTCTACAGGACTACACAGACACATCTTGTCTAAAGAGAGAGAGAAAGACAGACAGACTGACTGAACGAATGATTGAATGAGTAATGTGACTCTGCCTTTGACATGTGCTGTGGGCTGATGACTCTACAATCTTAGCGCTGCTGTGACCACACTGAGGCCTGCGATGATTAGCTGTGTTAGTTACTTTCTCATTGCTGCAGCAACAAAATTACTGACAAGAGCAACTAAAGAAAGAGGAGTTTCCTTTTGGCTCAGTTGGAGGGTATAGCCCAGCATGAGAAGGCAGGGCGACAGGAGCACCAGACACCTGGTTATCCTGAGTCTGCAGTGAGGGCTCTGTATAGACCTCAATGACCCAGGAAGGCTTCCATCCTTAGAGCCACAGCTCAAGAGAGCCCAGCCCAGCCTGACTCAGGCCTTGTGAGACCCTGGAGACCCCCAACTTTTGAATCCTATAACATTTGATAAAGAATGCAGTTTAAACTGCTATGAGTATGGCTATGAGTATGGCTTTGGTGCTGGGGACATAACCCAGAGCATCACGCATGCTAGGCAGGTGCTCCCCCCACTCCTCCTCCCATCCCCTCCCCAGCTCCACCCCAGCCCCAGCACAGTGATTTACACATTAGGAAACCAATTCAGAAAGTAAACTAGCTGACTGGCACTGGCCTTGGACCTCACAGAGTGACTTCCTGAGAGAAACTCCCCACAATGGGGCTGCCAGCCTGGTGCCGTGACTGACTGATGCTCACGGCATGCCCTCTGCTTCCACAGGGCAGGGTCCTCTGCCTCAGGTGCATATGGACCAGTGCAGAGGGCTGCCAGTGTCCAGCACAATGGGTAGCTGGGTTCCCCGTCTCTCAGGAACAGACCAACTTTAGGGGTGCCATGAAGCACGGGTGCAGAAGCAGGAGGCTTCAGGTGTCCTAGGCAGGTTCCCATGGTGTGTCACCCAGCAGCCCAGTGCAGTACCTTTTTGCGAGGCCGAAGCTTGTCCCGCCATTCCTTCAGGCTCTGGTTATGGCTCTCATCCAGGGCCTTCAGCTTCTGGGTTTCATGTTCCACCAACAGGTGACACTTTTCGTTCTGGAACAGGCAGAATAGGGGTGAAAGTGAGGAGGCGGCAAAAAGCCTGGGTAGCCAGACCCACCGCCCCTCTGCGGGCGCTGCCACCACAGGCTTGTTACGCCTTTGCCATTATCCACAGGCCTGCAGGTGGTAAGACACCTGCACCAAGCAATGCCTGGAGGACTGTTCCAGAAAACTACTGGGAGCAGCATCCATGGGTGGGCACACACGCCGTGGTGGAGGCCAAAGGACAACTGTGTGGAGTCGGTTTTCTCTTTTCACCTTTGCGCGGGTTCTGGGATCAAACTCAGACTGTTAGGCCTGGGCAAGCACTCTGGTCAGTGAGCTTCTGTGGGCTTTTGACATGGCCTAAGTTGTCTGGGCTTGTAGAAAAGTTCTGAGCTGGTAAGATGGCTCCGTGGGCAAAGCCTGACAAGCCGAGCCCAGTCCCCAGAACCCGCTGTGGAAGGACGACAGAACTGGCTCCCAAAGCAGCACGTGTGCGCTGGGCATGAACTTGCCCAAACTCACACACGCACACAAACATATCATAAGTAAATAAATTAATTAAACCACAGCCTGCAACTGCTGGTCCCAAGCCATCCTCCCACTGACAGTTTTCAAGTAGCAAGACTGTAGGTGTATTGGCACCGTATCTAGCTACAGTGGGTTGTTTTTTTAAGGCAGCCCTAGCAGACTAAATCTGAGTATATAATTACTAACCTACAGAAATTATATGTATAACTGTGCACCGTGTCTAATTATGTATCATATGATATGTGCAACTTACATGTGGTATCTCTGGCCTTGTGTCATTTCCTCAGGAGACATCACTGGTGGGGAACATGGCTGAGGCTCTCCCCACCTCTGTGATAGGCTCAAAGTAATCTGCTTTATATATTTTACCTGAAATCTATGTAGTAGGTCCCTGTTGACTTCCTGCAAGGACTCAGTCCTGTTACAGGAACTTCGAAGGCAAGGAACTTGGAAGGCCTTTTTTATCTGGCTACTACAGGCCTGCAGGAGGGGAAGGAGAACCCCTCAGAGGGGTTTTATTTGGGGCCTCAAGCTGAAAGCTTCTGGGAGTTTATAGATTGGTCTCGTCAGGAATACTTAGGGCAGCGCTGTATTCCTGTGACCATGGTGTCCCTCTCTGTGGGTCACTGTCAATACTCACATAATGCCACGGGAGAGGAATGTGTCTGACCAAAACCTACATGAAAGAGTCCCTGCCTGGAAACCTCCAATGCTGGCCATTTCTCAATAGCCTCTCTGACTCTCCATAAAACTGCCATGTGTGTGCAAAGGCCTGAGCAGCTTCCTCAAGTCCACAGACTGGATTCGGGCACCGACTGTCAAGTACAACGCCTCACTCCACCACAAGGGGGCGCCCAGGTACCAGTTGCTGGAACTGGGTCCTCAAGGGTTCTGTAACTTGAAGTCCAGGCCAGTGCTAGCGCTTTTGGGTTCTGATGGAAAAACATCTCCTACTTGTTGATATCCCAGACATTTGAGGCCAAACTAGGACACTCAAACAGGGACACGCAAAGCCAGGATTCCCACACAAGCAAAGGAACCCTGAAGCATGGCAGCTGCCAGGCCCTCAGCTCCATCATCCGCTTCACAAATCAACAAACCAATCCTGCCAAACAGGAGCCATCACCTCCACCCTATAGCTATTTTAGAGAGCTGAAAAGTAGGGCTAGGAGGGTCCAGTGTAAACAGCCCGAGAGTAGCATCGGCAGGTTGTCATCAGCTCACCTAGGCTTGACCCACCAGAATGTCGCCCTGCCGCAGAGCCCATGGCCTCTGAGCACTGACTGCCTTGGGGAAACTGAGGCACAGGGCTGCGTACCTGCAGCTGCTGCAGCTCGCTCATGTTGCTCTCGCACTGTGCCATCATGTCTCGCATCTGGTTCTCGTGTTTCTGCTGCTGCTGGAGCCTCTCCGCCTTCTGCCTCTTCTCCTCCTGCTGGGAGAACTGCAGAGAGGGAATGCTACCGCGGGTGCTCATGGCTGGGCGGGGCGGGGCGGGGGCGGGGGCCTCTCTCAGCCTCAGCCGCAGAGGCCCAAGCCAGGGGAAGCCCAGCCCGCCTCAGGCTATGATCTCACTATTGAAACTCTTGTCCTGAGTGGAGGAGACCCAGTCTCTGTCCTCACACTGGCAGGGACCTGACATGATGTGACATGTGTGAGGGCAGTACGTACAGAAACCACAGGGGCCTACGGCACGAAGGAGACACGGATGGGACACGGAGGGGACAGGAGAATGCTGCGCATGGGATCGTGGAAGGGGCCGGCGCTAGACAAACTCGAACAAGGCTCCGTCTACCAGGAGAGGATTCTCCCGGGCTATCGAAGCTTCCAGGACACGAGTGACTTCCACACTGGGCTGTGTCTAATATGCTTACCCCCTTCCGCGCTGTATGAGGGCGGTCCTTACCATGTTTGCCCACGCCCACTGCCCACGGCGCACCAGACCAGACGCGGCCCCACCTGCTTGATCTTCTCGCGCTGCTCCGAGGCACTGCCTGCGCCGCTGATGTGCAGGCTCTTCTTGTACATGGCCATGCGCGTCTTGCCATCGCTCCTCTGGATCTTGGGTAGCCGCGCCTTCTCCTGCTGCTGTCTAATCTTCAGCTGCTCCACCATACGCTGGTTGTAGCGTTGCATCTGTTCCCGCTCCTGGAGGGACAACGGGCAGAGGTTGGGGGAGCTCGAGGCACGGAGGGCACTCGGGAGCCGAAGGCCACCATGCTCGACACTGGAGCCCAGGGTGCCAGCACGGAAGAGCCGTAGTTCACTTCTACAGTTCAATCAATGACATCTGTTCTTTACATTTTTTTTTTTAATTTTAAAGATTTATTTATTTATTATGTATACAGTGCTCTGCCTGCTTATACCCCTGCAGGCCAGAAGAGGGCACCAGATCTCTCTGGAGATGGTTGTGAACCACCATGTGGTTGCTGGGAATTGAACTCAGGACCCTTGGAAGAACGGACAGTTGTCTTAGCCTCTGAGCCATCTCTCCAGCCCCCCTTTTTTTCTTTTTACATGTATTTGTTTTATTGGGCGTGGGAGGGCCAAACATGAGACAAATCAAGGGAACTCACTCTCTTCTTCCACTATGAGGGTTCTGGGAATCGAACCCAGGTCATCAGGCTTGGTGGCAAGCTCCCTTAACCACTGAGTCATTTCACCAACACTGGTTTTTTTTGTTCTTTTGACATTATAGTGTCTCTGACTTCTGATGCTTGAGTCACAGCTTTCTGACTTTGCAGTGGTGTGAAAACACTGCCATGCACCTGAACCCAAACTTGGAACTTGGATTGTTTCCTGAGTGAACAAAATCTACTACACTATTCTGAACACTGAGCAGTGGCAGTGAGCCACAGCTGTTTGTTTGAGACAGGGTTTCTCTGTGTAGCCTTGGCTGTCCTGGACTCGCTTTGTAGACCAGGCTGGCCTTGAACTCACAGTGAGCTGCCTGCCTCTGCCTCCCGAGTGCTGGGATTCAAGGTGTGCACCACCATCGCCAGCTGAGCCACAGCTCTGGTTGGCCACATGCTCCTGGGAGGAAATGCCCTACAGTGGACTACTTTAGACCTGTGCTATTAAGCTAGGAGGCCCGCAGGGCATGTGGCAGAGGAGCATTTGTAATACGTTATTTGTCAAATAAGGACTGCTGCTGGGGATGGAAGTCCCCAACAAGTCAAGAAGCAGCATCTTTGAACTGAGGGTGTGGGTGTGAGCGAGGGAGCTGCCTGCCTCACCCCGACCCCAACCCCTGCCCGGGCCCTCAGGCTGACAATCGAGCTGCCTCACCTTCTCATGCTTGCGCAGCAGTTCGTGCCGCTGCAGGAAGTACTGGTCCTTAAGCTGCTGCTTCACCAGCTGATGGCGCTCCTGCAGCTGGTGCTCCTCCATCTCCCACAGGGCTGCCTCCCGGTCTGCGGAGGACATGCCGCCCACACGGTGAGGAGCGGATGGAGATGGGAGACAGAACAAGTCTCCCACCCCTACCCCCACTCCACCCCACCCCGCCTGGATTCCTGCTGGGACTGAGAACCAACCTGCTGGGCTCAGAGCACCTGGGCTACCTCGCTAGGCCATACTGGCTGGTCTGAGGCGAGCCATAGAAACTGAGAAACTAAGAGACGAAAAGCCCCAGCAGCCTGGGAGCTAGTGAGCTGCGGCTAGACTGAGCCCCCCAGCTTCTTCCTCCACCAAATGGCACGGGCACACCCCAAAGAGAGAATGTTCTTGGGAGACATCGCTAAGGAAAATCGACATAACACCCCTTCTTTTAGGAGGGGCAGAGGAGAAGGGTTCTGATGGAGAGCCTGTGTGGAGATGACTGGGGTAGGAGACCCCATGAGGAGGCAGGTCCTCACAGACACTGAGGCTGGAGGAGCCGTGGCCGTGGGCGCCATTGCCTTTCTGTTGCCTCTAAGTCGTTCGGGCTGTGGGATCCACTTAAGCAGCATCAAGAGACCAAGAAGCTCAGTACTCTCGTGCGGTTGCCTATTCTCTACACTAGGATCATAGGAGGAGCTGTCTCGCAGGGAGGAGAGGACATCAGGCGTGGCAGCCAGCACGCAGTGGGGCAAGCGGTGGCCACACAAGCTGCTGCATCTGCCTGCCGCGCCTGCTGTGGTAACTGGTATCCTTCCCTCATTGCTGACTTCCCTGGGAGGGCTGCCTCTAGTTCCACCATTCGGGGTGACTCTGGACCCCACCTCGGAGGAGCTCTTGCTTCCTGCTGAGGCACTCTCGCTCCTTGTCACAGATCTCCCGCCTGTTTTCTGTGGTGAGCTTCTTCATGGCCAGCTCTAGGTCGTTCTTCTGCTTGGCTACAAAGTCCCGGTCCTACAGCAAAGGGACAGTGAGGCCTTACACAGACATGCTTGGGTGACTCAGCTCTCTTCCTCTTTCTGGGAAGATGAGGGCCTGTGGGCATCTCCTCACCAGCCCTGGTTGGTTTGATTACATTGTTTATGTGTGTGAGTGTTGTCTGGCGTGGGTGTATATGCATCGCATGTGCCTGTGGAGGACCTCCTGGGACTGGAGTTATCGGTGGTTGGGGGCTGCACGACATGGTTGCTGGGAACCAAACCCAGGCCTCCTGCGAGAGCAGAAAATGCTCTGAGCTGCTGAGCCATCTCCCCAGCCCCAAGCCCTGTGTTTTAAAAAGTTATCTGCTCATACTGATTGTATGTGTGCACAGGTACCGTGTGCCATTTCCATACACGTGTGCCTGGTGTACTGAGTTTGGGGGATTCATACGCCCATCACCTCAGGTAGTTATCAATTTTGTTGGTGGTAAAACATTGAAGACCCCCAAAAAGAAAAAAACATTGAAGACCCTCTTCTTCTTCTTGTGTCACCCTTCTGTGCTACTGAACACAAAACCTGTTTCTTCCACTAATAATCAACCCTACCCGGCGGGAAGAGACAGGTTATGGGGTACACTGACAAGAACAGGAAGTCTTGCCCCCCCTGCCATCAACTCTGCAGCATGCCCTTTCTGAGCTTTGCTTTCTTCTGAAAACGGAAAACCAAAGAACTTCTACCCCAAGGTACCCCAAACACTTGATCACACCATGTCAAGCACTTGTAAACCTGGGCTACGACTGCCTGCACCCAGGACTGAGGAGGCAGACTGTGCAAAGACCCCACAGTGAAGAAAATGGGAACATTCCAGTGAGGGGGACAGGCTGGACCAAAGGTTATGGTCAAGCTGGGAGGGGCCAAAAGGGCTGGGCAGCAAGCAGGCAGAGTGAGGAGGTGGGCCTCAGTGTATGCATGAAGGGGGAATGATCTGAGGGAAGAAAGGGTAACAGCCAGATTTGGACTTCATATCCACAATACCCGCTGGCTCCGAAATAAAGAAGTGCAGGGAGAAGCAGAGAGAGCAGCTGTGAAGCTGGGAGAAGCAGGGAGAGCAGCTGTGAAGCTGGGAGGAGCAGGGGAGCAGCTGTGAAGCTAAGAGGAGCAGGGAGAGCAGCTGTGAAGCTGGGAGGAGCAGGGGGAGCAGCTGTGAAGCTGAGAGGAGCAGGGAGAGCAGCTGTGAAGCTGGGAGGAGCAGGGGGAGCAGCTGTGAAGTTGAGAGGAGCAGGGAGAGCAGCTGTGAAGCTGGGAGGAGCGCTACAACAATGGTGGGATCCAGCAACACTGAAAGATTCACAGGTCCAAAGATTGGAGAAATATGGGTGCCTTAGATGGATGGAAATGTGCAGTGTGTGTATATGTATATCTGTAGTATGTGTTTAGTATGCATGTATGTATATTGTACGCTATGTGTCGGTGTGTGCAGGTGTTGTGTGTGTTTAGTGTGCTCTGGGTGTGTGTGTGTGTTATGTGTGTATGTCTGCCGTGTGTGTGTGTGTGTGTGTGTGTGTGTGTGTGTGTGTGTGTGCGCGCGCGCACCATGCTTCAGGAAGATATGAAGGAGTGGAGGGATTCAAGAATGACAAAGGGGGGGTGGGCTGGAAAGATGACTCAGAGGTTAAGAGCACTGCCTGTTCTTCCAAAGGTCCTCAGTTCAATTCCCAGCAACCACATGGTGGCTCACAACCATCTATAACGAGATCTGGTGCCCTCTTCTGGCCTGCAGGTGTACATGCAGGCAAAATACTGTATAAACAAACAAACAAACAAACAAACAAAAAGAATGACAAAGGTTCTGGCCTTTCAACAGGGCAGAGGCAAGTTCCTCCTCAGGACATAAGAGCAGAGCCACGTCTGGGAGTTCAAGGCTTTGATGTCTTTTAGACATCAAGGCAGGCAGGTGACATCACTGAGTTAACAGGGGATGTGACATGGGATCAACCTTGCCGTAAGGCAGGCAGGACTCAGGTGCAGGCTGCAATGGCCAGAGAAGACAGGGTTCACTCAGAGAGAGCACCAGCACACAACAGGGAGGACGATGGCAGGGACCAGACAACGATGGGCTGGACGTAAGCACTCAAAACAGGAGGCGGATATTCAAGCAGCAGGCGGGCGGGCGGGCGGTAAGAGGGGGCCAGGTGCCGTCGGGGGTTCCCGAGGCTCAGTGAGCAAGGCTGGGGACTCACGAGCAGCTGCTTCTTCTGTGAGTGTTCTTCCATCTTGTGCTTCATGCTCTCCTTCCGCTGCTGCCGGGGCAGTTTCTCCACCTCGCTCTTCACCTGCAGCAGACATGGCAGAGGGCAGCTCGCACCGCGGCCCTTCCCACTCTAGCCGTACGGTAAGCATCAACCGCACAGATACGCTGTCAGTATCTATGCTCTCCAGTGTCAGTATCAATTTCAATTCCTGAGATGTTTTGCTTCTGTAGGAGCCCTGCCCGTCTGCTGCAATGCTGTAGTCCCTAAGGTGTAGGTGGGTGCACTCCTTCAAGCTACCCCTCTCCCCCTGCCCTGATGCGGGGCTCTAGGCTGGAGCAGGACCCAGCGCATTCTACACGTACCTGGCCAACAGGGATTGGCTCAGGGGAGCACGTGACCCTTTGCAGGGGCCATTGCTGAATTGCTGGGGGAAGCTGCTCTCTTCCCTGGGAGAGGATGTAAATTCGGAGTAGGGTCTGCCAGAGATGACAGCAACACAGGGAAGGAGCTGCGCTTTTAGCCTTTTCTAGCATCGCACCAGTCCCAGACCCGCACAGTAGAGTAATAGAAAAACCATCGATAACTCCCCCGGGGACTTCGGGTTTCTGGCCAGAGAACCAGGAAATGGATGGCAGGCAAGCCAGAGGCTGGGGGTCAATATCACAAGGAGAACACAGGAAAATGGAAATCCTTATTTATAGGAATGAGGGTCCCAAAAGCTTCAGGTCAGTCCTGCGTTGAACAGCACCGGGACAAAGCCAGAGAACGTGAGAAAGGTAGGGCGGGTCTTAAATGAACCTAAGAGGCCTGTGTACCGACTGAAATGAAAAGAAAACGTACAGGGTTGCAGGTCCTGTGTAACTTAAGCGCGCGGTACCATACCCATTCCAAAGGGACTGCTGAGTGGTAAGGGATGCACATCGCATTACATGCTGGGAGAAACCGCTACACAGATTACACAAACAGGCAAATATTTAAACCAAAAATGAATTAAAGTGGAGTGCTAAAAATATCCAAGCACTCCAAAAGAAATTAGGCAAGAAAAGGGAAAACAAAGGAACAAAAACAAGAGGAAGAAGCAGAACACAATTTCTCACATGTAAGCAGCAGAAATGGCCCATGTACAGGAACAGAGACCTGCAGGCTGCATTTTGGAAAAACAGTCCAACTACGTACAGTCAGCAAGAGACCAGTGTTACTCAACAAGTTAGAAGGGTAAACGATGTCTTTAAACTTAATGTTTACAAATGATGTGTACTTGTGTACGGTCTGTGTGGGTGTGTGCTCATACACACCTGTCCACACAGTACCTTCCTGTACTATTTCTCTATCCGGGAAGGCCAGATATGAGTTCTGGGGTCCTCTACAAGAGCAGTGTTTTCAACAGTTGCATCATTTCTCCAGCCCCATAAAATCTATTCTATGGAAACCCTAGTTAAGAGAAAGCAGAGACTGGGCAGTGGTGGCGCACGCCTTTAATCTCAGTTCTTGGGAGGCAGAGGCAGATGGATCTCTGTGAGTTTGAGTCTAGCCTGGTCTACAAAGCAAGCCCATAATAGCCAGGGCTCTGTTACAGAAGAAACTTTGTCTCAAAAAACAAAACAAACTAGCAAAACAAAAAAAGGTCAGTGCTAAATCAATGCTCTTGTGCCAATATCAGGCTTAGTGAGGAAACACTGAACATGTTCCTCTTTTTTTTTTTTTTTTTTTTAATTTGTAAAAAATTTTTAATTTTTGAGACAGGGTCTTTCTGTGTAGCCTTGGCTGTTCTGGACTCACTTTGTAAGCCCTGGCTGGCCTCAAACTCACAGCGATCCACCTGCTTCTGCCTCCCAAGTGCTGAGATTAAAGGCGTGCACCACCATGCCCAGCGAACATGTTCCTCTTGAGACTAGGAACAAGGAGGAGCTATTTCTGCTATTTCTAGCCAACTTCCTGCTGGAACCGGAGCCAGCATAACAGGGCAATAAGAGGCACATAACTGAATAGAAGAAATGAAACTGTTTCTGTCCATACAGAAGACCACAAAGAATCTACCACAAAAAGAAAAAAATCCTATTATAAGACAATAAGGCTAGACACAAGACCAATGCACAAACAACAATATATCTCTACCCCATGAATAATTAGCTAAATTGATACTTTTAATTTTTTATTATTGTTGTTTTGCTTGCATGCATATCTGTGCATGATTTATGTGCCTGGTACCAACAAAGGCCAGAAGAGAGAATTGGGATCCCCCCAGAACTAGAGTTACAGACAGCTGTGAGCCACCATGTGGTGCTGGGAACTGAACCCAGGTCCTCTGGAAGTACAGCAACTACTCTTAACAGTGAGCCATCTCTCCAACCTCCTAAATTGATAATTTTAAAGTATCTTACAAAAGCACCCCAAAAGATATAAGTATAATTCTAACAAAACAAGGATGGACATGTTTACTAAAAATTAAAAGTCATTAACAAAGGCTTCTAGGTAGCTATTAATGGCTTATTTCCAGTGAGAACCAAATGTAGTTTTGAGCCCAGGAAATTGTTTTAAGAGTTCTCTAACTTGGGCCTGGAGAGATGGCTCAGAGGTTAAGAGCACTGTCTGCTCTTCCAAAGGTCCTGAGTTCAATTCCCAGCAACCACATGGTGGCTCACAACCATCTATGAGATCTGGTGCTCTCTTCTGGCATACAGGAATACATGCAGATAAAAAAAATAAATATTTTTTTTTAAAAAGAGTTCTCTAACTCAGGCTGGGTGTAGTGGTGCATGCCTTTAATCCTAGCACTTGGGAGGCAGAGGCAGGCATGTCACTGTGAATTCGAAGACAGCCTGGTCTACATGGTGAGGCCAGGACAGCCAGGACTACAAGAAAAACCCTGTCTCAAAAAGCAAAAAACAAACAAAAACAAAAACAAAAGTCACTAACAAAAGTTATCAAAGAATACATATGTATATAAAATGTCTGTGGGTAGAAGTTTCAGTGTTGTTCAAATGGCCACGCTACCCAAATTGACCCAAAATCCTGGTAAGGCTTCTTTACAGGATCGGCAGGGTGATGCTACACTGTGTATGGAAAACAGAGAGGTGGCTCTGCCAGCAGCTTCAGGACACACACCATGGATGTCAAGGTTTAATAGAGCCTAGCTTCACAGACACTGAAGTCCTGGTGAGGGACAGACAGATGAACCCGTACACCATACGGAGCCAAAGAGCACCAGACCAGATCTGTTTCTATATGGTCAACTCCTTTTCTACAAAGACAACTTAGCAGAGGAAGGTGGGTATTTCCAACACACAATGCTGGGATGGACATCACAAAGCAAATGCTGAGCCCATCCATACCTTATCCCTTACAGAAATGCAACTCAAAATGCTCTCATGGGGATATACAAAACCCAACATGGTAAACTACTAAGACACTGCATCTCATAGGGCTGTGGGAAGATTTCTTGGCTTCTTAAAAAGCCACTGAAAGAAGTCGGGTGGTGGTGGCAGCGCATGCCTTTAATCCCAGTACTGGGGGAGCGGGGGAGGGGACGGGAGGCACAGAGACAGGCGGATCGCTGTGAGTTTGAGGCCAGCCTGGTCTACAAAGCAAGTCTAGGACAGCCAAGGCTACACAGAGAAACCCTGTCTCAAAAAAACCAAAAAAAAAAAAAAAAAATCACCCCTAAAACAACAATTAGGTTTGCACCGCTCTCTGGCAAACACGGCAGAGCAGGAGAAGGAGTTCCACCAGGCGGCAGATAAGCTACATTCCAGGGCAGTGAAGTTACCGACTGTGCTGGCATCTCATTTTCCCAACCAGAAAAACAATCTCGTTTTCACCTAAGAAGTCCCCAGGGCTTGTGCAGAGCTAGGGAACTCTGAACCATTTAATAAGCCAAGCTTCATGACAGGGACACTTTCTGAGAAACAAGCCATTGTACAGTTTCATTAACTTGCAGACCGAGTAAAAACCTTCAGGGAAAACCTAACAAAGTGGCTTTCCCTTCGCCACAGCTCCCTGGGCCAGCACTTGCACAGCAGGTGCATTGCACTGGAAATTACGAATGCCCCAGAGGGGGAGCTGAGGGTGCTCAGCAAGGTGTGTGCAGGTCAAACGCAGAACACACTGCCATATGGAAGCCCTGGACCTGTGGGAGCCCCCAAATGAGGGGGATGTCTACATGGCTCGCTAAACTCAGTGCTGGAACCCCATGGAACTCTGGAAAGAGAGAGTAAATGTGAGTCCACACTCCCCAGGCCACAGCAATCAAGTCTCTGACCCAGAAGAACAGTGCCAGGACACGAGCTTACTAAAAGGCAGTGGCCTCCTGAGAAGCTAAAACCACGTAGCATCAGGCTGCTGCTGCTGCTTCTTCTTCCCAGGAAAGATTCCAGATAAAACAACCAAGGAAAACAAAACGAAACATGTACAACGAAACCAGGAACTTCAGTGTAACTCAGAACCTGTACAGCATGCACAAGGGGTTTCCTCCGCAGCGAGGCAGGGAGTCACAGCTCAGCCTGCCTCTGCACAGGACACTGCTCAAGAGCGGCCCACAGCTCCTGATGCTGAGGAAGCTAAGGGCTGGGACACCCTTCTGTAGACTCCCAGGAGGGGGGGAGGCAGGTAAGCAGCCGGCAGCACCAGGTCTCCAGCAGAGAGCAGCCTGCTAGGGCAAAGAGTCTGGGAACCCAGGTCCTGTCATCTCAGGGTCAGGCATCTGTGTACCTCCTCCCCCTTACAACTGAGGGGAAGAAGACACCCCAAAGAGGGCAGAGCACAGGGGACAGAGTGTACTGGGCTCCCCGGCTCCAATTTCAGGGGCCACTATCTCTTTCATTTTTCCATGCGTGCTCTCTCTCTCTCTCTCTCTCTCTCTCTCTCTCTCTCTCTCTCTCGGTTTTTCGAGACAGGGTCTCTCTTGTGTAGCCTTGGCTGACCTGGACTTGCTTTGTAGACCAGGCTGGCCTCAAACTCACAGCAATCCTCCTGCCTCTGCCTCCTCAGTGCTGGGATTAAAGGCGAGTGCCACCACGTGCGGCTCCCATGCTCTCTATCAGCTAAGAAGATGTAAAAAGCAACAGTCAGGCCGGGCAGTGGTGGTGCACGCCTTTAATCCCAGCACTCGGGAGGCAGACACAGTTCTCTGAGTTGAGGCCAGCCTGGTCTACAGAATGAGTTCCAGGGCAGGATATCCAAGGCTACACAGAGAAACCCTGTCTTGATGAAAACGAACAAACAAAAAAAGAAGCTGACAGAAACCACTTACGAAGAACCCAGTGGGGGGTGGGGGGTGGAGGGTAGCTAACACAGGACGGTGGCACCCCTCCCCACCAAAAAAAAAAAAAAAAAAACAGAGAAAGGACAACTGTCATGGCTTTATGCCTGGGGCATTAGGCCCGCAGTGTGGCTGCCCCAAGGGCTTGGGGTCAAGAGCTTTATGCAGCCCCTCTCTTAGGAAGGGGAGCTTGAGGGCTAGTTTTATGTCTTTGACACAGCCAGAGCTATTTGGGAGGCAGGGACCGCAAATGAGGAAAACGCCTGCCCCACCAGATTGGCCTGTGGAATAGCAGGTGGGATGTTTTCTTGATTGATGGCTGATGTGGGAGGGAGGGCCCAGCTCACCGTGCTTGGTTCTACCCCTGGGTCTGTGACCCTGGGCTCTATGAGCAAACAGGCTGGGCAAGCCACGAACCAACCAGTAAGCAGCACTCCTCCACAGCCTCTGCATCCGCTCCTGCCTCCAGGTCCAGCCCTGTTAGTCGTCCGCGATCCCACTCCCCCACTCCCTGCGCCATCTCTCATACACACACGCACATGCGCGCGCGCACATACATACACACACACACACACACACACACACACACACACACACACACACACACAGTGATGGGCGGTGCAGTGGAACCGAAGGCCGAGATAACCCTCTCCTTCCAAAACTGTCTCTGGTCACTGTGCTTTGCCACAGCTGCAGAACCCTAATTTAAGGGGCCAATCCTTAGAGCAGCCAGTCCCTGACGCGCCCCCAGCCAGGCCCCGCCCCGCCCCCAGCCCCCCCCAGCCCCCCCCCACCCCACCCCCAGCCCTTCGCCACCTCCTTCTTCATCTGCTTGAGCTGCTCTTGGAACTTGGTGTAGTCCCGCTCCTGCTCCAGGCGGATCCGCTTGGCTTCCTCTCTGCGGCGCACGCTGTGGTCCTGCTCCATCTTCTCCACCTGCTGCTTCTGCTGCCGCTCCAGGTTCTCCAGCTCCATGTCATAGAATTTCTTCTTGGCCTGGAAGGCGCACAGACTCAGGCCTGAGTCCCAGCCCTGCCACCCTTTGCTGTGTGACCCATGGCAAGTTACTTAACCTCTCTGAGTCTGTTTCCTAGTCCGACTGTGCAAGGCTATGGTGTGGCACTCCACAGAGGGGATTTTCTCTAGAGGTGATCCCATGGTACTCAGGTTCACTGTGACTTACCCAGCCTTCTACAACATCCTCCCACCCACAGAAAACACAGAGACCAGAAGCCTCTAGTCTCTTCTCACTCACGTTGATTTCTTGTTCAAAGCGTTTGTGCATTTGCTCCAACTGCAGCTCGTGCTTGCTGCTCAGCTGCGTCTGGTTCCGATGTTCTTCTTTCTGCAGAAGCCGAAGCTCTCGGAGTTCCTGGCGCCTGAGGATTAACAGGCACAAACATTTCCCAGTGAGAAGGGAACCTCTGAGACCACAATATTCACAGCCTGGGCTATGGAAGGATGGATTATGGAGCAGGATCCCACTGACTCAAGCGGAGACATGATCAGGATTTGCTGACAGCATCCTTCATATATAAAGAGCATTTGCAGATCAATAAGGAGGAAGGAACTAACCACCACCCTCAAAAGTAGTACATACCATGAACAGACATAGAGCAAACAAGTGCAAAAACAAGAAGAAACTTTACAATTATCTATGATATGAAATGAAAATATAAAAGAAAAATATTTCATTAAATGGACATACATATAGGGGAATATGCTACTGATATTAATTAGTAGAACACATTGGAAAATGCTGGCAACCCTTTTATGCCTTTTGGCACCCTAGTTTCACTTCTGGACTTAATGGGGATTTAAAAAAAATATTTATTTATTTATTTATTTTGTATACAGTGCTCTATCTGCATGTATCCCTTCAGGCCAGAAGAGGACATCAGATCCCAGTATAGATGGCTGTGAGCCATCATGTGGTTGCTGGGAACTGAACTCAAGACCTCTGGAAGAGCAGTCAGTACCCTTAACCTCTGAGCCATCTCTCCAGGCCCCCTTAATGAGGATGTTTTTAACAATGTCATTTATGGTTAATTTCATTCCACTGCCTCAAGATGAAGGAAATGTCCTTAGGACATCCCAAACTATTTCTATTATGGAGGGCTAGCCGCTTCCTCTAAAGCAGTGATGACGTCTGCACAGCCCTGGCCTCAGGTGCTCTGAGCCTCCTCAGTGCCCGGCAACCAGCGGTCCCAGGAAGCCACAGTGCACACTGACTCTCTGCTGTGCTCCTTGTCAACTGTAGACTCAGCACTTGCAGCTCATCTGCCAAGAAACACTATTTCCTCACGTGCACGTGAAGAACAGGGTGCCTCAGCGGGGGCTGTGTGAGACACCAGAGTGTGTGAAGCCGCTCTGGGCAAACGGCCTTGCCTTATACCTTCCCTCTCTGCCCACTACCTCTCCTTCTCACGGGAATCCTATCCCTGCTCCCTGCTGGAGGGAGGGCCCCAGCCCGAGCCTGAGCCTGGTGGTCTCGGACTGTCCTCTTACCTCCAAGCCAGCGTTTCCCTTCTACAGCTAAGACGTACACCACGGCCAGAGAAACTGCCCTGACGGGCCATCAGGGGCCATCACTAGGTGTCATTTCCCTTTCTGCTGTGCCTAGAATCTTCCACTCTTCCCTTGTAGTTAACACATCTCCATAGCCCGGGGTCCTGCCCCCTCCTTCCGGCCTGGCATTCCAAACTAAAGTTTTCTAAGACCCTGATACAAACCAAGAGGTCACCCGTCAGGGCCTCAGCAACTACTGATTCCCTCAGCACCCTCCTAGCTCTGGGGTGTTCACCTCATCTTTCAAGCTCACCTCGGGGTGGGGATGGTGAGGTCCCTAACAACAGTCTTCCTCAGCTCAGGCACTCACTGCTGCGTCACCCCCTCCTCCCCTCACAGCGTGCAGCACAACAGAGAATTAGCCTGAGGGTTGTGTTTGGGAGCCATAGGTATAAATTCAACCTGGGGGACAGCTGCATGTATCTAGATTTCTATTCTGTCCCACCTGGAAGATGACGCATGCGTGGATAATTGGGCGGAATGAGGATAAGTGGTAAAGTGAAGAGGCGGGTGGATGGATGGGACTAAATAGGTGACAGACAGACAGACAGACAGACAGACAGACAGACAGACGGGTAGATGATGGGTAGCTGGACTGTTGGTAAAAATTGAACCATTGAGATTTTGTTACAAACAGTGGACGGACGATGGCTAACTGGGTGGACAGGCAGAAGGCAGGTAAATATATGGGTGGGTGGATGGATGAACGCATTGATATGTGGAAGGAGAAAATAGGTCAATGGCTAGGCAGTCTGTGGATGCGTGGGTCGGCAGACAGCTGGGAGAATGAGTGGATCGCTGGGCAGGCCAGTGAGTGCACGGCTAGGGATTGGGTGGCTAGGCAGAGGCAGAGGCCTGGAGACGTGGGACTGCAGGTAGGTCACTGGGCATGCGGAGGAGCGAGAAGACGGACAGAAGGAAACGGGTGACAGACAGACGTGCACAGATGGATGTGTGAGTAGGTGAATGCAGGAGAAGGGGTCTCAGACAGCCCGCCCACCCGCAAGGCCAGTGTCTGGCGCCCGTGGGGCACCCACCCAATCCCACACCGGTGCGCCCCTGGACTTGCCTGAGAAATCGCATCTCCTCGTCTTTCTTCTCATCTTCGCTGATGATCTTGGAGGTGGTGATGCTTACCTCCACGCCATCCACCACAAACCGGCGCGTCCGCTTCAGGGTCTTGTTGTGTAGTTTGGAGCCCTGGCGAGGAGAAATGTGCTCCAAACTCAGCTAGAACCCCACAGTGGAGAGACAGGGTGAGGTCCACAGCCTGAGCTCACGAAGGATGTGGCCAGCCGCTGTCCTCCTTCCTCAAGCTTCCCAAACGAAGCCTAAACATCTGGACTTGAACCACCTTCCTTCTGTTGGTCTCAGACTGCAGACGCCACTCAAGGCTCTTGACCACCACCCCCGCCAAGGCCTTCTTGCAAAACACAGACTGGACATCAAAAGGAGCCGTGTGGTCATCCTCACTGCCCACTGCTGGCTTTGCGACCCTGGGAAAGACCCTTGTCTTGCCTGAAGCTCAGCTTTCTCCACTCTCCAGGGAGTATTAAACCACCTTGCCTCCCAGACAGCCATGACGGCTGGATGAGGCACACGGCAGCACCAGCTTGTGGCATGGGACTTATGTCTGCCAGTCATGATTGCAGACCGCAATCCCTACAGCATTTGGTGGCCTCTGCTGACATAGCTGAAGTCCTTAGGCAGCTGTGCTTGTCTGGAGCTGTGTGGGACCATTCCTCTCACTCACCTCTCTCTGTGAATAGTTGCACAGTCTACATGGGCTGCTTAGGGGGGACCATCTCGGCCTAAGGTGATGGCGATGGCATATAGAGGTCCTTGGAAGTGCTTGGTTCTGAGGGCTTAGGGAAGGGCCTGCAGTGGTTTTCTGACAGCCTCTGTTCTGCTCACTTCCTCTGAACTTTCTACCAGCTCCAAAGGCCCTTCCTTCTAAAATCTTATCCTCCAACATGGCTCGAAGGTCTTCCAGCCCTTTCAAGAGAGTGGGCATGCCAGGGTGGCTAAGAGGTGGTTCCTGGCTCTGCATGCCTCACCTGGGCTCTGGGCACTTGGTGCCTTTAAAAAAATTTTTTTTTCCCTCTAATGGTGCTGGGGACTGAGTCCAGGGCCATGTGCACATAAGGCAAGCACTGCACCATTGAACATCTCCGGCCTCACTTTGTGCTTTTTTAGGAAGAAGTACAAGACCCTGTTCTAAATAAGATGGTGCTTCTACATAAAAGCCCCTCCCACAGTCGGGCAACTACAGCTGATGAGACTCTCTGTCAGTTCTGAGGAAATGAGAAACTGCCGTGGACACTACTGCCTGGCTGAGCTGCCTCTGCCTCCCGAGTGCTGGGATTAAAGGCGTGTGCCACCACATTCCGCCCTAGGCCGAGTTGCTTTCTCCTCCAGCGGCTACTGTGGGGCTCTTGGCAGCTTCCACCTTCACCTCCTTGCTCTTAGCAGATATGTGAGTTTCTACTGTGTGTTTTACACTGCGTAAATCTTGGAAGACAACAGAGAAATACAGTCACCCCCTCTGTCTGATCTCCTAAATCGACCTGTTAGGGGGTTCAGGTGGCCAACAGTAAGTTAAGCAGTATCGCAGAACTGCTGGGGGCAGACAAGGAAGGGGGTCACCCCTCCCAGCTGCCGGAGGACGAGAGGCCTAAAGAACACAAGGCCAGGAGCCCAGCCTGAGTCTCACCACTTCCCTGCTTCCACTCCAAACAGCCTTGTGCCAGCTGCCAACTTCTGTGAGTCTCTGCTGCCCATCTGGAAACTGTGGGAAGGGGCAGCCCTTCAGTTCTGTGTAAGGAACTTTGCACAGAGTGGCTATAGCCACTTGGTATCACCCGCTGCCAGACAGGAGGCCAGAGAGGACTGGGAAGGTACGATCAATGAATCTACCTGTCAGCCACTGGGCACAAAGCTGACCCCCAAGCAAGGGAACTTCCACTTCTGGAATGTTCTTTCTCCAATTTTACTAGACCCTTTAACTAAACTTCAAAATTTAAACCCAAACAAACCACATAACATTACTGTCTTACATGACCAAAAATATATGGGGGGGAGGGGGGTTAAGCTATGAAGTGAGCTAATTTTTTTTTCTTCTTGAGCCAGGGTTTCTCTGTGTAGCCTTGGCTGTCCTGAACTTGCTTTGAAGACCAGGCTGGTCTCGAACTCAACAGCGATCTGCCTGCCTCTGCCTCTCAAGGGCTGGGATTAAAGGTGTGTGCCACCATGCTCAGCTAACCAAAATCTTAAAGAGCCAAACTCATGAGCCATTTAAAATAAGAAGTAAGAGACTGGGGTGTGTGTGAGGGGTGTGAGCGTGATGGTGTATGTGTGTAGAATGTGTGCATATCTGTGTGTGTGTGTGTGTGTGTTTGTGTGTGTGTATCTGTGTGGTACTTACCATTCACCAGGATCTGTGTTCACCCCTAACACCTCTCACAAATAAATACACAAATCAATACAATGTTAAGCAGCTTTTGAGAATGGAAACAGGAGTATGGCACACTGGCCAACATGCCTGCTCTAACCCTCAGGGTGACAGGTGACCTTACCTTGAGAGACAGTGAGCCCGTTTCTTTGTTCAGTGACAGGTCAGCAGACAGGGAGGTGCCATAGTCCCCACTTTCCGAGGTAGACAGGTTGCTGCAGTCCGAAGCCCTCTTAGAATGGCACGGAGCTACAGAGCTGGGGAGCTCCAGGCCACCGTTGGCCATCTTCTCCCCACCCAAGGTCTCCAGGGCGCTGCTGTTAGGCCGGCTGTGGTTTGCCTTTTGGGACTTGCTAGCTGCAGGACCAGGGCTCTCAGCCTCGTCAGTGACTTGTTTCTCTTCGGCCACCTGGATTCTGGCACCCATGGACACCGGCCGGGACTTCCGGAGAGGGACAGGCCCCGTTAGGTCATTGTCACACGTGGGCACCGCATCTGCGGGGCTGGTGGGTTGGAGGGCTCCATCCTCTGAGGGTTGGCTGCAAGGCCCGTTCACAGGCTCCTGAGGCTGGCTGGGAGGCAGCGGGGCAGAGGGAGCCTTGTCGGAGTTGAGGCTTGGCTGAGACGTGTCGGCAGGTTCCTGACTGTGGTTGACTAGGGGCTAGGAAAGAGTCAAGGCTGAGCTGCTGGGATTCCAAGGCGGTGGTTAGGGCCTACCGGTGACAGGCCAGCAGAGCGGGACAGGGACCACAGAGCCTAGTCTCCACCACTCCCCGACAGCCTCTCTTAACCAGGCTACTGGCAGGGTGAGGACTCTCCTAGTTGCAATTTCACCTAATCTTTGCTCCTGTCCTGTGAGGCAAACAGGCTGCAGCCAGCTTAGAGAGGCCCAGCCAATTGTTTTCTGAGACAGGGTCTCATGTAACTCAGGCTGGCCTCGAACTTGCAGTGTAGCTGCAATGTAGACAGCCATGACCTTCTGATCTTCCTACTCCATCTTCAAGTGCTGAGATCACAGGTGTGCACCACATACCAGTTTTATGTGGTGCTGAGAAAGACCCCAGGCATGTCAGGCCAGTACTCTACTGACTGAGCCACATGCCCGTCTCAGTAATTTGAATTTTTACACGGTATCTGATGAGTTCTAGATGGCAACTTAAACACATTAAGGAATTACATAAAG
Organism: Acomys percivali; assembly: GCA_907169655.1. Classification (NCBI taxonomy): domain Eukaryota; kingdom Metazoa; phylum Chordata; class Mammalia; order Rodentia; family Muridae; genus Acomys; species Acomys percivali. The sequence goes on along the minus strand of OU015755.1, from coordinate 64,767,518 downwards.
TGCCAAGCAATCCCACCTAGGGGCTGGATTCAGCCAGCCGCACCTTGTATTTTAGTTTTTTGTCAAGGGGAGAGAGCACTGGAATACTTGGAATACTGCTATAATGAAACCAAACACTCATTTCTTGTGAATAGAAAATAAACGCCTACATGAAGGTGGAAAGGAGGCTATGGGACCTCCTTCATCTGAGTGAGAACCAAAAACAGATTTGCTTTTGTTTTTGTTTTAAATTTTTACAATGAAGCCTAATTCTAGTTAAGTTTTTTAATTAAAAATAAACAGAGCCACTGGGCGTGGTGGCGCACACCTTTGATCCCAGCACTTGGAAGGCAGACGCAGGTGGATCTCTGTAAATTCAAGGCCAGCCTGGTCTACAAAGTGAGTCTAGGACAGCCAAGGCTACACAGCGAAACCCTGCCTTGAAAAACCAAACCAACCAAACAACCAAACAAATAAATAGAGCCAGGTACAGCGGTGCACACCTGTAATCCCAGCACTCAGGAGGCAGAGGTAGGCAGGTCTCTGAGTTCAAAGCCAGCCTAGTCTACCTAGTGAGTTCCAGGCCAGCCAAGGACATATACTAATACCTTGTCTCAAAAGGACAGTAAATGTTGAGGCCTGGGGTTCCGCTCCATGAAAACTCAGCCCGGACATACTGAGGTCCCTCTAGGGTGAGCAATCCCCCAGCAGAAGCTCCTGGATTGAACTGTGAAGTCAGGGGCCCTAGGACAGCTCTAGGTCCTGCACCCTGGAGAACCTGTATCTGACCAACATTTGCTCAGCCTCACCTGGGTGTGGGTGTTGGGGACTCCCAGCCAGTTGGCCCCAGGAGGCAGAAACTAATCCTTGCCCAGCCTCTCTCCCGGGGTGGCTGTGGCCCACCCTCCTCAGCCCCAGACTTACTGCAGCAGCATCCACAGCCTCCTCCTCTTCTCCATCCTCCCTGGCATCCTCCCTAGCATCTTCGATCTCCTCCATCACCTCGGCCTTTGCCTCGGCCACCAATTCCCGAAGAGCCTTGTTACTGGTGACGCCACTGACAAAGGGATGCTGAGGAGAAAACATACTCGTGTTAGAGCCATTTGGGGCCAGTTGTGGGACAGGAGTGGCAGCGGGATCTGATCCTCAAGCCGAGAGGACCAACTGGGGTCCCAAGGCAACACGTGAACTTGAAGCTGGAAGCGGAACTCAGAAAGCCTGCAGCAGGCCGGAAAGTCCTGCAGGTAGAGGGAAGAGAGGAGTGGCCCCCAACTCCGAGACTAGGGCTGAGTGAGCCCCAGCATGCTGCTCCTCCTTTCTGAACCACAGCCTCTCCAGTTCCAAAGGACAGACAGACAGATGGTCATGTGGAAACCACGGGGAACCATGAAGATGAAAGGAGACAATTCATGTGAAAGAGCCTTGTAAAGTCAGGGTCCAGCCCATGTTTTTCCTTGGGGTGGAGGCGGTGCCATTTGTGTGTTTGTTCGTGTTCTTTTTGACCCATGCTTCTACTCTGCTAGCCCTTGGTTGCCTCATTCCATCCAGTTCTGTTCCTTTATTATTATTTTTTTCGGTTTTTTGAGACAAGGTTTTTCTGTGTAGCCTTGGCTGTCCTGGACTCACTTTGTAGACCAGGCTGGCCTTGAACTCACAGCGATCCGCCTGCCTCTGCCTCCCGGGTGCTGGGATTAAAGGTGTGCGCCACCATGCCTGGCCCTTGGGGGACCTTTCTAAGAGGGGAGGAATTACACTTCAGCTGGGACCCAGGAGATGTGGCGGGGGAAAGTTAGGGGAAACTCCAGGCACAGAGTGTTAGGCATGGGCACAGCCTTCAGAGCCCCTGAGCTGGGCCTGGGCTTGGAAGGCGGAGGAAGTGCTGGAGATCAGAGGCAGTGTCTCGTAGACAGGCAGAGGGGGCAGGGAGGGAGCCGGGGCAGCATGCACAGCCCTGGGCAGTGGGGAGCCATTCCCTGTTCATGCTTAGAAGCTCTTACTCAGTAGCATGTGACTCTGGCTGCTGAATGTTTCCAGAGGTCCCGAGCAGGCTCAGAGCTAACCAACAGGTCACTGAGATGTGCAGGGTTAAGTGTGAAGACTAGGGACACAGCCAAGTCACCTGGGGTAAAACCTGGCTCCCCCTGCCAACCTGGGCAAGTCAAGAGACCCTCTCTGTGCCTTAGTTTGTTCATCTGTGGAATGGAGACAACAGGTTGGCTGTTCTATGTGCTATAGTGAGTGTTCAAAACAGCATCATTCCCACTAGCACCACCACCATTACTATTATCACCACCGCCATCACTACCACTATTACCATTACTACCGCCACTGCCACCACCATAACCCATTATCATAACCACTATCACTGTCATCACCACCATCATCACCACTACTGCCATCATCTCCCATCATCACCACCACCACCATTGTCATCATCACTACCACCATCACCACCATCATCACCATCATCAGTGCCATCAGCACCACTGCCATCATCACAGCCATCACCACCACCACCATCACCATAAGCACCACTGCCATCATCACAGCCATCATCACCATCTTCACCACCACCACCACCATTGTCATCATCACCAGCATCATCAGTGCCATCAGTACCACTGCCATCATCACAGCCATCATCACCGCCACCACAATCATCACTATCATCAGTGCCATCAGCACCACTACTATCATCACCACCACCACAATCATCACTGCCACTACCACCATCATCACTGCCATCACAACCACCATAGCCGCCATCACCAGCCCCACAGCTGGAGCAGACCAGTCCGTGCAGCCGCTTCATACTCCTAGCCATTCCTCTGCCAGAGCACAGTTCTCTGAGGAATGAGAAGAGCCAAGGTCGCCAGAGCCTCTGAGCTCGATAACACATGACCTGAGCAGGACATCCTTTCATCGGGCACCCCACATATTGACCAAATTAGCAGCTCTTGAGGAGAACCATCTGTTCAGCCTGCCTGGAGCTCAAGGTCCCTAGGAGGAGGAGGGGAGGGAGGACAGCCTTTCACAGAGGGCCAGTTAAGCAGGGCAGCTCCCTGCAAGGGGCCCTGGGCAGGTGGCTGGTATGTGGGCAGCCCTGCCAGGAGGACCAGGCCTTGATGTGTGTCAAAGCTCTGAGAGACAAGGAATAGGCAATGTGGCCTGTGCTACATCAGTCCACCACCTCTAGGTGGGGGTGCAGAGAAGGTTTTCTAACTCAAATGCTGAGATCCTCCGAGGGCTGGACCCAGGAACTTGCCAGGGTGGGCAAACACCAGGCAAACACTCCATATGCTGCACCAAGCATTCATGACCCTACAGAAGGGCACATCAGAGCTGGCCTCGCTGTCTAGCCCTCCAGGAAGAGGGATGGCTGCTCAGAGCCAGCTCTGCTGAGGGGTCCAAGCTGCTAGCACGGAGGAGGCAGCACAGAGCTTGCCAACTGGCACCCCTCTTTGGCCAGGATTTCTGCTGCCACTGAAACAGATGCCCTTTCCAAGTGAGCCTATTTTCTCTCTATGCACTGAGAAGCCACTAGGGGGGTGCTCAGAGCAAAAGCATGCCCTGCCCCCACCCCAGGCCACACCCTTTCTCTTTGTTTCTGTCCTCCTTTCTTCTTTTCCTTTTCTTCTCTTTCTTTTATTTTTATTTTTATTATTTATTTATTTATATTTTTGGTTTTTCGAGACAGGGTTTCTCTGAGTAGCCTTGGCTGTCCTGGACTCACTTTGTAGACCAGGCTGGCCTCGAACTCACATCAATCAGGCCAACCTCTGCCTCCCGAGTGCTGGGATTAAAGACTTACACTACCACGCCTGGCTCTTGTTTCTTTCTTTCTTTCTTTCTTTCCTTTTTTTTTTTTTTTTTTTTTTTTAACCTTTATTTTTATGTATGTGTACAGGTGTTCTGCCTGCCTGGATGTCTGTGTTCTATGCATATAAAGTGACTGTAGAGGCCAGGAGAGGGCAATAGATGCCCTGGAACTCAAGTTACAGACAGCTGTGAGCTGCCATGTGGATGCTGGGCATGGAACTTGGGCCCTCTGGACAAGCTCTTAAGCACTGAACCATCTTCCCAGTCCTCCTTTGGGCCTTTTTTCTTCCCTCCACTCATTAGAAGCAGCTTCCCAGAAGTGGTCAAGAACACAGATTTCAGACCCAAGTCCCTAGAATGAGGACCCTAGCTGTCACTGGCAGCTGTCTGACCTTGCGCTGGAGGAGGCTCTGGTCTGGGCCATGGCAGCACACAGGGAGCTTGTTTGCATGGCAGCAGGAGTCAGAGAGTGACACTATAAATGGATGTGTGTGACCTTGCAAGGGATACCTCTAGTATCCTGGCCACGCTGTACCCCTAAAGGTCCCACAACTTTCACCATAACACCCCAAGACAAAACCGGAGCCCCCTCCAGCTGCCAGGCTTTGTCCATCATAATGGACTGAGACTTTCCGAGACTATGCCCTGAAATAAACACCTCCTCTATGATGCCTTTACCTGATAAGAAGGGCAGGTACCAGCCATGCTAACTGAGGGGCTCTGCTGTTTACACGGTTCCTGAGAACAGACTCAAGTTTGGCACAATAACCAGTAAACAAGCCATCATCTAAACAAAGGGAACAGCAGCTTTGAAAGTAGTCCCATTGGGCTGGAGAAATGGCTCAGTGGTTAAGAGCACTGCCTGCTCTTCCAAAGGACCTGGGTTCAATTCCCAGCACCCACATGGCAGCTCACAACTGTCTGTAACTCCAAGATCTGACACCCTTACACCAATGCACATAAATTAAAACTAAATAAAAATATTTTTTAAAAAAGAAAGAAAGAAAAGAAAGTGGTCCCATGGAGTTGGTGCGCCTTGGACCTGTTCGGGAGGCAAAGGGATTAGTACCCATGATCATAGACAGGTGGAGAGAGAGAGAGAGAGAGAGAGAGAGAGAGAGAGAGAGAGAGAGAGAGAGAGAGAGAGAGAGAGATGAGCAGCCATGCCTGAGGAGGGGTCTGTGGCGAGGCTGAAGTGGCTCTGGGCATCCAAGGAGATGCAGAGACAAGGGTCAGAGGTGGACTGAGCTGGCGATTAGAAGCCGGGGGGCCCCACAGGCTGGCTTTGGCCATCACAGATAGCCCCAGCGCTAACCACGTTCATCGGTTGTACAAGGTGGGGTGAGTGAAGGAAACAAGACAGGGAGTGAGCAGTGGGGAGAGAAGGGGCAGCAAAGGCAGATGCCAGCCAGGGTGGGGTGACAGGAGTGACAAGGCCTGAGCTCACTGCTACCTCCCCACCTAGGAAAAAAACTGCTGTGGAACCGTTAGAAGAAAGCAGAACAGGTCATGCCGAGAGTGTTTTTCACATGAAGAGCGTTACGCACACTCTTACTGGCTATCCATCTGACCAAGAGAGAAAATGAGGCACAGAGACACCTGCTCACACCCCTGGTTAGGTTAGCACCTGCTGCGGAACACTGGCCCAGGTACATCTGGGCAGATGAATGTGGACTGCACCACCAGTCCCCAGGAGTGGCTTAGCCACAAGAGATACAAAATGACAGAGAGCAACAGCACCCCAGAAGCAATAGACACAGGGCTGAGGTGCCCACAGCCAAGACCTGCCCCATTGCTGGCATTCCAATCAGGGACTCTCCTTGGAGCCCAGTGCCCTCAGGTCTGGAAGAGCCGCCCTGTGTTGCTTCCAGCCTAAACAGGTGTTGGAGGAGGAGCAGCAGGTCTGAGGGCTCCTGGGCAAACTGAGGCAGGGCTCCTCCCCTCTGTCGGTTCTCCTCTGGGCCCTGCACTCTCTCTTCCACTGCATACTGAGAATCTCCTGGCAGACACCGCTTCAGCTAGGAAGTGGAAATTCCTGGCTCTGGCCAAGGATCCGGGCTGCCATGTGGGATGGGACAGCTGGTCTCTGCCCCAACAGTGTCAGGAGGGCCGGCTGCCCAAGCACAGGAGGTGCTGTTTGCAGGAAGCAACTGTCCCCAAGTGGCTTTGGAGCCTTTGGGTCTGACATTGACAGCAGCCCCATCCCCTCAAAACAAACACAACTGGCTGGAGATGGGCCTTGAGGAAGGCTACACACGTTTGATTTTGAAACAGAAGTTTCAAACATTAAGGAGACAGAAAGGAAAGTTGGAATCTCCCAGCACGTAGACCCACTTCTGTTTTGCTTTGGTTGTCTTTGAGACAAAGTCTCTCTATGTAAGCCTGGAATGTGCTATGTAGACCAGGCCTTAAACTTGCAATGATCCTCCTGCCTCTGCCTCCCGGGTGCTTGACTTAAGGTGTGGCCCACCACACACACCTAGCCTCTCCTTCATGTTTAATAATTCATTGGACACATAAAGACACCCCCCCCCAGCACAGTACTGCACAGCTGGGCTTAGCACCTGACTGCGTGTCATTTGATCCCCACAACCCCCCTCCAAGTCAACTCTATCAATCCCCACTTACCTCCAGCAGCTGTGTAGCAGTGGGCCGGGTTTCTGGGTTCTTATCCAATGCTACCTTCAGAAAGTCTCGGAACTCCGCAGACCTGGGAGGGCAGAGGTGAGGGGTGGGCCATAGCACAGACGCCGTGTGCCCAGCATCGGGTGTTTGGAGACAAGAGTCCACGTGACACCCTTTTAATCATGTACATCACTGTCTAGATCCGGACACAGAAGTCTAAGAGGAACCCAGACCCGCTACGGAATGAACACGGAGGTGTCAGAATCCCAAACCCAAGTCCCCAGCCCTAGCCCTGAGCCACGTGGCTGTTGGGGCTCTGTTTCTGTGTCCCGGGACACAATGGGATCTCATCCTGGCTAACTGGCCTAGTATACAAAGTTGGGGCGGGCAGCTCCACGCCCCCACCCCCCGACCCCACTCTAGAGCCTGCGGTGCCAAGAGTCAGAGGCTTCCCTGGGACACCCCAGGGGCGCCTGCCTCATGCCCTCACATGTCTACAGCCCCCCAGCAGCCCTCTCTCTTTACCACTTGGAGGGTGTGAGCAGCGTGGGAGGGTCTGACTTGGCAATCTTAAGCAGGACCCGCATGGGGTTGAGCTCGTGATGTGGGGGCTCGATCTGCGCCATCTCGATCAGCGTGATCCCCAGGGACCAGATGTCAGCCTTGTAGTCATAGGGGGCGTCCTTCATGGTCTCACAGAGCACCACCTCAGGAGCCATCCTGAGCCAACCAAGGAACAATAAGGGCTAAGAATTGGGCCCCTGCGAGTGCTGCTTGTAGCCTCAGGGTCTGGAACACCACCAGCACCTCATTGGAGGTTGGCGGCATTTGAAGCCGTGCTTTGAATTACTGGCATCCCATTGTCTTCCTCAAGGGTCTTCAAACAGCCCCTGCCACGGCCCGCTGCAGTTCCTGGAGCCTACCACAAGGTGGCAGCAGCAATCCAGAACAGAGTCCTGGGGAAGGGGCAGGTAGGTGAGGGCAGAGGGGAAGGTTCCAGCAAAAACAAACGAGGTGGGATGTTGGGGTAGACAGAATAGGACAGCACAGAGAGAAAGGGGGATGGGAGGGGAGAGAAAGGAATAACGGGTGGGGTGGGAGAGAAAGAGTTAAGAGTAATAAGCCAGCAAGGAAGGGGCTGAACACTGTGGTGAGTTGTAATAACAGAACACAAAGCCATCAGGGGGGAATTGAGTAAGAGAGCTATGGGTGTTGGAGAGTGGGTGCTTAGCTCCACACATGTGCCCGCTGAGGCCAGAGGCAAGACTTCGGGTGCCCACCTCTACCAGAGAGCTTTCTTTTTATAGGTGTTTTACTTTAAGTTATAGTTTTTGAAAAAGGATGAGACACAACAGGGGAGAGAGGCCCAGGGAGATTTCTCGTGAGGCCACGGAGTGACCAATACACACTGTTTTCCTGCCCCGACCCGTAGCCCAGCACCCAGAACGCAGTACATGTGTGAACAAACCAGGCACTAAAGTACCTTTTTAGTTTACTAATGGGGTGCTTTCTACTGTAACCCCGGTTTATGGATGAGGCGTGAGGAAGTGAAGCCACTTGTGCTAGGCACAGGGGTCCCCAGAAGTCGACTGCTGGACCCACACCCAGAGGGCTGGATCAGGGGCTCTGAACTGGCTCCCAGCTCCCACACACGATCCACCCGGAGGTAACCATGGGGTGCTGGGCCTGCCAATCCACTCCAACTCACCAGTAAGGCGTTCCTATGAAGGAATCTCGCTTTTGCAGAGTTTTCAGATTCTTGGCAGACACACCGAAATCAGCTGCAAGACAGGAACCTCAGATAAAATCGCTGAGAGATTCTTCGCCACCCTCACCCTAGACTAGGACTCAGGGATGCAGTGGCGTGTGTTTTTCTACCCAACAAACAAAAGTTTTAAAATTAAGCCGGGCAGTGATGGTGCACGCCTTTAATCCCAGCACTCGGGAGGCAGAGGCAGGTGGATCGCTGTGAGTTCGAGGTCAGCCTGGTATACAAAGCGAGTCCAGGACAGTCAAGGCTACACAGAGAAACCCTGTGTCTCGAAAAACCAAAAATAAATAAATTAATTAATTAAATTAAACTAAAGTGAGCATGCTCCTGAGGCAGGCACCTTGCCACCAGCTGGGAGTATGAACTAGCCAGCCCCTATCACAACAGCCTTTTTAAAAAGCCAGACACAGGAGGGGTTAGTGGCATACACCTATAATCCCACCACTGGGGAAGCAGAGGCAGGTGGGGCTCTGTGAGTGCGCAGCTAGCTGGTCCACACAGCAAAACTCTCTCTTTCTACCCCCCTCCCCAATAACCCCCCAACACGGTTTTTCAAGACAGGGTTTTTCTGTGTACTGTGATATCCAGCTATCAAGTCCTCCATGACACGAGGATGTCAACCCTTGGCTCCTAAGAGCTCATTTGGGGGCTATCCTGAGGATTGAGCTGGCCCATTCACAAAATGACTCTACTCCCAGCCCAGGTCATCATGCGTTCTCCACAGAGGAGCCCCCAGTTACTGCCGAGGACAGGTCTCCCCTGAGAATCATCTGCAGCCTCTCCTGGGTGTGGCCATGAAGCCGCTCTCTAGTCCTAGGTAGTGCAGACTAGACAGCAGGGTGTGTGTGTGTGTGTGTGTGTGTGTGTGAGAGAGAGAGAGAGAGAGAGAGAGAGAGAGAGAGAGAGAGAGTGTGTGTGTGTGTGTGTGTGTGTGTGTGTGTGTGTGTGTGTGTGTGTGTGTGGTGTCAACCCTCTGCAGTAGGTTGTCACTTCCCAGGGCAGGCCCAGGGCTGCTAAGGGTGAGGTTCAGACATAGGGGAGCCCTCAGCCTGCTTGGAATGTGGTTCCTCAAGAGTTCCTGGTATGAATGGGGATTGGGCTTTCCTTCCCACTGGGTCAGCCTGGGTACCCGTGATCCTGTTTCCCCACAATCAATCACTATTCCTGTCTCCTGGGGAGACGCTGGGTGAGACCCTGGGGGTGAAACTTCCAGAAGTTGGCCATTCCACTCCCATGCCAGGTCTCTGGCTGGGCCTTGCCACGTCTTCTTCAAGAGGGAAGGGGAAATGGGAAACCACCAACCTCCACAATGACAAGCTGGCCCCAGGGCCATCCGGAAGCAGGCACCACGTCAACTTTTAGGGTAGCTGTTATTCCTTCCTCTTCACAAAAAGGGACCCAGTGTGGCGGGTGGGGTGGCTCCTCCCAGCAGCCCAGGACCTCAGCCCTGGGCACCCATGGTTTGGTGTGTATATGACCTGTGCTGGAGTACGTGAGGGAGTCCCCTGAGCAGGTGGACAGCTGTCTTGAGTTAAGTCAAAAGGCATTTTGAGCAGCCTCCTTTCATAAAAGCATGATTCTCTTTCTCCATTTTAAAATACGTTAGAAACAGGGAGGCAGGGGCAAGAGACTCCCTATGCAAGACTGGAACTTCTATAGAGACACCTTTTGCCTGGCCCACAGCTCTAGCCCTGACAACACTCCTGCAGCAAGGCACCCAACAAGTTTGTTGAGGGAACATTCTCATAGTCACAGCTAAGGGAGCACACTCGCGACTAAGGGAACACAGTCACAACTAAGGGGAGAACAGTCACAGCTAAGGGGAGGACAGTCACAGCTAAGGGAGCACAGTACCAGCTGAGGGAGCACAGCCACAGCTAAGGGAGCACAGTCACAGCTCAGGGAGCACAGTCACTGCTAAGGGAGCACAGTCACAACTAAAGGAGCACAGTCACAGCTAAGGGAGCACAGTCACATCTAAAGGAGCACAGCCTCAGCTAAGGGAGCACAGTCTCAGCTACTAAGGGAGCACATCTCAGCTAATAGAGCACAGCCACAGCTAATGGAGCACAGTCATTGTTAAGAGAGTACAGCCAAAAAAATAAAAAATAAATAAAATAAAATAAAATAAAAAAGAGAGCACAGCCATAGCTAAGGGAGCACAGTCACTGCTAAGGGAACATAGTCACAACTAATGGAGCACACAGACTTTGTTGAAAAGTCTTTACTCATGCAGCATTGTCCCCCACTCCATGGCCTGGCTTTCCATGGTTTTGGTTACCTGCTGTCCACCCCAGTCTGGAACCATTATATGGGACTTTTAGAAGTAAGTTCTTAGTCTTAAATAACATCTATTATAGTACATAATTATAGTTCTATTTAACCACTAAATATTATTGTTAATTTCTTACACATCTACCTTATAAACTAAACTTTGCCATTGGTATGTATAGATAGGAAAAACATATTATGTAGAGGGTTCTGAGCCACCCATACCGTCAAGCCCCCACGTGGGCCTTAGATTGTGTCACATATGTATAAGCAGGGACTACTAGATGTGTGGCTTTTTACTTTTATTTCACATGTATGTTTTCTTGCATGTATGTATGTGCACCCCTGCATGCCTGGTGCCTATGGAGTGAGAAGAGGATCCCCTGGAAGTGGAGTTACAGGTGTTTGTGAGCCGCCGTGTGGGTGCTGGGAACTGAACTAGGTCCTCTGGAAAAGCAGCGTTTGTTCTCAACCACTGAGCCATCTCTCCTGCCCCAATTCTTTATTATATTTTATTATTTTGGCCTCTGTATGGGGAAGGGCAGGTGTCATGGTGTGCATGTGGAGGTCAGAGGACAAACTTGCAGGAGTCCGTTCTCTCCTTCCACCGTGTAAGGCCTGGGGATAGATCTGACGTCACTAGGCTAGGCAACAGGTGCCTGGGCAAGCAAGCCGCCTTCCCGGCCTCGCTGTATGCTGTGGGCAGCAACCTTGGTTCTGGCTATAGCTGTCCACAGACACTTAGAAAACAGACAGATGCTTCTGGAGACATCACTCGGGAGACTGACAAACTGGAAGCAAATGAACTCACGGCTGGAGCTTGGTTAAGTCATGTGGCTCCTCGGCTATGTAATAGCATGTAGCCCTAAAGAAGACACACGGCTGTGTCTGGATATATCTGACCAGAAGTTAACCTGTAACGCTCTGAGACACAGAACACATACAGCATGATTCCAGATGCATTTAAAGAATGACCTCTGTATACTATGTGTACTCAGCGGCACCCAAATTCACAGATGGGGGGTTGGGGGGGCAGGGCACAGAGGTCTTTCACCTATTTAGTCTTGTTCTTTTCACAATTTTATCCTTGAAGACATTTTTGACGGAGTGCACTGTTTTCACGCTTTAGAAAATAGCAGTGCTACTGTTTCCTCTTATGTAAAACACAGGATGTGGTGAAGGGGGACTTCAAAATCTGCTGGGGGTGCACATGCTGGGAGCAGGAAGAAAGGAGCCAACGCAGTGTGAGCTACATGAGACCCCACGGCCCAGGAACTCCCCACAGGAGGCTCCTGGAGCCGGCACGCTCCTCCTGAAATGGCTGGCTGGAGACATGATATGACACACTTAATATCCAGTCCAGCACTGTCCCTGGTAACCCGCCTTGCATGTGTATGAAGTAACGATGCCTGTGAGCAACACTTGAGGATATGGGGAAACGGTGGATACTGTTGGAGTTTTAAAAGCAGATGGCAGCATTCTGTCAGGCACAGAAAGATGAAGTCACCGTGGTCCCATTTATCTGAGGATCTCCCAGTAGGAGGGTATGTGAAGAGGAGCTGGGAGGGAGGATGGTGCGTAGAGGGAGCCAGGGTGGGGTGGGGTAAGCCAGAGGGAGGAAGTGTGAAGATGGGTACACAGTGGAGCTGATAATGTTTTTTTTTTTAAATGATTTATTTGTTTTTATTTTCTGGGTCTTGGGGTTTTTATGCATTTATATCTGTGCAAGGGTTTTGGATCCCCTAGACCTGGAGTTACAGACAGTTGTAGGCTGCCATGTGGGTTCTGGGAATTGAACCCATGGCCTCTGGAGAAGTAGCCTGCGCTCTTAACCACTGAGCCATCTCTGCAGTCCCGCTGATAATGTTTTAAAGACTACAGTTGACAATAACTGACTGACTCAGAAATCAATTAGCAGGGCTGGTGGCGCATGCCTGTAATCCCAGCACTCGGGAGGCAGAGGCAGGCAGATCTCTGTGAGTTTGAGGCCAGCCTGGTCTACAGAGTGAGTCCAGGACAGCCAAGGCTACACAGAGAGACCCTGTTTGGGGGGTGAAGTGGGGGGAGGGGGAAGAAATCAACCAATTTTAAATGTTCTTTAAGAAACAGTGGGCAGCTGAGGTGATGGCCACAACAGTCACACTGATCACTGTTACCCGGCACTCCCTAAGTGTGTGTAGCTCTTGTGTTTCAGTTGAAAATATTTAAAAAGACAGTCTAGGGGCAAGAGATGTTAGCGAAAGTGCTTCCCTCTGCCCAGCATGCTAAGCTTAGCGTGCCCTGGGCTTGAATACCAGGTCCACACCAATATAAAACTGAACAAAAATACGTAGGTATTAACTTCCCCTGATTCACACTTGGGTCACTTCTGACTTCACTACTGAAGGTGTCATGATGAATACCTTGCGGATCATGAGTGTGCCCCACCTCCCCATGAGTGTGCCCCACCTCCCC
>OU015755.1:64744404-64754589 GCA_907169655.1 Acomys percivali | reverse complement strand
CCCCCATGAGTGTGCCCCACCTCCCCATGAGTGTGCCCCACCTCCCCAACCCAGTCCCCATCTCTTTCTTAGAAACCTCACTATATGGCCCCGGCTGGCCTGTAATTTGCTATGTAGACCAGGCTAGCTTTTAACTCTAATTGAGATTAAAGGCAAGAGCTACTAGTCCCAAAGACTTGAAGTACTTTTTTATACATGTATAAATATCTTCTCTTGAGGACAAAACCATTTCATGTGAGCACAGGGAAACAGTTAACTTGAAATGTTTGAACATTCACAAGAAGCTCTGTTCCTTTGACCCCAGGTGATTAACCCAGGCACAAGACCCAACACTTTCCTCTCAGAAGCCAGGAAGTACATAGAGGATTAGGTGTGGGGTGGGGGTGGCCCCATGACAATCTGGCACAGTCACCTATAGCCCGAGGGCTCCTGACACAGGGCATGGTGAAAACTGCCCCATCCAAAAACCCTATGGCAGTAGCCAGGCTCCTCATGGGACCACAGGGAAGCAGGCCTAGAAAAGGCTGTGCCCTACTGGACCAGGGGTGGGAAAAGGAGATTGGAAGCTCCTGTCAGCCCAGGGCTCCCAGGTCACCTTCCTCAGGATCCCGGATAAGGTTGTAGCAGTCAGTGGCCCAGCTAGACTCATTAGCAGGATGCTTTTCGTAATTATAGGATGAATTTGCCCTCTGAGGGGGAGAGGTGTCACAGCATCGACAGTACCAGGAAGGAAGGTGACAGGATGCTAATGTGATCACAGACACACTGCTTTGTTCCTCTGGGCCTCAGTTTCCTCACCTGTTACACACCTGTTTTATCCAGACAAGAAACCAGCAGGACTATTCCACCATGGCAAAGCTTTCTATTTAATGTCTGTCTGTTTGGGAGCAACTATATATGGCCTCTTAACCAAGCCTGTTTGCTCACACACTCCCTATCAGCTCCAGCTCATTGCTGCCTTTTTTTTTTTTTTTTTTTTTTTTTTTTGCCTCTCTTCTCCTCACATCACCCCAAATCTCAACTGCAGAAGCAGTCTCCTGAGCTTGCTTCCTGCTCTGCCCCCTCATTCCCACATTGTCTCACAGGCTGAGAACAATGATTTGTTTCTGTGGCAGGGTCCTCTCTTCCTCTGGAAAGGCCATCTTGCCCACCATACTAACACTAAAAGGAAGGATTTCCATATTGTGCCCCCCTGCCCCTCCCTCCATGCCAGAGACTGACTACAAGCAGGGCCAATCACAGCACCCACTCCTTGGGGAGGCGGGGCAGAGTGCCAGCCTGGGCCAATCAGAGCCTTTCACTAGCATTACTGACACCACGGCCTCCAACAGTGTCTAGTTTATTGTGTGGGTGCTGGTGGGACGTGTAGAAAGGCAGGGAGGCCAGGAAGGCCTAGCAGGGCTCTGTATGGCTCTAACCAACCGGGTAACCCTGGCTACCTCTTTTTCTCTTTTTGGCTCCAGGAGATAAGCGCTCACTGACTTCACACACAGGAGATGGGCTTACATGTTCCCCAAAGAGGCCACAAAATCCTCCTCTGTAAAATGTAGCCAGTGGCCTTGGAGGATGAAGAAGCTACCAGGTACTCAACAGTGGCCCACAGTGTAGCTGCCACCTTACCCGCTTAATTGCAACTCAGCTTTTTGTGGTTTCAGTTTGTCAGCCCAAAACATTATCAACCTAGCTCTTTAAGAGTCAAGAGAGAGAGGCTGGGTATGGTGGTGCACGCCTTTAATCCCAGCACTCTGGAGGTAGAGGCAGATGGATCGCTGTGAGTTCGAGACCAGCCTGGTCTACAAAGCGAGTACAGGACAGCAAGGGCTACACAGCGAGACCCTGTCTTGAAAAACAAACAAAAACAAATAGAGAGTCAGGCTGGCTGGTTTTATGGCAACTTGACACAAGCTAGAGATATCTGAAAGGAGGGAACCTGGGTGTGGGAGTGATGTCCTCCACCCACTTGCCCTCGTCACCTGTGGCCTTCAGGAGAGCTGGCCCTGCGCCTCAGCTGGGCAGCACAGAAGAACTGGCCCTGGTGGGGTGGGGTGGGGTGGGGTGGCGTAGGCGAGCAGGCCCAAGTAAGTAGGCCTAGTGGGCGTGAGCTAGGGAAAGCTGCCCACCCCAATATCTGCCCTCAGATGGAGTGGGTACAAGGGTGAGGATGCCTTCCCTCTGCTCGCCCCTTCAGCCGTCAGGAGAGCCTGCCCCCAAGGGCATGAGAGAGGGGGAGCTGACCCTGCCTTCTGCTGATGGTGATGGCAGCACTGGGTGGCCTAGCAAGAGCAGTGCTGGAGAGCTCGGCCTGGTGGTGCAAGTAAAGACAGCCTGCGGGCTGACCAGCTCAGCTACCAACCAGGCCCAGATCCAGGGCTTTGGGTTGGCTCACCCCAGAATCTACATTGTCTGTGAAGGGGTGGGAAACGTGGAAGGGCTGGTCCTGCCCATGCAAAGCTGCAGGATCTCCATGACACAGGACAACAAAAGGATAACCAGGAGGAGTCCCCGTGAGGACCCAACACTGATGCTGTCACAGAAGCCAGCGGTCTCCAGCCGGACCATGACTCATTGCAATGAACATTTGCAGGTGAAGTCGGGTGGACAGAGGGATGTACTGTGGGAAGCACTGGTTTCCACGATGCTTTCTATCATGCGTTTTGTTTTGTTTATTCCTGTTTGTGCAGGGGGCGGGGAGGCTGCAAGGGTGGAGGGCGGATACAGGAGATGTGTGGGACTGAGGTGCTTGATATGACACAAAGAATCAATAAAAAGCTAAGGGGGAAAAAAAGACCTCATGTAGGGCAATTTCTTTTTTCTTTTGTTTTTGTTTTTGTTTTTCGAGACAGAGTGTCTCTGTGTAGCCTTGGCTATCCTGGACTCACTTTATAGACCAGGCTAGCCTTGAATTCACAGAAATCTGCCTGTCTCTGCCATCCTGGGTGTGCCACCAAGCCTGGCTTGTTGGGCATTTCCTAATTAGTGATTAATGGAGCAGGCCCAGCCCATTGTGGGTGGGGCCATCCTTGCACAGGTGTCCTGGGTTCTATAAGAAGTCAGGTTGATCAAGCCATGAGGAACAAGCCAGTCAGCAGCACTCCTCCATGGCCTCTGCATCAGCTCCTGCCTCCAGGTTCCTACCCTGTTTGAGTTTCTGTCCTGACTTCCTTCTGTGATGAACAGTGACGTGGAAGTTTAAGCCAAATAAACTCGTTCCTTCCCAGTTTGCTTGGGTCCTGGTGTTTCATCAGAGCAATGACAACCGTAACTAAGACAGACTGCATTCATGTACCCTTTGGTACAATGACCCTGAGATAACCCTGTTGTTACTCCTCGCTGTTGCCGATGTCCACTGCCTAATTCATAAATGACACTTTGCTGTAGGGGGGTGTGTATAGGAAGAACCTACCCAACAGAAGGTTTGGTGCTACCTGGGGTTCCAGGCATCCCCCAAGGGTCTTGGTTAAGACTCCAGACCTATTCTGCTAGAGCAGGAGTCAGGGGTGCCAGGTGGAAGTGAAGATGGGGGTGAGAGGCAGGTGACTGGCTCCCCGCTGAGCTACTAGCCAGGCCTCCAGCACGGCAAAGGGCCTTTGAGTCAGGATCCCTAGGTAACCGGACCGACTGGGCAGTGGCAATGGCAGACATGACTGTTCCGGACTTGCTCAGGCTGGGCATCTGAACTGCTGGACCACTGGCTGGCACCTCAGCCTGGCCCTTGAAAGACCATGGAAGTTGTAGCATTTGCCTCATGTCCCACAAGGAGCGCCTGGATGTCAGATCTCAAACAAGGGACAAGTCTCACTTGGTAGCTGCAGTTCCTCCTGGCACTTCTCACCCTGGGGCTATGCTAAACCTCTCTCTCCCAGGAGCTAAGCTTCGGCTTCCCTCCCCTTGCCTGGTCCCTATACAATTCTTGTCTTCTCTCCCCCAGCCCCTGTTCCGATCTGGATTAGCCTGCTGGCCACGCTCAGTCTGGACTCCTCCCTGGACCTGCGTCCCTCCCTTGTATCTTCAATAAAAATCCTCTCCGTACTTCAGTGTCCTCCTTTTCATTCACTGGGCGAGGCCTGCAGGGGTTTGGAGTGGAGGTGCTCATCTCATAGCAGCCCGCCATGTTTGCTGGCCCTCTCAGGTGTGCGGGCTAACAGGGCGAAATGCTTCATGAAGCCACGCCCATGAGGCAGCATTCTGAGTGTGGAAAGCCAGACTTAAAAGGAGTAGGTGACCCAATGACTCTCTTGTAACAATGTAGAGAGATCCTTTTGTTCCAGAGGCCACACCCTGACAATATCCCAACATCCTAAGGCTGCAGATTCTCTTTCTGAACAAACACAATCCAACTGTCAGTGCAGAATGGCGCAGCTGGAGCCAAGCCAGACTCACAACAGAGGAACCTCAGAGGCAGGAAACCCGAGACAGCGGCAAATACACATCACAAGGCAGGAACAGGTGCCCAGCATCTGCCCAATATGACACTGCTGTCATTTTACCCCTTCAGTCACCATAACCCCTCCAGAAGGATCCACTGTTATACCCTCGCTGCTGATAAGAGCTGGGGTCTGAACCACTAACACTCATCTTTGGACCACACAGTGGAAGTGGCAGAGGCAGGACTTGAACCAGGCTTGTGGAGTCTGGCTCCCATACTTTGCAGCTCACCTATTCTCTCACACAGTATGTGTGCAGATGTCTCTCACACCCTTGCCAGGGAGAAAGAATAGACAAGCAATTCTTCCAGGAAGCTCTGAGTTATACAAAGATATGGGGGTAATGAGAGAGGCCTCAAACAATCCCAGGTCTAGGGGAAGGGGCCCTGGCTCTATTCTTGCTAGCTGTGGGTCCTCTCTGAGCCCTCTGCCAAATGCTGCAGAGCACACCTCCGCTAACAGCACCCTTTCTGCCCCCACCCACAGTTCTCATGGGGGCTCCATGGCACAGCTTATGTATCCCTGAAATACCAAGACCCCCACTAGAGAAAGTAAAAAGGTTGACACGTCTATCCTGGAAGGACAAGGCTGAGAGTGGGGAACGGAGCAAGGAACTAGTATCGGACACTCCTGGGCAGTGGAGCCGAATGCTATCAAATGAGTCAGAACCAGGGTGCCACTCCGTACTGCATGAGCTCTCTCCACCCACCTGCACCCAGCAGCCACCAGGATGCACACAGAAGTGTTGCCAGGCACCCTGGACCAACATGGTAGATATGTCCACATAAATAAGTCGGAGGTGCCGGGCGTGGTGGTGCACGCGTTTAATCCCAGCACTTGGGAGGCAGAGGCTGGTGGATCACTGTGTATTCGAAGCCAGCCTGGTCTACACAGAGATACCCTGCCCCCCCCCCCAAAAAAAAACAAAAAAAGAAGTCGGAGGTATTTCCAGGCTCTCTCCCACGACCCCTCCTGTGCTGGCGGACTGTATGATAAACTACCCATCACATGGCGGAATTACAGGCACATTAGTTAACGGTGCTGAAGGGAAGATGAGGGGCCAGGGGCGCTCAGAGCCGCACCTCTGGAGAATGACAATGGGCAACAATGGAAGCAGAGGGCACACATGTGGCATTTAGCTACAATCTTACAAAGAAAAGGAAGAAAAGGTGTCGCATGCCTTTAATCACAGCACTCGGGAGGCAGAGGTAGGTAGATCTTTGTGAGTTCAAGGCCAGCCTGGTCTACAGAGCAGGACAGCCAAAGAAACCCTGTCTTGAACCCAGGCCCCACCCCCCAAAAAGTCAATTCTGAGCTGGGTATAGTGACACATGCCTTTAATCTCATCACTCAGGGAGGCAGAGGCAGGTGGATCTCTGTGAGTTCGAGGCGAGCCTGGTCCACAACAGTGAGTCCAGGACAGCCAAGGCTACACAGGGAAACCCTGTCTTGAAAAACAAAAACAAAAGAAAAAAAAAATTAATTCTGATACTTGGTTTACCTTCTATCACACTCATGGTTGTATCTATGGATTGAAACCATTCAGGGGAAAAACAACAAGATGGCTCCACAGGTAAAGTGCATACATACATGGTCTCTCCCATTTGAGTTTGTCAACCTGGAAGCTAGGGCCAGGGTCTGGCACTATGAGCTATGTGTATTCCACACGATGCTGGCCAGCATCCCTGGCGTCCACTCAAGGTTCAAGCAATGCCTTCACCCCGTTGTCTCTGTGCTGCCAAATGTCCCCTGGTCCTGGCACTAGAATGGCATATGGTCCAAGGCCAGGGGAAACACTAATGGATGGTACCTTGTGTAGGGGTAGCTGCGTGAGTGAGGACCCCACACTCACGACCAGGCCTAGGCCCCACCCCCTTCTGCTGCAAAGGCCAGGAGGCGTAGCCAGGACACCTTCAGTCAGATACTGCTTACCCACAAGCCCTTCTTACCCAACCGGATGTCCCCCTCCAGGGTCATAAGCACATTGCCGGCTTTCAGGTCGCGGTGGATGATCCTCTTGCTGTGCAGGAAGTTGAGAGCCTCCAGCATCTGGCGGCACACAACCTGAATCTGGGGCTCGGTGAGGCCTCGGTCCAGCTCTGGAAAAGAGAAGCACTCTTGTCAACTGTGCAGCACTCACTGGGCCAGCACCAGGCCCTTTCCTAGTTGACACCCTGACCCTCCACAGCACCAGTACTAGGCTCTTGCCAGATCTGCACTACACTGTCTCTAGCACAGCAGTGGGAGCATCGCCAGGAGCCCGTTGGCATAGAGACCAATCCTGGCCCCACGATGCAACCCTGGGGCTGACACAGCTGTCCTCCCTAGTGTACAGATGTGGTCACCAAGGCTCAAAGAGGCTACTTGCTGAAGGTCACTTTAGAGATCTAAGGTGTTAGAATTCACCTTAGCCCACTGAGATGCAGGACGTCTGTGGCAGGACTCAGGGCATCTTGGTGCCTTTTGCTGTAGTAACTGGTACAGAAAGGATACGTGGTTTTGTAGGTTGGAAGTCCCAACAGCATGGCATCACCTTTGAGGTCCTCTTGCTGTGCCACATGGTGAGACAGCAAGTGTGCTAGCGTGCCACTAATGCCACCATAAGGGCTGCATGACAACTCATATTACCCTAATTTCCTCCCAGAGCCCTACTTCCAAACTTTGTGGGTGAATCTGAGAGTTGAGCACATGGGCTTAGGGGGACATGCTCAAGCCACAGCACAGTGAGTGCTTGTCATGGGCAGGGTCAGCTTTCTCTCTATACCCGGAGAGAGGAAGGGAGCCAGAGGGGGAGGGAGGGACTAGTCAGAGCTGGCAAGGAGTGCGATGCAGGACTCAGGGCAAGTCCCAAGTCCCCAGCGACTTAAGACAGACTTACCCAGCATGATGGCATCGACAGCTCCCCCGGGACAGAACTCGATCATGATCTGTAGGAAAGAAAGCAGCACCATGAGCCTGGCCAAGCCATGCACCCGAGTGCCTGTCCCACTTGCGCCCCCTGCTGGGGACATGTCCACCTATCCCTCCGCTCCCCACATTCATTTACAGGAGCCTCTGGTACCCAGGGAGAATGCCATGGCACTTTATCTTTCCTAGAAAAAGCAAGTTGGGCTGGAGAGATGGCTCAGTGGTTAAGAGCGCCACCTGCTCTTCCAAAGGTCCTGAGTTCAATTCCCAGCAACCACATGGTGGTTCACAACCATCTGTAATGTGCTCTGATGCCCTCTTCTGGCCTACAGGTGTACATGCAGAAAGAACACTCTATACATAATAATAAATAATTAAATATTTTTTTAAAAAGAAAGAAAGAAAAGAAAAAGAAAAAGCAAGTTGCCACCAAACATGCAGCTTCAGCAATAGCTTCTACAGCCAAGTCTAACGCCCCACATGGCCCTTCAGCCAGCCCAGAGCCAACCCTGCTTCCTATGCCCATTCAACTCCCTAGGCTCTAAGTCCAAGAGCCTCAGGGAACCTCCTTACCAAAGTCAAGGTGGCTGCAGCCTCACAGAACTCTATGCCAAGGCCACCTGCCAGAGCCCTGCCCCAGCTGACTCAGGCCATCAGAACATCAGAGCCTGGGCGGGGGCTCAATTAAAATGTACAGCAGAGGCCCAGAATGAAGTGTGTCCCACCAAGGCCATATAGATTGGTGGCAGATCCTAGACTGGAGAGCGGGCTTTTTAACCCTTAGGGCATCTGTCCATCTGTCCATCCGTCCATCCGTCCGTCCATCCATCCACCCACCCACCCACCCATCCACACATCCATCCATCCCACAGACCTAACCTCATACCTAACAGGTAGTAGGCCTGAGGAAAACCAACAGTAGCTAGTACAAGGGACCAAAGAACAATGCACAGAGGATCTCTTCCTGGAGTACTCTCATCCTGCTCCTCCTGGAGCACTCTCATCCAGCTCCTCCTGGAGCACTCTCATCTCTTTCCCTCCTGGAGCATTCTCATCCTGCTCCTCCTGGAACACTCTCATCCTGCTCCTCTTAGAGCACTCTCATCCTGCTCCTCCTGGAGCACTCTCATCCTGCTCCTCTTGGAGCACTCTCATCCCTTTCCTTCCTGGAGCACTCTCATCCCTTTCCTTCCTGGAGCACTCTCATCCCTTTCCTTCCTGGAGCACTCTCATCCTGCTCCTGCTGGAGCACTCTCATTGTTTTCCCTCCTGGTGCACTCTCATTTGCTCCTCCTAAAGCACTCTCATCCTTGATCCTCCTGGAGCACTCTCATCCCTTTCCTCCTGGAGCACTCTCATCCTGCTCCTGCTGGAGCACTCTCATCCTTTTCCCTCCTGGAGCACTCTCATTTGCTCCTCCTGGAGCACTCTCATCCTGCTCCTCCTGGAGTACTCTCATCCTTGATCCTCCTGGAGCACTCTAAGCACATCTTTGTCACCTTCCAGCTCCCGCTTCAGTACCTGTGATGGAACCTAGCACAGAGACAGACCATGGGTAACAAAGAAGCTGGGTCTCTTTCAACAGGAAAGACACATCCAGCCATGACACAGGGGTGGAAGGCACTGCAGGACTATGATGGGTCCCGCGCCTGAACTTCTAGAGCAGTGGTTCTCAACCTTCCAAATGCTGCAACCTTTTAATTCTGTTCCTCATGTTGTGGTGCCTCCCAACCACAAAATCATTGCAACTTCATAGCTGTAATTTTGCTACTACCATGAGTTGCAATGTAAATACCGTGTTTTTCAACAGTCTTAGGTGACTCCCATGAAAGGGCCATTTGACCCCCAAAGGGTCATGAGTCATAGGTTGTGAAGCCACTGTTCTAGAAGCTTCTGGATAATGTAAAGATAAGGATGGAATGAGAAAAGGCTCTGGAGACAGCCACAACGGGTCTGCATCTCCACATGGCACCTTCAACCATCTGGACTCAGCTCAGCTCTAAAAGGGACTACTGTGGCTCTTGACCCCAGCCATGGTCTATCACTGGGCTATACTGAGGGATGAACCGTGCTGGGACGCAGGGAGCTACAGAAAGTCCAATAAAGCAGGACCGCAGTCCTAGGCTGCCAGGTGGAGCTGTGATCTGGGCTGGCAACATGAGAGGTGCCAGGTTTTAGGAGCAGCAGACAGTCCTGATCCATCAGCCCCACCACATGCCACAAGAAAGCTGCCATGGAGAAAAGGCACTTGTCTGTTTGCACACCACTGCCCACAGGAAGGGAGGATGTGGCTCTGAGACAGCTAGGTCACCCTGCCCTTCCATCAACAGCAAACTGTCCTCAGCTTCCCCAGGGCTACTTTCTAATCTGACAATAACCCCCACCCACCCGGAAGTAGTCATCTGTAGAACCAGCATACAGAGAAGAAAAACCACCATCACTTACCCATCTCTCTCTCTCTCACCCACTCATTCATTCACTCACTCACTTACTCACCTGCTTACTCTCCCTCACCCACCCACACATTCACTCACCCACCCACACACTCACCCATACCCATACCCACACACTCACTTACCCACACACTCACCCACATACTCACCCACCCACCCACTCACTCACCCACCCATACACCCATTCCCCCTATACACACTCACTCACCCACATACTCACTCACTTACTCACCCCCTCACTCACCCATCCACTCACTCATTCATCCACTCACTCATTCATCCACTCACTCACACTCTTACCCACCCACTCATTCACAAACTCAGTCACTCACCCACTCTCCATTCACCCACTCTCTCACCCACTCACTCCCTCACCCACTCACTCCCTCACCCACTCACTC
>OU015755.1:64674518-64726854 GCA_907169655.1 Acomys percivali | reverse complement strand
CAGAGCCATGCTTACAGAAAAGTCACCAGAGCCATGCTTACAGAAAAGTCATCAGAGCCATGCTTACAGAAGGGACCAATGAGTAATGACTCATTGAGAAAGGGTCCTTTCTGGGACCTGAGGCACTCACCGGCTCATAGAAAATCATCACCATGTGATTTTCTGCAACAAAACCCTCTGTGATTCCAACTGATCTGAGCCCATTCAGAGAGCCCGGCCAAGCCTGACACCATGGCCCTAAACCTCCAGATCTGTGCCAACCAAATGCCTTGTGTCACAAAGTCCCTCCTCAGACATCTCATAGCAATGGGTGCTGCAAGGGCCAAGCCCCTGTCCCATGGCCACTGACTTCCTCCTGCTGGCTTCCATTCCCGCCTGTGAGGTGAAAGGTCACAGCCTTGTAAACTTTCCCTTTTCCTAAACAGCAGGATCTCTGTTTCCAATGAACCAGGTTTCCTCATTTCGCACCAGGAAGTCAGGCGCTCCCTCATTAAAAGCCAAGACTCTACTTCCCACTGGGCACAAAAAATGACAAACTATCACTGGCCAGTAGCAAGCTCCGTGGTGTCCTGAGATTTAACTAGACATGGGAAACTCTCCAAACACACCAAACCACCGCAGCAGTGGGTACCACGCCTAAAGCATCCTTCTAGTGAATGTACACCTCTAAGCCACCCCTCCCGCCGGCGGTGGCAAGATGGGCTCACACAGCCCCCGTGATGGCAGAAGTGCCTGGCACCTCAGGGCCCTCAGCCATGTCTCCAAATATCTGCAAGATTCTGACACTGCCAGATGCACCCAAAACTTACTTGAGATTTTTTTGGTGTTTTTGTTTTTGTTTTTTGGATTTTTAGAGGCAGGGTTTCTCTGTGTAGCCTTGGCTGTCCTGGACTTGCTTTGTAGACCAGGCTGGCCTCAAACTCACAGTAATCTGCCTGCCTCTGCCTCCCGAGTGCTGGGATTAAAGATGTGCGCCACCATGCCCAGCTACTTGAGATATTTATTTATTTATTTTAGTTAGTTAGTTAGTTATGTTTTTCAAGACAGGGTTTCTCTGTGTAGCCTTGGCTGTCCTGGACTCACTTTATAGACCAGGCTGGCCTCGAACTCACAGAGATCCACCTACCTCTGCCTTCAAGGTGTGCACCATTACATCTGGCTGAGATATTTCTTGCACATATGTCACTTTGAGGTGTGTGTGTGTGTGTGTTTGTGTGTGTGTGTGGGCACGCGCGCGCGTTATTGGGTTGAGGATGCAGCTTAGTGGTAGAGCACTTGTCTAGCAGAGAGAGACTCGGCAGAAAACAAGTTTAGCAAGATGCACATTCTAGGGCATCTTGGTTTTGCCAACTGAGAGGTATAAACACAGTGCAGGTGGATGGCAGGGGCATCTCTGCAGGGCAGCCTCATCCTATAAAGCCAAGATCCGCACTCAGGCGCCCTGCTCTGTCCAGGCCAGGCTTCTGGGCGCTCATCCAAAATTTAATCAGTCTTGGAGTGTTCCATGTCCAAGTCACCTCAAGGTGAAAGAATTCCTTATGGGGTTCCGTGTTCAGGCTCGAGAGGATGTCAGACCTACCACACCCAAAGGCCTCGCTAGGGAGCCTCCCCAAGTCCCCCTGCTGAGACAGTATGGAATCGGAAACTTTCTGTGCCTCAACACCCTCTGGACTCCTTCGGATTCTTCAGTGAGGGAAGCTCATCCCTCCGCTCACAGATGGTTACGGAGAGGCCTAGCTTCCTTTGGTCATATACTAAACACTTTTCTGTGGCCTCTGTCTGAGTGTGAGAAGTGGCACGAGTGTGGGACGCGGAGGCCAAGGGCTCAGAGCAGCCGACTTCACCTCCTTGCTGAGGCCTGACTCACACAGCAGATGCTGAGCAAGCCTGGCATGCCTCGGGGGGCCCAGGCTGCTATGCTCTTACCCATAGCTTCCCGTCATAGTAATAGGCCCCCAGGAGCTTCACGATGTACGGGTGGTCGCAGGTGGCCAGGATCTCAATCTCCACGATGTAATCTTCCAGCTCCTCCTCGCTCTTGGTCTCAATGACTTTGGCTGCTGCCAGGGCACCGGTCTCCTTGTTTTTGGCCTGCAAAGTGGAGACACGGAAGGTTACAAGGCAGGCTGAGCAGAAGGCGGCTCCCCAGGCCCCATACAAGTGTGAAGACAGAGGAAGATGTCCAAGTGGCACAGACACTTCCCAGTAATGGCCCAGTCTATGTGGTGACATCAGGCCGGCCAGGACTACATAGTGAGACAGTGTCCCAAAAAGAAGATAAAATAACAAAACAAAACCTTGGCACATGGACAGCTGTGAGGACTCTGTGGCGTGAGGACTTATTTAAGGACTGTAGGCCTTGGGGAAGCTAATGTGATAAATGGGATATTAACTCTATTTTGCCAAAATTCTAAAAAGAGAGAGGGATGAACACGTGAGTAATGAAGGCGGTGGCACCACTCTGCCTCACAAGGTGCCCCAGAAACAGGTCACAAGACCCACAACTCCCTCGGTACCTCCCCCAAGCTGCTAAGGATGCTGCTACAGGTTTCAGCCCCTCTGACCTGGGGCTCATGAGAAGCAAGGTCACAGTGCTGACAGAGGACACACTGTGTGGTGACATGGCCCTAGAAGCCAGCAGCTGCTTGTCACCAAGTGCAGGGGCAGCGGGTGCTCCAGGGCCGTGAGCACCCATGCCCCACCTATGCCTCCCTGAGGGTGCCAAGCCTTGTACCCACTCTGAGCATCTTCAGCCCCTGGGTGACAGCACGCATTCACTCACAACCAGAGCCCAAACGGCAGCAGCCCAGTGTCCCCAGAGAGGAGACGGGCCTAGATTTGCACCGGGGCCACCCACCTCCACAGATTCTCTACATTGTCTAGACCAGTCACCTCCAAACTCCCTAACGCTGCAACACTTTAATACAGCCCCTCATGGTGTGGTGACCCCTCCAACCACAAAACTGTTCCACTGCTACTTTGTAACTGTAATTTTGCTAGTGGTATAAACAGCAGTGTAAATAGCCATGTTTCCCAACAGTCTTGGGCGAACGCCTGTGAGAGGGTTGGTTGACTATACAAGTTTATACAGTCCCCAGCACCGAGAAGCCTCTAGAACCGGATAGCTTTTGCTATGCCTCGGGCCAAGGCCCACATAGGGTGACCACCACACACTCTGCTCTCCCTGGCCTCAGGATTCAAGGTCTGGATGGAAAGGTGCCAATCCTGCTGAGGGACGAGGTGGCAGTTTGTGATGGGTGTGGCCCAGGAAAGCACCACCCAGAGAGGGGGCCTTTGAGAAGGAAGTGGTGTGGGGCATGCAAACAGCCTGTTCCTGTCTGTTGTCAGCTCAGGTCTCCCTGTCTAAGCTGCTAAGAACCCCGGGTCCCCTGCAGCAATGACAACAGCTCCACATTTATGGGGGACAGTTTGTTCATCCTTGGCTTGCGCTTCTTTTTAGGTGTGTTAACTCAATTCCCATCTCAACCAGCCTCCAAGGCAGGGCAGTTATCAGTCCACGTGCAGAGGAGGGGACTCTGGGAAAGGCCCAAGAGCAAGATCATGAGACCTCCAGCACTCAGACGAGGAGCCCAGAATCAGAAGGGTGTGTGTGTGTGTGTTGGTGGTGGCGGTCCTTTTCAACTCAATTTTGAATGTTTGTTCAGAATACCTTAAAAATCCTTTAAAAGCCGGGCACAGTGGCACATGCCTGTAATCCCAGCACTCAGGGAGGCAGAGGCAGGAGGATTTCTGAATTGGGAGACCAGCCTGACTCACTGAGTGAGTTCTAGAACAGCCAGGGCTACACAGAGAAACCCTGTCTGGAATACCCCTCCCCGCCAAAAGAATCCATGATGAGACACGCAGCTAGTCAGTCAGTCTGTCTGTCTGTCTGTCTGTCTGTCTGTCTGTCTGTCTGTCTCTCTCTCTCTCTCTCTCTCTCTCTCTCTCTCCCCTCCCCACCTCTGCCGAGAGGAAGGGTGAGGCCTTTGGGGGTGGCAGATCGAGGGTCAGGTGACCATGCACCTCTTCAGCCACAGTAAGGTACGCAAAAGCCACTTATTCATCACCACCTTTCAGCGCTGAGGGTCTGGTAAAGAAGGTTATATGTCATCTTTTCCTGAGTTCCCCGGAAAAAAGATGTTTTCCTGTAAATGTGGAAGAACGAAGACAGTTTTCTGGGAGCGCACAGACTCTGCTTTGCCCTACACTGGAAAAGCAGCACTGACCGAAGGGTTGGGCCTCCAGCAAGAAGCCAGTGCCAACACCGAGACAGCTCACTTGGTGCCCACTGCCTTACTCAGATTTCAGAAGCCAGAACCCATTAGGGAGGGGCCATGCAGTGACCGTGCCAAAATCAAATTCCTTAAGAGCCTGGCTGAGGCAACAACCCGTTCCCAAAAGGCAACAGAGGATGTCGCAACAGTGGATGGAAAAACAAACAAACAAACTAGCCGGTGCACCAGTGTCACCCAGACCTGGAAGGCAAATGCCGCTCTCAGTCAACAGAGGAGGCTGGGATTCAGACAGGTATGTGAAAGCCAGGTCTGTCACAAGCCTGAGTGCTCTGAGCACCAAATCACTTCCAACGTTCAGTAGCCATGAGCTAAAGATGAATGAAAGGCACAGCCAGTACCAACCACTCATAGCAAGAGGCCTTGGCAGGTGCAGGCAAGGGGCATCACACAGACATGGACGTGGACACCAGCCACCTGCCTACGTAGTTCCCAGACAGCAGGATGGAGGACAGCACCGTGGTCTTGGCTTGGATCTTGGGTTCAAAGAGAAGGCTGTGCATTCTAGGGGCTGCTTGTTTCTGTCTGTCTGTCTGTCTGTCTTACCTATAAGAAACTGGATGGTCAGGTGGGGTGGCTTGTAGTACCAACTGCTTGGGAGGCAGAGGCAGTAGGATCACTTGAGCCCCGGAGCTCAAGCCAAGCCTAGCCAACAGAGTGAGACTCGGCTCTATCAAAAGAGAAGCCATACGTTTAGAGGGTTGAAATCATGGCTCAGGGCCATATGGCTGTAACTAACAGGACGCAGGTCCTTAGTGTTTCAAAGTCCTTGAGCCCAACTGCTTCACAATCAGTCCTGTCTGGGCCTCTGGTTCCCTCTACATAGCTGGAGGGTGAGGCACGATGCCCAAGCTCTCTCCGTGCTATAGGGAGACCCTGGAAAGAGAGGTGAGGGTCTGAACAAATGAGGTACACCCAGAAGTGAGCAGGCAGGAGTCTCATAAAACACAGCATTGAGGCTTCAAAAGCCCGTGCCCACCAGTTCTGAGGTGAGGCCAGAGATGAGGGGGATCCCCTGCCCTGCCGCTCGCTGACGGTTTCTAAGCTTGGAGCATAGCCCATTGAGAGCAGACACAGTGGCCACTTGTGTTTTCTGGCCCAGACACTCTGTGGGAACAATCCTCCCGTTGTGACAGCCTGGGGCCCAGCCTAGAGGAGGTGGGGCCAACCCTCCCAGCCCAGCCTCGGGTCCTGCCCTGCCCTGCCCTACCCTAGGGGTGCAGCAAGCCAGTTCAGGAGCTGGGGGGTTACTGAGACCTGGTAGCATGAAAGCCATCAGAGGGCAGGCCCCAGACCCTCCTCCTTCTTTGGCAGCCAGCTGACCACTTGGTCCCCTCCCTTTCCAGGAAATGGCTAACACCCCAGAATGCAGCCAGGCCTTCAGCCACAGTTCCTGAACTCTAAGTCCTCATCCCCATTCTCCAGAGGGGGAAACTGAGTCCATGACAAAGACTGAAGAGACCCAAGCCTGAGTGCAGTGAACAAAGGAGAGCGGGGTGCAGAAGACAAGGGCCCTGGAGCCTCTGCAGCCGCCTGGAAGTGAGTCCTGGGGCACCCTGTTCCCACTGTTCCTGCAAAACTCTACTGTCTTTGAGAACTGCCTCGTTCTCAGTCCAAGGATCCAGAAGGGCTGACCCCCACCCTGGTCAGGTGCACATCCAGGCCCAACCAGTCAGAGCCAAGCCTTGTCACAGCCACAGCTACTGGTTCAGGGATGGGCATGTGAGCCAAGATGGGCAGACTGTCCCTGAATGGTCTCTTGTCTGTCTGGTATTTGTGTGTGTTTGTGTGTGTGCGCGAGCGCATTTTTTTAAGTTTACCAGAAAAGCAGCCTTGGCTAAACTGGCAGTGGAAGGGTGGGGCGCTGTGAAACCAGCCCATACCTTTCCTCTCCTGTGATGGGACTCGGACCTAAGGCTCATGCACGCTGGGCAAGGGCTCTGTCACTGAAGTACATGCCTAGTTTTACATTGTGTCTAAGGTAGCTTGTTTTGGGGGGCCGCATGTATGGTGTGCGCGTCTGTGTTTCCATGTGTGCAGACACACGTGTTTCCATGCATGTGAAGGTCTGAGGTTGACATTGGGAGCCTTGCTACATCACTCAGAGCTCATGGTTTTGGCTAGTCGATCTAGCCAGTTTGTGCCAAGGCTCCAACTCCACAGGCTGTGACTACTTTTACATAAGTAGTGTGTGGTGTGGGTCCTGACTCTGGCCCTCAAGGCTGCACAGCAAGTGCGGATACCAGGCCACATCACGTTCCTGGCCCTGCAGCGTCTACTGTTACCGTCTGGTGGGGCTGTAGACTGAAATGGAGGTCTTTCGCACGCTAGGCAAGCTGTATCCTCATATGGGATAGTCCATCTTGTGTCCTCTTTAGAGTCCACTTGAGAGTGAAGACAACAGGGAAAAAGAGCCCACAGAGGGAGCGCTGAGGACTGCACAGCACTGCAGCCGGCTGCCCTCAGTGGCGCTGCCCTTAGGTTTCTGGGTTACGGGAGACAATAAACTCTCCATGGGGGACTCACGTCATTTGCTACCTAAAAGGAAATGAGTCTCTCATCTGGGGGGATGTTCCCACAGACAGCGGGCATGTACGGAAGAGTTTTAGCACCAGCCACACGTGTAACGAGGGCCATTTCCACTCCCACCCTGACCACAGAGAGACGTTGACAAGATGACCAGGGAGATAAGCTGAGACCCGGGGATCATCGTGGAGAGTACAACCACAGGCAAACCGAAACCACAGGGCCATCTTGCCAAAAGAACCCTCTAAAAAAATTGAAACAGAGTGCTATACACTCATTACATTAACAAACCAAGCAATAAATGACAGAGGCCAGTGACTATCTAGTAAAATAGAAGTCCTCCTTACAGACGAAACCAACAGCTTCAGTCTCCCAAAAGTAACCACTGGCCAGAATGCTCTGTTTTGTTTTGTTTTGTTTTGTTTTGGAGACAGGTTTGAAATACCTCTTAAACCTATTGTCCCTCCTCTTTTTGGGAATTTAGAGCCAAGAGATAATTCAAGAAAGTCAACAAAAGAAATGTACAGGGTCACACTCGTAGCCCATAACAACGGAAATGAGGCAGGAGCAGCCTAAATACTTGATGGTGAGACAACTATTAAATTGCTTTAATGGGGCATGAGCAACCCTTTAACACCGTAAGTGAGCGACCCAGCAAGGAGGGAAACGAGCTAAGCCGCAATAGCAACGAGGCAAGATAACGAAATCGCCCTTGGGAAGAGTGCATGCCTACAGACTGAGATGAGCAGGGGACAGGCCACGGAGAACGGGCAGTTTCCATGCCATGCCAGCTGGCACTTATGCACAGGAGTCCCGTGAAAGGCGGGGAGTGGAAAGAATTCCGCCCCGGACAGAAGGTGAGCACATCGTCCCCAGGTCTGGCCTTCCAGGGTCTTATAGGCTGGCAGCGGCAGGCAGCCCGAGCTGTGCTGCCCAGATGGCTGCTGCTAAGCTACCTAGGGAGGTATAAATGAATCGGCATAAAATGAAATGAAACCTGAGTTCCTTGGTGGCATTTGCCATGTGGCAAATGCTTCCTGACCAACAAGAGGTGGCTGCTGCGCTGAACACAGCAGACATCTAAAGCAGCCTTGCATCCGCGGCGGAGCACTCCAGTGGAGACTACACTCAGGCTTTAACTCCCAGCCTCTGTAGTTGAAAACAACCTCTGGAGCTGGGCATGGTGGTACACGCCTTAATACCAGCACTCGGAAGGCAGAGGCAGGAGGATCGCTGTGAGTTCATGTGAGTTCAAGGCCAGCCTGGTCTACAAAGCGAGTCCAGGACAGCCAAGGCTACACAGAGAAACCTTGTCTCAAAAAACCGAGAGAGAGAGAGAGAGAGAGAGAGAGAGAGAGAGAGAGAGAGAGAGAGAGAGAAGAAAAGATCCTTTCAGAGGTGAGAGAATATCTTCAACGCCCCAGACTCTGGAAAAGCTTTTGTTCCTCCAGAAATAGAAAAAGGGGTTGGGTGGTGGGGAGTGGTACACAACTTTAATCCCAGTACTTAGAAGGCAGAGGCAGGCAGATCTCTGTGAGTTGGTTTATGAGCAAGTTCCAGGACACACAGAGAAACCCTGAGAGCCAGTCCCTAGACACACAGCTGTTGCTGAGGTCTCCTAGCAACCTGGCTAGGGTCAGGCGTTAGGAAAGCTGACCTGTCCATGAAAGTCCATGTGTGGGGTAAAGGCTGAAGTCTGGGGCAGGCAAGGCTGAAGGTTTCTACTTTCCTGTCTGTGCATGCTGACAGTTAGACTGGCCATGGGTCAAATGCAGTTCAGGCCCCTAGGACCTGTGGGTCTTGGTCTGGGTCACACACAGGATGTATAGAATGGTGATAAGTGCTGGACGGCGGTGGCGCACGCCTTTAATCCCAGCACTTGGGAGGCAGAGGCAGGCGGATCACTGTGAGTTTGAGGCCAGCCTGGTCTACAGAGTGAGTCCAGGACAGCCAAGACTACACAGAGAAACCCTGTCTCAAAAAACAAAAAACAAAAAACAAAAAACAAAAAAAAAGAAAAGAAAAGAAAAGAAAGAAGGAAAGAAAGAAAGAAAGAAAGAAAGAAAGAAAGAAAGAAAGAAAGAAAGAGGGTTTTGGTTCAGGGTGTATGGAGGGAACCAGGTCGCAGAAGAACTGGGTATATGCAAGGAAAAGACACCAATACCCACAGGAAGGGGACCAGGGGCAGCAGACCTAGAGGCTAGTGTGCAGCAGGAGTTGGGATCAAAGGTGGACAAGCCCAGCAGGCAGGAGGAGGCAGGAGAAAGACCAAATGGGAGCAGCAGCCGTGTGGCCTCGGGATAGTAAGTCTTACAGCAGGTCCTTGGGAGCAGGGCGCTGAGCACTGGCCTTGACCAGCACAGTCCCAAGAAGAATAGAGACGGAAGATAAAAAGAAGACCCGGAGAGAGAGAGAGAGAGAGAGAGGGGGGGGGGGGTTGTCCCGGCTCACACAGCTAGAAAGCAGCTGTCAGGACTTGAACTCAGGCAGGTCTGGCTCTCTGCCCAGGTCTTTGCTTTAGTAGCCAACCATCTCCAGGGTCTCCAGACCAACAGCACTGGGCCCCAGCCTTCCCCCACCATCTCTTGCTCCACTGCCTACAGGTACGAACACTTGGAGTGGCTTCCTGAAGCTGACCACGTACAGCCTGAGCTCTGCGGCCAGCACTCTGGGCCCTGGACCTTTGTTAGCGTTTGCACTATAGGCAGCTGGTGCTACAGTCATGTGCAACTCAGGTCGGAGTTGGCTGTGAGTTATGAAGGCCGAGCCCATGTCTGATTCCTCTCAGCCTACACCCCACAGAGCCTGGCACAGAACGGCCAAGGAATGGGGTGGGGAGAACAGGGAAGGAGCCTTGAAGATAGACGTGAGAGAGGATGGGTGGGTAAGTGGATGAGAAGGTGGAAGGGTAGCTATAAAGGAGTGGTGTGGGGGCGTGAGTGGGAATGCCCCCCATAGGCTCGTATGTTTCCGTGCCTGGCCCCGAGTTGGTAGAACTGTTTGGGAAGGCTTAGGAGGTGTGGCCTTATTGGAGGAGGTGGGTCACTGGGGGTGGGCTTAGATGTTTCAGAAGCCCACATCACTCCCATTGAGCTCCCTCTATCTCTGCCTCCTGCTTGCAGGTCAGATGGAAGCCGTAGCTATTGCTCCAGCATCGTGCCTACCTGCCTGCCTGCTGCCATGCTCCCCACCACGATGGCCACAGACTCTAATAGTCTAGAACTGAGACAGGTGGGTAGGAGGATGGTTAAGCAGACAGGTGATGAGTGCATAGAAAGGGGGGAGGAAGGCTGTGTCTGTACTCACTACAGAGCAATGAGATAGTCCACTTACGAGAAACCTGGAAAGTAACAAGACTTTCCATCTCCTCCTGGCCCTCCAGTCATCCTGGTCTAGATTTGGAAGATGCCACCTGTTTGCCTGAGAGGAGCCAAAACCTCTGGCTGGGCCAGGATACACACAGTTAACAAGACCTGCCAAGTAGAGAGAACCACTTCCCCATCAGCGAGTGCCCTGCCAAGCTTTAACTCGATGGCAAACAGGCCAGCCAAGTTTCAGAAGTGACACTTGAGGACAGCAGGAGATTATGCGGCACAAAAAGCAAAGGAGTGACAATCCCACAGATGTACATTCTATACGCCCAGGGGGAGATGCCTGGTGGGCCATCCTGGCACGGCCAGGAAATGCTAAGCCTCCAAGACCTTTTGGCTCGGGACCAAACCCAAACAGGATCGGCCTCAAAGATACCAAGCCGTGGCCTTGGCCGAGGAGCCAGCCAACCGGTCCAACTTGGCCCGGCATGTGGGAACCTTTGGATCCCAGCGTTTCAAACACAGTGAGGAATCCAGCCCTGAGTTATCAACTGATAATGGAGGGGAAAGTGGCCATGGCTCTGCCTCCTGGGGAGCTTTACCTCCTACCTGAAGAAAGGAGGTGAGGGGGAGTGTGCTGTATTTTATAATAACATCTCATCTAATCCCTAATCCCTCACGGGTCTGTTGAGCCACCTTATTTTCCCATCTTAGACCCTTAAGAGTTATAGTCAGCATGATGCTGATGTGTTTTGGTTTGGCTTGGTTTGGGTTTTTGAGACAGGGTTTCTCTGTATAGTCATGGCTAGCCTAGACTTACTTTGTAGACCAAACTGGCCTCGAACTCACAGCTATCGGCTTGCTTCTGCCTCCTGAGTGCTGGGATTAAAGGTGTGCACCATCACCTGGCTACTGCTGGGTTTGTTTGTTTACTCAACAATACTTTCCATGTCATTTTTATTATTCTAAAAATAACATAAGTATATGAAAAAGAATCTTAAAAAAAAAGACCGAGTCTCAGAGACACTATTATCTGCACCCTGTCCGGTTGCTTCTCTTATCCCCACGGCACAGCCGTCCCATGCCGACGCCCTCAGCTGTGTGACTGCAGAGGATTGGAGTGACCACTGTGTTCCTCACTCGCTGCCATTCTACACTGAGGACATGAAGGCTCCTGCCCGAGAGCGGCCACTGAGACCCCCGGGATTAGTGCTTAGAACAGGCCCAGCCCAGGTAATAAAAAAGGATTAAAAGGTATACTCTAATTTCTCAACATTTTAATTTCTTTACATTTAATTAGGGTGCAATATTTTACATATTCATAGAATTCTGTGAGACATTTCATTGCATGCGTTTAAGTATATGACAATCCGGCAGTCTGCAAGTCAGTCACCTCAGCCACTTACCATGGCTGTGTGTTGGCAATATTCAAGCGTGCTCTATGGAGCCAGGTGTAGTGGCACACTGTATGTATGTATGTATGTATGTATGTATGTATGTATGTATATATGTATGTATTTTGGTTTTTTGAGACAAGGTTTCTCTGTGTGGCCTTGGGTGTCCTGGATTTGCTTTGTAGACCAGGCTGGCCTCGAACTCACAAAGATCCGCCTGACTCCGCCTCCCCAAGTGCTGGGATTAAGAGGTGAGCATCACCATGTCCAGCTAGGCACACACCTTTACAGCCAACACCCAGGAGGCAGAGGCAATTGACTCTCTGTGACATAGAGTTCCAAGCCAGCCAAGTATCATAAA
This sequence comes from Acomys percivali, assembly GCA_907169655.1. NCBI lineage: Eukaryota > Metazoa > Chordata > Mammalia > Rodentia > Muridae > Acomys > Acomys percivali. The sequence goes on along the minus strand of OU015755.1, from coordinate 64,714,967 downwards.
GTTACTCCCTGCCAAAGAAAAACAAAAACAAATAAACAAAACCACACCCCCCCCTATGACTACTTTAAAATGTATAGCCAACTGTGGTGCTGCCTGTACTCCCTGGCACCGGACAAGCAAATGAAGCAAGATTGTGATGTGTGCATGCAGCATGCACGGACCCACCCACGCACAAAGCATTACCAGCCGGTTCTCCTATCCAGCCTCTCTGTATACCCATTAGCTATCCTCTCTCTACCTGAGGAAAACACCCTGGCTCCCAGGCACAAGCAACCACCATCCTTCCCTCTCGTTCTAAGGTTAAGTCCTCTAGTGTTCACATATGCACGTCGCCAATGGCCTCAAAGCACAAAACCCTCCCCCCATCATCTCTACCTCCACCAGACTCTGTGGACTAGGCCAATACTGGCACATAGGGCCCTAAGCACCTCATTAACAGCGACACCCAGCCATGGCCTCCGCCCCCTTGGATTTCCTGTTGTCTCAGAAGGTAAGGGGGTCTCCTGGAGGAGAAACGCCTCAGAAAGAACTCAAGACTCAGAGCAAAGGTAGGTAGACTCCTAAGAACAAACAGGGCGACATGCCGGTGCAAAGGGGCCACCGTGTCACAAGCACACCAGCCTGGACAGCGGCATCCGCTTTAGAAGGCCAAGAGTAGTCAAGAAAGTAAATAGAGACAAGCAAGCCCTGACACTGGCCCCTCCTTCCATAACAGTCTAGCTACCTCTCTGATATCCAGGTGCCCTCAGCCACACTAGACTTCCCCACCGTAGGGCAACCACAGAAGCTCTGGTAGCCTTCTAGTTTGGGTTGTTTGCTGGGCAGGGGATGGAGGCTTAGGCCTCATGCACACCCACTCCAGCCCCAGGGTGGCCTTCTTTATCTTGGGTAAATCATGTTTACCTTCATACCACAGAGTTCAGTAAACATAGGCTGACCCTAGGAACCTTCACTGACATCTAGCCAGAGCAGCCGCAGCACAAAGGAGGGCAGGGCAACGAGGGACCTCCAGGGAGTTCCCCCGTTTCCTCCCCAGGACTCCACAATCATCTCAAATCTAGGCCCAGGCTCAGCACCACAGCAACAACAGATGTTTTCACTGTGCTGGGCTGCCCCCAGCTCTTCACCTCCCCTTTATTCTTGCTCTGGTAGGAACCAAGATGGTTGGTGGCGCACGCCTTTAATCCCAGCACTCAGCAGGCAGAGGCAGATCTCTGTGAGTTGGAGGCCAGCCTGGTCTACAAAGAGAGTCCAGGACAGCCAGGGCTCTGTGTAACAGAGAAACAAACAAACAAACAGATAAATGAACCATGACAGTTTAAACAAAAGAATCACTAAGCTATGGAGGAAGGAAGGAGAAAAAAAACGCAACAGGGGGAAGCAGAAGCGAAAAGGGAAGAAAGAGAGAAGTGGGAGGTGCCTGTGGAGGGAGGGCAGGAGGCCCCTCAGGGTGTATCTCCCCATGACAGGGCCTGCCTCCCAGCCACCCCACCCACCCACTGGGGCCCAGGAGGGTAACAAGAACCTTCTGCATCTTCTGCCCTTGGAGGCCCCAGCCACTTCCTCTGCAGTCCTGCCCATGACCACTTCCTTTGTAGGGGAGGCCACCATGAACATCCATTTGACTTGACGCAGGCGCAGAAAGATGGCTACGCCTCTAGACACAGAACCCATGAGGCCATGAGAAAACACCACAGGGAAGCAACCTTCTCGGCCTAGCATGACCTCTGGCTTTCCTCCTGCTCTCTGTAGGGGAAAAGTGCAGGGCCCTGGCCAGAAAGACCTGGGGTTAAGTCCCAGTCCTGCTATGGGAAGGCGATGTGACACTGACAAAGTCACTGGAAATGTCTGGGCCTCTCCCCTATCACGAACGAGTGAGGGGCTATCCTCTGCCTTTCTGAAGGGTAAGAGAAGAAAAGCGGTAGAGATCCACAGGCCTGAGACACACAGGTGGTCAGGGAACTAGTCTCCGAGTTAAACTTGCTTGCGCTCTCAGTGACCCGGACTCTGGTGACTGACCGCAGGCTGTCACATTTCATCCTTCAAGGACCCTGTCTAGTGACAGCATTACTGCTGCCTTTGCAGTGCCTGAAAAGCAGGCAGAGGAAAACCATTTTCTCGGCCTCGCACAGCCCAGGTCGAGCGGAGCCAGGTGCTCCCCCAAATCCTCGTCTCAGCCTGCCTGTCCTCTCATTTCTCCTCCTGTCCCTCAGCGAGCATCTCCTCTGCAGATGCTGTCCCTGCACTAGCCACTTACCAGTCCTAGGCTCTGACCTAATGCCCCAACCACACTTCAGGGGGGGATTCCACCACCCCACCAGGCTGCTCCAGTCTCCACGCAGTGACCAGGCTGACCCAATCTTCATTCTTCGTGGGCTAACACAGTTGGGGCACAGGGGACCTGGCTGCGTCCTCAGGCAAGCCATTGCCCTCTCTGGCCATGGCCTTGTCCCCTTTCTCCCACACACAGAAGGGTCTTTTCTGACATTATATAGGCTGATTTGGAGGTTAGTGACAGAAAAAACATTATCTGAGATCAGAACTGCCATGATTAACTTCCCTAGATTGTCACTCAAGGCTCCCTTGACTCAGTCCCTACTGTAACCTGAACGTCTGTGTTCCCCCAGAAATCCATATATGGAAATCCTAATTCCAAGATGACAGCATTAGAAGATGGGACCTTTGATTCAGTAATTAGGTTATAAGGACAGGCCTTTGTAAATGGCATTGGAGTCTTGATAGAAAAGTAGACTCGCCAGCGAGGCCAGCCTGGTTTACAAAGTGAGTCCAGGACAGCCGAGGCTACACAGAGAGACCCTGTCTTGAAAAAACCAAACCATAAAAAAAAAAAAAAAAAAAGAAAAGAAAAGTAGACTCAAGGCCCTGGCTCACCCACCCCTCTACCATGTGAATGAACACAGTGAGAAGCCAGGTCAACAGAGCCTCGATCCTGGCCTTCCCAACCTCCAACACTGCGGTCATAACTGTCTACACTTTTAAGCCGCAGCATATAGCTATGTAAACCAAGGGACTAGCAGACATAACCTTGCCCTGACAGCACCCAGCCATGCCTAACTCAAGCGCTCAAACCCACGGACCATCAGGAAGAGAGAGGCACAGTGAACCAGAGATGTAAGGACCCAGGGCTAGGCCAGCTCCATGGTGCTGAGCACCGGAAATCAAGTGTGTCTGCACAGATGCACGCTTGAGACCAGAAACTTCAGAAGAAATCTAAACATCCCTCTGCTGATGTCTGCCAGGGGCTAAAATGACCACTGTGCTACACAATCACTCTTTCTAGTAGCCCTGTGCGGCTCCTGTGCTCTGTGGGACATTTCCGGGGACAGCAGCCAGGCTCCCCTGCTCCTACAGATGTGGCCCAGCAGGAACACAAACCAGAAGCTATCAGCCAATGAGATTCTCCCAGAGGAGACACCCCCAAACCCACCCACACACACATCTTCTATGAGCAGTTTCCAGGTTTCAAATGCTGAGGTCAAGTGGCATCAGGTTTAGCCTGAGGGAGACCACACAAACCACCCTCAGGCCACCAAGCTCCAAAGCTGGCAATGGTCAGCCTGGGTCTCCATGCCTACCACTCCTCTGCCCAGCTTCCTTCTGGCAGCTTCCCACTCACTCCGGCTCTGTGGTCCCTGTTGAAGCTCTCTTGACAGGCAGCCCTTGTCTCACAGTGACTGCTGGAGGCTGCCCACCTGCTGTCCATTGGTGCAGGCTAGCCCTCATGATGGCTCTGAGGGTGGCTATCTGATCAATTCCACTGACACACAGGGAAACTGAGGCTAAGAGGCAAGCCACTCACTTCTCCCATCACACCTTTGCTAAGTGAGGCAGCCAAGATTTGAACTCTTATCTCTCTGGTGTCAAGGTTCAAATCTTTTCTTCTAGAATACACAGAGGTGGCAGATGCAACTAGCTCCCCACTTTTGTGGCTTCCATCCAATCTTGGGCTAAAACTTTTTTTTTCCCCATGTACAGACTTTTTTTTCCTAGTCTTGTTTCCCCAGTGATGCACTATAGCCACTCACACAGCAACCAGTGTCATAGGCAGTATAAGTTTTCCAGAGATGATGGAGAGAGAGTGGACAGGAGGTTGTGTCAATACCAGTCTCGCTTTATATGACAAAATTGAGCTTGTTCAGGTACAGGTGTCGGCGACTTTCCTGCCAGGTGAACCGTACACATCATCTATTTAACTGGAGGGCTCGGCCTCCCACCTCCTGCCAGGGAGCTCAAGGTAGTGATCAGGAGGATAGTCTCGGTGGACACGACTTGGTGGGGGCTTACTGACACGTGAAGGAGAGTGGGCACAAGCTGGGGGTGCTGCCATCTACAAGGCATAGGCAGGCCTACACATGCGAACTAAAGTTCCCAGGAAAGAAGGGGGTGGGGAAGTAGAAGGGAGGGGCACTCAAGATTCTGCAAGGCCAAAGAACTGAACTTGAAAGTTAGGGAGAATTAAAACGTTGCAGATGACAGACAAATTATCTTGGGCTATTTTCAGTCCCTTTGAAAACTGTCCACTGCCATCTTTGTGTCTAACCTACATGCCTGCAACTACCAAAAACCTTAAAACGTATTCTTTTTTGAGACAGGGTTTCTCTGTGTAGCCCTATCTGTCCTGGACCCTTTTGTAGACCAGGCTGGCCTGGAACTCACAGAGATCCACTGCCTCTGCCTCCTGAGTGCTGGGATTAAAGATGTGTACCAGCCGGGCGCGGTGGCGCACGCCTTTAATCCCAGCACTCGGGAGGCAGAGGCAGGCGGATCGCTGTGAGTTCGAGGCCAGCCTGGACTTCAAAGCAAGTCTTGGACAGCCAAGGCTACAAAGAGAAGCCCTGTCTCGAAAAACCAAAAAAATAAATAAATAAATAAAAATAAAGATGTGTGCCATACCACGCCCGGCCTAAAACATATCCCTAGCTGACTGCCAGATTTCATCAACCCCAAAGCCAAGAATGTCCCCAGAAACCACCTGAAGCCTGGAGTAGAGTCCCCTGTCCCCTGCTTTGTTGTGACCCACCAACCTGTAGCTCCACCAATACACTGATGATGACTTTTGTTCTGTGACTAATGTGAAATTTCATGTGACCACTCCCACAGTGCAGCAGAGTATGGCTGGGGGTTGTGGGGGGGGGGCGGGGAGCAGGGGGCGGGAGACCAGGATCTGTGTTCTGGGCACAGCATTCATGTCTGGTCCCAGGGATTACTTGTTCTCTCTGAGGTGAGAAATGTGTTTTTGTGTTGACACAAGGAAGACTAACCCTGACACCAACGTCAGTGCTCAGGCAGGAAGCCCAGGTGACACAGCTGAGCTGCCAGAACCATACTCTTTCTGCCTTGTCCTCAGCTAAGTGGTAGTGGCAGGCCAACACTTTCTCATAAGCAGTACCCAGAGTGTCAACAACCATAACCTATCCTGGCACTGCCTGGGAGGGGGCCAGGAGTAAAGCTAGTCCTCCCTTGCGGATGACGCCTCCTTTGCACTGTGCACGTCTCCTCACAGACACAGCTGAGGCTCAGAGGAAGCCATAGGGGCTTGGAGAACAAAGCGGGTCACTATGGAACATAAATCCTACTGGCCTCTGCAGCAGCTGCCCTAGAGTACCCCCAGAGGATGGTCCTGGGGGTTTCTTCCTCATCTGGGCAACCGCAAGAGATGGGGGGTTGGCTGAGCATTAAACCTTCTCTCATTTAGCCACACCCACCATGGCCTACTCTGAGACTGCTGGAAAACATCCAGTGTGGCGAGGCTGACCAAAGCCAGCTGCAATGCAGGTCTGTAAGCAGTAGACCCTTGCCAGGTGTCCTCTAGGGACACAGGGCGCCTTTATGACGTGTGAGGAATGGCTTACAATAGCTTGGACTTGAGTTTAAAAATACTAGGCTGAGAGGAAATAAGGTTACTGCCTAGGGGCAGATCTCTTTCCGGGAGTAGGAGCAGAAGGGGCCAGTAGGGGCGGAGAAGGAGGAGGAGGAAGAGGAGGAGGAAGATATAGGAGGTCTTGGGCAGCCCCGGGGGAGCCAGGCGGAAACCCAGCTTTCCAACTCTGAGAAGCAGCAGGGAGGTGAAAGGAGAAGGGAAGGCATGGCCTGGAGAGGTGGAGGCGTGGCCTGGAGAGGTGGAGGCGTGGCCTGGAGGGGTGGAGGCCTGCAGCAGTGCTGGCCTGGCTCCCAAAGCCAGCAGAGCTGAGGGCACCTGAGGTCTGGGCACAGCTGCCAAAGTCCCCTTACTCTCTGGGGGATGCACAAGGACTCTGGGGTTGGCTATTGGCAAGAGAAAGCAGCAAAAGACCGTCCATCAGTTTATCTCATTGTGTTTTCAAATCACCCTCAAGCCTGTAACCCAGGCATTCCTATCTGGGAGTCTGGCCTAAAATTGCACTTAAAACATAGGAAGAAAAGCCGGGCGTGGTGGCGCGCGCCTTTAATCCCAGCACTCGGGAGGCAGAGGCAGGCGGATCGCTGTGAGTTCGAGGCCAACCTGGTCTACAAAGTGAGTCCAGGACAGCCAAGGCCACACAGAGAAACCCTGTCTCGAAAAACCAAAAAAAAGAAAAAGAAAAAGAAAAACATAGGAAGAATTCTCCAAACAAGCTGTTCATTGGCCTAACCAGCTCTGCTGCGATGCTAATTTTTACTCTTCTTTTAATCCCCGAGACAGGGTTTCTCTATGTAACAGCCCTGGCTGTCCTTGACTTGCTTTGTAGACCAGGCTGGTCTCGAACTCAGAGATCCTCCTGCCTCTGCCTCCCGAGTGCCAGGATTAAAGGCAGTGCGCCACCACACCCGGCTGAATGCTAACTTTCAAAGTGCCATTTTTGTTGTAAGGCCATTGACGTGCCAGGGAGCAAATTTATCCTAATGCTAAAGTTGACTTGGCTTATGTGCCAGGAAAAAAAAAAAAAAAAAAGATGACAGCTGATCAGAGCAAGTCCAAGGAGTGCAAAATGCATGAGGACACCCCCAAACAGTATGGGGCATACAGCAGGCCACCTGCACCCCTTCCTGCATCCCCTGCTTACTGTCACATTATGGGATCCTACCCACACCAGGATAGCCCGCACAGCCTGTGCTTCTGAGGATGTGTGTCTTACATTACAGAATATGTAAATCATCCAGTCCCTGACAGGACAAGAACTGGTCCATTGTGATTATTTATTATTTGGTTTGTTGGTTGGTTTAGTTTTTCTTCTTTCTTTTTTCCAGACAGGGCTTCTCTGTGTAGCCTTGGCTATACTGGACTTACTATATAGACCAGGCTGGCCTTGAACTCACAGTGATCCGTCTGCCTCTGCCTCCTGAGTGCTGGGATTACAGGTGTGCACCACCACACCCAGCTCAGGTTTAGTTTTTCAAGACTGGATTTCTCTGTGGTAGGATGTTTGTCTAGTGTGCCCAACCAAGGCTCTGGACTCAGCACTGAAGAATCCATGGGACTCAGGGTGACTTTGTGTTTCTTTCTTTTACTTCCCCCACTCCTACCATTTTGGTTTTTACAAATTAACCTTTAAAAACTTAAAGACCAGCTAAGCATGGTAGTGCACGCCTGTAATTCCAGCACTCAGGGAGGCAGAGGCAGGCAGATCTCTGTGAGTTCGAGGGCAGCCTGGTCTACACAATGAGTCCAGGACAGGCAGGGTTAACACAGAGGGATCCTGTATTGAAAAACAAAACAAGCCAGGCATGGTGGGGCACGCCTTTTAATATCAGCACTGGGCAGGAAGCAGGAGGATCGCTGTGAGTTCGAGGCTAGCCTGGTCTAAAAAGCGAGTCCAGGACAGCCAAGGCTACACAGAGAGACCCTGTCTCAAAAAAAACAAACAAAAAAGAAAGAAAGAAAGAAAGAAAGAAAGAAAGAAAAACAAAACAAAACAAACTTAAAGAACCAAAGCAATCTCTAGAAAGCAGACACTAGCTCACACTAGCCTGGCCTCTTCAGTTCCAGTCTCCATGGCTTCTCACAGTGCCTCTGCACCAGGCTCTGCTGAGGGCAGCGCTTTCCACTACACAGACTAAACACTTCCTCTCCTCTCTACACCACCCTAGAGAAGATGACTGTTCTCGATAAGAACTCTGAAAACATGTCACCCATCAGCCTTGAGTAATGAACTAGAAATGATTTCTTTCAGAACCTCGACTTCGCATCACACAGGGAGGGGGTGAGAATGGCCATCACGCTGGACTAAATCAACCCTCTTCTCTCAAGGGGACAAAGCCTTCTCAGAAAGTGGAGGGGAGCCTTTAATCACAGGCAGAGGCAGGCGGATCTCTGAGTTCAAGGCCAACCCTGATCTACAGAGTGAGTTCCAGGACAACCAGGGCTACACAAAGAAACCCTGTCTGGGAAAAAAAAAAAAAAAAAAAAAAGCAAGCAAGCAGAGGGAAAAGCACACCACCACCCCCCATCTCAGAGCCTGTGGATACACCCACTCCCGTGGGTCAATGCAAGCCCTCTCCACCATCATGAGGACAAGAGCCTTCTAAGACTTCACAGGCTAGGGGAGCCCCAAGAAGGTCCCTACCACAGAAGCTGTGGAAAGAAGCCCCACTCATCAGAGGGCAGGGGTGGTAACAGGCATCTTTCCCCACCCATGGCCAACTGACAACAGCTGGGCCCAGTCATTTAACCAAGATGGAATTTCTGTCTCATTCTGCCTCAGTGACCAGGCCAAAGAACCAGGAAGTGAAGAGGGGTCATGGCCCTTAATTTCAGGGGTCTTAGTTTAAGAGAGAGAGGAAAAAAAAGAGGGCTATATAAGTTCTCTGGGAGGGGTCACGAACTTCAGGACAGGCAGGCTAGTGACAGAGTACTGTGAATGGGGAATATCTTCCTGAGCTGGATAGGAAGGGTAAAGGTATTCAACTAAAGCCTGGCACTGTGGATTCTAGTCCCTTCCACCCTCTGGACTAGCATAGTCCCACATACATGAACTGTAGTTAGAACAGCATGACATATGCTAAGGCCAAGGTGGCAACACAGACCTGTCACTCAATAATTGGGACACATCCTGACAAATGCATCAGCGGTGATTTTGTCACTGTAGGAGGTACAGCATGCATTTACACAATCCTAGATGGCTTCCTTCACCGGGCTCCACAGTGTGTCTATGCATACACAACATACGCACAGTATAACCCATGGTTTCAGGCCTGTGTTGAACAAAAACATCACAAAATTAAGGACTGAGAAGATGATCCCATTGATAAGGGCTTGCCTCACAAAAAGGAGCCTGAGTTCAGATCCCAACCCTCACATGAAGAGGCCAGGTGTGGCCGTACAAAGCCTGTAATCCCAGCGGTGGGGAGACAGAGGCAGAAACACTTCCTGGGGCTTGCTGGCCAGCTCAGTCTGCGAACTTCAGGCTGAGCAGAGACCCTGTCTCAAAAGACATAGTGGAGGGTGATTCAGGAAGAAACCCAGTGTCAACCTTTCTCCTCCATACACATGTGAACACATGTGCCCAGGTACCTGCACACTTGTGGGCACACACACACACACACACACACACACACACACACACACACAACATAAACTTGCCAGACGGTAATACACACCCCTTTAATGCCAGCACTTGGAGACAGAGGCAGGTGAATCTCTGAGTTTGGGGCCAGCCGGGTCTAAAAGTGAGTTCTAAGACAGCCAGGACTACACAGAAAACCCTCAAAAAAAACCAAAAAAACAAAAAACAAACAAAAAAAAACCAGAAAATCCTTAAGCACAAAACGAAACAAGACAGGGCAAACTAGAGACAGATGCACTCCTACCAGCCTTGCTGGGCACTTTACACAAAATTTTATTTATTTTCTTTTAAATAATATTTTTTTTAATTTTAATTTATGTGCATTGGTGTGAGGGTGTCAGATCTTGGAGTTACAGACAGTTGTGAGCTGCCATGTGGGTGCTGGGAATTGAACCTGGGTCCTTTGGAAGAGCAGGCAGTGCTCTTAACCACTGAGCCATCCCTCCAGCCCATTACACAAAACTTTAAAACGCTCAATTGTGTTCTAAAATAACATCACAGTGATGATCACTTGTTATCCTCATTGAGCATCCTGCGCCGTAAGTCACCCTACATGCTATATTCCTACACATGTGAACAGCAGGTCTGCCTCTGTCAGCATCACCACAGACGCGTGAGTAGTGCATTGCATGCAAGGCATGGCACGGCACTGCTCAACAGGAGTGTTACAGCTCCTTTACAGTCTCTTGGGACCAGCTTCATCTCTGCAATCCATCACCAGCCCTGACAATCTGTCCAGGAGCACCAGATGTCACATGACCCTCTTGGTCTCCCACTCCCTTGTCTTGCCATGGAGCCATCTCCCAGCTTTGAGAACTAGGGGCATTCTTCAAAGGGGTTCTATATGCTTTGGAGAAGCAACAAAACAGCGAGTCAAGGGCATGCACAAAAAAACAAAAACAAAAAAAACAAAAAAAAAAAAAAAAACAGCTGGGCATTAGAGACGGATCATCAGGTGGGGAGCTGACCTAAGCCTGTGGCCCTCACAGTGGTCAGGACACCCGTGCAGCATCAGCGACAGCTGAGAGCCTGGGAACCATCACTAGGAGAATGCAGCAGGCGATCAAGGACGTGAGGACAGAGGAAAGGGTGGACTGGCCTAGTAGCCCTCAAATACAGGCAAACCCCTCAGCCAAAGGGCAGCAAATCCGTTGCTGCCTGACTCTCTCACCAGGGAACTCTGCTCCAGTGGGGGTTCCTCGGCCCTCTAACAGGAAGTACAAACCAAAGAGGAGGTCTCCACTAGTCTGACTCACGCCCAAACTGCCCCTGCTGGGAGTCTCAGGAGCATTGTAATCTTCAGTCGGGCCTGACTCTTAGCTTCTTTCGGTTTGGTTTGGTTTGGTTTGGTTTGGTTTGGTTTGGTTTGGTTTGGTTTTCTCCAGACAGGGTTTCTCTGGGTAGCCCTGGCTGTCCTGGAATTCACTCTGTAGACCAGGCTAGCCTTGAACTCAGAGATCTGCCTGCCTCTGCTGGGATTGAAGGTGTGCTCCACCAGCCCGGCTGAGCATCTTAGTTTCTAGCAAGCTTCCCAGTGATGCTAACGCACCTCTCTTAGGGAGCCCACTTCTGGGATGAGGCTCTAGCCCCACGGACAGTGACGTAAAGTTTAGGAGGGCAGCTAATGGCAGCTAAACTATGGGAATTTCCGAATAAAAGTAGAGGATGCCTGGTTGCAGCAGCCAAGCTACGCCAGAGACGGGAGCAAACGGATCCCAAGTTGAGAGACCAGCCTGAGCAACAAGATTCCATAATTGGGTAGGTGGGAGGGGGGAGACTTTCCTGGAGGAAATGAGAAAGAGTGGAGTCAAGATGTACGAGTTAGGTATCTTGAACAACAACCCAGGCACTCAGTACTGGCTCTGAGGACCAAACCCCAGGAGCTGTCCGTCTGCACACGTGTCTATAAGGAATCATCTCTGCCCCACCCACTCCTCCGCACAGCCTCTGCCCTGTCTTCCTCCAGGGGAGAGGTAACTGCAGACAGCGAGCCTCCGGTGACTCAGGCGTCCAGAAGCCAAATCTGTGCCCTGCAGCTGCAGTCACAGGACCCTTGCTCGCCTTCCGTTGAGCCCTCTTGTCTCAAGCTTGTCCTCGCTCACTCCCTCTGCCTTCCCCGAGTCCCTGTCGTAGGCTCATCTTCAAGAGTCTTCCCCCCCACCAAAAAAAAGAGTCTCCCAAACTCTCATCAACTCTCCCAGACACAGCCCAGAGCCTAAATATTCCCACAACACTGGTGTAGCCCCGCTTTAAAAGATGTGCCCCTATCACCATGTTCCCGTGGGTGCCTCGGGTAGCCCCCTGGGACGCTGAAGTCCTACAAACGTCCCTTTGTGTCCTGTACGGGGCACACAGGAAGTTCTCAGAAGCAGCTATGTGGGGGTCAGGGACTCCCAGGACCCGTCAGAAGCAGCAACCGATACCCTCACCTTGTACACTTTGCCGAAGGCGCCGTCTCCCAGCTCGCCCACGATCTCCCACACCTCGTTGGGATCCAGGTCCCGACGGACGTGTTCATATTCACGGGATTTTCTCTTTTCGAAGGTTGATAAGCGCAAGATGCGGCGGAAATTGGCGAAAGCCATGCTGGGTCCGGAGCCCGGCGGGAGGACTCGCGGCTTCGTAGAGCCGCCCTCCGCGTAGCGCAGCGCCGGCCGAGTGCTGCCGCGGCCGCCGGGAGCTGCCGGAACCGCGACCCGCCCGCCCCGCCCCGCCCCCTCCTAGACCCGCCCGCAGGACGACCGGCACCCGCGCGCGCGCCCGTCCCGGCTCCACCTGCTCCGCGGCGCCCGAAGACCCCTCAATTGGCTGCGGGAGCTCGCGGCTCCGCCCGCGCCGCGGGGCACTCTGGAGACTGTAGTCCTTTGGGTGACCAGCCCGTGGGCCCGCTGCGCCTCCCGGAACCCCGAACCTCCCGGGTTCGGCTGCCCTCTTCGCAACGGTCATCGGTGCCAAGCTGGTACATCAGCGCTCAGAATGCGCCCGCAGCGGCCTCGCTTGCCAGTTTACGGCGTTGGACGCCCGCGCCCCTCGCCCGGGGGCTCACTCCGGTTCTCTGTGCTCCTCACCCCAAGGTTCACGGGGTCCCAGGGGACCCTCGCTTCCTACGCGGGTCTTAGGCGCTTGCTACCTGCCTCCCAGCGCGCAGAAGGCAGAGCCTCGCGGCTGCGCGTCCCCCAATCCAGGCTTTACCTGCTCCCGCAAGCCACAAACTGCCAGGACTGAACAAGAAACAAGAGTCCCTTTAGGACCTATTAGGCTTCCTTGTAGGTTAGCCGATATATCTTTATTAAGTTAAACTTTCTAGTTCTTTTGCTGATTGTGGGGGTGGGGAGGAGGATGAGAAGGGAGAGAGAGAGGGAGGGAGGGAGAGAGAGAGAGAGAGAGAGAGAGAGAGAGAGAGAGAGAGAGAGAGATCCGTTAGAGATAAATGCGGAGGCGTCTCGGGGACCAGTCTCCTCCATCCTGGCGGAGGGACCTTCATTGCTCTACCTTAGCTGCGGGTGTCCTGCATATTGCAAAACGCCTTTCCCTCGTATCAGAACCTGGGTTTCAGTGCAAAATGTAGCTGCAGGGCCTGTGAGGATGACCCTCCCCTCCAAAACAAGTGAGTCTTGAGAAAGCCTTTAGATCGTTGCTCCCTTTCCTCCAAACTCTTCGAAAATACTCCTGGAGCTGCGCAAGCGTCAAGTGCGGTTTCCCACTTGAAAAGCGAGCTGTAGAGTGAATGTGATGCCCCCTGGGATCCGTGCAAAGGACGCCCCAAACAAAGGTTGTCCCAGTGAAGACTGTCCCCGCCACTGAATGAGTGGGAGGGAATTTTATAATTAAAAGAAGGAAATTTAATGCAAAACTGTTCTCGTTGAGTCAGTCAGTGAGCGAACCAAAGTATAAGTCTGGCATTCAGTTCAGTGGGTGCCGCGGAAGTATGTGCAGCTACACCAGGTGGACAGAGGGTCAGAATGCCCTGACCAGCCCCGGGAGCCCCAGAAGAAAACAAAGAATAGAAAAGTCCATTTAAAAAAAATGTCACTAGCCGGGCGGTGGTGGCACACGCCTTTAATCCCAGCATTCGGGAGGCAGAGGCAGGCGGATCGCTGTGAGTTCGAGGCCAGCCTGGTCTACAAAGTGAGTCCAGGACAGCCAAGGCTACACAGAGAGACCTTGTCTCAAAAAACTTAAAAAAAAAAAAATGTCACGGTACGTGAAGGACGCCAGACCCAAAGACCGCATGAAGTATGACTTCATTTATCTGACCCGTCCAGAAAAGGCAACGCTGTGGCGAGCCGGTTAAGGTTTGGCTCCTGCTTCCAGACCCGGGGAAAACCTGGAAGGAGCGATGAGGAATCTCACTGGGGGGATGAAAATGCCCGGAAAAAGAACTACAGTGGCAGTACTACAAGGATTTGGGAAATTTGTCCCAAATCACGAGTGACTTTTGTTTTTGTAAGGTGGGGGGGGGGGAGATGGGGGGAGGTGTAAATTATATAGCAAAAAGGCTGCAATAAAAGGAGGTGCGACAGAACCAAAGCTACTTTGACACTTAGGTTAGGTGAGCTTTCCCTTCTTCATCTGTCTAGCTACAGGGCCTCACACCTAGTGCTGCTGCTGGGTTGTGCCCTTCCCCCACCACACTCTCTGGAACAACTTAAAATACAAATGAGTACGTTTGATAAATCGTGTTTCTGATGTGTAGATGTCGATTTGGGGGGGGGGTGTTTTGAGACAGGGTTTCTCTGTGTAGCCTTGGCTGTCCTAGACTCACTCTATAGACCAGGCTGGCCTCGAACTCACAGCAATCCACCTGCCTCTGCCTCCTGAGTGCTGGGCTTAAAGGTGAGCGCCACCACGCCCAGCTGTGTATATTTCAATTGATGAGTCTGTTTTGATTGTTGTATTAGAAGCCTTCTGTTTCTTTGAATCAGAACCTGTCGGTAATGAGAGTTTTGGTTTATCTAAAAACCCAGTTATGAGGCCAGGCTTGGTGGTGCATGCCTTTAATCTCAGCACTCAGGGAGGCAGAAGCAGGCAGAGCTCCGTGAGTTTGAGGCCAGCCTGGTCTGCAAAGTGAGTGCAGGATTGCTAAGCCTAAACAGAGAAACCCTATCTCAAACCACCCCCAAAAAAACCCCAAACAACAACAACAGAAACCCAGTTATATGAGTATGTTTTAGGTTTTTTTGCTTTTTGTTTTTTGTTTGTTTTATGAGACAGAGTTTCTCTGTGTAGCCTTGGCTGTCCTGGACTCACTTTGTAGACCAGGCTGGCCTCGAACTCACAGTGATCTACCTGCCTCTGCCTTCTGGAGTGCTAGGATCAAAGGTGTGTGCCACCACACCGGCTTATGTTTTAGTTTTTTTAATGTTTTAGTTTTAAATATTTATTATTATGTATACTGTGTCTATTTACATATGCACCTGCACACCAGAAGAGGGCATCAGATCTCATTATAGATTGTTATGAACCACCATATGGGTGTTGGGAATTGAACTCAGGACCTTTGGAAGAGCAGGCAATGCTCTTAACCTCTGAGCCATCTTTCCAGCCCTTATGTTTTAGTTTTAATACCAGGTGTTGGAGAAAAGGCTGCTTCACAGAAGGTGATTATGATTTGCCTTGTGCACTAGCAGGGGCGTGATCTTTGCCAGCTGCAAATAGTTTATTTCTGGGGACCCAGGAGAGGGTATAAATGGGAGAACCCCCCCAAAGAGAGCCTGTGGTGGTTGCTGCTCCCCCTGTGGCTGCTGGATCATTCTGCTGTCTTTGCTAGTCCTGTTTTGCTGGATATTCTGACAACAAAGACTGGACTTGCCTCAAGGAACTCTATATCCCTAATCAGCAGGAAATAGCCTTCAGTGGCCTAAACCTCCCCCCCTTTCCCTCTAACCTGCTTTCTCTCCTATCTAGTGTTGAGGGGTTGAGCTATAAGAACCCAATAAAGGCCTGATGTGGTGACTCACACCTTCAATCCCAGCTCTCAGGAGGCAGGGGCAGGTGGATCTTCTTGAGCTCAGGCAAGCCTTGTCTACAAAGTGAGTCCAAGACAGCCAGGACTATTACACAGAGAAACCTTGTCTTGAAAAAGAAAAAACAGGGCTGCAGAGATGGCTCAGAGCTTAAGAGCACTAACTGCTTTTCCAGAGGTCCTGAGTTCAATTACCAGCAACTACATGGTGGCTCACAACCATCTATAATGTGATCTGGTGCTCACTTCTGGCCTGTGGGTGTACATGCAGGCAGAGCACTGTATACATAACGATACACAAATAAAAAGATTTTTAAAAAGAAAAACAAAACAAAAAACAGCCCAATAAAATAGATTTTAAAAATCTGCCAATATTTGTCCTGTACTATTTTTGTGTTGTTGGGTTTTGGGGGTTGTGCTGTTTGAGTCAGGGTCTCTATGTAGGCTCGGATGCCTTGTAACTTGAGGTTGGCCCCAAAATCACAGAAATCCTCTTGCTTTGTATGTGCATCCATGTGGTGTGTGTGTGTGTGTGTGTGTGTGTGTGTGTGTATGTGTTATGGAGGTCAGAGGACAACTTTCAGCGGCTGGTTCTCTCCTCCCACAAGTGGGTCCTGGGGATTAACTCGGGCCTCCAAGCCTCCAAACCCTACTGAGCCATCTCACTAGACCTGAATTTTTAAAAATACTATCCTGTTGGGCTTAGATATTGAACATGTCTTCTCTCAACCTTCCATCCATATGTTAACTTTGCTCGTGGTGTCTCCTGTTGAGCAAGTATGTATAAGATTGATGTGATCCACTGCTTTTATCTCACATGTCGTATTTCCCTGCCACTGAGGATAGACTAGAACACAGGACTTTGTACATAAGAAACATGCTCCGTGAGGGAACTACACCCCCAGGTGAGCTAATTTTTTTTTTAAATTAAAAAACAATTCAACTTGCCAGGTGGTGGCAGCGCATGCCTTTAATCCCAGCAGGCGAATCTCTGAGTTCAAGCCAGCCTGGTCTACAGGGTGAGTTTCAGGACAACTAGGGCTATACAGAGAAACCCTGTCTCAAAAGACAAAAACAAAGAAATCACCTTAAGGTGCTGGAGAGATGGCTCCTCAATGGTTAAGAGGAGATTCAGGGCCGGGCATGGTGACGCACATCTGTAATCCCAGCACTCGGGAGGCATATCTCTGTGAGTTTGAGGCCAGCCTGGTCTACAAAGTGAGTCCAGGACAGCCAGGATTATGAGAGAAAACCTGTCTCTAAAAAAAAAAAGAGGCAGATTTTATTCCTAACACCCACATGGCAGTGCCCAGTCATCTGTTACTCAACTTCCATGTAATGTGACACAATCTTCTGACCCTCCCAGGCACTGCATGCAGTGCATAGACATACATGCAGGGAAAAACACCCATGCACATTCAAAGAAAAGCATCTTAGGCCAGGCAAGGTGGCACATGCCCTTGATCCTAGCACTTGGGAGGCAGAGGCAGGTGGATCTCTGAGTTCAAGGACAGCCTGGACTATCAACGTCCACACCAGCCTGTCTCAAAAGAACAACAATTGAGCTCATTGGGGTTTAACGTACCCGAAATAAAAATGCTCCCCTTAAGGTTCACAGTTCACAAGTTTGACAGTCAGCACAGTCAGGGTAGAGAATGTTTCTGATGCCTCTTTGGGCAATTCCATTCCGATGCCTTTCAGACGTGACTTCTCCAGTGCTGGAGATGAAAGCCAGACCCTCGCCTCTGTAAGGCAGGTGCTCAGGCAGGCAGGAGCTGCAGTGGCCTGTGGTTAGCCTCTTTTAACGAAGCCTGTTTCTGAGGTTCATCATGTTGCCTGTGTCCGTGGCTCATTCATCTTCATTATTAGCATTCTCCTATAGTCATTAATACATTGTCCATAGGTGCTGAGGGACAGTTGCTGTGGGGCTCCATCCATTTGGTTCTTATGAATAAAGTTGATGCAAACGCGAGTCAGAGTCTTTTGTTTGTTTGTTTGTTTGTTTTGGTTTTGTTTCTGGAAACACGGTTTTTCTGTGTAGCCTTGACTAGCCTGGGACTCGCTTTGTAGATCAGGCTGGCCTCGAACTCACAGCGATCCCCCTGTCTCTGCCTCCCGAGTATTGGGTTAAAGGTGTGAGCCACCATGCCCCACTTTTTTTTTTTAAGCCAGGCGTGGTGGCGCATGCCTTTAATCCCAGCACTCAGGAGGCAGAGGCAGGCAGATCGCTGTGAGTTCCAGGCCAGCCTGGACTACAAAGTGAGTCCAGGACAGTCAAGGCTACACAGAGAAACCCTGTCTCGAAAAAAAAAACAAAAAAAAAACAAAAAAAAAGATATATTTATTATTCATCCCACCTGGATGTGTGCCTTCCTGCCAGAAGAGGGCACCAGATGGCATTATAGATGGTTTTGACCCACCATGTGGTTGCTGGGAATTGACCTCATGACCTTTGAAAGAACAGCCAGTGCTCTTGACCTCTGAGCCATCTCTCCAGCCCCTAATCTTGTTTTTGTTTTTTTTGTTTGTTTGTTTTTGTTTTCTTTTTTATGTTTTTTTATTGAAAAATGAAATCATTCATATTACATTTCAATTGCTAGCCCATCCCGTGCATCCTCCCATTCCTTCCTCCCTCCCACTTTCACCCCATTCCCCTTCCCTATGACTGTGACTGATGGGGACCTCCTCCCCTTGAATATGATGCTAGGGTATCAAGTTTCTTCTTGGTAGTCTGCTATCCTTCCTCCAAGTGCCATCGGGCCTCCCTATCAAGGGGACATGGCTAAATAAGGGCCACCAGAGTTCGTGTGAAAGTCAGTCCCCAGTCTCCTCTCCCCATCTTGTTTTTAAAGACAGGGTTTCTCTGTGTAACAGCCCTGGCTGTCCTGGAACTCGATTTGTAGACCAGTCTAGCCTTGAACCTACAGAGATCTGTCGGCCTCTACCTCCGGAGTGCTGGGACTAAGGGTGTGTGCCACCATGCCCAGCATGCTCTTCAGACTCCCAAGAAACCATTAGGGAAACGCTGACTTGATATTTAGGGTGTTCAAGGGGACTGACAATCTATAAGTGTGATAAAGTTGAGCCTCCCTGCCCCCCCCCCCATTTTTTTAGAATATATACTCAAATATTTGCCCATAACTGTTTGGTCTGAGACTTGGTTCCAAATAACCCAGGACCTGTGATGAATAAACACAGAGGAGGAGGGACTGGTCTGAACTGATCACTGTTGACCTGAGTGATGAAAGCTCCAAGCTTGAGCCTACTAACATGTTCTCCTCTGGACATGCTTGGAACAGTCTATTATGAAAGAAAAGAAAAAAGAAAAGAAAAGAAAAGAAAAGAAAAGAAAAGAAACAGAAGGAAAACAGAGGTGGTTGTGTTAACCCAGCCTCCTGCTTTGACTTCAGGATCACTGTTCTTTGGTAGTTTAAAAAATTCCTTCTTGGCCGGGCAGTGGTGGTGCACACCTTTAATCACAGAATTTAGGGAGCAGAGGCAAGTGGATCCCTGTGAGTTCAAGGCCAGCCTGGTCTACAAAGTGAGTCCAGGACAGGCAGGGCTACACAGAGAAACCCTGTCTCAAAAAACCAAAAATAAGTAAATAAATAAATTCCTTCTTGAAGCCCGGGATGGTGGCAAACACCTTTAATCCCAGAACAAGGGAGGCAGAGGCAGGAGGATCTCTGTAAATTCAAGACTAGCCTGGTGTACAAAGAGAGTCCAGGACAACCAAGACCACACAGAGAAACCCTGTCTCAAAAAAAGAAAACTTCCTTCTTGAGCCATGTGGTTGCACACGCCTTAAGTCCCAGGGCTCAGGAGACAGAGGCGTACGAATCTCTGAACTGAAGACAAGCCTGGTCTACAGCGTGAATTCCAGGACAACCAGAACTACACAGAACCCTCTCTTTAAAAAAAAAAAGCCTTACCTGGGCATGGGTGGTGAACACCTTTAATTCCAGCATTAAGGAGACAGAGGTAGGTGTATCTCTGTGAGTTCAAGGTCAGCCTGATCTACATGAGAGTTTCATGTGGGCCAGGATGTTGATAGTGTCTGTGTGTGTGTGTGTGTGTACATATATATACACATATATGCATATGTAATTTATATTTATATAGTTATATATAATTTATATGTTAATATATTTACATATAATTTATATATAATTTAAACATTTATATAGACATACATTCCTTCTCTTTGGCTTTATATTAGTATACTTGTTGCGGAATCTTTCTGACTTGTGTATGTGTGTTTGCACTTCTCTTCCTAATGAGCATATACCATCTAGGTTGGCTCCCAGAACCGCTTTGGCACTCGGCTCAGATGACCCCTTCTCGTCTAAGCAGTCTGTGATTAGAACGGCTGCTTTAGGGGCGGAGAAAAAACGCCACTGGAAGTCAGGAGGCAGCCACAGCGAATCTGGTGAATGGTGAAAAGACACGTCATCCACACTCTCATTGTTCTCTCCAGGTCTGCCAGGTCATGACGGAACCCCGTGCAGCATTCTAGTTCTGAGGCAGAAGGCTCCATTTCGTGTCAGGTTGCCAGAGTCTCTAGCTGGCTGAAAGCTGCCAACATGAAACTGAAGCACGGGTCTTTTCTGTGGTACCTTTACCTGGACAAAATCTACTGCTTGTTGTCTTTGAGAAACGTGAAGGCCTTGATGGAGTACTTTCACCTTCTGGATGCTCATCACAGGAACACTTTGAATGGTCGGTCAGCTGCGTAATGTCATCGTCCCCGTCTCTTCCCCCGCCCCCTCCCCCCCAATCCCCGCCCGGTCCCTGCCCCCAACCACAACCGGAAACTATCTCTTTCACATTTACTTCATATTGTCAGGGAAACCTAGAGAGGAACTGCCAACAGAGCTGAAACTGAAGGCACTTCAGTGCAGGGGATGAAAGCACAGGCTCTGGGGGCGAGCTGGGCTCTACCCACAATTCCTTGGGGCTTCGACGAGCATGCCATCTCCTCCTTGAGGCTCAATTTCTTCGGCTACCCTCTCGTGTCTGTCCTTGCCCCCACCACCCCGCACCACTGTAAGTCCCCCTCCTCTGTCATCCCCCTTCCTCCCCACAGGGTCCTTTCCCACTTTCATGTTATTTTGTTTTGTTTTGTCTTTGGGTCTTTGGGACCCACTGATTTTAACCAGGTTTGCCTGTGTCTAGTGGTACTTGTGAGTTATCAAAAATATTGCCCAAGCTGGGTGTGGTGGCGCTCGCCTTTAATCCCAGCACTCAGGAGGCAGAGGCAGGTGGATCACTGTGAGTTCAAGGCCAGCCTAGTCTACAAAGCCGAGTCCAGGACAGCCAAGGTTACATAGAGAGATCCTGTCTGCCCCGGGGGAGGGGGGGCGAGGAAGAAAAAAGAAAAACAAAAAACAAAAATATTGCCCATCTGCTCGGCATCTGAGTCCATACACTAACAGAAGGCAAAGTGAAACACTCTGGTGGTTATTGTTATTATTTTGGTTTTTTTTTGAGACAGGGTTTCTCTGTATAGCCTTGGCTGTCCTGGACTCTGTAGACCAAGCTGGCCTCAAACTCATGAAGATTCCCCTGCCTCTGCCTCATGAGTGCTGGGATTAAAGGAGTGCATTACCATGTCCTGCCTAAAGATTTATTTATTTATTTATTATGTATACAGTGTTCTGCCTGCAGTGTGTGTACTCCTGCATGCCAGAAGAAGCCACCAGATCACATTGTAGATGGTTGTGAGCCACCATGTGGTTGCTGGGAATTGAACTCAGGACCTCTGGAGGAACAGTCAGTGCCCTTAACCTCTGAGCTATCTCTCCCGCCCTCTCTGGTTATTTTTGGGGCTCAGATTACATGAGATTTTCGACCAGTCTAACCATCACTCACTCTCACCTCACAAAGGGTCACAGTGAACAAAAAGCAAAGAGCACTCATAAAGATTTTTTGTTTGTTTGTTTTTTGAGACAGGGCTTCTTTATGTATCCTTGGCTGTTCAGGACTCATTTTGTAGACCAGGCTGGCCTCAAACTCACAGAGATCTGCCTGTATTTGTCTCCCAGAGTACTGGGATTATAGGTGAACCAGTTTTTTAAAAAAAATTTTTTTTTCGAGACAGGGTCTCTCTGTGTAGCCTTGGCTGTCCTGGACTCACTTTGTAGACCAGGCTGGCCTCCAACTCATCAATCCACGTGCCTCTGCCTCCCAAGTGCAAAAATAATTTTTTTAATTAAAAAGAAAAAAAGCTGGCATGGTGGCACATACCTTTAATCCCAGTACATGAGTGGCAGAGGCAGGTAGATATCACTGTGAGTTGGAGGCCAGCCTGCCTGGTCTACAAAGTGAGTAAATTTTTTTTTTTTTAGATAGGTCTTACTATGTAGCCTTGCTTAGCTTGGAACGCAGAGATCCATATGTCTCTGCCTCCTGAATGCTGAGGTTAAAGGTGTGCACCGCCACAGGCAGGCCTTCGGTAAAGATTTTTGATTCTGTTCAGTCTTAAAAAACAAAGAGTAACAAGGGAGGGGCTCGGTAGTAAACATATTTAGCATGGGTGCAGGCTCCAGCGCTGCAAAGAATGAAACCAAAACAGTGAACTGATGACACTTTTTCCTCACAGTGTCATGCCTCGCTTTCCTGTGTGCATACAGATGGGCAGAACATGTGATACAGTCTTCCCCCACCCAGATAAGACAGTGTCTGGCACCAAGGTGTCCCTCAGAAAGCTAAGCCACACTGTCTCCCTGGGACATTTATGGCATAGAGTCTTGTCTCCCTAGTAACCAAATAATTCTCCAATGACACAGTACCCAGGAGGACCAAGCCTGCTATCTGATTACCAAGGCTAGAGACAGTGACCTGAAAGAGGGGCAGCACAGCTTTACGATTTGCTTCCTGAGAGAACAACTTCAGGCCTTGGGGACTTGGGTGACCAGAGTCATCTTGCTGCAAAACAGCATTGATTCCATAGCTACAGGGTCCCCCAGGGCACACCTCCAGGAGCACCTTACCATCTCTACTAGTGTACAGTAAGATGTTCTGAGGGTCCACACCTGGTGGGGCACACAGGAGGAACCAGAAGTGGCCATGAGACCAAAACTGACATGTGACCGTAGGCTCACTGTGCTCCAGCTTCCTGCTTCCAGCGGGATATTCCAAATGACATAAGTGACCCGTTTTATACACTCAGTGGAGCCCAGAGATAGTTTCTGGTTGGTCTTCTCCACCCCCTCCACACCCGTACCCCCACTTAAAACATTTTCAAATCCAGGCATGGTGGCACACACCTTTAAAGCACTTGGGAGGCAGAGGCAGGTGGATCTCTGTGAGTTTGAGGCCAGCCTGGTCTACAAAGCAAGTCCAGGACAGCCACGGCTGACACAGAGACACCTGGTCCCGAAAAAACCAAACCCCCACACACCCCCCAAAAAAAAAAACAAAACAAAAAACCAACCAAACAAACAAAAAATGTTTTTTCAAAAATATTTTATGTGTATGTTTGGCTGCATGTATGTCTGTATACCACTTTTGTGCCTCATACCCTTGGAGGGCAGAAAGGAGCATTGTGTCCCCTGGACTCGAAGCTATAACCAACTGCAAGCAGTCATGTGAGTGATGGGAATTGAACTTGGATCAGAGCAGCCGTGCTCTTAACTGCTGAGTCATCTCTCAAGGGTGTGTGTGTGTGTGTGTGTGTATATCTGTGTCAGTGTGTGTGTGTGTGTGTGTCTCGTGCCTATCTGTGTGTGTGTATGTCTTTGTGCATCTGTGTCTCTGTATGTGTGTGTATCTGTGTGTATGTGTGTGTCTGTGTGTCTATGTGTGTGTGTGTCTGTGTGTGTGTATACGTGTATGTCTGTGTGTGTCTGTGTCCAGGACAGTCAAGGATACACAGAGAGACCCTGTCTCGAAAAACAAAACAAAAAAAACCCAAACAAACAAAATTCAATTCTGCTTCTGAAAGAAGATAACAGAAAAGCGACCAGAGATGCATTACGATAGCAAAAACAGAAATAAATGTGGCTGCACATGTGTGCCCATATGTGTCTGCCACTCACTCCTAGTGCCAATAGATTATTTACTTACTCAATTTTGAACTGGAAAGAGAAAAAGTTGTGCCTGACTTACAGTTCCAGGTCACAGCCCATCACTGTGCTGCTCCCGTCTTGCTCCAGCTATAAGGCCAGTGAGTGGGATGACAAGAACCTTCCTGCTGTATAAGTTGCAGTACTTTCCTTGGCTGTGTCTGCTTGAATGAGTTAACTAATGCATAAAGACGTTGTCATAAGTGCATGGCCTTCCCAGGCTGACTCACATGGGAACCCCAACTCTGCCACTGAGACCCCACAGTCCAGCATCGGCCACGTCACACCAGAGCTGGGAACTGTAGCTTGACAAGACCCCCTAAGCAGTTGACGTGCTTGCAGTGGGTACCACCACCTTCCTTGTCAGGTTCTCAGGGTTTGCTGGGACCTGACACCCAAAAGTGCTTAGCACACAGGGAAGGCTCCCTGCCCGCCACAGCCAGAAGCCTTTGTTGTGAGTAAGCATGAACATTCTAGAGGGACTCTTCTCATATGAGAGCAGTGACTTTTAAATTTCCCGTTCTGATGAAAGGAATCATGGGAAAATTTTTAAAAATTTATTTCGTGTGTGTGTGTGTGTGTGTGTGTGTGTGTGTGCATCGTGTGTGTGTGTGTGGGCACTCTCCTTGCATGTGTCTTTTACATGTGTCCTGGAAATCAAACCCAGGTCTCCAGGCTTGCATGACAAATGTCTCCTGGCAGAGTCACTGCTCCAACCCACATAATAACATCTTTAACAAAACATGAAGCCTGTCTTCTATCAAAGACCACTCTGTCACTCATCAGCACCTTGCCTGTCATTGGTGACATGTGCAAAGTCATCGTACCTGGGGTCAGAAGCCAAGCACTGAGCAGCACCATAAAGTCAGGCATGTAACTCAACGGGTCAGTCAGCTTCCGTAACACAACACACTGCTTTCCCACAGCCAGGGGTAACTAAAGGCTTGAGGAGTTGTGGAAGGTTTAGCATGAAGCCGGAAACACTATTGTCATTTTCCTTCCCAGTACATCTTCCAATGCTACTGTATTTCCCCCCCTTCACGACAGGCTTTCTCTGTGTAGCCTTGGCTGTCCTAGACTCATTCTGTAGACCAGGCTGGCCTCGAACTCACATCGATCTGCCTGCCTCTGCCTCCCGAGTGCTGGTATCAAAGGCGTACGCCACCACTCCTGGCTCGCCACTGCATTCTTATGTGCCTCCTGATCCAGTGTATCAGGACTGCGCTGAAACAATCCGTCTTGTCCTCCTCTCCTCCCCTAGATGTGCTGTTCTTTCATTTCCTCCAACATGTGACTAACCTGCAAAGCACGCAGATCAAGATTATATTTGACATGCTGGACTGGGCGGCTATAGGAGAGATTGGTTTTGACCAGTTCTATGTGTTGGTTTGCATACTGCTGTCACATGAGGCAAGTACCGGGGTTGCCCTGGGGCAGGGCAAGGGTTGGGCTGCCCCCGCTTCTTGTTAAAGCTGTCAGTGATGGTGAGCACAGTGGAACACATCACTACAAGGTGAAGGGGAAATTCATTTTTGGTTCCTAAATAAACCATCAACCTGGACATTCCAGTACCTTCCTCACTTCTCTCCGCAGCTGCCACCTGCCTTTGGCCCTCCCACACTGCTCCCACTACAGTGAGAGCACTGTAAGGGAAATGTTGCCCCTGCCCACCTTTCTTGGCCTGCCTGTCCTCCATCGGGCTTCAAAGCACCAGCAGCCATCCCAAGTACCCTGCTGACTCCTGCCCTTGGTCCTTTGGCTCAGAGAATTTTCTGTGTTCCACCCTTTTCATGACACACTAGCTTGTGCTCCTTGAGCAAAGGGATCTTGTTCAAGTACCAAGGTCAATGCTTCCCAGGATTGTCAGTGCATGGTGGCAGTTAAGCTTGTGAGTAAGTAGAACTGGTCCTTACGGAAGGTTCTCGCGGAAGCAGGGCCTTACGTGAGCCTTATCCCTCCTTTAGCCCCTTCCCCAAGTTTGGGAGTTTGCCTTTTGCTCTGATCTCTCTAGGGAACGTTTTGTGGGCTATACAAACCTTGGTGTAACACCCTTACAGGTACAGGGTAGTACCAATATATTCACACATTTCTCTCAAAATAGAACCATCTGGAAGATCAATTTATGTACCGCCATGCCCGGCCAGTCTTTGACCTGCTAGATTTGGATGGGGAGTTGCAAATAGGTGCAGAAAACTTTGAAATGTACAGATTTCTCTTCAATATTAAAAAGCAGGAACTCCGAGACCTTTTCCGTGACTTTGACATCACAGGTGACCGAGTAAGTGTAGATTTGTGAATTGTGGGGCAGAGGGCCATGTCCTACACCAGTGGTGGGGTTAATATTGAGGAGGCCAGCCACAGGCTGGGGCTAGAAGAACTGATAAAGAGGCTCTGGCAGAGGAAGGATCAGCTAAGTGCCACATCATGTGGCAAGGACACGCAATCACAAAGCTTTCAAGGAGGTAGACTACCATGGCATTTATAGACTTGGATAAGCAGAAATTCTATGATAGAACCAAGTGAGAAAAATCCTGAAAAATCCCTGGGAAGATGGTGACTTCTGCCTCTGTAAAGGGAAGCAGGCGACCACAGTGGGTAACTGACATGGAAACATGACAAAATGACCCTGTTCCCATGGTCTGCAACAGACTTGACTGTTCCTCGGCACTAGGCCTCAGTCAGCCTGTAACTGCCCTAACTCCTACGCTTTTAACTTTCCAAGAGTCCAAAGTAACACACGGTTACCACCTTACTAAACCTTCTTGTAATGTTTTTCTCCCTCTCCATAAAAGCTGCTTAATTACAAGGAATTTAAGCTGTATACAATCTTCTGCACTGACAAATCCATAGACAGGAAGAAAAGGAGAAAAGAAAGACAAAAAGAGAGAGAGAGAGAGAAAGAGAAAGGGAAAGAGAAAGAGAAGCATCACCTAAAGAAGACGTATTCAGCTGGGCTGAGCCAGAAGAGTCTCCTATGATACAGAAGTGAATATAACTAAATAAAATTAACATGGCCACACTGCAGTAGAGCATCAAAGTGTTTATCTTTAATGTATGTATGTGTGTATGTATGCATGTAGACAGGTATGTATGTATGTGTGTATGTGTGTTTGTATGTATGTATGTATGTATGTATGTATGTATGTATTGAGACAGGGTCTCATAGTGTTGCATGTCCAACTAGGCCAGACTTCTCTTTAAATTTTAAGCTAGCAAATTCAATTGGCCAGAAACCCTGTTTTTGTTTTTTGTTTGAGACAGTGTTTCTGTGTAGCTGGGGCTGTCCTCCAACTCACCAAAATCTGCTGGCCTTTGCCTCCTGGAGTGCTGGGATTACAGGTGTGCGCCACTACACCCAGCAGGAATGTTTAATGTTAATCACAACTGCACTCTAAATTTCTTAGGAATAAGGTAAAAGATTCAAGAAACAGCATTTATGGCATTCTAACTAACCTCTAGGCACCAGTGACTTTGAGGGTCTTCATTACCAGATATGATAATATCATAATCAAACCTGGTTATGGAACCGATGTGCAAGAATACAGCTCACCTAAGATCCTTATCTGCAAGTCAAACTGGGAATCATGAAACCAGGTTACTGTGAAACCTCATCAACAAATGGGGGATCTGGTTAACACGTTTTTGAGCACGATTAATGCGACTTCTCCCTATGGTACCACAGTGAGAAGGGAATCAGGAAAAACTAGACCTCAGGTAGAACTGGTTACTTCAGTCCTTGCTAATAGAAAGGTCTTCCAGGTAGACTGGGACATTACGCACCTTGCAGGCTGGTACTCCAAAGTGGCAGGGGTGGGGGGATGAAGGGGGGAAGCCAGCCTGAGAAGGGCCAAACCAAAGGGTCCACGACTGAACTTATTTTTAGTTAGTTTTGTTTTGTTTTGTTTTGTTTTGAGGCAGCCTAGGTGGCTTTGGTCACGGGACAGCTTTAGGATCTAGGTGCAATTCTTAGGAAAGATACTCCAGAGGTCTCTCCTCACAGAGACAGTCTTGGGCTGTGTAAAGGATTAACAACTCCTGGAGCAGACGCAGCACTATATTTTACTCAGAATGGGGGAGGGTGGGGAGGAGAGCGGAGAGCTGAAGAGTAGGTAGTTACTTGCAGTGGGGGAGTGTGTGTGTCTGTGTGTGTGGGGGGCTGTAACGGTATAATGAACACAACAGCAGAGCTATTTTTAGACATTAAATGTGTGTTACAGCCCATGTTGAAGTCAGAGGACAACTTGTAGTTGGTTCTGATCCTTCCGTGTAGGTTCTAGGGGTCAAACTTAGGTTCTTAGGTTTTGGGACAAGTGCCTTTACCTGCTGAGTTATCTGACATCCCATCAGACTTTAAAACATTCCTTTTTAAAGCATGTTCAAACCGGCACTCAGGAGGCAGAGGCAGGTAGATTGCTGTTAGAGGCCAGCCTGGTCTGCAAAGTGAGTCCAGGACAGCCAAGGCTACACAGAGAGACCCTGTCTCAAAAAACCAAAACCGACCAAACAAAAAACATGTTCATGGTGGCTCAGTGGCACATGTGTGTATTTGCAGCACCCAAGGGTTGAGGCAGCTGGGGGGGGGGGCATCTTGGGTTTCAAAGTGAGACTGTCTCAAAGCATCAAAGCACAAAGTCCTGGTGGTTCTAGAACAGTATCAGGAATTATGCACATACTTTTAATCCCAGCACTCAGGAGGCAGAGGCAGGTGGATTACTGAGAGTTCGAGGGCCAGCCTGGTCTACAAAGCAAGTCCAGGACAGCCAAGGCTACACAAAGAAACTATGTCTTGAAAAACCGGAAAAAAACACAACAAAACAAAACCTAAAATTCAAACCAGTGAACTAATACTGTGTTGGGACTAGGAATACAAAGAAAATAACCAATCTGAGCCTGCTTTGTTCCATGGAGTTTTATTTTAAATTTACATAATGTGTGTATTTTGTTCACATGCATGTCTGTACACCATATGAGTGCTAGCTGCCTTCAGAGGTCAGAAGAGGGCATTGAAGCTGGAGTTACGGGGAGTTGTGAGCAACCATGCTGGTGCTGGGGATTGAACAAGTGCTTTTAACTGCTAAGCCATCTCTCCAGCCCCTGCTTTTTTTCCCCCCTAGTGACTTAAATGAGTCAATAGGGCCTGGCATGTGGTTCAGCAGTAAGAGCATGACATGTCTGGGGTCCTTGGTTCCATCCTGTGTGTGTCAATGAAGTTTTCACACTCCGTTATACTCCTAGTCACTGGGTAAGACGCTGGTCTGGTGAAGGTTCCAGCCTAGGACACAGGCAGATTCCTTCACATCACTGGCAGCTAGAAGGACCTTAAGTGGGCACTAGCTTAGCAAAGTAATGCTTGGTTCTCACATCTTCTCCCCATCCTAGGCCTCATGCCTCAAGACTAGGCAAGACCAAGTTGACTGTGTCCAACCTTTAATGCATCACTCAAGCTCTTGCCACAGACGATCTAACAGGCCACATTACAAAACACCCCAACAGCAGTCACAGAACACTAGCTGTCTCCAAAGATGGTATCAGCTGGATTCCCTTTCTAAGTAAAATAGATCACAGATGGGACCAGCTGAGTGATGGCCATTTGTTAAGACTACCTTTCCCCCAACCATGGCCAAGATGGATGAAAATTACCAAGTAGCTTCAGGAAAAGGGTCCATTGTCTTGCTCTGTTCCACACACACACACACACACACACACACACACACACACACACACACACTCTCTCTCTCTCTCTCTCTCTCTCTCTCTCTCTCTCTCTCTCTCCAGATAACAATGAATAAGTGAGAGAAAACTAAGCAAGCCAGTATCCATTGGAGTGGGAAGGCCCTTTGAAGAAACCAGAGGCCATAAAAGGCCAACAGATTGTTAACTCACTTATATAGGCCTGGCTGGCTGGGAACTCACTAGGAAGACTAAGCTGCTCCCCCAACTCAGTTTGCCAGGATTAGAAGTGTGTGCAACCACACCTCGTGGGACTCAGATTTGACTATGAAACACTTGACAATTCTGCACACACACAAAAATAAGGTACACCCCCCCCCCATTGTTTGGGTATGTGAATGCAGAGGTCAGAAGTGACACTAGGTGATTATGACTCCCAAGGTAGGTCTCTCACTGAAGCGGAAGGCCCCCAATTTGGCCCAACTGGCTGAGTGTGGAACTCCAGGCCTCCTGTATGTCCTCAGCAGCACAGCAGGCAGTACTTAGCCACGTTCAACACCCAGGTAAACCTGTTTAGACCAGCATTGCTGAAGCACAGCTCTAAGTGGCAGGTCGCATGTAGTGGGGCAGAATTTGGTGGTCATGATCTCACCACTGGATTTAGAGAGAAAACCTCCCACTTCTCCACAGGATGTGAGGGACTGCTACTGTATGAAGGAATAAAGGCAAAGACAAAGAGAAAAGTGGAACTTTTTTTTTATATATAAAAAAGCACAAAACCCCTACATACTAAAATTATACACATCAAGTATTGATTCAATCTTACATCAGTCTATTGACAAGTACCAGCACCTAGTTTTTTTTCTCACCATACCTGGAGGATCGTTATTCAAAGTATATGTTCCTTTAAAATAAAAACAAAAATTCTTAGAGAGGACAAACCCTCAAAAAACAAACAAGACCTTTGACCAAACATAGGTTATTGGTGATAACATCAAATTCCCTTTAGAAAGGTAACAGGTTTAAACACTCTTTTCCAGTTGATAGACTTTGAGAGATATGGTTATTCAATGTGACAAACAAATCAGCCTTCTTGATGGTAGGACGATGCACTGAAATACCGTACCCCTCCACATGAGAACGTGAGCATCCTCCTTTGTTGTTAGAGCTGTGTGCTCCTCCTGAATTTGGACTCAGCCACCATCAAATCTAAATTTGCAGTCACCAATTTAAAAATGAACATTTTAGGGAGGTGGTTAGGGTTCTCAAAAACATGTTACAGTATAGAAAAAATTTAACAGGTTATAGGAAATTTAATTCCACTTTAACATTACATTTTAAACTAGCTAGCAGTTTCATTTTGCCACTAAAATCATGAATGGTGTTTTACATCCAACAGTTATTGGAGGTTTGCTATTTCCACACTGAGAAGAGCTTTCATCTACTGTTCATACCTCACAAACTCTCAAAGATTTAGTGTGGCCACATGTTAGCCCCCTTGAGAAAGTGTCTTACTATGTAGCTATGGCTGGCCTGGAACTAGCTATGTATTCTGGGTTGGTCTCAAATTCTGAGATCTGCTTGCTTCTGCCTCCCACGGCCTGGGATTAAAGGCAGGTACTACCATAGGCAGAAGAATCAGCATTTAAGAGGCTCCAGATTAAATACAACCTTTGGCAGCTTTCTCCAGCCTTCTCCAGAGAAGGAAATGCTGGTTCAGTGTGTCCATCCCTTAGCCTTGTGTGCAGACAGTAGTTAGTTCACCTTTGCTGGGAAGGTACAGGAAGAAGGCTGCCCACCCACAATGACCAGTGAGAGTGAGGTGAAAATACTCCACTCTAGAGCCAGGTGCCACCACCTATTCTCACCAGTATTGTTTAAGTGACACTAGCAAACTGTCACACTTTAAAGTTTTGAACTGGAATTTTCTTCAAGGCTGAGATTAGGCACAGGTTTTCCAGGAAAGGCAGAGAGAGCTTTACTCACATCCCCTGCCAGCAGGAAAGAGGATTGCTTTTAGAATATTCTGGAGTGGAAGCAGCTATACTCCATTTCTGGGTAGCCTGGCCCAGAAACATACAGGTGGGGCCAGTCAGCTCCACAAATGGCCAAACAGAGCGGCAGGACCAGCGAAGGCATCACACAGAAGCTAGCTGTCCAGCCCAGGTGCCAAAGACATTTTAAAATTACTGTGCAGCAAGACGAGACTTCTGAACTGCCTGACTAAATCACCGCCCAGTGTGCCAGGGGGTGCCTGCTGCCAGCTGGACAGCAGCAGAACTGAGTGGATGTGAATACAGACCATGACTGGGAGGGGAGGGGATGTAACACTGACAACCCCCAGTCTCCACTGCCTCCTGATGGTGCAGGAATACAAACACAGAGAGGAAACAAAACCCTCTGCTCTTTTAGGGTCCATCAGAAAACAAAACAAAAACCCCCAAACAAAATACAAACAAAACCAAAAAAGGTTTGTTTTATAACTGTTATTGATGGTTCTGGAAATATAATTTGACATATATGTTAAAAATTCTGTATCCAAAAGGTGCTTGGTGCTGTACCTGATGGGTCTGCTGTCTGTTTACACTCCAAATCATTTAAATACAGCCATTACATAGTTGATACATGTTTTAAAATAAATGGTTATCTATTTCTTAACTGCCTTTCAAATTAGAAATTGTAATTACAGGAGTCTCAGAGGCTGGCTCTGTGTGTTTTATTATATTTGTTGGTCTCCATCACAGATGGAATTTTTCACTGGTAATTCCTCAGAACTAAATCCATTCATAGGGAATTCAGAGCAGTGAAAATAAATTTCACGCTATAGAATAGGAAATAGTAACAATAAAAAGGAGCCAAGGGATCTAGAGAGCAGGAAACCCAGCTCAGTTCTCCACTGGTGTTGGGTTTTGCACAGGCTGGCTCACTATAACCTGCACCACATAGTCTTTGGGGATCTTTAGCTCCTCAAGCTTCATCTTATCAGTGAGAGGCCGGCCAGAGAAGAACCACCGCTGGCTGCCTGGCTCCACACCCTCTGTGGCGTGTAAGCGCCTCTTCATGTGGAACACCGTGTCTGTGCTGCGCACCACAAGCTTGAGGTCTCTGCCTGTGGAGAGGCGCAGACGGAGCTGAGATTCATGTCCAGAATTGGGAGGTGGCTCAGGGATATCCAGAGTCTCTATGTCACTCTTTTCCTCTATCATGTTGATTGGTGGTGCCAAGCAATAGACTGGCAGCTGGTATCGGTTCCCCAGCTCATCGTAGCACTCTGTCAATGCACCTGCAGAGAAAGGGGGATAGGTACAGTTTCAATGAGTGTGCTTCTACTTACAGTGCGGTCAGCCTCAAACTCAACAGCACTCTCATCTCAACCTCTAACAGGTATGCTGCTCAAGAACCAGTAGGTAAGGGAAGAGAAAGCTCTTAAGAGGCTCAATCAGGTGGGGGCCTTGAGTTTATCACTGCAATCCCCATTCCCTCGCTGCAAATATCAGGAAAACTTATGCTTCTACCAGCAGCAGCAAAAGAAACCACACGCAGTATGCATCAGGTGTAGCTACACATATATGGACATTAAAAGTCTAACAATACTATGAAAACATTATACCTATAAGTTGGAGTCACTAGATGAAATTGACTTTTTCTGAAAAGACATAATCTGCCGAAGCTTATGAACAGAGATAATCTAAACAGGCCCTATCAAGAGAAATTGAATAAATAATAACCTTTTAAAACAGGAAGCATATTAATAATAATAAAAAAAGCAGTAAGCACCAACTCCAGATGGGATCAACGGTGAATTCTGCTGAACAATAAGACATTATAACAACCTATTTTCGAAAGACAGAAGAGAAATTTCCTAATTCATTCTATGAGACAAACATTACCTTAGTGCTAAAGGAACAAAACAAATACCTCTACAGACTAATATCTCATGAACAGACTGAAAAATCTTCAACAAAATATTAGGTAAATCAAATACAACACTACAGAAAAAACTATATGCCATTCCAAGGCAGACTTTATTCTAAGTATTCAAGACTAGTTCAACCTTCAGATATTACCTAATTCACAGCATTAGGTTAAACAAGAAAAAAAAAAATCAGCCAGGTGTAGTGGTGCACGCCTTTAATCCAGCACTCGGGAAGCAGAGGCAGGCAGATCACTGTGAACTTGAGGCCAGCCTAGTCTACCAAGTGAGTCTAGGACAGCCAAGGCTACACAGAGAAACCCTGTCTCAAAAAACAAAAAGTTAAAAAAAAAAAAATCATCACATGGGATGAAGGAAACCACTTGGCAAAATTTTGAGGACAGCCTGGAACAGAAGGAGTTCTAGGACAGCCTAGGCTCTGCAGAGAAACCCTGCCTCAAAAAACCAAGAAAACAAAATAAAACATAAAGAATAGTTTGTAGCCAGGCATGGTGATGCATGCCTGCAATCCCAATACTCAGGGAGGCAGAGGCAGGTGGATCTCTACAGATCAAGAAGGACAGAACAGAAGTGTCTTGTAGCTAATACAACTGTCTACGCTACTGGTTCTCAACCTTGTTAATGCCGTGACCCTTTAATACAGTCCATGTTGTGGTGACCCACAAGCATAAAATTATTTTTGTTGCTATTATTACGAATTGTAATGTATCTGCTATAAAGGCTAGTTGATATGCAGTGCCTGAGAAACAATCATTTGACCCTCCCAAAGGGGTTGTGACCCACAGGTTGAGAACCTATGATCTATGCAGAAAAATCTGAAGAATCAACAAAATGATCTTGGATCCAATGAGCGTTCAGATTAAGGTTAATGAATAAAACCAGCTGCTCCATATGCAACAGCAAAAGGGTGGTATCTGAAATCAGAAAACCACAAAACCATGTATATTAGCACACCCAATGTGAGTCATGTAGATAAACCCTAACAAATGTGTAAGACCTACAAGAAAATGATAAAATGTTAAACCAAAGGACTAAACTGAGATGGTCTCCGCACTGAGAAGATGGTATTATTGAGATGTCAGTTCTTCCTCCATCTACAACTTAATGCCACTCTTTATTTTATTTTTGATACAGGGTTTCTCTGTGTAGCCTTGGCTGTCCTGGACTCACTTTGTAGATCAGGCTGGCCTCCAACTCACAGCAATCTGCTGCCTCTGCCTCCCAAGTGCTGGGATTTGCTACCACGTCTGGCTCTTATGCCACTCTTATCAAAATCCAAGGCTTTTTTTGTTGTTGTTGTTTGGTTTTTCTTTTGGGGGGGGGAAGATGCTGGAAAAATTTCTCTAAACTGTACATAAGGTTAAAAAAATTAACTTAGGACTGTTTTATGGTAAATTTATAGTAAGATGGTGTGGAGCTGGGCATGGTAGCCTGTACTGTAATCTTAGCACATGGAAGGGTAAAGCAGGAAGACTGTCATATTTGAGTTTATACATGTAGCAGGCTATCTAAAAAACAAACAAACAAAAAACCCTAAAAAACCAACACTCAAACACAAACATGATCAACAGAACAGCTGTAAATCCAGAAATAAGACTCACACAAATACAATCAATTGATCTATGTAAAATAAACAAAGCAAACGAAGGATAGAAAAGACAGGCTTTCCAAATAAAAGATGCTGGTTTAATGAGCCATCAAAAAGTAATCTCAATACAGAACTTACCTTTGTCACAAAAATTAACTCAAAATATAACCCAGGAGGACAAGCGGCTCAGTGACTTGCCACCAAGCCTGACAACCTGCGTTCACTCTCTAGATCCTACACGGTGGGAAGAGAAAACTAACTCCTGCAAGTTTGTCCTGTGATCCCCGTAAGCATGCCACAGCACACATGAGCTCTCCTTACCTCCACACATAAACACACAAAATGTATCACAGACTAAATGTAAAACACAAAACTATAAACTAGAAGACAGAAATCTAAACACTGTTGCCTTGGCAATGACCTGTGAGATAATCACCAAATATACAATCCATAAACTGATTTTCATCCGGAAAAATTAGACTCTGCTAAAGATAGTCAAGAGAATAAAAAGACACCTACAAATTGCAAGAAAAATTTCAAGACATATTGGACAAAGGACTGTTAGACAGACATACATAGAACTCTCACCAGACAGTGCATACTTTAATCCTCGCACTCTGGAGGCAAAGGCAGGTGAATCTCTGTGAGTTTGAGGCTAGCCTGGTCTACAAAGAGTTCGAGGACAGCCAGGGATACAGAAAGAAACCCTGTCTTGAAAATCTAAAAGCACTCTCAAAACTCAGTAATAAGAAAACAACTCTTTGTGAAGTGGGCTGAAGGCCAGGCACAGTGAAGAGACACACTGTAATCCCCACACTGAGAACTGAGCCTAGGCATACAGCAAATCCTTGTTTCAAATAAGCAGAAAAGGCTGGAAAACGAAGAGCTCAAATACAGGGTTTCTCTGTGTAGTCCTGGCTGTCCTGGACTCACTTTGTAGACCAGGCTGGCCTCGAACTCAGTGATCCACTTGCCTCTGCCTTCCTGAGGGTTAGGATTAAAGGCATACAGCACCGTGCCTAGGCTCTCAGCTCAAATATTTAATAAGACTCTTCACAAAGATGAGCAGGTGAAAACATACATGATAGCACACCACTAATTAAACTAACCATTCTACAATGGTCAAAGTACAGAGTTTCAGCTGGGCACTATGGTTCACGCCTGTAATCCCAGCACTCGGGAGGCAGAGGCAGAAGCAGGTGGATCTGTAAGTTCTAGGCCAGCCTGGTCGACATTGTGACTCCAGGACAGCCAAAGCTGCACAGAGAAAGCCTGTCTTGAAAAACCAAACCAACCAAAAACCAAAAAAACAAAACTACAGAGTATATTCTTTCCCATTCCAACTTTTCTCAGGTCCTCCCTGGAAACTTCTCTTTTGATACAAGGTCTCACTATGTAGTCTGGTTGATCTCAAACTCACTATACATAGCCAAGACTGGGCTCAAACTTGTGATCCTCCTGCCTCTCTGCCTCTCAAGTGTTATGATTTAGGTTTACACTGCCACATTCAGCATCCAGTCTGGCAATTTACTAGATGACTCAAAGGAAGCAAAAACTTGCGTCCACTCAGAAACCTGTATACAGAAATAAGCAAGTTGTCCTTTAGTGTGTGAGTGAATAAATTATGGAATATAGCAATGGATTTTACTCTGTACTACAAAGAAAATGAATTATCACCGCATGAAAAGGTATGTAGGAAACAGTACTTAATACTGACTGAAAGAAGGCAGTTTAAAAGGGCTACACACTGTCAATGGATCAAAGTATCTGGTATTCTGGAAAAGGCAAAAGTAAGAAGATATTAAAAACAAAAAAGGGGGGGGGTGTGCCAGGTGACAGGAAAGAGTGTTTTCAGACAATTGAGCTACTACTGGCAAACAGATGCCATCATAAATTTGTACAAACTCAGAGCGTATACACTGATGGTGACCCTGATAATGATGTAAGTTATGTGCTTTGGGTGCTAATGATGTGACAATAAAGGTTCACTCACTTCAATAAATACACCTTTCTAGGAATGGATGCTGATAATGAGGGAGGCTGTCAATGTAGGGCGAATAAGAAGCTACCTTAAAAAACAAAACAAAAACAAAAACCAAACCAAACAAAAAAAAAAACCACAATGCAGTCTGTACAATTTGGCTATGTGCTATGAACCTAAAAAACATTCTAAAAAAACAAACCTATTGTCACAAAGAAAAAAAAAATCCCTAATTGTTCGATTTTACCAATGAAGAATCAGGAACCAGATGCTGGAGTGAAAACCTGCTAGCTCAGAGAGGCAGAGAAATCACCCTACAAAGCAAAAAGCCAGAAACCAAAAGCTCAAAGCTAAAAGCCCAAGGCCACAAGCTTGCTAGCCCACCCAACAGCCCAGAAGGAAAAAGTCAAAAAACTTTTTTCTTCTCTAAGATGAATTTTCTCTTAAAGCCCCTCCTTTCTACTTAATCCATGTCAGCTGGTGTCTTGATCCACCTCTTGACCTAGGGTTAACTTTATTAAATCCTGTGTACAGAAAGCTCTTGGATTAAAGGTGTGTGCAAAGGCTGAACTACACCAAACAAAAGGCAAGTCTTTACAGTTCACAATCTTGGGATTCACAATGGGATCAAATATCGAGCAATACAAACACACATACAAAAATTATACATGAGCTGGACACTGTGGTGCACACCTGTAATCCCTGCACTCTGGGGGGCAGGGGCAGGGGCTGGGGCTGGGGCTGGGGCAGGGGCAGGAGGATCTGTACAAATTGGAGGCCAGACTGGTCTACAAAGTGAGTCCAAGACAGCCAAAGCTACACAGAAAAATTCTGTCTCTAAAAAAAACAAACAACAATGACAACAACAAACAAAAACAAAAGAAGCAAAACAACAAAATAATTATACATGGGGCTGAAGAATGGCACTGAGATTAAGAGCACTGGTTGCTATTTCTGAGGATCCTGGGTTTGATTCCCAGAACCCAAATAAATGCCAGTTCACAAGCATCTGTAACTCTAGTTCCAGTGGACATGACTTCCTCTCCTGGCCTTTGGGGGTATTACATGCACGCGGTGCACAGACATGCAGCAAAACACCCATACACACAAGGGGGGAAAAAGAATAATTTTAAAAAGACATCTATAAGTTGAAGATATAAAAGTAGACGTGAAGCTGAGTACAGAGGACTAGTGGGAGGGGAGGGCTATCAAGAAGGTGAAGGTCGTGCATGGAGTACTGAGGAAAATATGTTCAAAGTATATTACCTGCATGAAATCAGCCTAATGTAATCCTGTATAACACATACAATATTAGTAGGCGAACATCCAGATCACATAATTAAACATGACTTAATTTCATCTTTAGGGTATAGTTACATGGAAACCATGTATCAATCAATAAATAAAAATAGTATTTGTATATATTCTAGTCCACAGGTGAGCATTATCCCAGACCAACTTCTCAGAACAGACTGAGTCACTGTGGCTGATGTCTTTTGAACAGTATCTTCTTACTGCTCTGCTCCTAAGGACAAAGTCCCTCCTGTTAGGAGTATGCATGAAGGCAATGGCATTCCAGTGTCTGCACGCACTTAGTTAACACCATGGAGTACACAGCACATCACTGGCACCAAGATGAGAAGGCTGTGAGTCAAGCTTGTCCTGATCTACAGGAGCCTCTGATCAAGATGAGTACACAACATATCCACTGCAGATAAGTAAAGACAGGCAATTCTGAAAATTCAGGAACTGCTGCAGAGACATCAGAAAATAGAAAAACACCTAGATTTGAGCTGACAGAGAAATGCTAAAGAAATGGGTGGGTTTTGGACATCACTTTAAAGACACTCGAAGAAGAAGAAGAAGAAGGAAGAAGGAAGAAGAAGAAGAAGAAGAAGAAGAAGAAGAAGAAGAAGAAGAAGAAGAAAGGAATAATGATATGAAAATAGGAGTAGACACAAGTAAATAAGGAGTGCACACCAAGTGTCCTGGTTGAGGAGAACAGAGATCTGGGACGGGAACTCTAGGCAGCAACAGTGAGGCCTGACAGTGGCTAACACAGGCAGATGAGATGCTCAATAGATAGATGTTCTACTGCAGCCCAAGTGATGTTTGTTCTAGCTTCTAGGGTTACACAGGTGACCAAGCCAGATTATTTTACCAACTGTGTGAAGAATAACAACTGAGTAGAATCCTGAGAAAACTCTTCACACGCCTACCTGAATGTAAAACTATTCATAGAGATCAGTGAGGGGTTAGAATGGCGGAACAAAAAGAAAAATCACCTAACTAGAGGAATAGAGACAAACCCAGAA
Organism: Acomys percivali; assembly: GCA_907169655.1. Classification (NCBI taxonomy): domain Eukaryota; kingdom Metazoa; phylum Chordata; class Mammalia; order Rodentia; family Muridae; genus Acomys; species Acomys percivali. The sequence continues at coordinate 64,675,906 of OU015755.1, read as the reverse complement.
AGGCTGTAAGACTCTTTGTCTAGTTTTTAATTTAAGCTTCAGCCTCAGATCTGACAGATGGGCACTAACTCAAGAAGCACAAAGGGACAAGTTAGAAAGAGTAACCCCAACTCTGCAGTAATCCCCAATACATACTCTTCTAAAGCATTAGCACATTATGTCACTGTGTGAGTACAGTTATCTGGAAAGATTAAATTACAGGGTTCTGATAAACACTTGTATATCATTTTTCTGTTGCTGAATGAAACTGTACTCCTAAAGTCCCAAAGAATGGAGATATTAGCATACTTCAATATGGTAAAAATTATGGTACAAATTTGGCATTAAAAGAATCTACTTCCAAATGGAAAATAAGATCAGTACATATAAGGTTTCAGGAAACAAACAAACAAAACCAACCTATTCACTTACACACTTTGGAAGATAGAGATGTTTGCCCAAAATCCATACTTTGCTATCACAGGATGTCACTGGAAAGTAGTTACTCAATCACAGACAGTGTCTCTAAGTTTCTTGCCTCTTAGCAGGGCAATTACAATATAATTACATCAATCCCTCTTTCCCATTCCTTCTGTATCCCCCCCTCCCCAAAGGATGACCTCTTTTCTTTTGTTATATATAAATAAAATCTACTGAGTCCCTTTAGTGGTTTATGCGCATGATTTCAGGGCTGATCACATTCTACTAGATAACCAATTAGCAGGCTGCTAGGTGCCAGCTGTAGCTCTTGGGAGAGCTGGCCCAGCAAAGTAGAGCTGGACCTGGTGATGTGGAGATGGTTGAGCTGGGCCAGAAGGCATGAGAGCAGGAGAGATGGGCTTGCTAGTTGGGGCAGTGCTGGAGAGCTCACCCTGGTGGGACACGAAAACTGGTGGGCTGACCAACTCAGCTATCACTCAGGCCCAGATCCAGGGCTTAGATTTGGCCCACTCCAAATCTACCCCATTTATGAACTGCTGGAGCTTGTTAAGGGCCCAGTCCTGCAGATCCAAAGCTGCAGGATCTCCAGTCACAGGGTGACAACAGGATATCTGAGAGGAGTCCCAGTGAGGATCCAGTGTGGATGGTGTGGCAGAAGCCAGGGGCTTTGAACCAGACCAATGACTCATTGTAATGAACATTTGCAAGTAAAGATATGTGGACAAAAGAGTATACTGTGTGACACACTAAGCTTCTATGAGGAGATTAGGGGTTTTTTTTGTTTTTTGTTTTTGATATTTTGTTGTTTTATTTGGGGGGGTTGCAAGGGCAGATATGAAGGGACAGGGAGATGAGTGGGATTGGGGTTCATGATGTGAAATTCACATAGAAGCAAGAAAAAGTTAAAAAAAGAAAGCAATGAAGAAAGAAAGAAAGAAAGAAAGAAAGAAAGAAAGAAAGAAAGAAAG
>OU015755.1:64636044-64674508 GCA_907169655.1 Acomys percivali | reverse complement strand
AAGAAAGAAAGAAAGAAAGAAAGAAAGAAAGAAAGAAAGAAAGAAAGAAAGAAAAAGATAACCAACTAGGGGCACCTCCCTGGGGAATTCTCCCTTGTTCAGCAATGATCAGATTCTTTCATAGGATGGGGCACTCTGAGATTTCCCCTTTCACATAAGCATGCCCATTCATACTATCAATGTTCAGATCTTAGGTAGGCAACCAATTTCAATATATACACTTAAACACAAAAGCATACACTTCAGAATGTTTACCAGTCTTAGCCATAATCATGTTATATATATGTAACAAATACCTACAACTATAGCAGAAAGTAAGTCTACTGTACATATTTTACAGATGGGAAAACTGATAATGAAGTAAGTTTTATTTAGAGCTACATAGCTAGTAAATAATAATGAAATAATCAGTAATCAGATTCTTGAATAAATCTGCAACATAAAGGTAAGAGCATACAGCTTATTATTATGTTAATGAGATGGCTAACGGGGAGAAATAAATGAACTCAGAGGAAAATGAGAGGCATGACAAGAAGCTAGTGTTCTAAGCACAACTAATAACATGACAGTATTTACCAGCAAGTCATTCCAAAAAAAGTGTGCCCACTCAGAGAAGCTTCAGTGCTATAAGGCTATAAACATAGTGACAGTATAGACAGTGTAGTACTGTCACTGTCTGGTCTACAATAATTAAAAGCAAGTATGAAAAATGGAGCAATGAGGCATGGTGTGGTGGCATATGCCTTTGATCCCAGCATTCGAGGTAGAGGCAAGTAGATCTCTGAGTTTGAGGCCAGCCTGGTCTACAGAGCAAGTTCCTGGGTTCTGTACAATAAATAGCCAGGGCTGTTGTACAGAGAAACTTTGTCTCCAAAAGCAAAAACAAAAAAGCAAAACCAAAACAAAAAGAAAAATTGAACAATGAAAGACGGAAAGGTTTTCTTGAAGAAGCCCAGTGTTGGACTGGGAAGATGGCTCAGTGGGTGAAGTACCTGCTTCACAAGCACAAGGACCTGAGGGTTGGTTGGTTGGTTTTTTCAAGACACGGTTTCTTTATGTAGCTCTGATTATCTATTGTTGACCAGGCTGGCCTTCCACCTGCCTCTGCCTCCCAAATGCTGGGATTAAAGGTGGGAGTCACCACGTTCAGCAGGACCTGAGTTTTGATCCCAGAACCCATGTAAAAGGCTAGGCTGACTCTGTAAATCAGTGCAATGTTCCTCAAAAAAAACCCAGAAACAGATCTAGTATGGTCCAGCTATATACCCAAAGGACCCCACTGCCCACTACAGAAATAGAGATGTTCGTCCATTTTCTCATCATTGTTCTATTCTCAAGAGCTAGGACATGGAATCAGCCTAGATGAGAAGAGGAATTATAATTCAGAACATGGCTGCTCTACCAAGAGATCACATCCAAAGACCTTCTAGGTCTATGTGATCTGGCTGGATTACAAACACGCCTTTAATCCAGGAGACAGAGGAAAGCAGATCTAAATTCAAGGCCAGCCTGGTATAGAGCAAGTTTCAGGTACAGGTGTAGTAAGTAGTACAATGCCTTTAATCCCAACAATGAAGGTAAAATGAATTTGTAAAAGGAAGCACCCATGCTTGAAAGTGATGTTTAGTTGAGTAGCAGAAAACGTGACGAACCAGAGAAAGATTTGACAGAACAGGACACGGCCAACTCTCACAAGAAGAGAGAGGAGGACTGGAGAGATGGCTCAGAGTTTAAGAGCACTGTCTGTTCTTGCAAAGACCCTGAGTTCAATTCCCAGCAACTACATAGTGGCTCATAACCATCTACAATGAGATCTGGTACCCTCTTCTGGAGGGTAGGCACACATGTGGGCAGAGTATGTATAAATAAAATAAATAAATAAATAAATAAATAAATAAATAAATAAATAAGTCTTAAAAAGAAAAGGAGGAGGAGGAGGAAAGGGAAACTACTTAAGGGAGCAACACAGAATGAGGGAGAGAGGCGGAGGTTTTACCAGGAGAGTTTTACAGAGAGAGGTAGCAAGCTAGACTGTGGTGAAGACCTAATGAGCCAGATAATGAGAAAGAGCCAGAAGATTAGAACAGATTGCTGGAGTTAGTTTGAGGCCAAGCAGAGCAATTCAGGGGCTGAGAGAAAAGCCAGATTGAGTAAGTCAGATGGGAGAGGAGTTTGAGCCAGAACAGCTGAATTGAACCAGCCATCCCAGAACTTAGTAAGAACAAGAAAAAGTGAGCTTTTAAAGGAGTAAGTCTCAGAGGCTGAAAACACTCTAGGCCTAGGTTAGTAAACGGTGGCAATAAGCCTCCAAAATAACAGTTACAATAGAATAAAAGTTCTGTTGCATGGATGTCCATCAGTTGATGAATGGATAATGAAACCAAGAAATTGATAAAGCTACAAAGAAAGATAAAATCATGAAATGTGTAGGTAAATGTATGGAACTGGAAAATATTAGGCCCACCCCAGAAAGACAAAGAGGATAACCTCCTTGGCAGTATTTATCCCCTTGGCCAACTGTCTCTGCCATGTCCTTCCTACAGTAGGTTTACTTTCATTGGTCACATGTTCTTACTCCTATGAGGACAATTTTTAGCTGTGTGTTGACTTGGAGCACCTGTAGAAGCCAGAAAATTAGAAGGGACCACTGGTGGGTATCCAACACAGATAGACCTTGGGCCTCTGCCTACACATATGCATATCTGTTATCACAGAAGGCCAGTTGATTACACACAGGAGGAAGGCACTTTCCAAATGCTGATTTAGCCCTGGCTGCATTAGAAACTTACAGAAGGTTTCCAACACTACCCTCTAGCACTGAAGCTCAGCTCATCCTGCAATTCCTCACTACTTTCAAAGTTTTAGCCAGGCTTGCTTATATTATTATGGAGTATCCACTGCAGACTTTTTTTCCACTCACAAACATAGTGTAGGACCTGGCAGACAGTGGGTCATCAGGATAAATACTTGCTAGGAAGGGAGGGTATGACACCCTCTTCAAGTTAGGAAGTGCTGAAGGTTCCCTATGTTTGGCAGAGGCTGCCAAGTCATCACCTTTGTGGTGACTTCTTACACAATATCCTGAAAGTGTTTCTATCTATATTTTATCTAGATCATTAGCTTAGATTTTTACTTTCCTTGGTCAGCTGCCTTCTCTAGTTGTTTTTTGAATTAGGCGTCACCATATTTCATTCACTACAGCCAATCATGGTGGTTCACCTCTGTAAAACTAGCCCTCAGTAAGTGGTGGCAGGAGGACCAGGAAAGACCAGCCTCAATTACATGCTGAGTTTGAGGCTTGTCTCGATTACTATATGAGACTGTCTCAAAAAGACCAAGACAAACAAACCTATCTCTAGAAAGATAAAGAAATTACACTGGTTGCCAAATAATAAAAGTAGCTTTATTACATGCCATTATGCCTAACACTTTACTGTTTCAAGCAGTCCTTGAGGCTGAAAAACAACCTTGTAAAGGCCTTGCTGAGTGTGCCTTTATGCTCTCATTCCATAAGAATGTGGCTCAGGGTTAAGACTTTTCTCACTTGAGAGAGACTTTGATAGCTACATTCAAAACTTAAAAGCCAATTTCTTTGGGTCACAAGATGGCTAGGCAAGTAAAAGCACATGCTAGACTGACAAACTGAATCTGAACACTGGGTCCCACAGCTGAAGAAAATAACAAACTCTGTAAGTTGTCCTTTGATGTCCGCATGCACTATGACACACACACACACACACGCGTGCATGCACACCATCCTCCGGTAATAAAAAGTAATGTGTAAAGATAAAAAGTGTCTTGATTGTGACTATGGTTTCATAGTGTATACATGACAAAGTGAAAGTATACATTTTACACACCTGTTTAACATAAGTTCTCAAAATGTTTGAAAATAAAAATATTTAGATCACATGGTAACATGAAAAAAAAAAAACCTACCTCCCCAAAGTAAATAAGTAAACAAGGGGCAACATTTTAGAATGCCAAAAGCTTCCTCCCCCACCCCCCCAAGATAGGGCTTCTCTGTGTAGTTTAGGTTGTCCTGGACTCACTTTGTAGACCAGGCTGGTCTTCAACTTACAGAGATCCACCCGCCTCTGCCTCCCTGAGAGCTGGGATTACAGGCATGCTCCATCGTGCCTGGCACTGCTTTTTAAAATTTTTATCACCAAGTTTTATCATATGGTTTTACCCATATCCTCAATATTAATTTCTCTGTTCCAACAGACCTAGGAGGCTGAAATTCTACCTTTTTTTGTTTTTAATTAACTTATTTTTATTTTATACGCATTGGTGTTTTCCCTGCATATGTGCCTGTGTGAGAGTGTTATATCCTGGAGTTTCAGACAGTTGTGAGCTGCCATGTGGGTGCTGGGAATTGAACCCAGGCCTGGGAAGAGCAGTTGATGCTCTTAACTGTTAAGCCATCTCTCTAGCCCTCTGGAATTCCATTTTTCAATACTCATAAATTCCTATGTTAAAGAAATGCCTTAACAGTTAAGTAGAGTGGACACAGACAAAGAAAGGAGAACACCAAAACCAAAGAATTCAAGTAAGGAAATGAAACAAACATTGAGAAGTCAAGTCACCCCTTCCGCCCAGGAGTATCAAGGACTAAAGTAGTAGTGCATGGTGTGAGGGACAGGGTCTCTACTCATAACCAGGTTTGCGTGTAGAACCTAATTTGGGACAAGCTGATCATCTCCCCAAGGATTATAGTACCTTCCCCTCCCTTTTTTTTCCTTAAAAAACAAATAAACAAACAAAACACACACACACAAAAACAAGGTTGCTATAAGGATTCAAAAACTAAACACATTCAAAATTGCCTAGTACAGACAAAAACCCACGGAAAACAATAATGTTGGTTCTCTCTCATTGGTTTTAAATTTCAAAATTACAGACTTGGGGAAGTATTTCACAAGCAACGATGTAATAAATGGATCACAGCTTTATGAAATAACTTATAGCCCGTTGCTTCATCCTGCATGGGCTTCTCTACAAACCTGAATCACCATGTTAAAAGGCCACTAACTCTCCTTCCACCAGTCCTTGGGAGCCGTCTTCAGCACCTCAGGGCTGCTAACAAATACAGCTTCTCTCCCTAAGTACTCCGTACTGAGAATCCAGCAAACCTACCAGATTTGTCATCATCCACTGAACTAGCCAGCAGGACTGGCAACTAGGGGAACCAGGCTTAACAACTCTCCTGGGCAAGCAGAGGTGAAAGTGGCTTAGCTAAACACATACCGCTGAAGGCACATGATAGTCAAACCAGCATGAAACATTGTGTAACACTTTGCTTAATTTCTACAAGGGACATTTAATCTTTAGTTCCAGGGTTTCACTTCTTTACAGAGGCAGAGGTGCAGGTCAGAAGCACTTGGATCTGGTGTCTACTGAAAGCCCAGCAGGCCTTAGAGAAGTGGAAGTTGATACAGCTGCTCCCTTGGGATGTGAGAAAGCCTGTTTCTCCCTCCCTAACCCCAGAACAAAACGGAAAGGAGCTTTTCGTAGAGACAAGCCTCCTGGCTCAGGAACAACCTCCCACCACAGCTATTTTCAGACTTTATCACTCTAATTCAAGAAAAAGCATGACAGTACCAGAGGAGCAGACACATTCACAGTTTGTAACACTAAGCCTTCTTTGTTTTCTTGAAGACAGAAAGAAGAAAATGATATATCATTTATAATTAATCAGTCATCAAGCAGCTTAAAGGCTGCTTCATTTCTAAACACTACAATAGCCAAGCAAAAATCATCCACATAAATACAACTCTCTGTATTAGTTATGCTTACATTCCTTAGGACCTTTAAAGAAACCTGTTTTGTTTTTGTTTTTGTTTTTAAAGATAGGTTCTTGCAGCCAGGTGAAGTGTCACACACCTGTAATCCCAGCATAGGGGACACAGACGCAGGAGAATCTCTGTGAGTTTGAGACCAGGTTGGTCTGCAAAGTGAGTCCAGGACAGCTAAGGCTACACACAGAAACCCTGTCTCAAAAAAATAACAACAAAAGGTTCTTGCATGCAGCCCAGCCTTTAACAAGTGATCCTCCCAAGTGCCAGGATTACAGACATGTATCATATCTGGCCTTTGCCCATTTCTTAAAAGTTTCTGGAGGGTTTTGTGTGTGTGTGTGTGTGTGTGTGTGTGTGTGTGTGTGTGTGTGTGTCTGTCCGTCCCCTATTTATATTGAATTGTGTATACCTTGTTTTAAGGCAGGCCAAAGTATACTTCTGGCTAGATGTGTAACACTACATCTGGTTTTTTTTTTATTTGGTTTTTCAAGATAGGGATTCTCTGTGTAGCCCTGGCTGTCTTGAGCTCACTTTGTAGAGCAGACTGGCCTTGAACTCACAGTGATCTGCCTGCCTCTGCCTCCAGAGTGCTGGGATTAAACGCGTGCGACACCACGCCCGGCCACTATATCTGCCTTTAACATGGGTTCCAGGGATCAAATTCAGGTCATCAGGGTTGCTTGACAAGTGTTTTTATACACTGAACCACCTCTTTGGTTCTTTTGGGTTGCCCTGCCCCCTCACTGGCTGTAGTATTCTGGAGAGCGGGACCTGCACCTCCCTTGGGCCATACAGTGGAGCTGGCTCTGAGGGCGAAGGCATGGGTGAGCCAGCCTGGAGGATGTAGGAGCAGGAGAGCTGTCCCAGACCCTCACAGATTGCAGCACTTCGGAGAGTATGCCCCAAACCTTGACTGGGCAGCACAGTGGAGACATGGGTGCTGGTGAACCAGTCCCTGACTCCTGCTGATGGTTGTGGCACTGGGTAGGCTAGCCAGAGCAGTGGCGGAGCAGGAGTACAGATAAAAGGAGAGCAGGCAGGCTGACCAGATCAGCTACTACCCAGGCCCAGATCCAGGGCTCTGAATTGGCCCATTCAGAAATCTGAATCATCTTCAAAGTGTTGGGACTCCTGAAAGGGCCAGTCTAACGCTGCAGGATCTCCATGACATAGGGCAGCAACAGGATAACTAGGAGTCCCAGTGAGGATCCAGTATTGAAGGTGTCACAGAAGCCAGGGACCTTGAGCCTGACCAATGACTCATTGCAGTGAACATTTGCAAGTGAATACATGTGGACATAGGGGTATACTGTGGGGCACACTACAGCTTCTACCATGAGATGTTGTTGCTTGTGTGTGGGTGGGGTGGATATGAGGGGACTGGGAGATGAGTGGAACTAGGGTGTTCACAAAGAATCAATAAAAAGTTTTAAAAACTTGAATTCAAAACAGGAATTTAAGGTAATTAACTTTTTAAAACAAAAGATTATTATACAGTGTTCTGCCTACATGTATGCCCACATACCAGAAGAGGGCACCAGATCTCATTTTAGATGGTCATGAGCCACCATGTGGTTGCTAGGAATTGAACTCAGAACCTCTGCAAGAACAGTCAGCACTCTTAGCCACTGGGCCATCTCTCCAGCCAGGCAATTAACCTTTTGTTTATTTGCTTTTTTGTTTTTTGAGACAAGGTCTCTGTGTTAGGCTTGGTTGTCCTAGACTAATTTTGTAGACGAGGCTGGCCTCGAACTCACAACAATCTGCCTGCCTCTGCCTTCCCAGTGCTGGGATTAAAGGTGTGCGCCACAATGCCTGGCCTGCAATTAACTTTTTAAAATATTGTAAAAACTATGGAGGAAAGGTTCTTTTATAGACAGAAGGCTATGAGAAGGTGGACACAGCCAGGTCAGGATCTGTAAGTTAAGGCTAGCCCAGGAAATTTACCTTTTAGTGCCAGAGTCCAGTATGAAAAAGTAAACTCAGTTTACTAAGTACCTTGGTAGGTAGGTCAGGGATTACGATAAATGACTCACATGTATCATGACACTGAACCAATGCAACAACCCAACCAGACAGATGGTTACCACGGTTCACATATGATAAAGAGAACTGAAGGTTACAGAAGGGATTTGTTTAAAGGCAGACAGCTTTAATTACTACAGTAAAAGCACAAATGGTATCAAAACCTACCACTAAGCAGATCTAAGTAAAAAAATCCAATAAAGTAGCTGAATTTAACTGATGGCAAACTAGGGATATATGACAGAACTTAACTGAGAGACTTACCCAAGAAATATCACTGCTAAGCTTCAGAGAAAACCAAGGACACTCAAGGGTATCAGTGAAAAACATTACCTACAAGTCTGTTACAATTTATTTGAGAGAGGAATGCTCAGACATCATCATGGTTCTTCCATGCTTATGCAGAATATATTTCTCTCTCCTGTTCCCCCTCTTCCTTCCTCTCTTTCGTTTTTTTCCACACAAGGTTTCTCTGTGTATCTCTAGTTTTCCTGGAACATGCTCTGTAGACCAGGCTGGCCTCAAAATCAGAGTCCTCTGCTTCCCAAGTGCTGGGATTAAAAGGTGTGCACAACCATACCTGGCTGCAGAATTTGTAGGCAGAATGGGGGAGTTGACGTTCCTGTAATAGTAACAAATTTACAGGAGTTCCCCGAGATGTGCTGGTTGATGGGGCTGCCAACAAAAACTACTATTGTTGTTTTGGGTTTTTGAAACAGGGTCTGTCTAGGTAGTCCTGGCTGTACTGGAACAGCTAAGTAGACCAGGCTGGCTTCAAACTCAAAAAGATCTGTGTACCTCTGTTTCCTGAGTGCTGGGATTAAAGATGTGTGCCACCATGCCTAGAATAGCAACATTATTTTTCTTTTTTTGAGACAGGGTTTCTCTGTGTAGCCTTGGCTGTCCTGAACTCACTTTGTAGACCAGGCTGGCCTTGAACTCATAGAGATCCACCTGCCTTTGCCTCCTGAGTGCTGGGATTCTTTAATCCAGTGTGTGCACCACCACCGACCAGTTAAAGAAGGGTTTTGTTTGTTTGTTGTTTCTTCAAGACAGGGTTTCTCTTGTAGACCTGGCTGACCTTGAACTCACAGAGATCTATCTGCCTCTGCCTCCCAAGTGCTGGGATTAAAGGCGTGGGCCACTACCGCACGGCTTGGAGTGATCATTTTTACATGTGTGGGAAAAGTAGGTGTTCAATAAATGTTAGTGATATAAGCCCATGTTAATAAGCTCTCATAATAAATAACAGGCTGTCATAAAACAAGGAATGCTTCTTAGAAGCATGACTAATTAGAGTAGAATGGGGATTTGGAAAGTTGGCAAGGCTATGAGTAAAACATCCTGTATTGGACAAAGAGTCAAAGACATTCTGTAGATTATTAAATTACTACAGCTCTTCTCTCTACAGATGAACACAGTAAAAAAGACCTGGGGAAAACAATGGCAGAATAATAATGAACAGAGAACAACAGTAAATGTAGGTGGTTAACATCCTGTATATAGGTCTGAAAAACAACCTAGAAAGCTATTAACTTGAAAAGCTAAAGAGAAAAACACAAATACATAAAGCAAAAAAACCAAAGAGTACATATATAAAACTAATATCTAAATCTCAGCATAACATGAAACATTTAATGTTTCAAATCAAGGAGACCATATAAGAGTGAGCACATGCGCACAAGTCTAGCATCTCTGTGTCCCTGGATACATATATATTATGGTGGTTCTTAGTCTCATGCCTAAAGCAAGAAAGGTTTCTTATAAGGCCTAGGCTAGAGTCATGGAGAAGTATCCTTAAAAACTTTGAAGTTCGGACTGAAAAGATGGCATAGCAGTTTAGAGTTGCTGCTGCTCCTCCAGGACACGGGTTTGTTTCCCAGCACCCACATGACAAAAAACCCATACATAAAATAAAAATAAATACAACTTAAAAAAAGATTTTTACTTTGATTTTATACATATGAGTGTTTGCCTAAAGATATGTATGTATGTATGTATGTATGTATGTATGTATGTATGTATGTATGTATGTATTAATTACATGCAGTGCCTGCAGAAGCCAGAAGAGGGCATCAGATTTCTCTGGAGCAGGAGTTACAGACACTTGTGAACCACCAAGTGATTGGGAATTAAACCCAGATCCTCTTCAGCAAGCACTGAGCCATCTCTCCCATGGCCTTCCCTCCCCCCAAAATGAGACCTAAACTTGAAGGTTTAGGTTTGCTCATGCTAAATGATGGGACAGCATGATTGACTAAGGGGCATCCATGAAGTCTCTGCACTTTATAAAACCTAAACTGAGACTCCCCAGGAGAGCAGTTGCAGCAGCAGCAGCACCAATCACCAGATGGGGATGTAGATTGCAGAAGAGAGAAGCAGACAAGGGAGCTTGGGGCTTCTCTGTAGAAAGAACTAAGTCACATAGAAAAAGTGAATAGTTTATCCACATGGTCTCTTTTCTGAGATTAAGAAACATAAAAATGAACCAAGTCACAAACTACCATCAGCTAAAAGATATAAAAAGGAAAGAAAAGAAAAAAGAAAAAGAAAAAAAAAAAAAAAAAGGAGGAAAGCCGTGTTACTATAATGTAAAAGAATTAGAGTAATGCGAAGAAGAAACACAGAAGCTTCTCCCCAGGTGGTTCACTGCTACTGGAGACAGTCATCAGGACCCCAAACCTACCATGTGGTAGTGTTATATTTGCACCATCAATGATTGCCTGTGCCAGTTCATGGTCATTGCTTTCAAAAGCGTGTGCAGCAGCCTTCAAGGCATCCCAGATCTCCTTCCGGCCCTCAAATGCTGGTGCAGTGTCCCAAAATTCATCCCTCTTGCTGCGCAGTTGTCCATCTGTCATGGGATAATCACTTTTCCATTTTGGTTTCTCCTTTTTCAAAGGCTGGTTACGACCTAGAGCAACTGAAAAGAGAAAAGGCTGACATCAATATCCACACACACAAAACCCCAATTCTTTGCAGGGGGTAGGGGGAGAGAAGGTTATGTGGTTGTATTCCTGTTTTCAATTCTTTTACCACAAATAGACATTTGTATATTTGCTGATTTCTGGTTGAAATTCTATTAATCAATCTGCAGCAAATGGAGATAAGCTAGATGCAAAATTTTCTACATTTTGTTTGTTTTTTGAGACAGGGGTTCTCTGTAGCCCTGGCTGTCCTGTACTCCTTCTATAGTTCATGCCGTTCTTGAACCCAGATCCGCCTGCCTCTGCCTCCCAAGTGCTGGGATTAAGGTGTGTGCCACCACTGCCTGGCTCTTTTCTACATTCTTTTCTTTCTTGAGACAGTTTCATACTGTAGCCCTGGATAGCTTCCAACTCACTCTCTTGCTTTAGTTTCCCAAGTGGTAGTATTGTAAGCATGAGCCACTGTAACAGGCTGCATAATTTTCAGTAAGTCAATAGTTCTTTTTCATTCAGTATATTTCCAAAGGATGATTAAAAATAAGTATAGGTCAAGTGTTGGTGGCACATGTTTTTATTAATCTCAGCACTCGAGAGGCTGAGGAAGATGGATCTCTGAATTTGAGGATAGCCTGGTCTACAGAACTATTTCCACGACATTTGGGACTACATAGGGAAATTCTGTCTTGAAAAACCAAACATTATTTAATTAATTAATTTTAATTAATTAGTTACAGGAGGTTTGGGAGATGGTTTAGTCAATAAAATGCCTGTGGTACAAGCAGGACATGGAGACAGGCAGATTTCTGGAGCTCACTGGCCAGCCAGTCTGGACAAAGCAGTGAACTCCACATTTAGTGAGAGATCCCATTAAAAAAAAAAAGTGGAAAGTGACTGAGGAGGACACCAACAGTGACCTCTGGCCTTCACATGCACACACACATACACACAAAGACTGTGGATGGGAAACATTAGCTCAATTGATGAAATACTTGGCTCTGCAAGTATTAGGACCCAAATTTAAGCCCTACAAACCACAATTTAAAAAGGCACATGTTTATAATCTCAGATTTGAGAGGTAGAGAAAAGTAAGTCCTTGGGGTTTGCTGCCAGTTAGTTTAGCCTATTTGGTGAGTTCTAAACTAATGGGAGACCTAAAAACAAGATGGATGGCTCCTGAGGCTGACATCTGGCCTCCTCAGGCACACATTTGCACCACTGTCCCATGAACATACATACATACAAGCAGGTGACCCGCCTGGTCTACATAGCAGAGTTCCAGGAAAGGCAAGACTACAAGGAGAGTGCCTGTCTCAAAACAAAAAAAAAAAAACAACAAACAAAATCACAAGAAAAACTTTAACAAATTTATCACTCTGGTAAGAGGTCTGTACAATGGGTAACTATAAACAACCCTCAAAAAATATGGAAATTTTCTGAACAAAAGTTCTATTTTGTTCATTAAAACATTCGCAGACACATGCACATATACCAACACTCAAAAGAGCAATATTCACCAGAATGAGTGGTAGATATTATAACAAATCACACTGGAAAGTAAATGGTGTGAAATAGTTTGAATCTCAGATCTTTGGACATATGAAGCCAGGAAGTTGGAACTGGGCAAATCAAAAAAGACAAAAGGCAACTTTTCAGTGTTTAAGGAAAACGAACCAGATCACCAAATTCAGGAAGAAACTGATCAGAGGAATGCTTCCTCCTCCAGTTTCTCTTTAGAGAGCTCAGAATGCCGTCCTCTGAAACTCAAGCAAAAGCTAGTCTGTAGAGAAGTAGTACAGAGGGATGACATTCACATTTGCTTTCTTTTTTCTTGGAGGAACCAGGAATCAAACAGGTAATACTGGGTTGATGCAAAATCTCTCAACCACAAAGAACTGAAAGAATAGTAATGCCAGCTAGACAGCAGCAGCGCACACCTTTAATCCCAGCACTTGGGAGGCAAAGGCATGAGGATCTCTGAGTTCAAAGCCAGCTTCGTCTACAGAAGTAGTTCCAGGACCTATATAGTCATTCCTACCTATGGATCTATACCATGTATTATGACAGGCATTTAAAAAAAAGCTTACTAGACAGAAGTAAAAAGAAAATTAAACCATGATGAAAAGATAAATGTTAGGAAAGAGAAGGCGGGTAATAACTGACAGTGCAGTGGGAAGCAGGGAAGGTATGCATCATAATTCATTGTTCCATATTTAGCTGCAGAAAGAGTATCTATTTAAAAGATCCTAAACCCTTTCTAAAGTATGCATATAATTTAATGACCCCACCCCTTACTGGCCTAGTCTATGCATAATACAAAATAAAATGACTCACCAGGAACGGTGGCACACGCCTTTGATCCCAGCACTCAGGGAGGCAGGTGGATCTCTGTGAGTTCAAGGCCAGCCTGGTCTACAAAGTGAGTCCAGGACAGGCCAAGGCTACACAAAGAGACCCTGTCTTGAAAAAATAAAAACAAACAACAACAAAACAAAAACAAAATTACTCTAGCCCCTGGGAAATCTCAATCTTTCCCAGGCTACATTCCTATGTGAGAGGGCTAACTAATATGGTAAAATACATTTGGTTTGACACACAGATTGATGTTTTGGCCCTCTAATTTGTCTTAGTGTAACACAAAGCAGGCAAATTCTAAAAGGATGAGTGTAACAGTAGGAAACCCATGTACTTAGTAGCATAGCTGGAAATAAAATCCATGTCTCCTTATATAATCAACAAATAGGTATTCTAGATAACACTATACTTGTGTCTCTGAGGTTTGATTCAATTGTGAACAATTCAATCTGTAGTAATGGCTTTCCCCTATATTTTTCAAATAATACTGGAAAGTAAAGCTAAAGCACCATTCTTATGAAGGTATCTGAAATATGTCCAAAACTCATGATTTACCCACTGGTTCCACCAAGGTGAAATGCACAGGTAATGCACATTTTCTGCTACAGTATTCTCTACATGTGCCAAAAAGTTTATAGTCAACACTCAGTTCACTGAGCAGGAAGTAAAGAGGAGAGCATGGTAACAAGGAAGCAGACTCAGTGTGCCATCTACTAGGATAACACAGCAGGTTGACCCAAACAGTTCTAGACTCTCACATAGTGTAAATATCCTCAACATGTCACTTGGTGTAGTTTCTCTTATCATTGTGAGACTCAACAAAACCTCTACAATCTATCTAATCAGGGGAACTAAAAAACAAAAACAAAACAAAACAACCCAAACCTCAAACTGAGTATGGTGGCACCCACATACAATTCCAATTACCCAGAAGGCTGAGACAGGAGGATAGGAAATTTGAGTCTAGCCTAAGCAACACAGCAAGACCCCAGTCTCAAAACAAAGAAACAAAAAATCCAAAAGGCTCCAGCCAGGGATGGGGTATGATAGCCCACACCTTTAATCTCAGCACCCACGAGGCAGAGGCAGGTGGATCTCTGAATTTAAGGCCAACTTGGTCTACAAAGCTGAGTTCTAGGAAAGCCAGGGCCACAGAGAAATTCTGTCTTGAAAAACCAAAAACCGAAACAACCCCCACCCCCAAAAATGGAGGTTCTCAAATACAGAAAGCCAATAGAAAAACAAAGAAAAACAATCCTTACATATATGAAATACTTTCCTTACCTATGTGAGGCGACTTTATTTCTGCGGCTCATATTTGTACTAAGCATAACACACACACACACACACACACACACAGAGTGATACATTTATTTATTATTTATTATTTATTTTTTAAAATATTTTTATTCAATTTTTTAATTTATGTGCATTGGTGTGAGGTTGTCAGATCTTGGAGTTACAGACAGTTGTGAGCTGCCATGTGGGTGCTGGGAATTGAACCCAGGACCTTTGGAAGAGCACACAGCGCTCTTAACCACTGAGCCAACTCTCCAGCCTGAGTGATACATTTATGTTGGTTAAGGTAGCCATCATTTCAAATGTGTATTGCCAAAAAGTTCCACAATAACTGCTTTGCAGAAATAAATAAAACAAAATAAGTATTCACCATGAAAATATAAAATAGGCTCATCTCATTTATGTCTAGGCTTCTGAACCATAAACACACATATTTGATATTTGTATCATCTGAGTGCATAACATCCACTATTAAAATGACCAAATCTGTGACAAACATTATTATTTTGGAAAAGTCATAGATTTTTGACTTTTTTTTTTCACATCTATGAGTGTTTTACCTGCATGTATGTGCATCGTGTGTGAGCATTGCCCACAGAGGCTAGAGAGAGTATTGGAACCCCTGAAACTGAGGTTACAGACAGTTGTGAGCTGCCATGTGGGTGCTGGGAATTGAACTCAGGTCCTCTGGTAGAACAGCCAGTGCCCTTAACCACACAGCCATCTCTCCAGCCCTACAGTACAGAATCTTCACTACACCTTAAAAATTTCAAGCTGGCTTCAATAGAGTACCAAAACAAGTAAAAAAGAGCTTCATAATAACCTACATCAGGGTTACTGCTTAATATATCATTAGTTAAATAAATTGGAAAAAATAAGCTTTTAGCAAATTAATTCAAGCTGTCCTTTCATTAAAACATGAAAATGGTTTGGGTGGCTAGTGACAGAACCTGGGTCCTCTGCAAGAGCAGCAAGTGTTCTTAACTACTGAGGTATTTCTCTAGCCCCTTTTCTTATAAATTTTAAACATTGTTTTCTCACTCTATAACATATTTAATACTAAAAAGCTAAAGGCTTGCTTTTCAGATGGAACTAAGTAGCATATGACCTTAAATATATTTACTATACAGCTAAAAGCATTTTACTACAAATGCATTTAGACATTGTTTATAAGAAACAATTATCTCTGGGGACTGGGAAACTAGCTCAGTTTACTGTGCAAACATAAGGACCTGGGTTTGATGAAGAACTTATACAAGAAGCTGTGAATGATATAATACCCTTGTAATTCTAGTGCTGGAGAGACAGAAACAGAAACAGAGGCTCACCAGCCAGTCAAGCTGACCTAATTAGCAAGTCCAGGCCTGAGAAATGACATCTGATGATGATGATGATGATGATGGTGGTGTGTGTGTGTGTGTGTGTGTGTGTGTGTGTGTGTGTAAAGAGAAGGGCAAGGGGAGGAGAAAGAGAATCAAAAAGATCTTAAAAATGACTCATGATTATCATTATTTCCTTCCTTTGGGCCTTCTTTGAAAAATCCCTGACTTAATGTTTTGGACCCATCAGGTAAGAGAGAGGCCACAGACTTAATGAACAGAAACCTGGAAAGCATCAAGTTCCCTAATCCAATGCCTGGGGGTGAGGATGACTATTTAAAGAGATCTTGATCAAAAGACAAATTACTGTCTCAAGTAAGTTTCAAGTATTTAAAGCAGGGAGAACCAGGAAGGGTTCTGCTCCTATGTGCTACTGACTAGAGCACCAAAAGTATAAAAACATGAGGCAAAGATTCTTGCGACTTCAGAGCTGAGGACAGTGCAGAATTCTGACAGCAGATTTTACCACCCTCCCAGAGCTGGCAGGAACCTGCAACCCCCATAGGTCTTAAGAGGGGAATGACCTTGACAACATCTAACAATTTCTTACTCAGCCCTACTATAGCCTAGCAAAGCCAGCTTCAGAGTCTTAAGATAGATACGAAACAGTTGATGTTGTATTTATTTATTTTTACTGTATTTGTTTGTGGGTTTCTCTGTGTAGCCTTAGCAGTCCCAGAAGTTAATCTGTAGACCAGACTGGCCTAGAACTCATAGAGATTCGCCTGCCTCTGCCTCTCAAGGTGCCTCTGCTGAGATTAAAGGCATGTGTCACCAACACCAGGCTGTTGTTCTTATTAATGTTATTATAAACAAAGATTTTGTTAAAGAAGAAAAAAACCATAAAAATAACACCAACTCTGGATTGGAAATGTCAATATAAGCTTATGACCTAAAGATGCTATCTCTTTGACTAAAGGCCTGAAGTGACAACCTAGGAGAGCTAGGTAATAACTTGAGTTCCAGAGCTTAATTCTAAGTGACACCCTCAACTTAAAGGAGACACAGCAAAGAAAGTTTGGCACACACCAAAGAAAGTTAAACCAAGCACTGCACCTCAGTGACATCAGTATTTGAATACTTTCACACACATACAAAACTGCAGAAACCAAAATCCTGTAGGTAGTGTGTACAGCACTCATTTCTGATCCTGTAATCACTCACTATTGGGTCTATATGATCACCTTAGTGTCTCATTGTTATTGACTGCTTGTATCCCTTTGAATTCCTATGTAAAGCCACAATACCAAAGCATAGTATCTAGAGGAAGAACCGTTGGGTAGTAGTAAGTTCATGAGGATGGGACCCTCACAGACAGACCTGTTAAGAAACAGAAATGACCTAAAACATCTTAACCCTTAAGATAGACGTTTTAAGTTGACAGAGATGAGATATGATAGATATTGATTCTCATTCAGAATTTTAGAATATCAACATAAGGAAAGATGTTTTCTACAAGGTTGCCAAATACAATTAGCCAAAATACCATGAATGTAACATTTATATAATCCCTGATAGTTCTGTGGTTCTTTTGGCTGTAATTTTTTAATTTATGTGTAATAATATAAATGTATATGCCAAACTAAAATCTTTAGGGGGAAAAAAAAGAGACAGGTGGTGGCGGCATGTGGGTTTAATCCCAGCACTCAGGAGGCAGAGGTAAGTGGATCTCTGTGAGTTCAAGGCCAGCCTGGTCTACATACAAAGTGAGATCCAGGACAGCCAGGGCTACACAGAGAAACCCTGTCTTGGAAACACCAAGAGGAACTTTACTAACCATCAAATCAGCCACAACCTCAATATTAAAGATTCCAGTGTTCAGCATTGTGAGAAATAAAGTTCAGTAGTCACCCAGTCCACAGTATTTTGTTACAGCAATCTGACCTGACTAAAACAGACTGCCACCAGAAGCCGGGCACTATTGTAACAAATACCTAACAACATAAAAGTGAGCATTTCAGTGCATGCCTTTAATCCCAGCACTCAGGAGGCAGAGGCAGGTAGATCTCTGACTTCAAGGCCAGCCTTGTCTACAAAGTGAGTTCCAGGGTGGCCAGGGCTATATAGAGAAACTCTGTCTCAAACCACCACCACCACCACCACCACCACCTTCTTAAGAAAACATCCAAATGAAACAAAACCCAACCACCAAAACCCCTCAAAAAAAAAAAAAATGTAGAAGTCACTGCATAGGAACAGAGCATTGCCACTGTAACAAAATGCCTAAGAAAATGGACATATGAGAAAATGTGTGTTTGGGCTCACAGTTTTGGAGGTTCTTGCCTAGATCCTTTGTGCATGTGAACAGGCCCACACTAGTGGAAGCACATGACCCACTTCTAACTGATCATCTCATCCTGCGCAAAGGGGCAAGGAGAATAAGCAGACTGCCAAGATTCCTCATCAAGGTCCTGAAAGACCTAAAGGTCTCCACCAGGTCCTATGCCCTCGCTAAACATCACCCTGGAGATCAAGTCTTTAAGATGTGAGACTTTAAGAAGACATTCAAGCTCTAAACTACAGCAAAGATGTTTTAGGTACATGATAGAAAAAGCCAATATCACTAAAAAGGGTCTGCTAAAGGCAGTTCTAAGGAGTGTTCTATAAGAAAAGAGGGGCTGCCAGACGGTGGTGGTGCACACCTTTAATCCCAGTACTTGGGAGGCAGAGGCAGGTGGATTGCTGTGAGTTCGAGGCCAGCCTGGTCTACAGTCTAGGACAGTCAAGGCTGTCCTAGGGCTACGCTGAGAAACTCTGTCTCGAAAAAACGAAAGAAAGAAAGAAAGAAAGAAAGAAAGAAAGAAAGAAAGAAAGAAAGAAAGAAAGAAAGAAAGGAGGAGCTGACCACATCATTTATTAAGGAAAGGTGATTGCTCAATCCCTGGGACCCATATGATAGAAAGACTGACTCCTGGAATTTGTCCTCTGACCTCCACATGAGCTGTGTAAAGTGTGTACCATACCTCTACCCACACCCCCATACTCACAGTGTGTGTGTGTGTGTGTGTGTGTGTGTGAGTGTGTGAGTGTGTATGTGAGAGAGAGAGAGACAGAGAGACAGAGAGAGACAGAGACACAGACACAGTGAGAGACAGAGAATATAAATGTAATAAAATGTGAAAGGAAGAAAATCTGAGGTCCTTTAGGTTCTAGAGAAGGTTTGAATAGTCACAAAAAGGATAGTGACAGAACATGGGAAGTAAAAGCCACTGTAATGGCATGTCAGATGGAAACAAGAAATCTGTTACTGGACTGGAACAAAGGTGACCATGGTTATAAAGTGGCAAAAACCTTGACTGAACTGTGTTCACACTTTAGTGTTTTGTGGGAGCAGTGAACTGGTTATTTAGCTAAGGTGACTGCATACGTATGACTGAGGGAGCACCTTCATCTCCTTTGACTGCACATAACATAGAAGGAAAGAGAATAAAGACACAATGTTCAGCAAAAAGGGATCAGAACCCAGAGGATTCCCAAAACTCACTGCACTCAACACTCATATTACAAAAACAAACCGGGTGGGGACACGACACAACAGCTCAGCCTTCAACAGGCCAAGCATTCTGTATGCAGCTTTGAGTTCCTACTTATGTATAGCTTTTAGGTCTGTGTCTAATCTCCTACATATTCGAGTGTTCAATGAGCAGCAAAACTAACCAGGCTCAACAGTAAGAGCCGAGCAACAGAAGGGAACTGTGGGGAAACACTCTCTATGGGATGGAGCTTATTTAGGACAAAATCTAACTCAGTAACAATACTTCAAAGGGTGCTTAATTTCATGCAGTAAATTGCAAGATTACCTTTTCTTCCTTCTAGTTCTTTTTTTGTTTGGTTTGGTTTTTCAGGACAGGGTTTCTCAGCATAGCCCTAGGTGGCCTGGAACTTGCTTTGTAGTCTAGGCTTGTCTTGAACTCAAGAGATCTGCCTCCCTCTACCTACCCTGAGTACCAGTATTAAAGGTGTGCACTACCACACCCAGCTTCCTCTCAGTTCTGTTAAAATATCCTTGGACATCTGGTATAGGCCAAAAATGTAAGCCTGGCTCTCCCTTGTTCCTAGGGCCATAGGCCACCAGTCCCGAGGAACATGGGAACAGGATTGATGAACTGGAAACCAGAGACTATGAACATGACTGGAAATGACCTCCTGGTATCAGCTTTGGGGCAGCAGATCACTTTTATTGGGTGAATGAAAGTTATATAGAACTTTGGGGGAGGAAGTAAGGATATCCAGGGTGGGCAAAGGTCACTGGCTAAGGCACTGAGATGCCACATTTGCATGGGGAAGCATTTCAAGAATCCCAGGTGCTTGCTGAAAGGGTTCTAATCAGGTGAAAGGGAGTTGGACCGGTAATTTCCCTAAGGGCTTTGTGACATTTCTAAGGTAGAGGGTGTAGGGGCCCAGGACCTCCAGGCAAAGAGGAGGAAGCCTCCTAGACAGAGGGCATCCTCAATTTTCTGCTGAGCTCAGTGCTTTCCTTAGCAGCAGGGTTTCCCAACTGAATACCATTGAGTGTTATCTTTCTCACTGACTATAGCAAAAATCTGGGACAAAATGCAAAAAGCAACTAACTCAAAGTTCTGAAAAGTTGATGATAGTGACAGACAGGAGCCAAACTTAAAGACACATCCTCACTGGACTGCTTAGTCTTCCATTTATCATTATTTTCTCTCTCTCTGATTTGACCTACAACAGTGTCAATATGGAAATGCAACGAGATGGCCTAAACTATGAAAGGATCTAGCTTCTGGTAGAGTAGCCAGAAAAGGAATTCTTAGAATAAAACGAGGGGCTGGCCAGAACCCATGTTAAAGAGCCTGGGGCATGCCTCTGTAACCCAATTCTTGGGGGGCTGAGACAGGCAGCCTCAGATTTAGTGAGAGACTTTATTTTTTTAAAGACAAGGTCTCAGGTAACTCAGGGTAACCTGTAACTTTATATTACATATGTTCACTATTATGCCTGATTTATGCAGTGCTTGGGACTAAATCCAGGGCTTGCTCATGCTAGATAAGTACTCCACCAATTAAGCCACATTTCCAGCCAAACACCTTAACTTAAAATAACATGAACTGATTGAAGATACCAACCTCATGCATACTGCACACTAGCTCAGGTAAGTGCACATGTGCACACACCACACCCACACTTGACAGGTTGGTTGGCAAAAACTAAATGAGAAAACCTGCTTTTGAGACAAAGCAACCAGGAAAAAAAATAGAACATGAAGAAAGTGGGGGTTCTTTTCTTCTCTAACCTTTCACCATTTTCTTTCATCATGTTACCCTAAAAGGCAATATTAGTTACATTAAGTATGGGGGTAATAATGTTGGAAGTAGTTGAGGGGAACCTTTTCCACTTAAAAGGTAGAGAATACTGGCCTTTGGAGAATGGGGAGATGGATGGATGAATGGACAGATAGATAACTCCACAATACAAACTGGAGAATAACCTAAAATTCTGTGTTTGAGCTGAGGTAAATTTCCAATTCACCCTGACCTGCACACGCACTGGCAATAAAGCAGCACAGTAATGGCTCAGATATAAACAAACTAGCAATTACCAGGCTGGTGCTGCTATTAAGCCTAACAAAGGCTTTGAAAAGCAAATCAGCATCAGAACAACTAACACAGAAAAAACTCAGTTTGAAGTAACCAGGCTGAGGGTGAAACAGAGCAAAGCAAACTGATATCTTCAGGAAATGTAATAAAGACCTAGACTCTCAAATGTTCAGGGTATCCAGGAAACAGTCCAGTATTACTCAATACAAAATAAATATGTGACCAATTATCCAGAGAAAAGATGATAAACAAATGGAAAACTCTGAGATGATCCAGATGTTGAAATGATCAAAGGCTTTTAAAGTTACAATCCTGTTTCATGAGACTAAAACCAATATGGATTAAAAAGCTCTTCCCTCTTCCTTTGTTTTGATTTTTGAGACAGGTCTCACTATTATGTAGGTCACACTATCTTTGAACTCACCATCCTCCTGCATCACCCTCCTTAGTACTAGGAATACAAGCATGTGTCACCATGCTTAGCACAAAAGAAGTAAGTTCTTTGCAGAAGCAAACTATCCTCAACAAACAAATATAAATTCTAGAAATGAGGCTATGCGGCGGTGCATGCCTTACATCCTAGCACTTAGGAAGCAGAGGCAGGTAAATCTCCCAAGTTTGAAGTCAGTCGGGGCTACAAAGTGATACCCTGTTTCAACAAACAATCAGACAAATAAATCTAGAAATGAAAAATACAGTACCTAAGACAAGATTACCCCTAGAAGGCAGGAGGACTTAACTGAATGTTCTCTAACAAAGAAGTGTAGTTGAAAGAATCTTTAGATGTGCTGGACAATTTTGCAGGGCCACACGACCCTGTCCCATTCCTGCCTGAGGAGTTAACGCCAATGTGAAGCGTGCAGGCTGAAATCACAGCTTCATGCTTCCTGTATCTTCAAACTTTTGTATGAGAACAGGGAAACACCAAGCAGATCTTAACCTGTTAAGCACAGAGATTAGTGTCTATCTACATGGTTAGTTGGATTACTTAATTTTATAGTCTGTAAGAATGGCCTGCAGTTGTCAAAGCAGGCACATGTGTTCAACAGTGACTTCAAGGTTTGAGGCAATGCTGAGAGAGAAATCTTATGAGTTCATCTCTGAGTTCAAGGCCACCTTAGTCTACAGAGCAAGTTCCAGGACAGCCAGAGCTCCCTGTCTTGAAAAAAATAAACAAAAAGGAAATTTGGGGGTTCTTTTTGTCCTTATATTTCCGAGTTCCATCTTAAGGACACCATGTGGGCATGTGGTGAAAGACGCATAAATATCAGGTGAGTGTAAAGAAAATATTAAAAATTCTTCAAGATGTACTTTGCTGGCTTCTTCTAGTAAGAAAGTTGTTTCATCATCTGACAGGACTGACCTGAAGCTTTTGGCTAAACTAGACCAGAGTAACACTGTCTGTATGTCTGAGGGGTAAAATAAGGGGAGAAACACATGAAGGAAAAATGTCTACCAGACAACCTGTGCAGAAACTCACCTGATTTTCTTCCCCAACACCACACTCTGTCCCTTTTGCCTTTTCATCACTCTCATGACAAGTTCAGAAAGCTAGCAGCCTTCAGTATCCCCGGCAGCACCCCTTGACTGGAAGGTGCTGTCCTGGCAGAAGTGGTGTTCAATCTCTAGAGTTCATGCAGTGTCAGCAGTAATCCAGTTTCTTAGTGGTCAGGGATCCTTTGTCCTTGGCTTCAAAAACAGACTCTGATGGTAGAGACCTACTGGAACACACTCACGAGGAGTAACAGGCAGGTTGTAGACATCCTGTGGAGTGATCTCCTGGCTCTGGAGAGCTTCCATGTCAACGCTATTTGAGAAGACTGTTGTTTTGGGCTTAAGGTGATGATAGAACAGTTGCTAGTAAAATACAAGCTGCAACCCCTGATCCAAGTTATGCATTCTGCTGCTATTACAAGGTATTAACCGTCTTTTCTGCCTCCGGTTACTGTTTGTCAGCAACAGAAGAGCCTGCATCAAACTGGGGTCAGCACAGATCAAGGAGTATCAAGCCACATACTAACTAAGGCAAAGGACTAGCAAGGAAGAGCCATTAGCTGACAGCTCCATGGGAAGTTATCTTTCCATTCCTCAGATCTCTTTGGCATTTAAGAGGAGAAAACTGACCATTTTTAAGCAGGCAGCCACTGTGCAGTCTACGGTCTCTGAAACTGCCATGGTGGATGCTAAGGTCTCAGCTAGTGAACACTCAGCAGATGCAAAGCACTACAAGTCCTGTCTGGAGGACCAGACACAGAACCACAGATTCAAGAGAATATACAGTCAAGTTGTTGGATTTTAAAATTTTTTTTGGGGGGGGAGGAGATGGACGGATGGACAGATGGACAGACACCTATCAAAACCAACTAATTTGGAATAATTTTTGGGTCAGAGACAGCACTCATTTGGGAATCATCTCAGTAGATGAATTTAGAGCCTTGGGGTGGGGTAGGAGTGGGGTCACACAGCTCTCGTGTGAAAAATGGCATCACATATCGTTGCCATCTGTGACCTTGTCCAAAACATTGATTTCAACAAAGATGACCAGACTGATATCAATAAATCCTTTGAGACACTCTGTCTGCAGTAGTCCTGCTTAGAAGGAAATGCCTCAGCATATGCATAATTTACAGATGTCCATAGCTGCACCAGTCCAAGCTCACTTGGGGAGAATTTAGTTTTTATCGCTCCTGATACCATATAGGAAAGGTTAAGTTTATGGCTTCTAAGATTTGTGGGACTTTCACCGGGCGTGGCGGCGCACGCCTTTAATCCCAGCACTCGGGAGGCAGAGGCAGGTGGATTGCTGTGAGTTTGGAGGGCCAGCCTGGTTTACAAAGCAGGTCTAGGACAGCCAAGGCTACACAGGGAAACCTTGTCTCAAAAAAACCAACCAACAAACAAACAAACAAAAAAGGATTTATGAGACTTTATGTTCAGAATTTATCAACGCATATCAGAATCACCATGTGTGTGCGAGCATGTGCAAGTGTGTGTGTCTGTCTGTGAGAGAGAGAGAGAGACAGAGATAGAGACAGAGACATAGGTACCACCATCTCACAATCTTCACAAAGCACACCTCAGTTATTTTTAAATTCTGAAAACTAGTTAAAAACTGTTAATTCAAACACCTCATTGTTTTCATTCTCTATCTTTTGTTTATTGTTTTATCTTTTTGCTTTTGTTTTTCGAGACAGGGTTTCTCTGTGTAGCCTTGCCTGTCCTAGACTCGCTTTGTAGACCAGGCTCGCCTCAACCTCACAGAGATCCACTTGTCTGTGCCTCCCAAGTGCTGGGATTAAAGGCGTGCACCACCACTGCCCGGCTTGTTTATTGTTTTAAATACATGTTAGCACATAGTATCTATTTAAATTACCACATAAAGCAGAAAACAGACTTTTAGAGGAGAGAAGGTTTAAAGAGAATGGGGAACAAATGAAGTTGATGGAAGCTGGGCATGGTGGTACACACTTTAACCACATCACTCTGGAAGCAGACACAGAGGCCAATGTCTGAGTTTGAAGCCAGCCTGATCTACACACTAAGTTCCAGGCTGCCCAGGGCTATAGAGTGAGATTCTAAATAAATAAATAAATATAAAAGTTGATGGAGGGGCCATCAAGATAGTTCAGCAAGTAAAGCACTGGCTGCCAAGCTTAACAATCTGAGTTTGATCTCCAGGACCCATGTGAAGATGGACAGAGAGAACCAACTCCACACGCTGTTCTCCAGTTTTCATACATGTGCTGTGGTACATGTGCATGAATACAGAATTTGAGTTTGACAGTTTGATTCTTAGCTACTTAACATAATCTTACCTTCTAACTCTCTGCTTTCTAAACAAAATCCACCTCACCCTGAGATACACTCATGTACCCGCACGCATGTACGCGCACGCGCGCACCCCCCCACACAAAGTTCCAAAAATGTTTTAAAGAAAAAACTCCCACAAAACATTAAAAATAAAAACAAAAACAACACTATGAACATCTGAGGCCTGGGATTGTAGTTCAGTGGTAGAAAGCTCTTTTAACATGCACAAGGTCTTAGATTTGAGGCACAGCACAGGAAATGGAGGAAGAGTCCTGTATATACAGCGCTGGAAATTCAGATAGAAAAGATGACACTGGTATTTAAAAGAAGTATGTGCATGTGTGAGAGCTGAGACCTCCTATGTGTGAGACACATTTAGTTTAAAAAAGCTCATTGAACCCCAAAGGGAAAACTGAAAATCACAAGTAGGGCTGGGGAAGATACTGAGCAGCAAGAGCACTCACTGGCCGCTCTTCAGAGCACCACATGGTGCCTCACAACCATATGTAACTTCTCTCCTAGGGAATCTCACACCCTCTTCTGGCCTCCATGAACACTAGGCATGCGTGTTGTTGGTGCGTAGACACACATGTACAGAAAAAACCAATACACATAAAATAAGTAAAAATTAAAAAAAAAAATCACAAACACACACACCATAGCCAAACTACTGAAATCAAAGCTGAAGAGATGTTGGATCAACTAGAGCAAAGTCATGTGCTGAATGACAACTGAAGTGATGTGGATGTTTAGAAAGCAGAGGTTAGAAGGTAAGACAACGTTAAACAGCTATGTATCAAACTGTCAACCTCAAATTCTGTATCCAGTGAAACTATGTCCCAGGTTGGACAACAAAATGAGGAGAATTTATTGCCAGAAGAGAACAAAACAGAACAATTTAAAATTGTTAAGAGAAGTCCTAACAATTGATGGGTAATGATAGCAGAGGGATCAAGGGGTTCAAAAACAAAGGACAAGTAGCCAAAACCAAATTATATGAGAAAATAAAAATGAATTTTCTCCTTTAGCTATAAAAATAGATAGGAGAGCTGGAGAGATGGCTCAGAGGTTCAGAGCACTGGCTGTTCTTCCAAAGGTCCCGAGTTCAATTCCCAGCAACCACATGGTGGGTCACAACCATCTATAATGAGATCTGGTGCCCTCTTCTGGCATGCAGGTGTACATGCAGGCAGCACATTGTATATATAATAATGAATAAATAAATCTTTAAAAAAAAGATAGGAATGCAAAAACAAAAACTACCAACACCAGTGTAAGCCACGGTGGATGAGTAGCCAGTGTCTTTTTACAGTACGATGGCACACAAACTGTACAAAATTTTAAAATTTGCAGGGGAAAAATCAATGCAAGAAATGTTTATGGGGGGCGGCAGTGGTGGTGCACGCCTTTAATCCCAGCACTTGAGAGGCAGAGACAGCCAGATCTCTGAGTTTGAGCCTGGGTCTACAAAGTGAGTTCCAGGACAGCCAAGGCTAAACAGAGAAACCCTGTCTCAAGAAACAAAAACACAAAAACATCCAAAAAAGGAGAAATGTTTATGGCTTAAAGGAGCCAGTAAAACTGAAATAAATTGTAAAATTGCAAGTTTAAGTTGACTCAACTGTACACCATCTACAAGAATCTCCTCTAAATATGCTGACACAGAGAGGCTAAAACTAAAAGAACAGAATACAAACATTAACACACACAAGAAAGGAGGTGTTAGTAGCTGAAGTAGATCTTAAAGCATGGGAGCACTCCAGAGATAAATGCTGAGTCTATTCATTAAGAACACAAGCAGTCATAAATACATCACCCAACATGGAAGAACCAGGAGAACTAAAGTAGGAACAGATCATCCCACAGTCACACTTAAGAGACCTTAGCATTCTCATCAGTAGCACCGGAACATTATCAATCAACATGATGGTGCATTCCACCCAACTACAAGTTTGTTTTTGTTGTGGGGCTTGGGGATTCTGTTGAGACAAGCAGGGTCTTATGCAGCCCAGGCTGGCTTCAAAGTCACTGTGCAGAAGAGGATGACCTTGAATTTCAGACCCTTCTATTTCTACTTCCTAAGTGCAGGGACTATAAGTGTGCATACCACTGTGCCCAACAGAAGCTGAGTTCCTATCATATGGGCACAGACTCACCAACACAGATCCCTACTGAGTCAAACACGAAGATGGAAATCATACAATGTACATGTTCTTTAGCTAAGATAGAATTGTTAGACACTGGTAATGACAGTTATCCGCAACTAGGCATACACCTGCAATTCCAGCACTTGGGAAGCAAAGGCAGAAGAATCAAGGCCAGTCTGGGCTACATGCGCTCCTGTCTCAAAAGAAAAGAAAAGATTCTCTGGAAAAGCTCCAAATGCATTATAAACCACAGGTTAAAGGAAAATTTAAAGACACATGGCATGGAATGAAAAGGAAAATACAACAGACCAAAAATGTTAAGTATGTTTCCCAAAACACTATTAGTGTCAAATCAGTAATAGAGCCAAAGGATAGGTATATAACTCAAAGGTAGAGCATTTGCCTCAATGCACAAGAGTCTATATTTGATCCATACCACTACAAAAGAATGTGTATGTGTATATGTGTGTGTGTATACATATATAAATTAAATCAAAAGCAAGCTTAGAAAGCAATAAAGAACAGAAACCAGAAAATTAAAAATAGAAAAATAACAAAACAAAAATCAATAAAACTAAAAGCTAACTCTTTGAAAATATTTAGAGAATCAACAAACTGCTAGACTGCCAGACCAAGAAAAAAATTGCCAGTATTAGTAATGTTAGATTGGTGTCATTACAGACCCTACAGAAATTAAAGGATGATAAGGAATCTTTACTCAGGTTGGCATAATTTGGTGCTAAAGCACTTCCCTGGTACAAGCACCAAAGCCTTTGGTTCTGCCCTCAGCACTATGCACGAAGCACTTGGTTTGATCCCTAGCCAGTCCCACATTTCACACAGGTGTGGCCACAGGACAACCTTGGGTGTCATTCCTTGCAGAGACCAGGTTTCTCGGTTTTGTCTGAACTCGTCAAGAAGGCTAAATTGGCTGGGCAGGAAGACCCAAGGGTCCAACTGTCCCTCCACCTCTCTGGTACTGGTATAAAAAGAATGTTCCACTACCACATCCAGGCTCTTTTTAGATGGATGCTAGGGATCAAACTCAGGTCTTTCAAGCATACTGATGCGTCTTGTGTGTGTGCGCATGTGGAAGTCATAAGTTGGCACTGTATGTCTTTTTTCCCCAAGAAGTAAGTAAGTATGTATGTATGTATGTATGTATACAGTGCTCTTCCTGCATATATACCTGCATACTAGAAGAGGGCACCAGATCTCACTATAGATGGTTCCGAGCTACCATGTGGATGCTGGGAGTTGAACTCAAGACCTTTGGAAGAACAGCAAGCACTCTTAACCTCTTGAGTCATCTCTCCAGCCCTTATATGTTTTTCTTAGGTCATTCTCCAATGTATTTTTTAAGGCAACTGTTTATTTATTTTCATTATTCATCTTTTATGTATGAATGCTCTGCCTGTACGTACACCTGCATGCCAGAAGAGGGCATCAGATCCCATTACAGATGGCTGTGCGCTACCGTGTCGTTGCCTGGAATTGAACCTAGGACTTCTGGAAGAGCAGACAGTGCTCTTCACTGCTGACCCATCACTCTAAGCCCCAACGTTTGTTTTGTTTTCTTTTGTGGTTTGTTTGTTTGTTGTTGTTTTGAGACAAGATCTCACACTACCCCTGGAGCTCAATGATACAGCTAAGTTGGCTGATTAGTGAGCTTGGGATTTCCCTCTCTGCCTCCTCAGTAATAGGGTTACGGATATGTATCCCATGCCTGGCGTGGCTGCTGGGAACGTGAGTGTAGGCTCTTGTGCTTACACAGAAATACTTTACTAACTAAACCATCTTGCTAGTCCTTTCTCAAGTTTTTTTTCTTCTTGTTTGAGACAGGTCTCAAACTGCAGTTTGGGCTGGCCTAGACCTCACTATGAAGCCTAGGCTAGCCTTGATCAAGACAATCTTGTCTCAGTCTCTCAAGTGCTTGGATTACAGACAGGCCTGAACGAGCTACCACATCCAGCTTAAATTCTTAGTTCACAGGTAACTATTTTTAGGCATACAGATACAAATTTATACTTATTTCTACGCAGACTTTGTCTCTTCGTAAGAAATTATGCCAGTCCCTTACAATCACTTTCAGAAAACAAGCCAAGAAACCTTCCCAACTCAATTTCTAAGGCCAGCATTACACTGACAACACAACACAAACATGTCTCACACAAATAGACTAAAGACAAAATAAAACCCTTGGTATTCCCACAGAATCTGAGGACCTACTTCCATAAATGTGCACCACCACAAACACTAAGGCCTGCAAGCTGAAGGAAAATAACTGATATCTAACTCTGCAGAGCACAATAAGTAGTTAATGATGTAAACACATATACAAGGTGTTCTAAGTCATTATGTAGAGGCCGCGGAGTTGGTTACACAGTCAGGAGCACTGACTGCTCTTCAGAAGGACTCCAGTTCGGTTCCCTGCAACCATTTGGCAGCTTACAATTGCCAAGTTGTCTGCAACTCTAGTTTCGGGGGATCTGGCACCCTCTTCTGGTCTCCATGGGCACTGACCATACATAACATACTTGGAGACTAACACACAATCATAAAATAAAAATAAAAAACTAGCATCTCAATCTTCTTAGAACATAATTAAGTGAAATCATCAGGAAAAACAAGGACTTCCAGAAATCTGCTGGTCCATAAATGCAATGAAAGCTCTACAAAGCTGTCAAAATAAACTTTTTTATTATTCTGCAGACCAGCCAGAGACTTGTACCAGCACACTAATCCTCTTATAAGAGTGCTATTGTTCATGCTATTACACCCCAGACTCTGTCTTTTTTCACTCACTGCACCAAGACTCCAGTAACAGGTGCAAAACAGAAGACTAGTCTTTCTAGGCCCAACTTGCAGTGAACTGTCATTATTTAGCCTATCTGGAAGTTCTTCATAAAATGCCACTCATGAAGCTTCTTTAGTGTCATTCCCAGATCTTCTCTCCTGTGTGAGCAGCTTTTTCTCTGTAGACGTTTGTCAAAAATAAGCAGAAGCTGAAGGTACAGCTCAGTGGTAGAACACTTGCCTCACATGTGTGAAGTCTTGGGTTTGAGAATTAAAAGGCAGCAGCTGTTTAACATTGAACCTGTTGGAGACAGGGAGACATTTAGGTCAAATGTGAGGCCAGGTGCCAGGCACGGAGGTGTGTATCTGTAATCCTACATTCAACTGAGAAAGTAAGATACTGAATATGAGGCCTGCTCAGGCTTGCACAGCCAGACTCTGTCTTCAAACAATAAAAACAAAACAAAACCCCCAAAACCAAATTAACTAATGATAGGGAATGAGATGTCCAACAAATCTAAACCTCTATGTGGGATTCCAAAAGGCCAAACACAGTGCACACCCAAGACAGATGCTCAGTAAAAATCAGAAAAAGTTGTAAGCTTCTATCTCTGACTGGTGTTAAGGCTCAAAGAAAGTACGAACCATGGTCTAAGG
Source organism: Acomys percivali (assembly GCA_907169655.1). NCBI lineage: Eukaryota > Metazoa > Chordata > Mammalia > Rodentia > Muridae > Acomys > Acomys percivali. The sequence continues at coordinate 64,643,754 of OU015755.1, read as the reverse complement.
TAGAGTATAAATTACCTGAATTTTAAAAATTGTAGCTTAATATTAACCCAGAGTCTTTCATTAAAGAAAGAGAGAAAGCTGGAGGGTGGTGGCGCACACCTTTAATCACAGCACTTGGGAGGCAGAGGCAGGTGGATCTCTGAGTTTAAGGCCAGCCTGGTCTACAAAGTGAGTCCAGGACAGCCAGGGCTACCCAGAGAAACCCTGTCTCAAAACAAAACAAAGATTGAGGGAAAAAGAATGGAAGACTTACTAGTTTCTGGTGTGCCGGAACTACCCAATTCTTACATGTGAGCTAGTCTGATTTTTAACTACTTGGAGCCAGATGCCAACAAAGAGCCCTAGCAAAATAAACATGTCTAGTCCAGAAAGTAAACAAAAGCCCAACATGTCCAGCAGATATGTGTGTTTGCATCAGCACCTTAGACTTAGAATCCCAGGCAAAAGAAGTGTGACCATCAAGTACACGTCGAATAACAGGGGAACAACCCCCCAAACAACAAGCCATGCTGAGGGATGGGGAAAACGCAAGGAAGGGCTGACACCTACTGGTGAGTAAACACAAACTCAACCCCAAAAGTACTTGAACTCCAGTGGGACACTGCAACCAGAGCTTGAACTGGGACTGCAAATTGCACCTCTCCCATCAGCACGGTTCACTGCAAGAAGCATCACAGGGAGGGGTTAGAAACTCATCCTAACAAGGAAGAACTATTGTTTAATGCTATGATATACCTTTATCTACTATTTCACTGTTTGAAATGTTTTAAAACCTTCAACCCTGCATGAAATGTCTCTAAGTGGTTTTGGTTTCGTTTTTCTCCTGCTTTGGTTTTATGAATATCTTGTTTCTGTGCCCAAGCTAATCTTACTATTCTTGCTCTCCACAACCCTTGCCCTTCCCTTTTCATTTCCACCTTATTCTCCTCTATCCTTCCCATTCCCTGCCCTTTGGGCTTAAAATTGTAACACTCCATAGCCTGTAGATGCTAACAATACTTCCCCTCCATCATCTATTTCCCTCTTCTGGTGTTTTCTTCTCAGATGATACAGCACATCTTTCCTTGTTCAGACTCCATCCCTTCCTCTTCTGGTGTTTTCTTCTCAGATGATACAGCACATCTTTCCTTGTTCAGACTCCATCCCTTCCTCTTCTGACCTCAGTAGTTCACTTAGGACCCAGTACACAGGCTTTATAGTAGCTACTGCAGGTAAGGTGACTGTTTAACTATTTGTTTGATCAGTGGGCCCAAATCCACTACTGTAGTCAACTAAACTTCTACTCTCAGAGTAGTGGTGGAGCTAAGCCGTGCTCCCTGAGCAGATAAACTTAGGATTTACCTATTGAATACACTGGGCAGCATAGTCACCAGAGAACTTCAATTCAAAGAATGCGGCTGATATAAAAACAAACTCAAACTTAAGAAGTGGAAAGCTCACTAATTCGAATTAGAAACAGTAGAAAGTCTTACCAAGAAAATATTCCAGATGAACTATCTCAGTAAGCTACATTTATAAAATATGAATCAGTAACAGAGAGAAAACTGGAGAACTCATAAACATACAGCATCTAGAGCAATGACTCTGCAATTAAGAGCACTTGCAGCTCTTGCAAGAGGACCTGGGTTCAGCTCCAAGTACCCACATAGCAGCCCACAACCATCTACAACTCTACTTTTAGGGAATCCAACGTCCTCTTCTGGCCTCTGAGGGCAGTCTATACATGTACTTACATTCATGCAGGAAACAGCTATATACTTAATAAAAATAGGTGAAATCTTTAAAAAAAATAAACCTACATGAATCCATTTACTCATTATAATAAAACACCTGGGGCAAACTAACTTTGTAAATAAGTCTGTTTGATTGATTGGTTGGCTTTTTTGAGACAGGGTTTCCCTGGACTTGCTTGGTGAACCAGGCTGGCCATGGAGATCTGCCTGCCTCCGGAGTGCTGGGATTACAGGTGTGTGCCACTGTGCCTGGCAATAAAGAGGTTTATTTATCTGGGAATTGCAACTCAAGAGGCAGAGGGAAAGGATCACCACAAGTTCAAGGCTAGTCTAGTTTCATAGTTGAGGCTAGCTTAGTTACATAATAATATCCTGCCTTAAAAAAGAAAAGTTTATTTACTTCAGTTTGGGAGACTCAAAAGCCAGTGTCATTGCTTAAGTGTCAAACAGCAGTAGCACATGAGCGATCACCGGAACACAAGGCAGACAACGAGCACACAGCCAGGGGCCCTAACAATCACTCTTCGGAGAATTTGTTTGGAAAACCAACGTTCCTTTTCTAGGGTAGAACCTCACTACAGACCTCTCAGTACACTCACTTCTAAAAAGTCCCACCAAACTTGGGACTAAACTCCTAACACAGGAACCCTTGTGAGCCAAGACCATACCCTAAACCACAGCAGCAATAGGTAAAATAAGCATGGAGATGAGTGAAAATGAAAGCACAGTAACAGTAAATAAGCAGTGATAAGAAGCTGTAAGATGGCTCAGCAACTATTTGCTGCTAAGACTGATAATCTGACTTTGATCCCCAGAAACTACAAGACGGAAGGAGAAAACCAATGCCCTCTTTTGACCCCGATGGATTCCTGCACACATGCAGTGCACATAAACTCACACAGGCTGACATATGCATACATATAGGTAAATCTTCTCTAAAAAGATGACTTGTGATTTTTGAATAAGCTGTAGACTGAAATACAGAAGACAGACTATGACAACTCATGTCTCATTTACCCTCAAACATGCTGAGCCTGCCGTCTCTGAACCACTCTAAGCTCTTCAGGAATAAGCAGGACTGCTCCAGAGGGAATGTCCCTTACTGCTCTAGTTGTTACATCTGGGTAAGCAAGTAGTGGCTTGCCACAAAGTTTTGGTTTTCTCAGAAAAAACAGTAGCAAATAGAGAGCCCTTACCAAAGCAGAATGCTATTACCATCCCACTAAATCTCATGATAATCTTACTGTAACTTCCATTTAAAAATTAGTGAACTAAAAAGTTTTCTTTTTAAGCTTATTATTGAGAGATGACTGGAAACAACTTTAAAGATATAAAGTACTTGGGTAGGGATCATAACCACGAGAAATAAGACAAATTTCACGGGACTGTTACAAGTATTTAATATAATTGTGTTGCTTTTCTTGTGACTATGACAAAATACCTGACTGAAGCAACTTAAAAGAGGTTTGTTTTGGTTCAGTTTCCAGGTCTACCAGTCCATCATGAGAAAGCACATGGCTGATGGGGACGGAGGCTGGAGCTTGCAGAGAGTGCTTATAACATTGTACATCAAAGTGCAGAAACCAAATCTGGGTCTGATGGGTCATGCCTGTTAATTCTAGCACTTGGAAGGCTGAGACAGGAGGACAGCCATGAATCAGAGGCTAGTCTGGGCTACATAGTAAGTTTCACATTAGCCTGACAACAATGTGGAAACCCTGTCTCAGAAAAAAAAAAGGCGGAAGTAGAGGAGCAACAGACACAAGAAATGGAGGCCAGGCTCTAACACTTAAAAGGCCCTGCTCTATGATCTACCTCTGCAAGTAAAGCCCCACAAACCCTAAAATAGCACCACCCAGTGGGTAGTAAGTGATAAATAGATAAGCCTGTAGGGATATTACAGATCCAATCATAATAACTATATTTGCTGATATTTCAAACTGGCAATCCTCTTGTCTCAGCCTCTTGAGTGCTAGATTACAGCTGTGAATGAAACAGTGCTTTCAAACTATTAGAATAGTGCCCAACAAATAAAAAGCAACACACAAAATGTCCAACAAACTTTCTTAGAATATGTGCACCAAAGTTGTCCTACTCGGGAACATGTCCATCTCTTGCTCTGGAGCTAACCAATTAGGCTACAGTGGGCAGCCCACCTCTCCCGCTGGGATTACAAGAAAGCACCACCAGCCGGGCATAGTGGCACAAGCCTTTAATCCCAGCACTCGGGAGGCAGAGGCAGGCGGATCTTCGTGAGTTCCAGGCCAGCCTGGTCTACAAAATAAGTCCAGGACAGTCAAGGCTACACAAAGAGACCCTGCCTCAAAACAAAACAAACAAACAAACAAAAAAGGCACCACCATGGACAGCATTTTTATATGTTTGGCAACTGGACTTAGGTCCTCATGCTGGCAAGGAAAGCACTTTACTGATTCACACTCCCAAAAGCCCCATTAAATGTTAAGAATTTTTAAAAATCATATAGCTAAATGATATCGACTCAATCTGAGTTCCAAAGTTAGACTACTAGTAAATTAGATTACTCTACCTTACCGTTTCTTAATGCTAAGGATGGCACAGGAAACTATCAATGACCTAAAAACAGAGTGCTGCCAGACAGCACCTGCCAGCTACCAGGAGCATGTTAATGGCTTGTACTGAGCCCACCAAGGAACAAAATTCTAATTGTTTCCTAAAATAAGCATTGTAAGTGTGCAAGGGTCTTGAATCTGAAACTTTCTCTATGTTTGAAGAATTTCAATGTCTGTTAGAGTTCTAACAAGAACCTAGGTAAATATATTCACTTGATGTTGTATTCACTTGTCAGTCCTGAAATGGATTTCTAAGTGCAATGGTACAATGCTTGCTTAGCAAACAGAAAGCCTTGTGTCTCAGATCCAAGCTGTAAAATAAATAAATAAATAAATAAATAAATCTCTAAAATGACAATAAAGCATTAGCCTTAAGTTCTCATGTTAAGCAGGCAAAGAGGTTACCGATAATTTATATATATCATATGCATGATGCATATATATAAAATTCACATATATAGTATATCTAGATCTATATGGAACCAAAGCTTCAATTACTCGTTATCTAAAAGGAAAAATGATTTTATAAGTGGTTCGGTGTAAACATCTTCCCAAGTATTGATTTAATTTAAGCAACATTACAATAAGCTTTTAGGCTGTATCAAGAGTAAATGCAAAGACATAATTAATCAATATTTTCCTATTAAAAATGTATTCAGGCTGGCAAGATGGTTCAGCTGGTAAAGTGCTTGCCATGCAAGCCTGAAAATCTAAGTTCAATCTCTAGAATCCATATAAAGGTGGAAGAACTGACCCCATGAAGTTGTCCTCTGACCTGCCACATAAGCACTGTAGCATATACATGCCCATACACATGGATTATATACACACAGGAATAAAATAAAATTTTTATAATATATAGCATTCTGAGATTACCTGCAAAATATCTTGTATTTCCTACTTATTTTGTAAATCAGAACTCTCTGTAGAAACTGGATTTTGCTCTTCATCCTAATTTTCTCCCCTAAATATTTTATCTGAAAATTTACCTCCCCCTGTATGTTGATAAATGGTGAGATGCCCTAAATCTAACAATTCTAGTGTTCATCCTTGTCTCAAGTTTTTTTGTTTTTTTGTTTTTGGGTTTTTTTGGGGGGTTTTTTGAGACAGGGTTTCTCTGTGTAGCCTTGGCTGTCCTGGATTCACTTTGTAGACCAGGCTGGCCTCGAACTCACAGCGATCCGCCTGCCTCTGCCTCCCGAGTGCTGGGATTACAGGCGTGCGCCACCACGCCCGGCTTTTGTCTCAAGTTTTAAAGGCTACTTTCACCATCAAAGCACAAGTTATGTCACTATCATTTCTTTCTTGGAATGAGGACCATATACTATAGGAAAAGCTTATTTTCAGTTATGTATTTGCCTTACTCACATTATAGCATAACTTTGCCAGGAGCTTTAGTATTACCAGTGTATAGAAAGCAAACAGACACTGATACCATTTTTCACCCTAATAACAGTTCCAGTGTAGAAGTCTTCTAGCTTCAAACACTTTATTTAAAAATACACTTGTGCCGGGCGTGGTGGCACATGTCTTTAATCCCAGCACTCAGGGGGCAGAGGCAGGCAGATCGCTGTGAGTTCGAGGCCAGCCTGGTTTACAAAAGTGAGTCCAGGACAGCCAGGACTGTTACACAAAGAAACTCTGTCTCAAAAAATATATATACTTTTTATTTGTATTTTATGTAAAGACTGTTTTGACTATATATCTATATGTACACCACAGGCATTTCTGGTGTCCAAGGAGGCCAGAAGAGAGTACTGAATCCCTAGAACTTTAGTTACAGATGGCTGTGAACTGCTATCTGGGTGCTGGGAGCTGAACCCAGTTTCCCTGCAAGAGTATCCAGTGCTCTAACTGCTGAACGATCCATCCAGCCTTGCTTTATTTCATTCCATTAAGAGATCAATGGCTAGAGAGATGCTCAGAGGTTAAGAGGTCCTGAGTTCAATTCTCAGCAACACAAGGTGGCTCACAACCATCTATAATGGGATCTGATGCCCTCCTCTGGCTTGCAGGTGTACATACAGGCAGAGCACTGTATATATAATAATAATAAATCTTGAAGAAAAGAAGGAGAAGAAGGAAGGACAAAGATTAAGAAAGAAGAAGAGGAAGAGGAGGAGGAAGAAGAGGAAAAGAGAGAAGCTACTCTTCCCACATGGAACTCATGTCAGAGTGTACCCCTCAGTTGATGTTTATTCTGGGCCCTGAGCAGCCAGTGTCTCAGGTTCCTCTTCACTGTAACATTCTGTTACATGCAATCGCACATACCAGCTGGTGCGTGCCTCATCAGAGTGCTTGGATATAGTAGGAGCAGAAGCAGCAGGAGTTTGAGGCCATCTTTGTTTACATAGTTGGAGGCAAACCTGGGCCCCATTTTTTTAAAATTAAAATTGAACTGAGATTTGTTTGTTTGATTTTTCAAAACAGGGTTTCTCTGTGTTCAGATCAAAACCTTTTTGTGCCTCCGTCTCCTCCCCTGTAAGATGGCAATACAATATCACTCTTTCTTAAAGTCCAAGGGTTCTTGCAAAAAATCTAGAGAATACACAGGAAAATTCAGTATGTACACCTCACATATTTATTAATTATATTAGAAACTAATATAACTAAAAAAACTAAAACTAAAAAAAAAACTAAAAAAATCATTGTTTTAATGACTTCAGTGTAAAATCCACTCAGCAAATAACAGGTACCTACTACTTATAAACTATCAAGTGTGTTATGGATACACTTAACATGTATCCACCGGACATATCATAGGCAATGAAGGAAATTTTAGAAGGTAAAAGAACAAAAGTTGTGACATATGATACTAAATATCTTATATAGTATGTTATAGCTAGAATATTAGTGAATCATAAGCAATATTATATTATGGTTTTATTTGTATATATTTTCCCCTAAAACAATTCTCTAAATATTTACATGAAAGAATGTGACCTAAAATGGAAGAGCTGGCTAGGCCTGGTGATACGTTCTTGAGAGCCTAACTGAGGGGTTGGAAAGGTGGACACACAAAGATCCTGACTTTGAGGCAGTCCTGAACTACAAACAAGATCCTACCTCAAAGACCCTAAATAAATAAGTGAAGGCAGGGGATGTAGCGCTCTGTAAAGCATTTGACAAGCACACATGAGGCCATGGCTGAATTCCCATACTGCATTCATAAATAATGAGAAGGTAAAAGACCAACTCTGTCTCTAAGTTAACTTACATTCCAGTATCCACAAAATGTCTATGAATATGTGACCTGTAAAAGAACATGTAAACTTTCAGAGAATTAAAAAAAAAAAAAAAAAAGATAGTATCTCAGGTACACCAGGCTGGCTTCTAACTCCTGAAGTGGCTGAGGATGACCTTGAACTTCTGGGTCTCTGGCCTGG
>OU015755.1:64607209-64636034 GCA_907169655.1 Acomys percivali | reverse complement strand
CCTGAAGTGGCTGAGGATGACCTTGAACTTCTGGGTCTCTGGCCTGGCTCCTTAGTGTTGGGATTATCAGTATGTGCTAGTTACCAGGTCCAATTTTATACAGTGCTCGGGTTCTGAGGATCAAACTCAGGGCTTTGTGCACAGTAGCTGAGCACTTTACTACCTGAGGTATATCCCCAGCCTGAGCATTATGAACAGTGCTTTCATAACTGTTATGTACTCAGCATAGGGTACATATGAAGACTGAATTTCTACCACATTTAACACAAGCATGGAGTTAGCTGAAAGGCAGCTGACAAGAGTCCACTGCTCTACTGAACTAGGTGGGTACAAGTATAATTAACTTTCTGTCCATAGCTAAAACAGCTGAAATCATCACTAGGTTTGCTAAGGATGACAAAATAATACAAAACAGAACACAAAATAAGCAAAGAGACCTCAACAAGCAAATAAGATCACTGCTTCCTCATCAAATGGGAAAATTTATCCCAGACTTAATTACTGTGAGGAGAGTCTCTAAAAGATAATGGACTTTTGTACAACTAAGGAACTAGCTAAGAAAATAATTTCAAAACCCAAATGAAATAAATCCAAGTAGAAAACTTTCCATTTTCAAATAATAATTAAGTCACAACTGTCCACCTGCTACATTACCTATATAGCCAGTGCAGCTATCCTAGAACCTACAAACTTGAGAAAAACTGATAAATAGGGCAAAGAGCTAACCTCATACAGCTCCTAGGATTCTAAGAGGAAATAAATACATTTTTTTTTTAAAAAAACAAAGTCTCATGTAGCTCAGGCTGTTCAAACTCGATATATAGCTTAGGATGATCTTGAACTTGTTTCCTCTTGTCTTCACCTCCTGAATACTGGGAATATAGGCATGCACCACCAAGCCCAAGGTTCTGTGCATGTTAGGTAACGTAAGCATTCCACTAACTGAACTGTATCCCTGAAATAAGTACTTTTAAAACCAATTAAAATATATTGTGGAAGGACAGCAGGGTGGCTCAATGGGTAAAGTCATTTGTGGCCAAGCCTGATGACCTCAGTCCAGTGCCCAGAAATCACATGGAGGAAAGGAAGGACAAATTCTACCAAGCCTCTGGTACCCACACATATACTGTGGCACATGGGTATATCCGCATGCACACATGCAGGCATACCCTACACAACTCAAAAAACTCAAAAAAATGTAATTTAAAAAATACAGCCAGGCTTGGTGTTATATGCCTTTAGTCTCCGCACTCAGGAAGCTGATGCAGGAGAATCCCTCTGTGTTTAAGGCCAGCCTGGTCTATAGAGCAAGTGCCAAGACAGCCAAAGATACACAGAGAATCCCTGTCTCGAAACCCCCCTCGCCCAAAAAATATTTTTAATTTTTCTATCTCTGACTTCTGAATGTCATTATTATACCTACCCAATGTAATAAATATAAGGAGGACAATGGGCTGGGCGTGGTTAGTGGCATAGGCAAGTGAATGTCTCTTGAGCTCCAGGCTAGCCTGGGTGAGACCCTGTCTCAAAAATCAAAACCGAACCAAAACAAATCAAGGTACCAAGCTGGATGTGGTGGCGCCCCTTTAACCCTAGAAGTCTTGAAGGAGAGGCAGGAGGATCTCTATGAGTTCAGGGTCAGCCTTATTTATAGTGAGTTCCAGGACAGGGACTACTACATAAAGAGTGTCTTAAAAAACAAAAACAAACAAACAAACAAACAAACAAAAACCCAAAACTAAACTAAAAGGAAAAAAGCACCACATCATTTCTATTCCAAGGGAAAACAAAACAAAACAAAACTGCACAGGAGTAGTGGCGCACACCTTTAATCCCAGCACTCGGGAGGCAGAGGCAGGCAGATCACTCTGAGTTCGAGGTCAGCCTGGTCTATGATGTGAGTCCAGGACAACCAAGGGTACACAGAGAAACCTTGTGTCAAAAAACCAAACCAACCAACCAAACAAAACAAATGTCTTGAGAGAAAAAAGCCATTCCTTACTCACTTGGAAGGTAGAGCTCTCATGACACACCTCTGACATCCTTCACTTCACCTTAAGTTTTATCCACTCTTCAAAAGCCATGATAGGATTTTGACAAACACAGCAGACAGGACACCTCTGTACTCTCATCTGATTCTAGTTCCTACTGCCCACCCTCCGTCCTCAGTGCTGGGATTTGAACCCAGGGTCTAGAATATGTTAGGTAAGCACTCTACCACTGACCTATATTTCTAGCTTTGGTTCCTCCCCCCCCCAAGACAGGGTTTCTCTGTGCACTCTTGACTGTCCTAGACTCATTTTTGTAGGCCAGGCTGGCCTTGAACTCACAGCAATCTGCCTGCCTCAGCCTCCTAAGTGCTGGGATTAAAGGTGTGCACTACCACCGCCTGCCTGGTTCCTCCTTTCTATGCCACAAACTTGTCATAGGCCTCTAATCTATCAAGGACTTTCCATGAAATACAAGTTGTCTGAACTTCCTGAGGTTAAACATAATACAAGCCTTCCTCAATTATGGGCAAAGAATAGTTTGCCTCTGAGAGGAGAAAAGTGAAGCCAGGAAGAGGTAAAGAGGGTAAGCCTCACAGTCAAGTTGCACTCCAGTTCATATCATAAATAATGAAGCAACTGCACTTTATGAAAATACATTATGAAGCCAAAGTTGCTCTGGAAGAGAAAGACTGTCTGAAGGCTTGTGCCTTGTCAAAGGCCTGGGGAAAGTGAACTGGAGGCAGGGGTGAAAAGCTTCCAGAATCTATAAAAAGACTGTATTAGTACAGCCATTCATAGCTAATTTTAATGTTTATCTTTTGTTTGCTTGTTCAACATCAGTCTTCTTAAAATCTAAACAAATTTGGTAGCATGTTTCTCTAAACTGAGTAAATCTCTTAATTGTCCCACTACTTCAGTAATTCTAAGAAACTCTGAAATTCTTAATATATAATAAAAACATCCAACATATTATACTAACGTCATAGTAGAGAAAAACTGAGCTTATGTAAAGATTTTCCTTAAGATCATGTCATATGATTTTTTTTCTTAATGTTATATGATTTTTAAAACTGGCTCAAGAGAATAAAATACACAGTCTCCTCAGAGCTTCCTCAGCATAGCCTGGAATACTTTCTATCACAACTGTTCCTTTTTTGTAAAGATAGGGTTCTTTTTGGTAGACCTGGTTGTCCTGAAACTTCAGAGGTCTGCCCGCCTCTGTCTCCCCAGTGCTGGAACAGAGCTGTAATACGAAGCTCCAAAAGCCCAGTTTCAAACATCAAGTCCATCATGAGGTGAGGTGGCTTCTGCTACTGGCCGTGAAGCTTCTCTTGCCTCTATACACATGGAACTTAGGGAACTCTGCGAACATGCTGCTAACTGCGGTGCAACTAACACAGCCCTTGAGTATTAGGTTCCATCAAATGCCACTGCAAGCTCAGAAGCATCTGTTCAGTCTATGTCCACACCAACATTGCAAGAAAACAAACAGTGCTCAGGAAAAACAAGATGCTGTATGATCTGTGGCATACACTTCAACTGTTGAATAAATCTCAATTTACTGACTGTAAAACTAGGATAAGGCCAGCACTTGGGAGACAGAGGCAGGCGGATCACAACAGTCAAGGCTACACACAGAGAAACTCTATCTCGAAAAACCAAAATAAATAAATAAATAAAATAATAAAACTAGGATAAGGGCTGGAAAGATGGCTCAGTGCTTAAAAGCACAGTCTTATTCTTCCAAAGGTCCTGAGCTCAAATCCTAGCAATCACATGGCGGCTCACAACCATCTATACCAGCTAATGTCCTCTTCTGGCATGCAGGTGTATATGCAAATAGAGCACTCATGTACATAAAATAAATAAATAAAATCTAGAAACAAAAAGAAAACCGGGTGTGGTGTTTCATGTCTTTAATCCCAGCACTTGGAGGCAGATGCAGGTGGATCACTGTGAGTTTGAGGCCAGCCTGGTCTACAAAGCAAGTCCAGAACAGCCAGGGCTACATAGAGAAACCCTGTCTTGAAAAACCAAAACCAAAACAAAAACAAAAAAACAAAACAAAACAAAAAACTAAGACAAAGGGAAATTAAATGCTGAGCCTGGCATGAAAGTTACAACTAATATGTTAAATGTGACAAAAACCTAAAAAGAAAGATCACTGCTAAAGAAATTTGTTTTAATTTACTGATATTATCCAACATGTTAAGAACTAAGGAGCTGGGAAGTCACTTAAGGTCATAATGAAAGGAGGGTTAAGTGGATTCACTCAAGGGTCTTCATCACACTATGTGGTCCTATAAAACAAAGTGCCTGTTCTAGAGGCTAGTAAGGTCTTTGAGTTAGGAACTAGTACTTTCTTTCAACCTCATTATAAGAAAATAAAGATGTGTGCCACAAATGTACTGGAGCCTCAAGCATATAGAACTAAACTCTCTGTCAAGTGCAGCTTACATTTTAAGAGAAGTACCATAATATTAAAAAATAACCACAACAGATTATTTGGAGTAAGGGCATCACTGGGAAGCAGTGAATGGAAATTGTGAGGATGACAGATAAGGGCTCAGGGACTTGGTCAATAATGCAAATTATGCTAATACTGAAGACAGTAGAGAAAATGGGGAGAGTGTCAACCCACTGTAGCCTGGGTACGTTATTACCGTCTTGTTAAAATTAGGTCTACCTAATTTCTAGTTTTTATTAATCATTAATAATATTAATTATTAACAATCCCTTATCAAAATCAGACCTATCTAATTTCTAGCTTTAGGAAAACCACAGAGACTAGAGCACAAGAAAATAAAAACCCAGGGTCATAGACAATCCTAGACTCTAGTGATCTGTCTGTACAACTCTTTAAAAAGTCAATGCCAAAGAGAGAAAAAGGGGCACTTCTAGATTTAAGAAGACTTAGGAGAAAATCTTTTGCAATGCCTAAATACCAACAGAATTCAGTTTTGGGGGTAAAAGTTATATAAAGATATTTGGAGAGAAAGTGGGGACTCTAATTACGGACTACATCTTGGTAAACATGAAAGGATAAATAGTTCCAAGTTTTAGGCATGATCATAGTACCATGGCAGAAACTTTATTTTTTAGAGGTGCATGGTGGGAATGTATAATGCCTCGCTTACTTTCATATCATTAAAGGAAAGGGAAAAAGGCACATCATCTAATGGAAATACAAAGAGGCGAGGATGTGTCTCAGTTAGTAGAGTACTTGCCTAGCATGCTCACAGACCTGGGCTTTATCCCCAGAACAGTATGAAACGGAATGTGATGGTGCACCAACAGTCAGGAGACAGAGACAGGAGGATTAGAAGATCAAGGTTATCCTCAACAACACATCAAGTCACAACCAGGCCAAGTATGTACTCCCAAAAAAGAAATACAATTTATAATTTGTCTAATCTAGGTGGCAGACAGCAAGCAAAAATTTGACTGGAAAGATGGCTTAGTCAGTAAAACACCTGATGTTCAAGCATGAGGACCTAAGTTAAAACTCAAAAGCAATGTAAAAAAAATCCAAGGGCAGCAGCACATGTCTATAATCCCAGCGCTGGGCAGATGGGAACCAGAGGACCCCCAGGGCTTGCCGACTAGCCGAATCAGCTAGCTCCAAGTGCAGCAGCAGACCCTGTCCAGAAAACAAGAACTTTGTATTTTACCTCTCTCCTCACAAGCTCTGAACTCTAAAATGCCTAATTCTTTCCCTAGGCCAGTCTCATCTGCACAGAGAATACCATTCTGCCATTCGTGGAAACCCCTTGAAAAACAAAAAAACAAGACAAAACAAACAAAAATCTTTCCTTTTTTTTTTTTTTTTTTTCCTTTTTGAGACAGGGTCTCACTACGTAGCACTGGTTGCCCTCAAACTCTACAAGATCCACCAGTCTCTCTGCCTCTTGAATGCTAGGATCAAAGGTATGTGCCACCATGCCTGGCATTAAAAACAAACTTCTTATACCATCTCTGTTTTGAAGCTTTCTGACCCTGATCCCTGCTATTCTTTTAACTTGCCTAACATTTTCATTGCTGTAGAGATTTTTAAAGCCTTAATTATTTAAATGTATGCCTCCTCCAGTAACCATAAGCTAGTTGATTATCTCAGAGCTGGTCTTACTTGTAACTCTGGTTACACAGATAGCTTCAAGTACACAGAGTCAGAATATGGAGACCTGCTATTTTATTTAAAAGTTTCAGGAAAAGCCAGGCATGGTCACACATGCCTACAGAGTTAGATACCAGCCTGGGCAGCATACAATGACCCTGTCTGAAATAAGCTCTTGAAAGAAGCATCTTAACTTCCCTGGGAAATAAAATGTCTATGCTAAGTTAAGGGAATACAGCTACATAAACCAGACACAGCCCACAGGCCTGGATGCTTTATGAGTCCATTAAAGAAGCATATCCTAGTAGATAGCAAGTCCAGTTTACAATAAACACATAGTCATCAAACCATTTTCCAGAAATGGAACACTCAACCAGAAAAGCCCCAAATCACTCCATCATTCAGTCACAGGGTAGTACTTCAGCTGGAAAATGCTTACTCCATGTACACAAGCCCTGACTTAAATCTCCAGCACCACAAAACAAAAATATCCCTCAGCCAAGCCTTGAGGAAGTATTTATAAGATCCCACACTCAAGCCAAATTCATACAGTTAAATACTTCAGTTTCCTTAGATGTCTAATTTAACAGAAATTCCATTTCAGAAAGCAGCTGTTATGGTTGGAATATGCAATGTCCCCTATAGGCTTATGTTAAAGGCTTGGGCCCAGCTGGTGGTACTATTTTGGGAGGGCGGGGAAACTTCAGGAGATCTGGCCAAGAGGAAGAAAGCAGGTCACCTTTGCCATGACTTACCTTGTTCCTTCCCCTCTCCTCTCTGCTTCCTGTCTGCCATGAGGTAAACAGCTTCTTTTACACCATCTCATTAACAAAGATGTTTCCTCTCACCTCAGGCCCAAAGAAATGGAGCAGCCAACCATGAACTCTAAAAGCCTGAGTCAAAATGAACCCTTCCTCCTTGAAGTTATGTCACAACAATGCAAAAGTAGCTCTAATATGGGAGCTATGGTGGAAAATTTTTACAAATTTTATTATACACATGCAAAAATATGGTATTTTATATTACAACACCCAATGTAAGCTCAGCAATATTTAACCTCTGCTCAATGTCAATACATTAAAAAACAAAACAAAAAGCCCTTGGGCTAGCAAGATAAGCTCAGTGGGAGAGGCTCTGCACCACCTGACAGCACAAGCCTAGTGACCCGAGTTCATTTCACAAAACCCATATGCAGATAGGAGAGCTGACTCTACAAAGCCATCCTCTGACCTCCATACATCATCCACCCACATAATAATAAATAACATGATCTTTCCTAAGTGTAAGTCAAGTATCTAATGCAAGAATAACACACGCTGACTGCTTTGGCCAGCATACAAGCGCCTTTAAGTAAAAATGCATTAGAAATTTTTAACCTACTGTCCCTCAACTCAATCGTGAGGACTTGGTGGTAGCCTAGTACTGCCCAATAAGCAGACATATGGTAAGGATTGTGAGAGGACAGGAAGATCAGGTGTGGTGCCCACCAAATAAAGACAAACCACACAGATGGTCTGTGGTAAGGAAAAAAAAAAAAAAATCACTGAACTTATAATGTCCAACTAGCTTGACTGTATTCCTTAACCTAAATCAACCCAGCTCTTTCTTCAGCAATAACTCACTTTGCCTAAACCCAAAACACATAGCTAATTTATTAATGCAAAAGTTTATTAGTAGTGATTAGCACTTAATAATCATTCTCATTAAATACTGCCTGAGCAAAGTGCTGTTAGAACTAGCTGTGGAAGCTTTAATTACAGCAGGACAACCAAGATTCTACTAAAAATTCCTCCATAAAGAAGGGATCTATCGAAACAAAAACAAAACAAAACAAAACAAGCCAAACCAATTTGGGAACACACACACTTATCACTCCCAGACTAGAACTTCTATTACACCTTTAATACCAGTACTTAGGAGGCAGATGCAGGTGGATCTCTGAGTTCAAGGCCAGCCTCATCTACAGAGTGAGTTCTAGGACAACCAGGACCACACACAGAGACCCTGTCTCAAAACAAATAACAACAACCCAAAAAAAAGACATACACACATACAGCATTGGCTCAGAGAAACCTTGCCTAAAAAGAACTTAAATAAAGAAAATCCATTTCAGCATTGGATCCCAACTATTCCTCCAATTGGGATGTTCTCTCTTCCAGTGTATGCACGTCCCTTTGGTATTTTTGTTTGCTTGTTTGGGTTTGTTTGTTTTGGTTTTTCGAAACAGGGTTTCTCTGTGTAGCGTTGGCTGTCCTCGACTCATTTTGTAGACCAGGCTGGCCTTGAATTCACAGTGATCCATCTGCCTCTGCCTCCCGACTGCTGGGATTAAAGGCATGTGCCACCATGCCCAGCTTGTATTTTTGTTTTTAATATAAGATTTATTTTTATTTTATGTTCACTGTTCTGCCTGCATGTACGTCTGTGTGAGGGTGTCAGAAGCCCTGGAATTACAGATGGGTATGAGCTGCCATGTGGATGCTGAGAACTGGAAGAGCTACCAGTGCTTTTAACCACTGAGAAACCTCTCCAGCCACCATCCCCGACCGCCTTTTATTTTTTTAAGCCAGACTCTCACTGAAGCCCAAGCTGGTCTTAAACTTGCTATATAGCTGGAAATGACCTCGAACTCCTCATTCTCCTTTCCCCATGTCCCAAGTGCTGGAACAGCATGTGCTGCCACCAGTGGTTAGAAGAACACACTGCTCTTCCAGATAACCTAAGTTTGAGTCCTGACACCCACATCAGGCACATCCCAAACACCTGTAACTCTAGCTCCAAAGAGATCCAACACCTCTGGCCTCTACAGGCACCTGTGCGCACACATACATTTTACCCCCCAAGACAGGTTTTTTTACTGTGTAGCTCTGGCTGTCCTCAAAAATCACAGAAGCTAGCCTGCCTCTGCCTCCCAAGTGTTGGGATTAAAGGAGTGCACCATGGTGCCTGGCCTAGAACACGTTTTGAAAACTAGCTTCTTCCATATTCTGAATACTGTTGATTTTTTTTGTTTTGTTTTTGAGACAGGGTCTCATGTAGCCTACAATAGACTCAAACTAGCTACACAGATAAGGATAAACTTGAACTCCTAATCTCCTCCATCTACTGGAGCGCTGGGATTACAGGCCTGTGCTACCACACCCAGCTTCTGACCACTTAAACAGCTTCTTCTCTTCCTAGCTCCATGCTGCTGAGATCACTTTGTTTCCTTGCTATTCCCATAGCACATGTGGTTACAGGACAGTTACATTATTGCCTATACTGCATTGCTGTTGTCTCATGTGTGCATATTATACTTTCCTAACAGGATTATGATCCCTTTTTTAACCAATGCTTTTGTTGATCCCCCCCAAAATCATCTCTTGATAAAGAAGCTGAAGTGGAGCTGGAGAGCTCAATAGTTAAGCTACCTGGCAAGTTAATTCCACCTATAGCCCTTTTCTGGCCTTTGCCAGAAGCAGGCATACAAGCACACACACGCACACACGCACACACACACACAAAACATGCCAAATAAAAATAAATTTTTTAAAAAGCTGTAGTGGATCCAGGAAGAGTGTAGCATACTCCTCCCACCCCAACATTCAGAAGGTTAAAGCAGAAGAATCTAGCCTGGACTACATAACAAGACCCTGTCTCAAAATGGCAAGTGTTGAGATGTAGCTCAGTGACAGAGCTTCATATATACAGGGCCCTGATTTGCATTGAGGGAAAAAAGTTCAAGTGAGTTTATGGAAAAGACCAAAGTGCTAATAATCTTCCAGATCAAAGGAAGTAAACCTCAGAGTTTCCTATTCCTAACTGAGAAGATAAAGTGTTCCTTGATGGACTAATGAATTACTGATTATAGAACTATGTATTTATTCATTATCAAGGGATAGCTATATAAGTATATTTAAAACTCAAAGTAGAAGCATAGACAGTAAGAGAAAATAAATTAGACTTTATTAAAATTTGCACAAATGTATTTGATATAAAGATTCCAGCATCACAGAGGCAAAGGACTTGAATAGATATTTTCCACAAAGTATATAAATGGCCATTAAGTACATAAAAAGATAATAAATAAGAGAACTCATCCAGAAAGTCAAACCAAACCTCAAGGACATAGCATCTCACAAACCTCTAGAGTTGTGATATTCTTAAAAATGGAAAATAGCAAGTGCTGGTGAAAAAGGAGAGATTGCAGAAAGACCAGGTAGATATGTAAAACAGCACAGCCTCTATTAAAGAAAGTCTGGCAGGTCCTCGAAAAGATAAATAGAATTGTTATAATCCCCAAGTACTTCTACTTCTAGGTATTCTTTTAAAAAGAAATAAAAATAGATATCTATACAACTGAAGTTCACAAATGAATTATTTGCACCAAAATGTAGAAACAACTCAAATACAAACCAACAAATGGCTAGAGAGAAAATGTGTACATACAATAGAATATTATTCGATCATAAAAAGGATTAAATACTGACATTTACTACAAGATGAGCCCAGGAGAGATTATGCTAAGTGAAATAAACTACAAAGGAAAAAATATTATGAGATTGCATTTATATGGAAACATCCTGAACACATAACGAAAATCTACAGTTAAAAAAAAAAAAAAAAGTACATAGGAGGGCAGAGTGCCACATGCCTGTAATTCCAGCACTCAGGGAGGCAGAGGCAGTCAGATCTCTTTGAGTTCAGGGCCAGCCAGGTCTACAAGGTGAGTCAAGGTCATCCAAGGCTACACAAAGAAACCCTGTCTCGAACGCCCCACCCCAATGTACATTAATAGTTATGAGAGGTTGAAAAGAGAGGGGAGAGAGACATATTACCTGAAAAAAATGTGGCTATAGATAGTGATGATGGCTATATAACACTGTGAACTGCACTAAAAATGGTTAGCCAGGTGTCATGGCATGTTAATCCCAACACTCAGGAGGCAGAGGCAGGCATATCTCTGAATTTGAGGCCAGTCTGGTTTCCAGAATAAGTTCTAGGACAGCCAGGGCTACACAGAAAGACCTTGTCTTGAGTAACAATAACAAACAACAAAAAAAGGGCTAATACCACATTTTATGTGGTATATTATATGCTGATTTCCTTAAATAAAACAAGAAAAAAAAGGGAGGCACTTTTAGTCCTGAATAAAAGATTTTCACTGCTGTTATAAGCTACATGACGTCAAGGACATCATTTAATTTCTTCAGGCTTCAATCTTCACTTACAATACAGAGCTGACTGACATCCACCTCAAAGAATTGTGGACTCAAGGCCTCTATTAATCCCTTAGCACAGGACTTGTTATATAATAAATACCATATAAACGGTAGATTTCATTATTTTAAAGTCACTGCTACTCACTGAGTAGGTGTCTGTAAGGCTGCTATAAATGGGTATCTGAAAGACTCCATGATGCAGAGACATTCTGAAGTAATGATAAAACCAACACATGTCCAGCATTGACTGGCTTCTTGAGAACCTAAGAACCTGCAGACACCAGGACCAGTTCTCTTGGGGTGTCACTCAAGAGTTCACTGAGGAGATGAACTAAGAAAATAAGCACACTGGATGTATTCAATTAATTGTAATGGTAGTCTCCACAAATTTTCAAGAAATCATAAAGGGGCTAGAGTAAAGACTCCTGATTTCAATCCCTGGGACTAACATAGGGGAAGGCTGTATGTGCGTGTGTACACGTACACACACACACACACACACACACACACACACACACACACACACACACCCCTCCCTACCTACTGGTCCTACGTACCAAGTCCAGCTTCACACTGTCATCATTAAAAAGAGAACCTAGAGAATATGTTATATTAAAGGGGAAATAAAGCCACAAACTGGCTATGGTGGCACACATCTGTAATCCCAGCATTGGGGAGGCAGAGGCAGGTGGATCTCCATGAGTTCAAGGCCAGCCTGGTCTACAAAGTGAGTCCAGGACAGCTAGGGCTACACAGAGAAACCTTGTCTCAGCCAAAACCCAAAACCCAAAACCAAACAACACCCCACAACCAAGGAAGACTCAAGGAGAAGGACAGTTTGGAAAACACTATTAGATAACCTTAAGCCTGTAATAGACCTGTCTTGTTTAAAGCTAAAACTCAAACCTGAGCTCTAGACCAGGCAGACGAGGAAGAAGTACAGATATGAATGACTCAAACAGTAACACAAATTGTAGTGTGAGAGTTAAGCTATCTCTATAGTGTTATGTTTTCTAAGAATTCTCCAAATTCCTTCACAAAAGTAATCTACCTAATAAGGCTTTTTGGATAATTTTCTACTCACAGTAAATATTTGGATCCAGAAGCAAAAGGAAATTATTTTAAATCATATTATGAATCAGTGGACTTTTGGAAAAGCTGTAGCCATTCTAAAATGATGGTGCTCACATAGCACTACGAATGTTAACTGAAGGCTGCTGCATTACATCCTTACTTCATGTTAATAAGAATGTTATAAAACTCAATGTAACCCGATTAAAGCTGCTAATGTTTGAAAAGCTAAGATCTTTGCCAACACCCTTAGGAAAAAGCCATTCCCTTTCAAACAGACAAAAAAAAGAAAACTGCTAACCTGTTAACCTGAAACACATAGCAAAGTAAGAGTCTGTTGGGTTTTGGTGGTAAGGTTTTGCTATGTAGCCAGGACTGGCCTGGGACTTAAGATCCTCCAGCACCAGCACCCCAAGCTGCTGGCTCCACTGTTAGCTCTTACCTCTCATGACAGTAATGGAGAATAAAGGATTCCAAAATTAAATTCCAGAAAGAATTCTTTTATTCTCCACAGACCCTTTTCTTCTGCTGGCTACACCAGGGCTATCCCATGTTCTTTCCCCAGAAGAAAAAGGAGGTACTGCTCCCTTTTTTGTAACTCTTGTTTCGTTTTTTGAGACAGAATTTCTGTGTCATAGTGCCCGGGCTATCCTGGAACTCAATCTTTGACCAGGCTGGCCTCAAACTCACACAGATTCACCTGTCTCTGCTGAGATTAAAGGCATGTACCACCCACGCACGGCTGATACTCCCTTTAAAAAAACAAAAAAAAAAAAAAAAAAACACTTTTCTTTAGAAAAACATAGCAGTTTATGGTCCAGAAAAATTTAAGTGATGAAAGAAACCAATACTATAGCTAACTAACTGGATGCCACTAGTATTAATTATCTAAAGCCAGGGTTTCATTCATCTAAAAGTCCATGCTAGTAATGTGATTGGATCCTAAACTGCACTACCAACAGGGTTAAATTGGTTCAATCTCATTACAGAATAGAGGAATGTCATAATTTTAGCATATGTGAAAGTTAAACTGAATGCTAGTAAGTACTAGAATACTTAACTAAAGATCACCTAACCCCACCATCTGCCCTTAGCCCAGTGTTTTTTTAATCACGCCCTTTCTATGCTTGGGTTTTGTTGTTACAGAGGACCTCACCAAATAAATGGGCTGTGACATGAAATGCACCACAAAGGAGCATTTCCATGGACTACTTTTTCAAGACCACCTTCAATGAATTCTCTATTTGTCCAGCATTTAGTGTTAGAGATTTTCGTGAAGTGACATGGCTAAACATCACCTAAAACGGGAAATTTCTAGTACAAAAGATGGGTGCACAGAATTTAAGGGCAGAGCTTAAGCGACAGGGGAAGATCTGGTCTAAGGTGCGAAAAGCTGAAAAGCTGTGACCCCCGCCTATTACCGAGCAACTAAACAACTTAAAGATTTGCACCCGATTTGAAGGCATCCAATATAAGATTCGAATCAAATCAAGTTATCTTTGCCATTGCCCGGTGGCTCTTTTCTTCAACGTTCCAACTTCTACATTCTATATAACGAGTGGGCTCGGCGCCTTCAGGGTCAATTAAAAGTAGAATTAATCTTACTGTTCCAACTACTAAGAATGGAATTAAGAGACCTCTCATCACGGTTACGACAACCGAGAAGTGCGAGAGCCGCGTTGGAAAACTTTTACTCAAAGCACTTAGACTGGGGTACTTTTATCCTGCACGTTTTCCTTTTACGTAAGATACATCGGAATTTGACTAGTGCGCCCCGACGGCACACTGGGCTAACGCCCCTGGCAGCAGCAGAGAGCCACGTTTTCCTCGGGCCGATCCTCTTCCCCCCTCCCTCCTCCTTAAAACACTGCCCACGGCCACTTGAGACTTCCCCAGCCCAGCTCTAGAAACCAGAACCAACCGGGGCAGCTGTCATCCGAAACTCGGGAAAGCTGAGCCCCGCCAACTCTGCCGACGCGGGAAGGGCTTGGGGGTGCGGCGGGGCCCGTCGGGGGCAGTCCGGGCTGCCGCCCCTCCCCGGCCCCACGGGCCGCCATCCTGCCGCCGAGCAATTCTCCCCGCTGGAGTGCCCCCAGCCAGGTCTAGGCCCGTGGCCCCGCGTGGGGCACGAAGCGCGTGGCGGGGCCGACGCAGAGCAGGAACCACAAAGGGGCGCGGGGTCGGGACAGGTGGCCGCAGCCGCCGCCGCGAACAATGGGGGGCCGCGGCCGCCCCCTGGCGCCACCTACCTCCGGTGCCGTCAGAGTTCTCGTTGAGGCTGCCCGAGGAGTCGTGCTGGGCGCCCACGCACCCGCCCATGGGGCCGCGGCCGCCACCTCAGGGCGCTCGTCCCGGCCGCCGCCTCAGCCTGCTCCGGCGCCGCCGCCTCGGGCCAGGCGCCGCTCTCTCGTCGCCCAGCCTCCGCCCCCTCGCCGCTCCTCCCACCGCCTCGCCCGGCCCCTTCCTCCGCGCCCACCTCTACCTCAGCCCCCGGGCCGCCCAGCCCGCAGGCCCGGCCCGCGTGCCTCCCTCGGCTCCCGCTCAGCCCCGCCAGGCCGGGCTTGACCCATCCCGGGCGGGCCGCAGTGCCCGCTCGCCCCTCGCCTTCCTGGGCCCCCCGCTTCTAGGCGAACCCCGCCGCCGCCGCCGCCGCCGCCGCCACCCGGCAGCCAGGCCCCATCGCCCCCGCCCGCGGCGCCGCCCTCAGCCCGGTTCGGCCTGCGCTCGGCCGGCCCGCCTGGAACGGCCGCGAGGGGCGGGGCTGCGCGCTGATTGGCTGCAGGCGCCGAGGGGGCGGGGAATTCCGAGCAGAGCCGAATGGAGCCGAGCGCCCGAGGCCGGGAGGGTAGGGGGCTAACTGAGGTGGGCTGGAAAGAAGGGGGAGGACCCAAGTGAGGACGAAGTGGCGGGCTCCGAGGTGGGGCTCCCGGTGCGGCGGGTGGGAGAGGATATTGAGAAGGAGTCGTAAGAGGCTCCGGGTCCTGGACGGGCCGGGACGTGATTAGAGGGATTGGCCTGACCGCAAGTGCCTGCACCCCTTGCATTTGTGGAAGCACGGTGCTAGCCACCGAGTCTGGGCGTCCCTTGCCTCCCGGTCCTCAGCCTCTGCCATCATTGTGCCCACTTGGTAGGGGTGTTGTCAGATTGCGCAGCCCTGCTGTCCCGTTCCCGGAGCAAAGGGGCCCCCGGTATGTGTGTCCTTCCCACTGGCTTCATTTTACAGACAATACTACTACTATAGATCCTGGCGTTAGACATCTTAAATCGTCCCTAGAACAAAGTCAAGTATTAATATTCTGTTTTTCATAAACTAGAATTTGGTACATTGACCACGCCCAACATTCTTGGCGGTTGCCATCCCAACGTAAGCCAAACTATTAATGGACCCTTTGGAGTTCGGCTTCTTGCCACGGCGCCTTAACATTTTTATCGGCTTGCTTGGGTCTTTGAAAGCTTTTTTTTCCCCCCTACGCTGTTTTAACCGTGTTCCACTTTTATGCCAGATTTTCCTTTTATAAAACCCTGGGTCAGCTTTTGCTTAGCGTTAAAAAAAAAATTTTTTTTTTAAACGAAATACCTAAGAAAGAGACATTCTTGATTTTTAGGATTTGCATTTAAATATATTCTTGTGCACTGCTGGTGGGAGTGTAAATTGGTTCAATCTTTTTGCAAAGGTTTGGCAGTGCCAATCAGCAGCTTTAAAAATGTTCATACCTCTTGAGTGGGGGTTATTTCACATCTGGGAATCTAGCTCACAGATAACAGTCCAAAATAAGATTTGGGGCCTGCTGTTCATTTGATAGGCAGACAAAAATGAAGGTCAAACAAATAAAGCTTTGCATTTATATGAAAGCACAGAAATGTCTAAGAAATAAAAGTCCACTATTTTGGGCTTAATGGTGAAGAATTAGCTTTACCCTCATTGTAGTCCTGAGTGCTGGCGGGAGGGGGAAAGCTGTATACAGTTAAATGTTGTTACAGATTTTCAAAGATTGCTTTTCCATCAGGGAGGGACTGTGTCACAAAGCCGTCGATCTGATCATTCCCAGCTGAATGTTCACATTGTCAGACACTTGTCACTTTATCTCTTCCCTGAAGGAGAGTGGCTGCCTGAGTATTTGCAAAGAGATTGCTTTGTCCTGAATTTCACTCCAGAAATCGCAGCAACCAAGACTTCTACGACGTCTATTAAACAGATGGTAGGCACCCAAATGCTAAGGGCTTTCTGCTGAGCAGTACGCTGGCGCCGGGAAGAGAGAGCAGCCTTGTGGAAAGATTCTTAGCAGTGCTTGCTTGCCATCCTGTCTGCATCTTAGAACAGAGACCCATGTTCCCAGGAGCAGAGTCATGTCGCCTTAACACAGCCCCAGCTCTGCTATTAACTTCCTGGGTTGGAGTCTGGCTTCCGTCGTGTACTCCCTGTATGACTTGAACAATTTGTAGAGCCCAGATGTCCTGCCTATAAAATGGGGCCAACAGTAATGCTCCAAGCTCTGTAGGGGCACTCGATCAACTCTTTTGTTTACTTCATGTCTCGCATCACCTATCTAAATTCATTGACTGGGTTAGCCCAATCCATCTAATACCTAAGAAACACGTGTACACATTTATATCTCTATGGGCCCGTGACTCTCTAGATAAATGATTGGTATATATATATATATATTCTTTTCTTTGAGGTAGTCTCACTGTGTAGTTTTGGCTGACCACACACTCACAGGAGATCTGCCTACTTCTGTACCCTGAGTGCTGGGATTAATGGCATCATGGACCATCATGCCCAACTCTGTGCGTGCGCGCGTGGAAGCTAGAAAAGAACTCTGGGTGTCATTCCTTGAGGGTTGTCCACTGGATTTTGTTTGTGAAGGTACATGTGAGTGCCTGCAGGGGCCAGAGGCCGGTGGTGTGTCTCTCTCTCAATCTCTCTCCACCTTGAGGCCTAACTCAAAAAAAAAAAAAAAAAAAAAAAGTGAGGAAAATGGAGGAAAGACAAAAAGCATCCAATGTCAGCCAATGCCTGTTCTTCACATGCATACGCAGACACACGCGCATTCACCAACTCTAACAACTACACACACAACATACACTCCCCCTGCAATTTTTAAAAGCAATAAAAAAATTTTTTTAATTAAATCCATGGCCATATGTGTTAAAGTTTTTTCCCCCTGGACTCTCAAATGTTGCTGCTTTGAGACACCGTCTTGTTGTATGAGTTTTAAGTTGTTGATTTTTATGCCATGGTTATTCAAGCACAGTGGACTTGAGTACCGTAGCTTCGCAGTCAGCTTTAAATGTGGTCCTTTTCTTTCTTTTTTTTTGAGATGGGGGCCTTTTGTCTCATTATATGTCTCAGGCTGAACTCCAAGCCCCAGGCTCCCATCGTCATCATCCCTGCTCAGCCTCCCATCGTCACCCCCCACCCCGCTCACCCTCCCACTCCCCGCTCAGCCTCCCATCGTCACCCCCCCATCCCCCAGTCCCCCCAAATCCCCCTTCATCCCCCTACCCCCCCAGCCCCGCTCAGCCTCCAGAGGAGCTGGACCTACTTATGTTTGCTGCTGCACATGGCTTGTTCTTTTCCAAGATTGTTTTGTTTATTTTGGGTGACTTGGGTTTCTGTATGAATTTTCTGTATGAATTTTAGGATCAGCTTGCCCATTCCCGGAAAAGCAGCAGCTGGGATTTTGATGGGAACTGCATTGAGTCTGTGCATGGCGAGTGCCCAGATACTGCCATTTTGACAGTTAAGCCTTCAGTTTGAAATATGGCTATTTTCCCCGCTTGTGTCTTGAGTTCTTTTCCATGGCTGTAGTTTTCAGTGTCGGGTCTTGATTTTTTTGTTAAATTTACTTCGAAATCTCCTTTGCTGTGCAGCTGTAGATGGACCTGTCATCTTTTATGGATGATTCATGGCAAACGTGTAACAATTGATATAGAGCATCTTGCTAATGGATGTTGCAATGTGGCAAAACGCACTTATTCTAATCATCTTTGCTTTGTGTGTGTTTGGGGCATCTGTGTTGTGATATGTTTAAGATTGCTATGTTCCCCCCCTCTGCCCCCCCCATCTTCACTCAGCCGTTTCCAGGAGAACCAGCAAAAGTGGAGAGGGGGTGGGGAATGGAAGAAGGAGAGAGAATGGGGCGCGATAGTGGCAAGCCTCGGAATGGAGTCAGTCTCGTGGGCAGCTTGTGACAGTCTCCCCCCCCCCAGAGGTTCTGACTCAGTTGGTCTGGAGTGGATCCCAGGAACCACTGTTTTTAACCCACACAGCAGGCATTTCCTGTTGGAGTTTGGGCCACCGATGGACTTTTAAATGTCTAGAACAAAATTTAGTCCTCGCCCTCCATGCCAAGCTGTGTTTGGCTTGAGACGTTTTCCTCTTGACCATTCATTCATTTCTGTAAGGCCCAAATCTACAAGGTGCAGGCCATTCCTCCACCTCGGTCCTTTCTCACACACAAGCCACGGTCCAGCCCCTTTCCTGTATTCAGGGGACATATGCAGGGAATCTCCGCTTGCCCTGGCTCAGCTCCTGTACCCGTTCCTGCAATGCTTTGACTTTATGAAAGACAAAAGGGACCTCCAAATTGCTGAGGAATGGCAGACAGTAAGAAAGAGTCATTCTGAGCAGGGTAAGTGGTGACGCTCCAAGGCCAGCGTGGTCTATAGAGCTGGTTCCAGGACAGCCAAGAGAAACTCTGTCAAGAAAAAGAAGCAACTCGGGAGGCAGAGGCAGGCAGATCGCTGTGAGTTCGAGGCCAGCCTGGACTACAAAGTGAGTCCAGGACAGTCAAGGCTACACAGAGAAACCCTGTCTCGAAAAACAAAAAAAAAAAAAAAGAAAGAAAAAAGAAAAAGAAGCAGCAGTCACTCGGTAGGTCTGAGCCAGCTTGAGAAGGAGGCCCCATACATAGCGAGCCAGATCTTGGAAAGAACATGGCTTGGTGAACTAGCAAAGAAGTTCCTGGTGTGCTTTGCTAGTGGAAGTTGCTGGAAACCCCTCTCTCTCTGGACTTGCTGGAGATCTGGCGCTTGATTATAGAGCTGCTTTTAATAGGCTAGGCCAGGCTCAGAGAAGCTGCCATCGCTGAAGAGCCAGCCTCATCAGTTTCATCGACTGCTCAATAGAGGAGCTCTCTCGACCACGAGGCAGGCTCTGGAGAGGCTGCCCACATTCAGCTATTTGGCCGCAGAGAAGCCCCTCTTGGTGTGGAAGCCTGGGCAGTAGAAAGTGAGCAAACGGCACAGCCTCCTGCAGTGTCTCTCTAGTGCCCTCTACTGTCAAAGATAAACATTTCCACAGAGCAGACAATCAAGAATTTAACCTGAGATGCTATAATTTATTCTCTGTGTAACAGCCCTGGATTTCCTGGAACTCTGTCTTACTACTCTGTAAGCTAATTGAAAATTAAAATTTAGCCAGGCACAGTGGCTGACACATGCCTTTAATTGTCACAGTCAGGAGACAGAGGCAGGCTGATCTCTGTGAGTTTGAGGTAGCCTGGTCTACATAGTGAGATCTTGTCTTAAACAATAAAAACAAAGAAAAATATAAAAAAGAATTAGGAAATAAAAATCCAGCCTTAGGAGTGCATTGTAGTGATAATTCTGCAATTTTGGGTTTCTTTAAACTCACACACACACACACACACACACACACACACACACACACACACACAAAACCAGACTAGGTGGTGCATGCCTGTAATCCCAGCACTCCGGGAGGCAGAGGCAGGCAGATCTCTCTGAACCTGTAGCTACCTGATCTACAAAGCCAGCTCAGGACAGCCAAGGCTACACAGAGAAACACTGTCTCGAAAAAACAAAAAACAAAACAAAAATACAGAAATATTATAAGAATGTACTTTTGCTTTCATCCCAGGTGTGGGGCTGCTTTGGACTCTGTGTGGCAGCTGACTATGAGTTACTTCCTGCTCTAGCAGAGGCGTAGTTTTACCAGCTGCAGATGGTTTCTGCAGTTGTGTGCTATTTGGAATTCTGGGAACTTTTCAGAGGATGTATAAATGCTAGAGCCTTGCTAGGTGGGATGGGTGGTTGTTGGTCATTCTGGGAGGAGGTTGGTTGTGGTTTGTTAGTAGTCGTGCTCAAAGAAAAAAGAAGAAAGAAACTAGATTCGAGCATCTCTCTCGCCCCTCTAGCCTTCTTTCTCTCCTAACTAATGATAGGGGGTGAAACAAGGTTGGGGGGCATAAAGGGTGGGAAAAAGAAGAACCCACAAAGTAGTAAAAGTCCAGTTACAGTACATGCCTTTGATCCCAGCACTGGGGAAGAGGAGACAGGAAAAGCAGAAGTATTTTTTATATATACATTGATATTATTACACATATATACAATAAACTACCCACAGCAAGAAGAACCATGACACAATCAGGAATTATATAAATGTTACATTCTTAGTGTTTGGGCTATTTGTATTTGGAAGCCTTGAAGACAACATCTTTCCTATCTTGGTGCATCTAAAATTCTGAATGTAAATCAGTATCTATCATATCTCATCATTATCAACTTAAAATGTTTCTTTATTCTTTGAGAATTTTATACACGTATATAATGTATTTTGATCTATCTATACCCCAGTCCTCTCCCTAACTCCTCCCAGATACAACTATTTTTCCTTTCTTCTTCTTTTTTTTTTTTTTTTTTGGTTTTTGTTGTTGTTGTTGTTGTTTTGAGACAGGGTTTCTCTGTGTAGCCTTGGCTGTCCTGGACTCCCTTTGTAGACCAGGCTGGCCTTGAACTCACAGCGATCCGCCTGCCTCTGCCTCCGGAGTGCTGGGATTAAAGGTGTGTGCCACCACGCCTGGCCTTTCTTTTCTTTTTTTTTTTTTTTAATGGTTTTTCAAGACAGGCTTTCTCTGTGTAGCCTTGGCTATCCTAGCTTTGTAGGCCAGGCTGGCCTCAAACTCATAGAGCTCCACCTGCCTCTGCCTCCGCAGTGCTGGGATTAAAGGCATGTAGCATCATGCCCAGCTCAGGTACAACTTCTACCACTAGGTACCCTTCCTAACTGTGCGTCCTTTTCTTATCATTTTATAGCCCACTGATTCCAATTTGTGCTGCCCATATAGTCATGGGTATAAGGTCATCCCCTGGAGTATTGTTGATCTACTAGAGGTTGCATGAAAGGTAAACATTTTAATACTGTAGTAAGTCAAAAGCCATTTGAAAAAAATTCTAAAATTAGATTCATTCACAACCCCACAAACAAGGGTAAGTTCCAATCGATTACAGTTTTAGTTACAAAATAAAATATAAAACTAGATGTCTGGTGAGGACTATATGAAAGGGTGGCTGAACTACTCCGCAGCTCAGGTGCAGGACAAGGCTATTAAAGTATACCACAAACCAGCTAGAGCAAAAACAGCTGATTCACTCAACTACAAAAACAAAAAACAAACACACACACACACACACACACACACATACACAAAAAACAAAATTAAAACTTCTCACGTGATGAAAACACATCACAATCGAAATCCAAAGACAAGTGACCAGCAAGGAGAAACTCTTGTACTTTGAATCCCACACAAAGGATGGAGTTTTCTAATATTTGAAAACCTTCAAAATCAGAGGGGAAAAAAGATCCAGAGACATCCTGTTAAAAATTTGGCAAAAGCCACAACCAGACAGCTTACATACACAACAAAACTAGAATAAGCTTTAAACATGTAACTCAAAATGAAAGAAATATAAGTGAATTAAAACTTCAGCGAGAGCTGAATGGCAAGAAGAAGACCTTGTTGTTTATGGCCAGTTGAGCTTCCCCAAAGGAACCAAGACAATTCAGAGGTGGGACGAGTAGCCTTTTCAACAAAGAACAGTAGGATAATTGGATTTCCTTATGCAAAAAGAATGAAGTTGAGTTCCTGTATCACATCACAGGGAAAAAAAAAAACCCAAAATGAATCAAAGACCTAAAAATAAAAGTTAAAAAGCATATGTGTCTTAGAAGAAGCAGAAGGGTCACACTCCCTTGGACCCAGGGCTGGGTGATGGCTTCTTAGATGCTACCTAAAAAGCAAGGGGAGCAGTAGGTGCAAGCCCCAGTGCAAAGAAGGTGAAAAATGCAGAAAAGATTAAACAATCGAACAGGTGAATCAGCACCATCCAAAAGGGAAAGGGAGCACTGGGAGGTGGTAGCACACACTTTTAATCTTAGCACTTAGGATGCTTAGGCAGACACATGAGTTCAAGGCCAGGGTTCCAGGACAGCCAAGGCTACAGTCTCAAAAGGGGGGTGAGGGGCTGGAGAGGAGGCTCAGCAGGTAAGGTGCGTGCTGAGCAAGCACAAGGGCCCAGCAGCTGCACTGAAGGCCTCACATCTGTAACCCCGGCTTTGGGAAGGCAAAGAGGAACTGAATCACAGAGCTTCAGGATCCCTGAGAGACCTCGGTCAGAAGGGTGGAGATCGATTAGGGAAGAAGTCAGGCAGAGGTGGAGCGCATCTGTAATCCTAGCACTCAAGAGGCAGAGGCAGGAGGATCTCTGTGAGTTCGAGGTCAGCCTGGTCTACAGAGCAAGTCCAGGGCAGCCAGGGCTACACAGAGAAACCCTGTCTCACCCCACTCCCCCCCAAAAAGGAAGACACCCAGTGTTGATCTCTGGCCTGCACACACATGAGCACACGTGTACATTGGAGCCAGCAGGGACCCATCCACATGAGTACATAATAAAAACAAACAAACAAACAAACAAACAAAAACAAAAACAAAAATCCAAACAAACCTCTGCAAAGTGAAAAGAAAATCTGTGTGTGTGGGGCCAGGGCGGCAGGGCTAATGGTGGTGGAACACTGGGGTTTGCCTGGCTCCAGGTTCAGTGAGAAGCCCTATGACAGGTTTTTTTTTTCCTTATGACAGTTTTAAATTGTCAACTCAGCACACTCTAGTATCTTCTGGGAGAAAGGCCCCTGAGAATGTCTGTGAGAGATTATCTTAATTACATTAATTGACGTGGGAAGGCCTACCCTAGTCGGGCTAGACCATTCAGTGGGCTTGGGTGTTCTAGCTAGCTTTGTCAACTTGATTCAGCCTAGAGTTATATGAAAGGAAAGTCTTGGAGGAATTGCCTAGATCAGATTGGCCAGTGGGGGAGGAGGTGGTTTGTCTTGATTACTTTAAAATTTTTATTTATTTATTTTGTTGTTGTTGTTTTTTTTTTTTTTTTCAAGACAAGGCTTCTCTGTGTAGTCTTGGCTGTCCTGGACTTGCTTTGTAGACCAGGTTGGCCTCGAACTCACAGCAATCCACCTGCCTCCCAAGTGCTGGGATTACAGGTGTGCACCTTGATTATTAGTTGATACAAAAGGGCTCAGCCTACTGTGGGAGGCACCATCCCTAGGCAGGAGGTTCTGAAAGCTTCCTACGCATGAGCCTATGAGTGAACCAGAGAGCTAGCCTTGCATATACTAGCTTGCTGCTGTTGACTATGGATGCACTATGGATAACCAGAAGCTTCAAGTTTCCACCATCTTGACTTCCTTGCAATGATGGGCTGTGTGTGCCTGGATTGTGATCCAAATATCTATTTGCCTTATGTCACTTTGCCAGGGTATTTTATCACAGCAACTAAGATAGATTCTATCTCAAAGGAATACAGCAGAGAGTGGTAGAACAGGACGCCCAGCGTCCTCCTCAAGGGCGTGCACCTGCACACACATGTGCACATATACCACACACATATACAAGATAAGTACACAAACAAACAAAAATAATTTAAAAAACAAGCAAAGCTTTGAAAAATTATAAAATTGGCCGGGCTGTGGTGGCATACGCCTTTAATCTCAGCACTCAGGAGGCAGAGGCAGGTGGATCGCTGTGAGTTCGAGGCCAGCCTGGTCTACAAAGTGAGTCCAGGACAGCTAAGGCTACACAGAGAAACTCTGTCTTGAAAAACAAACAAACGAAAATTATAAAATTGATATCAGGCTATCTATAGATGAGCTATGAATGAATTTCATGTTAGGCTCCATCTCTTCCCTTAACGTATCTCATTGTGTATACCCAAATATTTCAAAATCCTAACTGCAGAGTGATTCTGGGTCCTAAGATACTCACCATGTATATGTATTACATGTCCTTACAGGCTAATTTTAGTAATTGTATTGAACAAGTTAAGTTATTTACAATCTCTTTTTTAAAAAGATTTATTTATTTATTATTATGTATACAGTGCTTTGCCTGCATGTACATCTGCAGGCCAGAGGAGGGCATCAGATTACATTACAGATGGTTGTGAGTAACCATGTGGTTGTTAGGAATTGAACTCAGGATCTCTGGAAGAGCAGTCAGTGCTCTTAACCTCTGAGCCATCTCTCCAGCCCCTATTTACAATCTGTCTGTCTATCTATCTATCTATCTATCTATCTATCTATCTATCTATCTATCTATCTATCCACACACACACACACACACACACACACACACACACACTGTCACACACTAATGATGGTAATGGCAGCTACCCTCAGCTGTTTGCTGGGTTCCAGAGCTGTGCAAATCACCCCAGCCCGGCTAAGAAGTGTATTCTTGACGCTAACGCTATGGCATAAGTACTGTCACTGCCTGTGTTCGGCTGGCAAAGATCTCAGGTCTCTTAACCTGTTTAACTTCCACATCACACTGAGAAAACAAATCAGAAGCAGCCTAGGGCTTTTCTTGATTCTTTTTCTCCTCCTTCCTCCCTCTGCTATCTGGGGCTGTTCATGCAGCAAACACTGTGCCAAGTGTCTCCCAGAGACTCTAGAAAAAAGCAGTAGCAGGAGACCTTTGCCACCCAGTCTGGTGGAGGTGACAGTCACACAAACAACAGGTTCACAGTGCAGTGTGATCCTAAAGCTACAGTCTCTAGAAAGAATTCTTGTCTTGCTTCCTTCAACACAAAGAGTTGGAAAGGTCTTATTTTAATTTTAGGTGCATTATAAAAAGGTGATCAAGTAATTTCAATTAAAATAAAAATCATTTCAACCATAGACTTTACCAAAATATTTCTCTCTTTCTCTTGGTTTTTCGAGATAAGGGTTTCCCTGTGTAGCATTGGCTGTCCTGGACTCACTCTGTAGACTAGGCTGGTCTCGAACTCACAGCGATTCATTTGCTTCTGCCTCCGCTAATGTTGAATACTTATCTTTCAAGCCAGAAAAGGTGATCTAAATGGGACTGTCCTGTTCACCTGTCACTTGAGGAGCCTGAAATATACTTGTTGCCCTGGCTGGCCGGCTGACTTCCAGAGAGCCGCTTCCCTCCGCCTCATTTCCTGTCACATCTGGCTTCTGTTTGCATGGCTGTTGCTCTTCAGACCTGACCAAGGCATGGGAATGAATCCAACATATTTTAAAGTACGGACAGGTGAATGCGGTGGCATTTTCTTTTCTTTCTAGTTTTTTCATTCAAGTGCATGCCTTGGCGCTGAATTGTGTGCATGTGCGGCTTGTCAGTGCCATTTTTTTGTTCTAATGACTACACAATCTGTATTTGGTGTTAATTTGTCTTTCACAGCTCTTAGAGTGCACCAACTTCCCTGTCTCTTGACAAAGAGCAAGCAGGCCTCAGAATCCGAGCCTTTAATATGCAACTAACCCCTTCGCTGGAACACGATGCCAGTGCCAGTTCATTTTCACTGTTACAGTTTTTTTTTCAATCTATGGAGAACTATACAAACTTTTCCAATTATTGTCACAGGTAAAAAGCTGCCTGTTAAAGTGGCACATTTAATGCTGAGGTTAATCAATTTAAAGTACAATATTAAAAAACAGTTGTGATGTGGGAACAGCAGTGACTGCTATGGGCCACTCAGGTCAAATGTTAATAATGACACTGTCAGCTGGGCATAGTGTGGCATGCCTTTAATCCCAGCACTCGGAGAAGCAGAGGCAGGTGGATCTCTGTGAGTTTGAGGCCAGCCTGGACTACAGAGTGAGTCCAGGACAGCCAAGGCTACACAGAGAAACCCTGTTGGAAAAAAGAAAGAAAGAAAGAAAGAAAAAGAAAATATGGATACTGTCGTGCACTGGGCTTTCACCTTTCATGTATTGTACAGATTCCTCTTTCCTGCTTTGTGCCCCTCAGTCATCTCTCTCTCTCTCTCTCTCTCTCTCTCTCTCTCTCTCTCTCTCTCTCTCCCTCTCCCTCTCTTTCCCTCTCTCTCTCTCTCTCTCTCTCTCCCTCCCTCTCTCTCTCTCTCTTTCCCTCCCTCTCTCCTTCCCTCTCTCTCTCCCTCCCCCCCTCCCTCCTTCCCCCCCCTGCAGCTGTCCTATAACCTCCCAGAGTCACCTGCCCTTTGTAAGGGGCTTCCTGACTACACTATAAACACACTTTACGTCCCCCAGCTTCCAGCAACACACTTGATCTAGAGTAGACTCCAGAAAGAAAATGATTGTTCTGCATTCTCGGGCACAAATGGAAGTTCCAGGGTTGTCCACACAGGCTCTAAGCCCAGGTCCCTTTTTCCAAGGCAGCCTTGCTCCAGGAAGTCTGTCTGCCTTGAGCCCACTGGGTGGGAGAGGAGGGGCCTGCACAGGGGTGCCTGCATTCCTAGCTGATGTGCCTATAAGATGCCTAGCCAAGAGCATGTTCTCTGCAGATGTTACTGACTCCCTGTTGTAGGGGAGGGGTGAGTTCTGCCTCCAATGGCCACAGTACCAGGCCTCCCTCATGGGCAGACAGAGAGGTCTTTTTTGTTTGTTTGTTTGTTTCTTTCTTTCTTTCTTTGTTTTGTTTTTCAAGACAGGGTCTCTCTGTGTAGTCTTGGCTGTCATAGACTCACTTTGTAGATCAGGCTGGCCTTGAACTCACAGCGATCTGCCTGCCTCTGCCTCCCAAGTGCTGGGATTAAAGGCGTGTGCCACCACTGCCTGGCTCAGAGAGGTCTTTAGAGGAAGGCTTCCTTATTGGTCTCCCTGTCAGCAAAGCCTCTTGCTGTCTCTACAGTGTAGCTCTGTCTTCAGCCCAGTATGAAGGAAACTTTAGTTGAGGCTGAAACAGATGAATGAAGCTCACACTAGCCATGTGAGCCTGTGGTCTGGTACCCACACTTTGCTGAAAGTGCTTTCAGAGGTAAGATGGAGAGCTCTAGATGGGGGGAATGGCTGAGCCCACATGGTGCCTGTCACACAAATGAAAGGATTTGAGGTCAGATCTTTAGACCTAAGTCGAAAAACCAGGCATGGCAACATATGCCTTAGGAGGCTGGAGACAGGCAGGTCCCTGAAGCTCACTGGCCAGCTGGACTAGCTCAATGGGTTTGTTTTCAGGTTCAGTCAAAAACTTTATTAAAAAAAAAAAAAAGTGAGGCCAAGCATGGTGGCGCACACCTTTAGTCCCAGCATTTGGGAGGCAGAGGCAGGTGGATCACTGTGAGTTCAAGGCCAGCTTGGTCTACAAAGAGAGTCCAGGATAGCCAAGGCTAACACAGAGAGACCCTGTCTCAAAAAACAAAACAAAACAAAACAAAACAAAACAAAAAAGTGCTCAAGAAAAAGACTGGAGCGGGTGTCTCAAGCCTTCAGTCTCAGCACTGGCAAGGCAGAGGCATTGTCTCAGTAAGATGGAGAGGGCTAGAGGAAGACACCTGATATCATCCTCTGGCCTCTGCACAAGTGCACCCAGTAGTATATCACACACACACACACACACACACACACACACACACACACACACATGCAAGGACTTCTACACTTTTAAAAATTAAGCATTATGGGGCTGGAGAGATGGCTCAGAGGTTAAGAGAACTTGCTGTTCTTCCAAAGGTCCTGAGTTCAATTCCCAGTAACCACATGGTGGCTCACAACCATCTATAATGAGATCTGGTGCCTTCTTCTGGCCTGCATGCCTACATGCAGGCAGAACATTGTATATATAATAAATAAATAAATCTTTAAAAAATTAAGCATTATATTATTATTGTTGTTGTGTTGCCGTATTGTTGGTGGTGGTGCATGTGTGCTACAGTGCCCATGCGAATGTCAAAGGGCAAGGTTGAGAGTTGGTTCTCTCCTTCCACTTTCTGTGGGTTCCAGGGATTGAATTTATGAGGTTATCTGCTGAGCCATCCTGCCAGACCTTGTTTTATAAAGATTAATTATTAATATTAATATTAATAATTAATTAATTTCAAGACAGGGTTTCTTGGTATAGCCTTAGCTGTCCTGGAACTCACTCTGCCTGCTTTCCCCTCCCAGGTACTGGGACTAAAGGCATGTACCACTGCTGCCTGGCCTGTTTATTTTATTTTTTGAGACAGAATTTCTCTGTGTAGCCCTGGCTGTTCTGGACCAGGCTGGCCTGAAATTCACAGATTCACTTGCCTCTGCCTCCTGAGTGCTGGGCTTAAAGTTCTGCACCACCACTACTCGGCATAAGATTTATTTTATTTTACGTGTGTGTGTGTGTGTGTGTGTGTGTGTGTGTGTGTGTGTGTGTGTG